>CM057346.1:237159032-237785793 GCA_030015575.1 Agapanthus africanus
CTCAGCCCTAGCCTCAAGTGTGCAGATTTGCGTCCAAACACCTCAAAAGACCATTTTTCCCAAGGTTTTGTAAAGGAAATGTGTTGTTTTGTGTAGGCTTTTGTATAGAGATCAAAGGGAAGTGAAAAGAGAAGAGGAGAAGAAGAAGAAGCTGTGGTTTTTGCAGGAATTTCTGCAGGAAATTCTGAGATGAGGAGAAGAGAGAGAAGGGAAGAGAATGGGGTGAAAAAGTCAACTTCCTCACCTAACACCATGCTTCATTTTCTATTGAAAAATTTGAATTTTAAAAAGGGTTTTGTTTTGATAAAAGGGTGGGGAAATAACAATGAACCATGCAAGAATGAAATGAAATGGTTAACACTTTAACCTAAGTCATAAAATGGCTAAGTGTGCAAGTGTACACTACATAATGGAAATTTCCCAATTAGGGTAACACGACTAAATATAATTAGTAAACCCTATAATTACATATAAATATATATATATATATAACACTTCACAACACAATTATCCCTAGCCAAGAAGGAAAATACGGTACTCGGGCTTTTATGAAAAACACGCAAAATTGCTTATTATCGCGAAAACATCCTAAACGAATTTCAAAGTGTTATAGGTAGTCAAAAGTTTGAATTCATCAAAATGGTAGATGAACCTAGTATATACAAAAGGGGTATTAGGGAGTATGGTGGCGATCCCCGTATTGTACGTGGATTACATACTCTTGATGGGAAAGGGGTTTCCTGTGCTACACTCGGTCAATCTCCTCTTATCACAATGATTCTTTATACAGGATCAAGGTGATACATCCTAAATCCAGGGTTTTTGAATCTATGAGATAGATCTATGTAGATGTTAGGATTCTCACTAGGGGTAGTGAGATGGTATCAGTCGATCCTGGGGAGAATCACTGGATAGCTTCCAAGGTGAAAAGGTCGACTGAATGTCAGTCACAGGCATTGTCTTTACCCTCAGTGGAGGGACGGTATGTTGGAAGTGTTCCAAGATAGGTACCGTGGTATACTAGACGATAAAGGCTGGATACATCTGTAGGGTTCCTAGGCACACTATAGAGGTCTCACAAGGCATCAACCATGCCATTTTACAAAATTATGGTGCCGAGAAACCCTAGTTAACGGATCGTTGCTAGAATTCTAGGCGAAACTACAAACTAGTTAACACTTTAACTAAAGTTGAGATGCTACAACCTTTGTAGATCCGGATTTCCGCCTCCTTAGCTCCACGTGGTCATGCCCTCGCTGTCCATCATGAATCCTCGACTCGATCATCGGCTTCATCGGGAAAACAAGCGGAATAGGTCGTCGGCTTTGTGTCAAAGACGATCTACCTCGAGGCTTCGCAAGTTCAAACTCCGACTTCACAAACTTGTGAAACTTGTGAAGTAAACACCCAAAACAACTTGGCAAGAGGTAGAGGGTGAAGAAATAGGAGGTGGGTTCTCTTTAGAATTGGATTTATCTCACTTTAGCTCAAGTTGCCATTGATGCACCTTGAGCTTTTCTTGAAGAAGAAGATGGAGCTCAAGAAAATATATGATAAGTGTTATGATAAAAATAAATTTAAATCAATACTTATCATATCTAAACCAAGGTTAAGTGTAGAGAATAAACCATGGTCATTTGGAGAGTTAGGGTTAAGCATGAGGACAAGAATGGTTGCATAAAGTCAAGGCTTCATGAAGCTTCAACATAAAACAAACTTAGCCACCATTCTTATCATAACTCATTTCTAAATAAATAATCAAATAAATAAATGATAAAGCAAAACCCTAATGACCCAATTAACCATGGTTTAATTCTATGCATTTAACCAAATGATCAAGTATCATCAAACATGATACAAAGATGTGCACTAAAGTATATCACATATACAACATGTATATCAAGTGAGAGTAATCCGTTTAAAGTGAACCAATACTAGTTAATGTAAAGTAATATATCAAATATATAATTATACATTAAATCATTAAATCAACACTTGATTCAATGATCCGGTTATATCGCATACAACCGACTAGTATCTAATGTATCGATTTATCGAATCAATGATTCGATAACTAGGTCATATCGAATATAACCAATCGAAACATATATCGCGAGAATGAAATGCGGTATCACATACACGCATTATTCTCGGTCCTGCACATATCTCATATGCGCTCCTATTTCGTTTCGCTTGAGCCAGGAAACCTCTGTGTAGGACTCTAAAGACTCGTCAATACGCCGGGAGCAGATGATGATCATATCAAGCACCCACAAGCCGCAAGCGGTCTGCTAAACGTAACGGCCACCCGGGTATTGAGCGATCAGAAGATCGACGAGCTAGCCCGCTCACACTCCTACGAATCCGACCAGTAACACTTACCGTACAGTCCGGTCTCTTCGTCTGATACGTTGCATATCAAGTCTAGGGGTGGTAAACGTCAGACCCCAATAACCCGATAAGTCATGCCGATGTGAGGCTCGTAACGGGTCGAGAAACTACTGGTAACACTTACCAGCAAATCTCTGATCAGCCCTGGCCAGGGACTTCCCTGTTACGTCCAATCGAGCACAGCGCAACATCAACCCCCAATACCGGGAGAGACGAAACCCCTCCTATCGCTCATTGCCTCCATGTGACTCGGGACTGTGCCCAAAGACCACCGTTTTGCACGCCCTCATGGACATGGTAAGGTGGAGATCAAAGCACAGTGGGAATCACACAAGACTCTATGACGATCTCGGGTCTACAGACTAACCTGTACAAGTGTCACCTGAGAACTGCCATCTGACGTGAGGTATAATACCATCTGGGAGTTCTCGGCAAGTCCGTCCAGTGTACCCAGTCTTCACTGAGCACCCGTACACCATCTCTGATGTCAAACACCAATTGATATGGGATCATCCATCGCCCATCTCATGGGTCGAGAAGCGTATACGCTAGTCTACTCTGGTATATCGATGCCCCGTCTCGATACACCCACGACTAGGGACCTTGAAGGATGTACTTATGGACTACCATGTCCCCACTAGTATGATCTGCATCATAGTCCAGGTAGTCAAGTACAAATCCTAAGGGCTTTACCAACATGTAACTATAAGACAGTATAAAGAGACTAGTGTACATGTTAAGATAAAGAGCAACCAGATAGCATACTATCATGTCGAGCAAGAAAGTCATCTCTATATATGTCCAAGCATCCAATATAATATACATCATTTGTACAATACTGGCCTCTAGGGCATACATACAACTAACAATCTCCCACTTGCACTAGGGCCAGCTGCTGTAGTATCGCATAACGAGCATCCCGAAGAGTCTCTCAAACTGTATCTGGGGAATGGCCTTCGTGAGTGGATCCGCAGTGTTGTCCTTCGTGTCAACCCTCCTCACCTCGACCTCCCGGCGATCAACTATCTCCCGGATCAGGTGATACCGCCTCAGAATATGCCTGGATCGCTGATGGGACCTGGGTTCCTTGGCCAAAGCCACTGCTCCATTGTTATCGCAATACAAAGGTATTGCATGCTCAATGGATGGAACCACACCAAGTTCAGTAATGAACTTCTTGACCCAGACAGCT
Organism: Agapanthus africanus; assembly: GCA_030015575.1. Taxonomy (NCBI): domain Eukaryota; kingdom Viridiplantae; phylum Streptophyta; class Magnoliopsida; order Asparagales; family Amaryllidaceae; genus Agapanthus; species Agapanthus africanus. The sequence continues at coordinate 237,162,616 of CM057346.1, forward strand.
TCTTTAGCAGCATCGTTGGCAGCGATGTATTCAGCCTCCATCGTCGAGTCTGCCACGATTTCCTGCTTGGAACTCTTCCAGCTAACCGCCCCTCCGTAAAGGGTAAAGACAAAACCCGACTGCGACTTAGAGTCGTCCTTATCACTCTGGAAGCTCGAATCGGTAAAGGACTCCACTTGGAGTTCTCCGTTACCATACACCGAGAACATATCTCTAGTCCTTCGCAAGTACTTGAGAATGCTCTTCACAGCTGTCCAGTGACTCTCTCCAGGATCAGCTTGATACCTGCTCACTATACTTAGTGAGTATGCAACATCGGGTCTTGTACATAGCATCGCATACATGATAGAGCCTACTGCCGAAGCATAGGGTATCCCTTGCATGCGAGCTCTCTCCAAATCAGTCTTAGGAGACATCTCTTTGGAGAGAGTGACTCCAGTGATCGTGGGCAAGTTCCCATGCTTGGACTCTTCCATACTAAACCTCTTTAGTATGGTGTCAATGTACCTGGATTGGGACAATCCCAAAATCCGTTTGGATCTATCTCTATAGATCCTAATTCCCAATATGCAGGAGGCATCACCAAGATCTTTCATTGAGAATCTTTGTGATAAGAAGAGCTTGACCGCTTGCAGCATAGGAATATCATTTCCTATCAAGAGTATGTCGTCCACGTACAATACGAGGAAGACAACCTTACTCTCTGCCACCTTCTTGTAGATACAAGGTTCATCTGGATTTTTGACGAAATCAAACTCTTTGATAACGACGTCAAAGCAGATGTTCCAACTCCGCGATGCTTGCTTTAATCCATAAATGGATTTAAGCAGCTTGCACACCTTCCCGCTGCTCCCACTGTACACGCACTCTTCTAAATCACCATTTAGAAAGGCGGTCTTAACATCCATTTGCCAGATTTCGTAGTCATGAAAGGCAGCAATGGCAAGCATGATTCGGATGGATTTAAGCATAGCCACTGGAGAAAAGGTTTCGTCATAGTCCACACCTGGTCTTTGACGAAAACCCTTTGCTACAAGTCTAGCTTTGAAAGTCTCCGCTTTCCCATCTACACCAAGTTTCTTTTTGAAGATCCACTTGCTCCCAATGGGTTTTACCCCTTCAGGAGCAACTTCCAAAGTCCATACTTTGTTGGTGTACATGGATTCCATCTCGGACCGCATAGCATCCAGCCATTTCACTGAGTCCCTACTCGTGATGGCCTGCTCGAAGCTAGTTGGGTCATCATCCTCCATGATGCAATCCTCGCTCCCACCGTCCATGAGAAAACCATAGTATCTCTCAGGTTGGCGAGGAACCCTACTAGATCGGCGGAATGGCTGGGGTTCATCGGGAACTACGGAATCCTCTGGTTCCACCAGATCTTCTGTTGTAGCTTCTGCAGCTGGAACCTCTTCCAGTTCTACCTCATGACCACTAATCTCTTTTTCAAGAAATTCCTTTTCTAAAAAGGTGGCATGCCGAGAAACAAACACTCTTTGTTCCTCAGGGTGGTAGAAGATATACCCTCGCGAATGTTTGGGATATCCAATAAACTTACACAGAATAGACCTTGCCGCGAGTTTGTCCGGATTTTGCGTTTTCACATAGGCCGGACAACCCCATATCTTAACATAATTAAGACATGGTCTCTTTCCTTTCCATATCTCATATGGAGTGGTCGGCACGGTTTTGGTGGGAACCATATTCAATAGGTCTACAGCTGTTTCCAGTGCATATCCCCAGAAGGAAATAGGTAACTCAGCTGTGCTCATCATAGAGCGCACCATATCTAATAGGGTGCGGTTCCTCCGTTCTGATACACCATTGTGTTGTGGTGTATATGGAGGAGTCAGCTGAGAGAGAATCCCATTCTCTTTTAGGAAGTCCAGGAATTCATTTCTTAATTATTCTCCTCCTCGATCAGATCGAAGGATTTTAATACTTTTTCCGGTTTGGTTCTCAACTTCTTGTTTATATTCCCTAAATTTCTCAAAAGCTTCTGATTTGTGTTTCATCAGGAACACATACCCGAACCTAGAGAGATCGTCAGTGAATGTAATGAAGTATGAAGAACCATCCCTGGCATGTGTAGACATGGGACCGCATACATCACTATGTATCAGTCCCAAGAGTTCGGTAACTCTTTCTCCGTGTCCCGTAAATGGAGTCTTGGTCATCTTGCCTTTGAGACATGACTGGCAAGTGTCATAAGATGAAAATTCGAAAGGTTTCAAATATCCATCTTTATGCAACTTAGCCAGTCGTGTCGCATTGATGTGACCTAGTCTACAATGCCACAAGAAAGAATCGTTCAGTTCTGAACTCTTCCTCTTGTGTGTGTTTGTTATACTCAGAACTGTTGATTGGTTTAGAACATAAATGCCATTGCACAACGTACCTGATCCAACCAACTTTTGGTTATGGAAAATATTCATAACATTGTCCTGTAATACAAAATTATATCCCTCTTTACTTAATAAAGAAACCGATATAATGTTGCATATTAGGTTCGGCATGTAATAGCATTCGTTCAGAACCAATGTATTACCAGTTGGTAATACAAGGTGATATTCCCCGACAGTCTTAGCTGCAACAATTGCACCATTTCCAACTCTAATGTCTTTATCACCTTCTCCAAGTTCTCTACCTTTCTTAAGCCCATGTAACTGATTACATATATGGGATCCTGACCCGGTATCCAATACCCAGGACGTAGAGCAAATGGAGAAACAGTTCTCAGTAACGAACACACCCGAAGAAAATGCACCAGCATGTACTTTCTTCATTCGGGTGGAATGGGAATCCTGGTATTCCCCTATATCCTGTTCATTTCTATAACTCTTATAAGAATGAACGGAACCAACGTTCCCCAGCACAGTATAACATGCGGGTTCGGTCAATACATCCATATTATTATCTTTATTAAGGCATGAAATGGTCGCTACCTGGAGAGAGAGAGAAGAAAACACTTTAGCGTATGCTCGTGCAAGATCAGATTGGTTATTATCTTATCAAATCAGGATGGCTCCCACTGCTTTTTATCAAATCTTCCTCCAAACCCTAAAAGGAAAGACTAGCCGAGATTAATTACACACTACAAGTTCGCCAATCGTTCAGCCAGGCCAGTGTCGGTACTTTGAGAGAGGTCCCCCGTGCTTTCGCACGAACCTAATTACTGTAAACCTCGTTTTCCCAGAGGCGTAACCTCTTTAACACCTTTCTAGACACCTACTTGATCGGCTAATTGTAATGTGTAAAACTCTCCCAGGAGTAACTCTTACTCGCAGTGGGTATCGGGATCCAACTATCTCATAGAAGGTATGCAATCTCATTGCAAATTTCAACACTTGAAATTCCCGATAATCTTTTGCCCCTAGCGTCCTATGACCTTGACGTAGGCCAACAAACCATAGTGCGCTAGTCAAGTTCAACCCGTCATTTCCTGATTGAATTAAACCCACCCGTACGACCCTTGACGCAGGCCAACAAAGTCGCACGACTACCCTAATCCAATCTGCATCATATGCATAAGCAGATAAATACTAGTTAGCTACCGCACACTACGCCTTGACGCAGGCCAACAAACGTAGCACGAATACTAACTACTACTCATCTGAAATGACGGAGGGCTACGCCAGGTTTTTCTGAAAACCTATTGCGTAATGAACTTGATATCGTTGAAGAATCAAATGAAGTTTTGAAATGGAGTGATTTTGAGGCTTTTCTAGTTTTGCTAAAGGGGTCACTCCCGGTGAAGGGATCGTCGGCCCTTTCCTCGTCGAATGAGGTGCGGGATATATCATATATATCACTGTGCAAAGCAGAAACTATAGAAGCAATCAAAACAAACCGAGTGTGTAGCATCTGCCAGTTATTGCTAAAGGAGTCACTCCCGGTGAAGGGATCTCGGTCCTTTCCTCATCGAATAAGGTGCAGGGCATATCACATATACCGCTATGCAAAGCAAGAACTGTAGCTACCCCTTTTTTATTTTAAAATTCGATTCCACAACATCTTAGGTTTCTTTTCTTTCATTAATCACATTAATGAAGTCCCATCATTTAAGTACCTAAACATCACAGATAGATATGACGTACACTTATGCCATCCGCATTCGCCTCGATGTCCCCTCGTGCACCGTTAGGTTAGGTAACTAACGACAGAGCAGGGCAGCGCTAGCGCGGGTGTAAAACATAAGTAACTTCTATATAATATATCATATATACTATATCCATCACAGAACATCACATGATCACATCACAGATATCGCAGCAGAAGAAACATATGAAATATTGGATATACTAGGACGTCCGTGTTTTCAATACGAGCCAGTATAAAACACGGATTCCACGGTCGTGATGAATAGCCAATCCCACACCCCTAGACCCCTACGAGAGCGGCAAGCAACCCTGCCAATTCTAGGGTTAGGAGACCCGGACTCGACTCCTCGAGTTGGTCTCTCACTGGACCCCAGAACCCGGTTACTTGTGCTCCCCTCCTTGGGTCTATCCTTATGCGGAAAAGTAAATAATATACAAAAGGTGACATCTTCCGCTACCTGGAAGTGCCCCAAATAAAAGAATATTACATACAAGTTTTTACATGAATGAAAATGAAAAACACTCATCTCACATAAAAACCCCCGGCTATTCGAATACGACGATCCAATATAACATATCCAGCAACACATAACATCACATGTCATCAACGTAAGTAAGTATGCATACCCCAATTGTCGTTGATGTATAGCAACGAAACCGGCGTTATGAACATACTACACTTACGGTCACAGAAAAGAAAGTGTAAAACTACAACAGTTGGAATCCGCAACTACTTTAGACATCGCATGCCTAACAGATATAAATCCTGCATTTTAGTCCCATCATCGAAAACTCTTTTCGATATCTTGTGAAACTAAACCGCTAGATTTATAACATTCTACCAGTTATCTCATAACTATTTGTGAATTCCAATTATTGTATCCATTTCCGGATAAATAGAATATATCAAACTTTCCGATCGAACATTCGAACACCCAAGTTTTCCCGACACCGATCAACACATGAAATAGGTTCAAAGACATTCACTTCATGCCTCAGTACCAACGGTCCAGCCGTAGAAGGGTCAAGCCAACGCCTTACATGTGGCACGCCGTACTGCCCCAAACCCGAAGGTTCAAAGGGCAGTTCAAGACGGTCACATAATCGAGTTAAGGTTTGTTGTCTTCTAGAGGGACCATCGCGTTACTTGCACTACTTCGAACGTCTTTTAACCACAGAAAAATCCAACACTTGGAATTTTTCCGGCAGGGGAAAAGTTGGGTATTTGTATCCGGTCAAACTTTTTAACATATTCTACAGTTATCTGGAAAAACACTTAGACAAAGCTTGATATTCCGATCGAATCGTCGATTCCCAATATAACCCCAGAGCACTCAACCCTTAAATCAATTTAAAAATACCCAGAAAACTCACCAGAATTTATCAGGTATTACTGTGCAGTGAAACATGGCTGACGTCACTATATGGCCGCTGAACGGCGGCAGAAGCCATGCTTCTGCCGCGCTTCCGCGGCTCATGGAACTGTTCATGGGAAACGTTTTACACAGTAATTCTTAGAATTCTTTGGTGAATTTTTTAAGCATTTTTAATATCAAAAATTCCCAGATTTCAGAAAATGTCCAGAGAGCTCTTGGGTATCGGGGTTTCGGGTTCGTTCGGACTTCAAATTCCGTCTAGAGTTCGCCTAAGGCTCTAGCTAGTCTCTGATACCACTGTAGGGTTCCTAGGCACACTATAGAGGTCTCACAAGGCATCAACCATGCCATTTTACAAAATTATGGTGCCGAGAAACCCTAGTTAACGGATCGTTGCTAGAATTCTAGGCGAAACTACAAACTAGTTAACACTTTAACTAAAGTTGAGATGCTACAACCTTTGTAGATCCAGATTTCTGCCTCCTTAGCTCCACGTGGTCATGCCCTCGCTGTCCATCATGAATCCTCGACTCGATCATCGGCTTCATCGGGAAAACAAGCGGAATAGGTCGTCGGCTTTGTGTCAAAGACGATCTACCTCGAGGCTTCGCAAGTTCAAACTCCGACTTCACAAACTTATGAAACTTGTGAAGTAAACACCCAAAACAACTTGGCAAGAGGTAGAGGGTGAAGAAATAGGAGGTGGGTTCTCTTTAGAATTGGATTTATCTCACTTTAGCTCAAGTTGCCATTGATGCACCTTGAGCTTTTCTTGAAGAAGAAGATGGAGCTCAAGAAAATATATAATAAGTGTTATGATAAAAATAAATTTAAATCAATACTTATCATATCTAAACCAAGGTTAAGTGTAGAGAATAAACCATGGTCATTTGGAGAGTTAGGGTTAAGCATGAGGACAAGAATGGTTGCATAAAGTCAAGGCTTCAAGAAGCTTCAACATAAAACAAACTTAGCCACCATTCTTATCATAAATCATTTCTAAATAAATAATCAAATAAATAAATGATAAAGCAAAACCCTAATGACCCAATTAACCATGGTTTAATTCTATGCATTTAACCAAATGATCAAGTATCATCAAACATGAAACAAAGATGTGCACTAAAGTATATCACATATACAACATGTACATCAAGTGAGAGTAATCCGTTTAAAGTGAACCAATACTAGTTAATGTAAAGTAATATATCAAATATATAATTATACATTAAATCATTAAATCAACACTTGATTCAATGATCCGGTTATATCGCATACAACCGACTAGTATCTAATGTATCGATTTATCGAATCAATGATTCGATAACTAGGTCATATCGAATATAACCAATCGAAACATATATCGCGAGAATGAAATGCGGTATCACATACACGCATTATTCTCGGTCCTGCACATATCTCATATGCGCTCCTATTTCGTTTCGCTTGAGCCAGGAAACCTCTGTGTAGGACTTTAAAGACTCGTCAATACGCCGGTAGCAGATGATGATCATATCAAGCACCCACAAGCCGCAAGCGGTCTGCTAAACGTAACGGCCACCCGGGTATTGAGCGATCAGAAGATCGACGAGCTAGCCCGCTCACACTCCTGCGAATCCGACCAGTAACACTTACCGTACAGTCCGGTCTCTTCGTCTGATACGTCGCATATCAAGTCTACGGGTGGTAAACGTCAGACCCCAATAACCCGATAAGTCGTGCCGATGTGAGGCTCGTAACGGGTCGAGAAACTACTGGTAACACTTACCAGCAAATCTCTGATCAGCCCTGGCCAGGGACTTCCCTGTTACGTCCAATCGAGCACAGCGCAACATCAACCCCCAATACCGGGAGAGACGAAACCCCTCCTATCGCTCATTGCCTCCATGTGACTCGGGACTGTGCTCAAAGGCCACCGTTTTGCACGCCCTCATGGACGTGGTAAGGTGGAGATCAAAGTACAGTGGGAATCACACAAGACTCTATGACGATCTCGGGTCTACAGACTAACCTGTACAAGTGTCACCTGAGAACTGCCATCTGACGTGAGGTATAATACTATCTGGGAGTTCTCGGCGAGTCCGTCCAGTGTACCCAGTCTTCACTGAGCACCCGTACACCATCTCTGATGTCAAACACCAATGGATATGGGATCATCCATCGCCCATCTCATGGGTCGAGAAGCGTATACGCTAGTCTACTCTGGTATATCGATGCCCCGTCTCGATACACCCACGACTAGGGACCTTGAAGGATGTACTTATGGACTACCATGTCCCCACTAGTATGATCTGCATCATAGTCCAGGTAGTCAAGTACAAATTCTAAGGGCTTTACCAACATGTAACTATAAGACAGTATAAAGAGACTAGTGTACATGTTAAGATAAAGAGCAACCAGATAGCATACTATCATGTCGAGCAAGAAAGTCATCTCTATATATGTCCAAGCATCCAATATAATATACATCATTTGTACAATACTGGCCTCTAGGGCATACATACAACTAACAACATCGCTACCAAAGAGGCAGTCTGGGTGTATATTAATTCATGAGATGAACTTCGTTCCTACCATTGTGCGACAATGGAGTTGTGGCTTATCCCTAGGAACGCCCGTCCCATCTGTGATCCAGATATATTCTAAGGCAGTATCACCTGATCATGGAGATGGTTGATCCCCAGGGGATCGAAGTTAGGAGAGTAGACTCAGAGGACATCACGGCGGATCCACTCACAAAGGCCTTTTCCTATAGAGAGACTTTTATGGTATGGTTGAGTATGAGATACAACAACCACTGTTATCAGATGGACCTAGTGCAAGTGGGAGATTGTTAGTTATATGTATGCCTTAGAGGCCATTACTATACATGTGATGTATATTGTAGTGGATGCTTGGACATATATAGGGAGGACTTTCTTGCTCGACATGATAGTATATTATCTGGTTACACTTCACCTTAACGTGTACACTGATTGTCTCTCTGTTACATGTTGGTAAAGCCCTTAGGATGTGTACTTGACTACATGGACTATGATGCAGATCATACTGGTAGAGACATGGTAGTCCATAAGTACATCTTCAAGGTCCCTAGTCGTGAGTGTATCGAGACGGGGCATCGATATCCTAGAGTAGACTAGCGTATACCTTCTCGACCCATACAGATGGGCGATGGATGATCCCATATCCATTGGTGTTTAACATCAGAGATGATATATGGGTGCTCAGTGGAGAGTGGGTACACTGGACGGACTCACCGAGAACTCCCAGATGGTATTATACCTCACGTCAGATGGCAGTTCTCTAGTGACACTGGTACAGGTAAGTCGGTTGACCCGAGATCGACATAGAGTCTTGTGTGATTCCTACTGTGCTTTGATTTCCACCTTACCATGTCCAAGAGGGCATGCAAAATGGTGGTTTTTCGGTACAGTCCCGAGTCACATGTAAGCAATGACTGATAGGAGGGGTTTCGTCTCTCCCGGTATTGGGGGTTGATGTTGCGCTGTTCTTGATTGGCCATAACAGGGAAGTCCCTGGCCAGGGCTGGTTTAGAGATTTACTGGTAAGTTTTACCAGTAGTTTCTCGACCCGTTATGAGCCTCTTATCGGCATGACTTATCGGTTATTGGGGGTCTAACGTTTACCACCCCTAGACTTGATACGCGACATATCAGACGAGGAGACTGGACTGTACGGTAGTGTCACTGTAAGGCTTTTGCAGTAGTTGGAGCGGGATTGCTTGCTGATCTTCTGATCGCTCAATACCCGGGTAGCCGTTACGTCCAGCTAATATCGCTGACGGGTTGTGGGTGCTTGATATGATCATCACCTACTGCCGGCGTATTGACGAGTCTTTAGTGTCCTACATAGAGGTTTTACTGGCTCAGGAAAAATGAAATAGGAGCGCATATATGATATGTGCGGGACTGAGAATAATGCGTGTATGTGATACCGTATTCTATTCTCGCGACTTTTATATCGGTCGGTTATATGCGATATAGCCGGGTTATCGAATCAAGTGTTGATTCGATAAGTCGGTACATTTTGTGTTAGTCGATTATATAAGATATAGCCGGATTATTAAATCAAGTGTCGATTTAATAATTTAGTTTATAATTGTATATTTGATATACTAATTTACATTAACTAACATTGGTTCACTTAAGCATTTGTTTTTCTCACATGTGCACAACATTAATATATATGTGATATATATTAAATTGTGTTTTTTCGTTTTGTATCATGGTTGTTGATACATTATACATGGGTATATAAGACATAGACCATTCTATTTTTAAATGGTGGGTTATAATTATTTAAGTAATTAAAAAATTAGTGGATGTTTTGTCACAAGCATGAAGCTTGTAGAAGCTTGTGGATGCTTTGATAAAATCCACTAACTTTATTTTACTTTAGGTGTTTATTAACCTAACCATTTTGGATTAGCCATGGTTATGTCTCTACATGAGTTAGTATTTGATACCCACTCACCCATGGTTAGCTTAACTCACTTGGATTCATTTTTCATTCTCATCTCTTTCTTCATCATCTTCTTCCAAAAGAAAAGCTTGCTAGGGTTTGATCCAAGTGAGGAAATATTGTGAGAAAAGAGATTCTAAAGTGAACTCATTTCCTATTTCTTCATCCTATACTAGACTAGCACTTTAATATAGGGTGTTTGCTTCACTTTGGCGAAGTGGTAGCTTGAGTTCTTATTCCCTCGACGTAGATCATCTTCGGCCTCGAAGACTTCAAGCAAAACCGTTGCCCTCTTCTCATGGAGCGGTCCAAGAGTCCGAGAGTTTGCTGATCGCGGCGACTACTACAAGGAGCTTATGAAGTGAAGGACCGATCTACAAAGTTTGTATTTCGATTTCACTTAGATGTAAAATTGTTTACATATTCGTATTGATTTCTAGTTATCGATTCTAGTTTAGAGTTCCTTGAAACGGCAAAAATTTGAAAATGGCAAGGACGATGCCTCCCGAAACTTTGCTGCCATCGATGGGAACCCTACAAAAGGTTTTCTTAAAAACTAGTCGTAGCCCTCCGTCATTACAGATAAGTATTATTTAGTATTCGTGCTGCGTTTGTTGACTATGTTAAAGCGTAGTGTTCGGTACCTAATTAATGCTTATCTGTAACCATATGATGCGATTGGATTAGGGTAGTCGTACGACTTTTTTGACTATGTTATGGGTCGTGCGGGTGGTTTTAATTCAATCAAGAAATGACGGGTTGAACTTGGCTAGCGCTTATGATTTGTTGACCTTGTTAAGGTCATAAGTGGCTATGTGTAAAAACAATTATCGGGAATTTCAAATGTTGAAATTTGTAATGAGATTGCATAGCTTTTATATGATAGTTGGATCCCGATACCCACTGCGAGTAAGACTTACTCTTAGGAGAGATTTCCACTTTACAATTAGCCGATCCATTAAGTGTCTAAGAAAGGTATTAACAGGGTGATTCCCTTGCGGAAAAGAGTTATTTAATTAGTTCTATACGAAAGCATGGAGAGACTCTCTCGGAGTACCAATACCTGCCTGGCCGAACGATTGGCGAACTTGCAGGGTGTAATTAATCCCGGCTAATCTTACATTTTAAGGTTTGAAGAAAGATTTGATAAAAACAGTGGGAGCCATCCTAATTAGATAAAATAATAACCAATCTAATCTTGCAAAGAACACACGTATCCTTCTCTCTCTCCTGGTAGCGACCAATGACACGCCTTAATCAAGATAATAATATAGATGTATTGACCGAACCCACTGGACTAGGTTCCTCTTTTTCTTATGATTGTCATAAGTCTGAGCAAGGAATATGGGAATATCTGGATTCCCATGCCACCCAAACGAAGAATAAGCATGTTGTTGCACCTTCTTCGGGTGTGTTTTTAACCGAGAACTGTTTCAAAGTTTGCTCTACGTCCTCGGTATTGGATACCGGATCAGGATCCTACGTATGTAATTTGTTACATGGGCTAAACATAGGTAGAGAACTGGGAGAGGGTGATATGTCTCTAGTAGTTAGGAATGGTGTAATTGTTGCAGCCAAAACAGTTGGCGAATATCACCTTGTATTACCAAGTGGTAACACAATGATTCTGAGCGACTGTTATTTCATACAAAAAATGTTGTGAATGTTTTCCTAAATCAAGTGTTGATTGGGTATGGTACGTTGTATAATGATATATACGTTCTAAATCAATCTACAGTTCTAAGTATACAGAACATACATAAGAGAAACAGTTCAGAAATTAACGAAGACTTCTTGTGGCATTGTAGACTAGGTCATATCAATGCAACAAGACTGGCTGAGTTGCATAAGGATGCATATTTGAATTCGTTCGAATTTACATCTTATAAAACTTGCCAGTTATGTCTCAAAGGCTAGATAACCAAATCTCCGTTTACAGGACACGGAGAAAGAGCTAATAAACTTTTGGGACAGATACAAAGTGATGTATGCGGTCCTATGTCTACACATGCCAGGAATGGTTCCTCGTACTTTATTACGTTCACCGATGATCTCTAAAGATTCGGAAATGTGTTCCTATTGAAACACAAATCTGAATCTTTTGAGAAATTCAAGGAATATAAGTACGAAGTTGAGAACTAGATTGCTAAAAGTATTCAAATCCTTCGATCTGATCGGGGAGGAGAATACTTAAGCACGGAATTCAGAGATTACTTAAAAGAGAATAGGATTCTCTCTCAGATTACTCCTCTGTATACACCACAACATAATGGAGTTTCGAGGCGGAGGAATCACACCTTATTAGATGTGGTATGCTCTATGGTGAGTACTGCTGAGTTGCCTATTTCCTTTTAGGGATATGAACATGAGATAGCTGCATACCTATTGAATAGAGTACCGACCAAATCCGTGCCTACCACTCCATATGAGATATGGAATTGGAAGAGACCATCTCTTAAATGAGTTAAGATATGGGTTTGTCCGGCCTATGTTAAAAAGAAAAATCCGGACAAGCTCAAGGCAAGGTCAGTTCTGTGCAAGATTGTAGGATATCCCAAATATTCGCGAGGGTATATCTTCTACCACACCGAGGAACAAAAGGTGTTTGTTTCTCGACATGCCACCTTTTTAGAAAAAGAATTTCTTGTGAAAGAAATTAGTGGCAATGACGGAATTAGTGGCAATGAGGTAGAACTGGAAGAATTTCCAGCCATACAAACTACAACTGATGATTTGGTGGAACCGGAGGATTCGATAGTCCCTGACGAACCTCAGCCACTCAGCAGATCTAGTAGGGTTCCTCATCCACCTTAGAGATACTACGGTTTTCTCATAGACGGTGGGAGCGAGGATTGCATCATGGAAGATAATGACCCAACTGGTTTCGAGCACGCCATCAAAAGTAGAGACTCCATGAAATGGTTGGATGCTATGCGATCTGAGATGGAATCCATGTACACCAACAAAGTATGGACTTTGGAAGTTGTAAAACCCATCGGGAGCAAGTAGATCTTGAGAAGATAATTAGTGTAGATGGAAAGTTGAGACTTTCAAAGCTAGACTTGTAGAAAAAAGTTTTCGTCAATGCCCAGGTGTCGACTATGATCAAACCTTTCCTCCAGTGGCTATGCTTAAGTCCATCAGGATCCTACTTGCCATTGCTGCATACCATAACTACGAAATCTTGCAGTTGCACGTCAAGACCGCTTTTTTAAATGGTGATTTAGAAGAGAGCGTGTACATGACACAACTAGAGGACTTCATAAACAGTGGGAGCGGTGGAAGCGTGTACAAGCTGCTTAAATCAATTTATGGATTAAAGCAGGCATCGCGGAGATGGAACATCTGTTTTGATGAAGCTGTCAAAGAGTTTGACTTTATCAAAGATGTAAATGAACCTTGTAAATATAAAAAGGTTGTAGTGAGTAAGGTTGTCTTCCTCATATTGTACGTGGATGACATACTCTTGATAGGAAACGTTGTTCCTATGCTACTCTCTGTCAAGCTCTTCATATGACACATGTTCTCCATGAAAGATCTAAGTGATGCCTTCTACATCCTGCAGATATTGATCTATAGAGATAGATCTAAACGGATGTTGGGATTGTCCCAATCTAAGTACATTGACACCATAGTAAAAAGTTTTAGTATGGAAACTTCTAAGCATGGTAATATACCCACTTGTTCAGGAACCACTCTCTCTAAAGAGATGTCTCCCAAGACTGATTTGGAGAGGGCTCGCATAAAAGGGATACCCTATGTTTCAGCAGTCGGGTCAATCATGTATGTAATGTTGTGTACCAGACCGGATGTAGCTTAATCACTAGGTGTCGTGAGTAGGTATCAATCAGATCCTGAGGAGAAATACTGGATAGCTGTGAAGAAAATTCTTATGTACTTGAGAAGGACTAAAGAGATATTCTTGGTGTATGGTAATGGTAAACTCCAAGTGGAGTCCTTTACCGATTCGAGCTTCAAGAGTGATAAGGATGATAGTAAGTCGTTCTCTGGTTTTGTCTTCACCCTCAGTGGAGGGGCGGTAAGTTGGAAGAGTTCTAAACTAGATACCGTAGCAGACTCGATGATGAAGACTGAATACATCGCTACCAACGATGTTGCCAAAGAGGTTGTCTGGATGAACAAGTTCATTGCTGAACTTGTCACGACCCAAAGTTTGGCCCATGACGGGCACTTAACCACGTAGCGGCTACAGGCGTAACGCGACTAAGTGAACCGAAAATCCAGAAATCAAACCAGTAAAAGTATAGAGTGTTTTAAGATTTAAATGGAAGCATTTACTAACATGTTAAGAAATCTAAGTAAACAATCTCCAAGATAGCAATATACGACGCCATAGCGAAAATCAAGAGCAAAAAGTGGGAACATCACATATAGAATAAACTGCATAAGTAAAGTCGGCTCACAACGAGCTCGACACCAGAATACAAATAATATACATCATCGTCCTCACACTGTCTCTAAGACAAGTACATATAAGGTAGATGGAGAATACTAGATACAAAAGTGTGTACAATAAAAGTAACCAGATACCACAACCCACCTAACAGCAAAACAGCTCACGCACAAACTGTAGTGGTATCTGTAGCCAAAAGATGTAAGAAAGCAGCCTGCCGCAACTACTCCGAGGGGAAACCTGCAGATACTGTGGCACAACGGGGGTGAGTTTCCAACTCATGAATAGAAATAACATATAAAGGTAATCGCGAGCATGCACGTACTGCGCTACTCTATCATATGCCAGCAGATGATATCAATGCGTGATAAGCAGTATGTGCAATAATCATGCAAGTGCTCTATCAGGTAATATAACTACTGGATGAGATACAATAATTAATGATGAGCATGGGAAATATAATATCTACACGGAATGTCAACGTGGGATATATAATCGGTGTCTATCAATGCACCCAGATCCCCCAAATAGCTCAGGCGCCGGTACTCTCATCGGCCCTCCAATCCTGTAAATCTCTGAGAATCACGAGTGCCCAACATCGGCACCCAAATATCATAAATACTTGTGTCCAGTATCGACACGCAAATCCTCATCCATCGGGCATCCGTCAGTCCGGGTCAGCCCACGGGCTCCGTCTACAGTATCGACCCTCAGCCCCGCCAGTACGGATCACCCCGCATCCATTTATCGACTCTGGTCAGTATCCTCCGGATAACCGCCAGGTCCAACCAATCACCGGTAGGGAGTAGTCCCTCTGCCAGGCTCACCGCCTACTACACAGCGAAACCGTTCTCGTCCCGGGGTACCATACCGGGTCCACCATGTTCCCGTAATCGGCCTCATCAAGCTCCTCGATTCGGGTTCACATATATCACTCTAGCACCGAGAAAACACATGGTGGACGCACCGAAATATCATATCAAGGGAAACCGGGTTTTTAAATGGTTACATATTCTCATTGAAATTGCCACGGTTCCCAAATCCAGAAATCACATGTAATCCAAACCAATAAGCAAGTCAATGCGATGTGAAATATGCATCAAGTATGAATATCATGTCAAGTCACATAAAAGATGAGCTACAGCATAATGATCATGGAAATTCTACAGTGTGAATGTCATGGCAATTACTAACGGTGTGTGTGTAACATGCAGGATAGTGCTCGTGCAACATAAACCGTTAGTAATGGTGCGATGTTCTATCAATTCTAGTTTATATACATATAACAGGGAATGCGGTATGTACTAATTAGTAGCCATGAACAGTAAATGTATGTAAATGTAATATGCTTCTACAAGTTCCTATCAGCCCTGACGCATAACGCCATGCTGGCGATTTTCCCCATAGATGTTAAATCTACTCACCGTAGTCTCGCGCTAGGTATAGCCGACGACTTGTTTCCCCTTCTGCGCGGCGTCCGCCGTACTCGCCTGCGAACCTAGAATTACACAATATATCACACATAAGCTCGAAGTCACACAAACACGACATTAGAGCCAAACTAGTAACTCGCGTTGTGAAGCAAGCGCGCGGGTGCGCGATACGCTAAAACGTGTGATTACGCGCCTGAAGCCACTCCAACGCGTCGCGATACGCAGAAACCCCGAACCCACACACACGTATCACGCGTGTCTCGAAAGTTTAAAAATACGGGAAATAGGGTATTCAACTCCAGATTTTGATACAGAAAATATATTATAAAAATATATATACCAAAATACTCCACATAGCAGCAAACTCCAGTCAACCCAAACACCAACCTAAAACACCCCTATCTGGCCGCAATTTGTGGCCATAATGTATATTTCGGCTGCCTGGGTAGGGAGAGGAGCTCCCAGGTTTTGTGTGTGCACTCTATACCACCTATACATGCTACAGCAAATCCAATTTTATTCTGAAACACCCCGGGTAGAAGCAGATTTAACAGAGCCCAAATTCAAGTTAAAAACCACATTTTATACTAAAAAGATACTTTAGGGTAATTTTCTGAAATCTGAAGCAAACCCAAGTCTAAATCCATACTAATAACCCATTACCAAGCTAATTAAGCCATAAAAATGCTAAATTTAACATATCATCACTAAATCCCTTCAATACCACCAAACATGCACATAAAACATGATTTCTAGTTAAGATTCTACAAGATATGGAAAAAGAGTGTTAACTATGAGCTATATACCTTCAAAAGACCTTAAGAAACACCACAAGCCTCAGCCCTAGCCTCAAGTGTACAGATTTGCCTCCAAACACCTCAAAAGACCATTTTTCCCAAGGTTTTCTGAAGGAAATGTGTTGTTTTGTGTAGAGTTTTGTATAGAGATCAAAGGGAAGTGAAAAGGAAAGAGGAGATGAAGAAAATGCTATGTTTGTTGCTGCTTTTCTGCTAGAGTTTCAGAACTGAGAGAAAGAGAGAGAAGAGAGAAAGAAAAGGGTCAAAGAAAAAGTCAATTTTCTTTACCTAACCCCCATACCTCATTTTCTATTGCAAATTTGAATTTTAAAAAGGGTTTTGTTTTGATAAAAGGGTGGCGAAATAACAATGAACCATGCAAGAATGAAATGAAATGGTTAACACTTTTAACCTAGGTCACAAAATGGCTAAGTGTGCAAGTGTACACTACATAATGGAAATTTCCCAATTAGGGTAACACGACTAAATATAATTAATAAACCCAATAATTACACATAAATATATATATATATATATATATAACACTTCACAACACAATTATCCATAGCCAAGAAGGAAAATACGATACTCGGGCTTTAATGAAAAACAAGCAAAATTGCTAATTATCGCGAAAACATCCTAAACGAATTTCAAAGTGTTACAATCTACCCCCCTTAAAGAAATTCGGTCCCCGAATTTCAAAATTTAACTTCACGTACCTTAAAAAAGGTGGGGATACCTCTTCCTCATCTCGCTCTCGATCTCCCAAGTGACCTCCTCGCTGCTCAGACCACGCCAAAGTACCTTCACTGACGGTATGTCCTTCGATCTCAATTTCTTCACTTGTCGATCCAAAATGATCACCGGCTGCTCTGCAAAGGAAAGGTCATGCTCAAGCTGGATCGTCGGGTGCTGAATTGCATGCGAAGGATCATGAAGATGTAGGGTTACTAGGCACACTAACAAGGCTCTACAAGGCATCGACCATGCCAAAATTAAATTTTTATGTACCGAACAACCCTAAGCGAGATCGTATACTAGAGATTAGGCGAATCAAATAGCAAGTAAACAACTTTACGACTAAGGGTATGCGAAATACAACCTTTGTAGATCGGTCCTTTGTTGGAGATAGTGCCCTCATAGTCAATTATTGGATCGCAGGTACGTGATTGCAATGATTGCGGAGGACCTATACCGGTAGGACAGTCTTACTCGAGATGATAGTATGCTATCTGGTTTGCCTTTATCAGTCGTGTACATGTTCAGGTGACTGATTGCATGTTACACTTTGATAGAGCCCTTAGGATCGTGCTTTACTACCAACAGTATGATGGCGATCATATATGTGAGAGTTGGGTAGTTTATATGCATATCCTTAATTGTGGTCCCTAGTCGTGGGAGTTTCGAGACAGGGCATCGATTCTCCGGAGTAGACTAGTGTATACAGTCGAGACCCCGACGAGGGGCGGTGGCCGGTCTCACAAGCTACTGGTGTCATTTGGATCACCTAAGATGTATACAGGTGCTCATTGGGTTATGAGTACACCGGACAGGACTCGCCGGGAATCTGCTAGTTAGTACTATACCTATCGTCAGATAGCAGTTCCCTGGTGACATGTGTACAGGTTAGTTCATCGACCTGAGGTCGTCATTTGTCTCGTGTGAGTTCCCACTGTGCTTTGATTTCTACCCTACCACGGCTCAAAGGAGTCATGCAAACAGGTAGCTTTTGGGTACAGTCCCGAGCCATATGGAGGCACGTGAGCGGATCGGCAGGGGATTCATCCCTCCCGGTATTAGGGGCGAGATCGTGCTGTGTCTAGGAGAACCATTACACAAAGTCCATGGCCATGGCAGCAGATTTACTGGTAGGTACTCCTGTAGTATCTCAGGGTGTTATTGGGCTACACTCCGACACGACTTATACTGCTTCTGGGGGTCTGACGTTACTAGCCCCCTAGGCGGATATGCGATACTCATAGACGAACGGACCGGACTGTATATACATTGTCACTGTTAGGCTCAGTAGGGTTTCTGGATGAGTGCGCTCATCGGCCTCCCTTGAGTTCGCTCATCAGCTTCCCTTGAGGTCAGTCCATGGGCAGCCGTTACGCATAGCTAGTGCCGCTGACGGTTTGTGGTTAAACCCATTGCCAGGGTACTGACGAGTCATTAGAGTCCCCCACAGACAGTTTCCTAAGTTCGGGCGAAACGTTGTAGAGGCCGTATGGTTTTATGGCAGGGTTCGGAAAATGCACGTGCGTTTACGCACGTGTTATTTTTCGGGCAGATAATACTGGTCGGATTTGGTTTAAGCCGGAACCGAGTATTATATTGAGTAGGTATAATATCTTTGTCTCAGTTGCATTTGTATTCGGTTGTAATACAAATGCGGGTATATTTATACAGTTACGGGGTTATCCTGAAAGTCGTTTCAGGATCACTTTTGGAAGTTGCCAGTTTCCAGTTTTCTATCAGCCGTCTTTTAACATTCGGTTAAAGACGGATTTATCTTTTCTTGGATGAGGGTGAGTCATGCTTCTAGAAGGTTCTAGAAGGTTCTAGATTTGGTGAGGTGTCTTGTGACTCATGCTTTGATTTTAACCATTTCTTGTTTTCCTTAAGATATTATTTTGTGTTCACAATATGATATTTATCCTATGGTTACTCTCCCCTCTCCTACGGTCACCACCCCACTCCTATAAGTGGCCGGCCCCCTCTCTCTCCTCACTCTCTCTTACTTGAGGTTTTCATTTGTGAAAAGATTATGATAGCATTTGGGGTGTATGGAATTTCACAGCTCATTTCATTCCAACACCCGATTCCCACGGCAACTTCATTAACCGTCCGTCCATAGCTTTGGACGGAACGAGACAAAGTCATATACTCATTCTCTACATCATTCTTGGTCGTCTCTTTTAGCAAACTTGACGACCGAGTTGCCTCGAGTGAGAGGCGGGAGCCCGTTTAAAGAATCGGTGATGTGGTGCCACCTGGACGAGCAAATCGGAGATCGAAGAGATCGGAGCAGCCGCAACGGAGCGTGGGATGATGGTTAAAGAACGAAAGACTCGGATCGTTCGGTATACCATTTCTACACTCTTTACAGTTTGTTAGTTTAGCAATAATGGCAGATCCGGGTTAAAGTATACGATAGCGCCAGATAAAAAGTTTTTATTCCGCATTTGGCGTCTGTAGATGGCCGGGGCGCTAGCGTAGACTTACAGTGGTATCAGAGCCTCACCATTTTGCTATACTAACTTGTGCTAACGCGTTTAAAATATCGATCGAACCAAAAATCAAAAATCGCATTTTTCTTGCTTGACAGTTTCTGTTGATTTTAAACGGTGTCCTAAAAACATTTCACATATCTAAGAAAACTGTGCAGGGTTTTTTAAGAACGACGACAAAATTTGGGCACGTAATTCCACCAAACCGCCGTGGAAACGAGGCCAAACCCATAGTTTGGCCGCGCATCCGCGGCCACTTGGTGAGATCATGCTCCCAAATTTGGTCAGTGTGTTCACCTCTGGAAATTGTGATTTTTGGTATATATCTTTTGGGCCTAGGTTTTGTTACTGTTCTACAGATTTGCGGGGGGCCCACTTTGTGATATTTAGTCGATCGAAATTTAAACATGTTAGTTTACAGTGCTTACATTATATCTCCGACCGGGAATGTCATTTGATCGGTAAACCGCGTCCGATTGCTATAGTTCTTTTAGACGGGTTTGCGAACGTGACATTCGCGTTGATGTTCTGTGTTGTGCTGTGATGTTGCGGATTTGTCGTGGTGGATAGCAGTGTGCAATGGTAGTACAGTTTGAGTTTATTTGTACTTTTGATATTGCGGGGCGAGCGTCCAACATGTGGACTGCCGTCACTGCCTGTTGTATAATATTCTTTTGGGGCACGACCAGGTTGCGGTCGATGTACCTGTTATACTATTTTTCCATTACTGTACTAGGTTTTGCCCCGCGACGGAGTGCACGGATAGCCGGGTTCTGGAGGGGCAACGGGTCCGCATCTCATGGCTTTGAGAGGCAGAGGGGCCCCACTCTAAAATTGGAAGACTATTCGCCGGACTCGTAGGGGGTACAGGTTGACCCAAGGAGGGGTGCTCAATTTACCGGATTCCGTGAAGTGCCGGGTGTTCCATTCACTATGCTGTGGGGGACTACCTCGCTTCAGGTTTTGGCGGGTAACTTGCCGCACCCGTAGGGGTCTAGGTTTCATTGCACAGGCTATCCATACGACAGGGGAACGTCGGGTTTCAGCAGCGGCTCTGTGAAACTCGGGGATCCTAGATTATCTGTATTGTTCTGTGATGCTTTTTAATTTTCTGTAATGTTGCATATTATCACGCCTGGAGCGATTATGTATATTGGTTTATATACTATTAGATGTTGTATATGTTTTACACCCGCGCTAGTCCAGTCCCCGCTCTGTCGTTCGTTAAGTAACCTAACGGGTGATGACGGGACCCAGTGACGAATGCGGATGGCATATACGTACATTTTATTTTCGTTCTTTTCTGGTGTGATTGATTGATGGGACTGCGTTGATTCTGATCAATGCAAAAAGTTAAACAAACCTGTTTTCAGTTGTTGGAACAAATTTAAAAAGTGTTATTGCAAAGACGTTTCCTTTTGTTTTGCATAGCGGTATTCAGTGGAATATCCTGCACCTCATTCGACGGGGCAAGGGCCGATATCCCTTCACCGGGACTGACCCCTTGGGCAGAAGTTTGCGTCAGGGTAATAACTTCACTATAGTCGATTACAAGTTGCTTTGCATAGCGGTATTCAGTGGAATATCCTGCACCTCATTCCACGAGGAAAGAGCCGAGATCCCTTCACCGGGAGTGACCTCTTTAGCAATGGTTTTCGCCACTATATTGTAAAAAGCTATCAGGTTCCTTCAGCGATATCAAGTTCACTACGCTAAAGGTTTTTTGCCAAAAACCAGTCGTAGCCCTCCGTTGTTTCTTATGGATGGTCAGTAGTATTCAAGCTATGTTTGTTGGCATACGTCAAGGCATAGTGTTTGGTAGCTGCTGGGTATTCATTTGTTGCATAGATAGATGAGTTGGTTTGGGACAGTCGTATTACCTTGTTGGCATACGTCAAGGGTATGTACGGGTGCGTTCAAATTAACAAGATAATGACAGGCAGAACTTGACATGTGACTTATGATTTGTTGGCATACGTCAAGGTCATAAGAGCATGGGGCATAAATCATATCGGGAGTTTCTAAGGAAACTGAAACTTGCCAAGTATGCGCATACCTTCTGGAGTATGAGTAACGTGGATGCATTCCATCACGTTATCATGCGATGAGAGTTGGATCCCGATTCCCACTGATGAGTTGGTTTACTCTTTGGGTGATCCCGATTGATTCTTCTTTTAGGTTTGGAGGAGAATTTGACAGGACAGTGGGAGGTTTCCGGATTAGATAAAGTGATAACCATTCTGATCTAGGTTAGAGTGCACGCAGAGTGTTTCTTTTCTCTCTCTCTTTGGCAGTGACCTTTTGACCGACCCTAGACTATGACTCAGTGACTAGGTTGACCGAACCTTCTTAAAAATTCTGGCTTTTGGATTGTCTATGTTGCATAAGTCATTGCCACTCCTTCTTTTACCCTTTGAATTTCTCAGAACACCCGTATTACTACGGAAATCCACTTCCATTGGATAGATCCATCGTATGGTTATATACGAACTCGAAGGGACTTCTTCGAGGATGGATCCAGGTTCAGGAGAAATAGAATTGGTTTATTCAGTTGTCTTTTATTATCACCTTCTCTCAGGTTGCGAGGGCTCCTTGGTTTAGGAGAGTACACCTATTACGCTTATTGGACAGTCTTATTCCAAACCATAGGCAGGTGCCGAAAGGTAGGGAATGAAGAAAACCAATTAGCCTAAGTAGGGTGTACAGAAGGTAATATGTAAAGATAAAATAAAGGGATTAGAAAGAGGGCAAAGTAAATTGCGACTGATATCATTCACGACCAAAACCGCGTACTTCGTCGCCACTCCTATTTCACCTTTAAAGGAATAAGGTATTATTCAGTTGTCTTTTATCATCACCTTCTCTCAAGATACGAGTACTCCTTGGTTTAGGAGGGTACACCTATTATGCTTACTGGATAGTCTTCTTCCAAACCATAGGCTGGTGCCGAACGGTAGGGAAGGAAGAAAATCATTTAGCCTAACGATAGTGTACAGAAGGTAACGACTAAAGACAAATATAGGGATTTGGAGAGATGGCAATAAAATATACGGTTGAAGTCATGAATTGAATTATGGAAAAGGCATTGCTATGAATACCGGGATACCCCTACGTAACATTTTCATGTTTTAGCGCATTGTTAAAAGAAAACTGTTTTCCCGATTAGACACTTAATCCAAGGGTATGTATTTACCAGGTTTCATTCTCATATCTGTATGGTTTTACAGATGATGAGTGGGAGTAAATTATTGGGAATTAGGTGATTATCCTCATTATATCGGAATTCGTTGTAATTGGTGATATTTGAGGAAATCGCCAGGGTACAGTTTTCAACCTACGACGCACAGGTTTTGAGTTGTTTAAACTCAGCGGACTTATACAGGGTATTGTATGTTGTCCAGTGTCCTTCAGGACAAAGGGGTAGGTCCTTGTACTATGTTCTGTTTACTTATAACTTCTCTAGTATTTAGACAAGTGTTTCATAGAAATACAAGGTCTAAGTTTTGAGAAGTTGTGGGTATAAGAATAAAGTAGAGAACCAGGTATCACAAGTATCGGGATTCTTCAAAGAGATCGAAGATGTAGATTCTTGTGATTGGTATTCAGATGATAGTGATGGTTTTGAGAAACGTGTTTCTCTTTCAGGTTACTCATAATTGGATGGATTCCTGAGTTGAGTAATGCTGATTAGCCTCTTTCCATTAAAGTGATATGCACTGAAGACAGCTGCATGTTTTGAATATGGTTCCAATTAAATAAGTGCCAAAGTTTCTATATTGGATATAGAATAGTTCGTACCTTAAAAGATGTTAAGGTACGGGGAGTTGTCCAGCTTATGCTTAAAACCAGACTCTGGATAACTCAGGGCACGTTTCTGTAATGGCTGTTTGTGGGTTGACCCTGGCTATGACGAGGGTTGATATTCTACCATTTGGAAGATCAATAGTGATATTGTTCTTGACTCGCCACAGTTTTAGTAAAATGGATCTTTTTCAGAAAACAGTAGTGGGAGTATGGTAGAACTGGAAGTGATTCCAGAACCGCGAACGATTACGGAAAATTTAATAGGACCTATATATTCAATCAAGTTTGACATTCCAATAGCCACTCCGCAGATATGATGGGTAACCTCAGACACCCGAGAGGTACTTCGGTAGTCTCAAGGACGGTGACAGGGAGGTTCTTATCTACCCAGACTTGACACTACTGTTGTTCCAGGATATGAGACACGGTAGGAGGGTTGTCGTAGTCAGTGGGAGCATCAAAAGCATAGTGGGCAAGATGCTTATATCTATTTATAGACTTGAGCGGTTATAGCGGAGAAAGATCATCTATTTTTGATGTGACAGTCATGGGTTTGACTTCAATCAGAATAGGGGATGGATCTGTTAAGAAGGTAGTAGGGTGTGATGTCATGGTATCTGGATGACATACACAAAGTAGGAAGTAAAATTCCTATACTACGATCGGTTGTACTGTGGTCGTCACACAGGTGTTTCTCCAGACAGGATATAGATATAATATTTGACATTCTGGTTTCTGGATCTATGGTTTTAGATCTGGAATTGGGTAGTTTCCCAATGTGGGTAATTTGACAGAGATTCTAATGGTTTTTAGAATAGTTGACTCCTAGCATGGTGATGTACCTGCAGGCGATGGAGTCACCCTCTCTAAAGATGTCTTACAGACTAAAGGGGAGAGGGATGTGCATGATTGGCAGATCACTTGCTTAGGCAATTGAGTCAATCGTGATATGTCAAGTACCACACCAGATATTGTTTTTGCACTAAATGCAATGAGTTTGTATTAATCCAATCCTGGAGAAATATAAGGAAGCAGTTTTAGAACATAAGTACATGTTCTACGGATTTGATGACGGCAGCCTCCTTCGGGAGACGATCATCATTCCAGGCTTCAAAGGTGACATGGTTGACAGAGTGATTGTCAGAGTTATAGTTTTTCCCTCTGACGAAGAGGGACAGTATTATGGACAGGTGGTCCAAGTAGATACTGTGGGTGGCATGGTGCCGGATACTGATTAGGTTCAGTGATCGATACAGTCTAAGAAGTTTGGATTTGGAGTTCATTTATGAACTAGGTCCCATCAGATTTCCAGACATATTCTAATTCAGGTATTACTCGATTCGGGAGATGGCTTTCTCCGCGAACTTGAGATTTAGAGAGATATAGAAAGAAACATCTCGGCGGATCCACTCACTGAGGCTATTTCTCGAACACAATAGTTTTACAAACGGGCTTTGTGAAACTGATTAGTAGAGGAGTTGGATATTCGGTTTCACACGGGCTGTGAGTAGTCGACATCTCAATATTAGTCTTGAGTGCAAGTGGGAGATTGTTGGAGATAGTGCCCTCATAGTCAATTATTGGATCGCAGGTACGTGATTGCAATGATTGCGGAGGACCTATACCGGTAGGACAGTCTTACTCGAGATGATAGTATGCTATCTGGTTTGCCTTTATCAGTCGTGTACATGTTCAGGTGACTGATTGCATGTTACACTTTGATAGAGCCCTTAGGATCTTGCTTTACTACCAACAGTATGATGGCGATCATATACGTGAGAGTTGGGTAGTTTATATGCATATCCTTAATTATGGTCCCTAGTCGTGGGAGTTTCGAGACAGGGCATCGATACTCCGGAGTAGACTAGTGTATACAGTCGAGACCCCGACGAGGGGCGGTGGCCGGTCTCACAAGCCACTGGTGTCAGTTGGATCACCTAAGATGTATACAGGTGCTCATTGGGTTATGAGTACACCGGACAGGACTCGCCGGGTATCTGCTAGTTAGTACTATACCTATCGTCAGATAGCAGTTCCCTGGTGACATGTGTACAGGTTAGTTCATCGACCTGAGGTCGTCATTTGTCTCGTGTGAGTTCCCACTGTGCTTTGATTTCTACCCTACCACGGCTCAAAGGAGTCGTGCAAACAGGTAGCTTTTGGGTACAGTCCCGAGCCATATGGAGGCACGTGAGCGGATCGGCAGGGGATTCGTCCCTCCCGGTATTAGGGGCGAGATCGTGCTGTGTCTAGGAGAGCCATTACACAAAGTCCATGGCCATGGCAGGAGATTTACTGGTAGGTACTCCAGTAGTATCTCAGGGTGTTATTGGGCTACACTCCGACACGACTTATACTGCTTCTGGGGGTCTGACGTTACTAGCCCCCTAGGCGGATATGCGATACTCATAGACGAACGGACCGGACTGTATATACATTGTCACTGTTAGGCTCAGTAGGGTTTCTGTATGAGTGCGCTCATCGGCCTCCCTTGAGTTCGCTCATCAGCTTCCCTTGAGGTCAGTCCATGGGCAGCCGTTACGCATAGCTAGTGCCGCTGACGGTTTGTGGTTAAACCCACTGCCAGGGTACTGACGAGTCATTAGAGTCCCCCACAGACAGTTTCCCAAGTTCGGGCGAAACGTTGTAGAGGCCGTATGGTTTTATGGCAGGGTTCGGAAAATGCACGTGCGTTTACGCACGTGTTATTTTTCGGGCAGATAATACTTGTCAGCTTTGGTTTAAGCCGGATCCGAGTATTATATTGAGTAGGTATAATATCTTTGTCTCAGTTGCATTTGTATTCGGTTGTAATACAAATGCGGGTATATTTATACAGTTACGGGGTTATCCTGAAAGTCGTTTCAGGATCACTTTTGGAAGTTGCCAGTTTCCAGTTTTCTATCAGCCGTCTTTTAACATTCGGTTAAAGACGGATTTATCTTTTCTTGGATGAGGGTGAGTCATGCTTCTAGAAGGTTCTAGAAGGTTCTAGATTTGGTGAGGTGTCTTGTGACTCATGCTTTGATTTTAACCATTTCTTGTTTTCCTTAAGATATTATTTTGTGTTCACATTATGATATTTATCCTATGGTTACTCTCCCCTCTCCTACGGTCACCCCGCCACTCCTATAAGTGGCCGGCCCCCTCTCTCTCCTCACACTCTCTTACTTGAGGTTTTCATTTGTGAAAAGATTATGATAGCATTTGGGGTGTATGGAATTTCACAGCTCATTTCATTCCAACACCCGA
The DNA here is from genome assembly GCA_030015575.1 of Agapanthus africanus. Taxonomy (NCBI): domain Eukaryota; kingdom Viridiplantae; phylum Streptophyta; class Magnoliopsida; order Asparagales; family Amaryllidaceae; genus Agapanthus; species Agapanthus africanus. Next base: position 237,189,504 of record CM057346.1, read on the forward strand.
TTCCCACGGCAACTTCATTAACCGTCCGTCCATAGCTTTAGACGGAACGAGACAAAGTCATCTACTCATTCTCTACATCATTCTTGGTCGTCTCTTTTAGCAAACTTGACGACCGAGTTGCCTCGAGTGAGAGGCGGGAGCCCGTTTAAAGAATCGGTGATGTGGTGCCACCTGGACGAGCAAATCGGAGATCGAAGAGATCGGAGCAGCCGCAACGGAGCGTGGGATGATGGTTAAAGAACGAAGGACTCGGATCGTTCGGTATACCATTTCTACACTCTTTACAGTTTGTTAGTTTAGCAATAATGGCAGATCCGGGTTAAAGTATACGATAGCGCCAGATAAAAAGTTTTTATTCCACATTTGGCGTCTGTAGACGGCCGGGGTGCTAGCGTAGACTTACATCCTTCACTTCTAAGGCTCCTTGTCGTAGTCCCTTCGCTGCGATCCTGGTTCTCCCGGTCTCTTGCATGGCTTCTCGAGGCGAAAGACACGTCCTTGCTTGAAGTCTCCGAGGCCGAAGATGATCTACGTCGAGGGAATACCGACTCAAGCAACTACTTCACTGACTAGAGAATTAGTGAAGCAAACACCCTAAACTAAAGTGCTAGTCTAGTAGAGAATGGAGAAATAGGAAGTGGGTTCTCTTTGGAATTTTATTTCTCACTGTGATTCTCACTTTTAATCAAACCATAGCAAGCTTTTTCTTTTGAACCAAGAAGAAGATGAACAAAAGAAAGAGATGAGGATAATGATCAAGTGTGTGAGCTAACCATGGTGAGTGAGTATCATATACTAACTCATGTAGTGAGTTAACCCATGGTTAATTGTTATGGTTGGGTTAATAAATATCCATAGTAAAAACAAACTCAAGTGGAATTAGTCAATGCATCCATAAGGTTCCACAAGCTTCATGCATTTTCTAATCCTCCACTTGATTTTGTAATTACTTTAAATATTAAAACCCAAACTAAAAATTAGCATAGTGTAAGTCTCATACACCCATGGATGATGTATCATCAATCATGATACAAAAAGATAACACATTTTAATATATATCATATATATAGTAAAGTTGTGTACATGTGAGAAATAACCCTAAGTGAACATGTGTTAGATAATGTAAACTAGCATTTCAAATATACAATTATACAATAAATTATTAAATCAACACTTGACTTAATAATCCGGTCATATCACATATAACCGACTAACATCCAATGTATCGACTTATCGAATCAACACTTGATTCGATAACCCGGCTATATCATATATAACCGACCGATACATAAAGTCTCGAGAATAGAATACGATATCACATATATGCATTATTCTCGGTCCCACATATATCACATATGCGCCCCTATTTTGTTTTGCCTGAGCCAGTAAAACCTCTATGTAGGACTCTAAACACTCGTCAATACGCCGGCAGTAGGTGATGATCACATCACGCACCCACAATCCGTCAGCGGTACTAGCTGGACATAGCGGCTACCCGGGTATTGAGCGATCAGAAGATTAGCAAGCATGCCCGCTCCAACTCCTGTAAAAGCCTGTCGGTAACACTTCCCCTACAGTCTGATATGTCGCATATCAAGTCCACGGGTGGTAAACGTCAGACCCCAATAACCGATAAGTTGTGCCGATGTGAGGCTCATAACGGGTCGAAAAAATACTGGTAACACTTACCAGTAAATCTCTAACTCAGCCCTGGACAGGGACTTCCCTGTTATGGCCAATCGAGCAAAGCGCAACATCAACCCCAATACCGGGAGAGACGAAACCCCTCCTATCGCTCATTGCCTCCATGTAACTCGGGACTGTACCCAAAAACCACCGTTTTGCACGCCCTCTTGGACGTGGTAAGGTGGCAATCAAAGCACAGTGGAAATCACACGAGACTCTTTGACGATCTCGGGTCTACAGACTAACCTGCACAAGTGTCACCAGAGAACTGCCATCTGACGTGAGGTATAATAACATCTGGGAGTACTCGGCGAGTCCGTCCAGTGTAGCCATTCTCCACTGAGCACCCGTATACCATCTCTGATGTCAAACACCAATGGATATGGGATCATCCATCTCCCATCTCATGGGTCGAGAAGCGTATACGCTAGTCTACTCTGGTATATCGATGCCCTGTCTCGATACACCCACGACTAGGAACATTGAAGGATGTACTTATGGACTACCATGGCCCTACTGTTAGGTCCACGTTACCTCTCCCGGTACATTCGGGGTTGCGGAAACGGTAAAACAAAATTTTTTCTGAACATGGTAACATGGACCGTAAAAGTCGGATCTTTACTAAACAATACACTAGCATCCTAACTAGAGATTTATCTACTCGGTTAGGGGTTATACCTCAACTTGTACTCCTTCTCTTCTTGTTGTTCTTCTCCTTGCTTGCTCCGAGGCTTGATCCGGACTTTGGTCACCTCCGCGGCCTCTTTGAGTCGAAGACGATCCACCCGAGAGATGTACACCGAGCTCCACCTCGAGCCGAGGTAACTAGGGCAAAGAGATTGCTAATCTAGAAGCCCTAGGTTGTGTAGAGGAGATGTATGGATGTGTTTGTCTTTGTGGGATCTTTTTCTGTCAACACATGAGATCAAAAGATGAGATCAAGAGGAGGAAGAAGAAGGAGAAACTTAGTAACCATGGAGCTTTTCTTTTTCTTCTCACTTCAAGAGAGAGAATGAGAAGAGAATAATGAAAAGATTAAGCCAAAAGAAATGAACCATGGTTCCAATAATACACAAAATCATCATTACTAATCCTATCATGATAGAAGTTGATGGCACATTGAATTGACCATTATCATAACACAAGAAATAAAAAGAAAATGAAAGAAGAGTGTGGATCTCTCTTGAAGGTCAATGGTCAACACGGTCAACGGGTCAACAAAGTCAAGAGAGACCCAAGAGGTCAAATGGTCAATGCAATTAGCCATCACAAATCTATCACTAAAAGGATTAGTAAACAATGTCTCCGGCTCATAACGGTTTTGACCAAACGAACTGTCAAAACCCTAATGAGTGTGCCACATTACGGTTTTGGCCGAACCAACTGCCAAAACCCTAATGGGGCACCTCCTCCTTCATCGCTCCTCAAAACAGTGCATACACACCCGCATCCGCATTCCGTAGAATGCGAATGCACAGAAGACAAATCAAATCCATCTGTGCAATACTAGGATCTGGCTTAAACCAAAGCCCCCTAGTATTGCCTGCTCGAACAGCATACGCACACAAGTGCACGTAAGTGATCGTAGCCCCGCCGTAAAACCATACGGCCTCTACACGTTTCGCTCTATGCAGGGAAACTCTCTGTGTGGGACTCTAAAGACTCGACACTACGCTGGCAATGGGTTTAACCACAGACCGCAAGCGGCACTAGCTGTACGTAACGGTCCCCAGGTAGATATCGATAAGAAGGCCGATGAGGTAAACCCATCCGAACTCCTTCTGAGCCTGTATGTGACAATCTCCGTGCAGTCTGGTCTGTTCGTCTGATACATCGCATGGCGGGCCTAGGGGGTGGTGAATGTCAGTCCCCTAATAGCGGTACAAGTCGTGTCGGAGTGTAGCCCAGAACACCCTGAGACATCACTGGAAACCTACCAGTATGTCTCGCTTGCCCTGGCCAGGGACTACAAGTGTAATGGCTCTCCTAGACACAGCGCGATGTCCACCCCCAATACCGGGAGCCACGAATCCTGTCTAACCGTCACTGCCTCCAAGTGCTTCGGGACTGCACCCAACTACTACCTGTTTGCACGACTCTGTAGAGCCGTGGTAGGGTAGTAATCAAAGAACAGTGGGAACACACTCGAGGCGAAGTGACAGTGTCAAGTCAGCGGACTAAAGCTGTACTCATGTCACCTGGGAACTGATAACTGACGATAGGTATAATACCAACCATCAGTTCCCAACGAGTCCTGTCCAGTGTACTCGTATCCTAACGAGCACCCGCATACTATCTCAAGTACGACATACTGGCGGCTGTGGGACAAACCGTCTCCCGTGCTGGGATGAGAAGCGCATACGCTAGTCTACTCCGGAGTATCGATGCCCTGTCTCGATAATCCCACGACTAGGGACGTGTATAAGGATGTGCTTGTGGATTACCCAGCCCCCACGAGTGTGATCGCCATCACAACGCCGACAATCAAGCAAAGATCCTAAGGGCTCTACTAATGCGTATAGGTGATACAATAAAGAAACACACATGTACACATTAAAGCAGAGACAAACCAAGTAGCATACTATTATATTGAGCAAGATTGTCTATACAACTGTGAATATCCCAAGCTTCCATCAAGTAATATACAAACTAGTATGATACAGTAATGGCCTCTAGGGCATATACACTAACAATCTCCCATTTGCACTAAGGCCATGTACTGGCGTATCGAAGACCTATCATCTCGATCAGCCGCTCGAACTGAGTCTGGGGTAAGGCTTTCGTGAATGGATCCGCCGTGTTGTCTTTTGTGTCCACTCTCCGCACCTCGATCTCCTGGCGATCAATGATCTCCCTGATCAGGTGATACCGCCTTAAGATGTGGCTGGATTTCTGATGGGACCTTGGTTCCTTCGCTAAAGATATAGCCCCATTGTTATCGCAATACAAAGGTATTGGGTCAACAATGGACGGAACCACCTGAAGTTCACTAATGAACTTCTTCATCCAGACCGCCTCTTTTGCGGCATCGGTTGCAGCAAAGTATTAAGCCTCCATCGTCGAGTCTGCGACGGTATCCTGGTTGGAACTCCTCCAACATACCGCCCCTCCGTTGAGGGTAAACACAAAACCCGAGACAGACTTGCTGTCATCTTTGTCACTCTGGAAGCTTGAATCGGTAAAGGACTCGACCCTGAGGTCTCCATTACCGTAAACCAGGAACATCTCCTTAGTCCTTTTCAGGTACTTGAGAATGTTCTTCACTGCTGTCCAGTGGTCCTCCCCTGGGTCTGACTGATACCGGCTTACCGCGCTCAGCGCGTAAGCTACATCTGGTCTTGTACATAACATCGCATACATTATAGATCCTACCGCCGAAGCGTAGGGTATAGTGCTCATGCGAACCCTCTCCTCGTCAGTCTTAGAAGACATCTTCTTGGAGAGGGTAATTCCGTGCAATGCGGGTGTGTTACCGCGCTTGGAATCCTCTATACTAAATCTCTTTAGTACGGTCTCTATGTACCTGGACTGCCAAAGTCCCAGTAATCTCTTGGATCTATCTCTATAGATCTTGATCCCCAGAATGTACGAGGCATCACCCAGGTCCTTCATGGAGAACCTTTGTGACAAAAATAGCTTGACCGATTGTAGCATAGGAATGTCATTTCCTATCAAAAGAATGTCGTCCACGTACAAGACTAGGAATACGACAGTTCGTCCTACAATCTTCTTATAGACACAGGGTTCATCTTCGTTCTTGATGAAATCAAATTCCTTGATTGCCTCATCAAAACAGATGTTCCAGCTCCGCGATGCCTGCTTTAATCCATAAATGGATTTAAGCAACTTGCACACCTTCCTGCTGCTCCCACTGTCTACGAAACCTTCTGGCTGATCCATATAAACGCACTCTTCCAAACAACCGTTTAGGAAAGCCATTTTAACATCCATCTGCCGGATTTCATAGTCATGGAAGGCAGCAATGGCATGTAGGATCCGAATGGATTTGAGCATAGCCACCGGAGAAAAAGTTTCGTCATAGTCCAAACCAGGTCTTTAACGAAAACCTTTTGCAACGAGTCTAGCCTTATAGGTTTCCACCTGCCCATCTACACCAAGTTTCCTTTTGTAGATCCATTTGCATCCAACGGGTTTTACCCCAGGTGGAGCAATATCCAAGGTCCACACTTTATTGGCGTACATGGACTCCATTTCGGATTGCATTGCTTCCTGCCACTTATCAGAGTCCCTACTGATAATGGCCTGCCTGAAACTGGTAGGGTCATCTTCTTCCAAGACGCAATCCTCTCGATCCCCGTCTCTGAGAAAACCGTAGTATCTCTCAAGCGGACGAGAAATCCTACAAGATCTGTGGAGTGGCTGAGGTTCGTTGGTTGTAACTGAATCTAGCGGTTCCACCAAATCTTTTGTTAAAGCTTGTGTTTCTGGAATTTCATCCAGTTCTACCGTGCTGCCACTAATATTTTTAACAAGAAATTCTTTTTCTAAAAATGTGGCATTTCTTGAAACAATTATCTTCTGTTCCTCTGCATGGTAGAACAGATACCCACTTGAATCTTTTGGGTATCCCACAAACTTACACAAAACTGCCCGTGCCTCATGTTTGTCTGGGTTCTGCTTTTTGACATAAGCTGGGCAACCCCAAATCTTAATACGTTTAAGATAAAAACTTTTACCACTCCATATTTCATACGGAGTCTTAGGCACGGATTTGGATGGAACTTGATTCAATAGATGTGCTGCAGTTTGAAGTGCATATCCCCAGAATGAAAGAAGCAACTCAGCACTACTCATCATGGAGCGAACCATATCCAATAGGGTACGATTCCTCCGCTCCGAAACACCGTTGTGCTGTGGTGTATAAGGAGGAGTGAGCTGAGAGAGAATGCCATTCTCTTTTAAGTAATCTAGGAATTCCGTACTTAAATACTCCCCTCCCCTGTCAGACCGGAGGATCTTGATACTTTTGCCAGTCTGGTTCTCTACTTCGTTTCTGAATTCCTTGAATTTCTTAAAAGCTTCAGATTTTTGTTTCATCAGATACACATATCCGAACCTAGAGAGATCGTCAGTGAATGTGATGAAGTACAAGAACCTACCCCTTGCATGTATAGACATCGGACCACATACATCACTATGTACGAGTCCCAAGTGTTGGAGATAATGCCCTCATAGTCAATTATTAGGTCACAGGTACGTGATTGTAATGATTGAGGGAGGACCTATCCCGGTAGGACAGTCTTACTCGAGATGATAGTATGCTATCTGGTTTACCTTTATCATCGTGTACTGCTTTAGGTGACCTGACACGTCGCTATTACACGTTGATAGAGCCCCTAGGATTCTTGCTTGACCACCAGCAGTATGAGGGCGATCATATAAGTGGGAGCTGGGGGTCTACAAGCATATCCTTAAAAGGTCCCTAGTCGTGGGAGTTTCGAGACCGGGCATCGATACTCCATTAGTAGACTAGTGTATACAGTCGAGACCCCGACGAGGGGCGGTGGCCGGTCTCACAAGCCACTGGTGTCAGTTGGATCACCTAAGATGTATACAGGTGCTCATTGGGTTATGAGTACACCGGACAGGACTCGCCGGGAACATGCTAGTTGGTCATATACCAGACGTCAGATGGCAGTTCCCTGGTGACATGTGTGCAGGTTAGTTCATCGACCTGGGGATCGTCATTTGTCTCGTGTGAGTTCCCACTGTACTTTGATTACTACCCTACCACGGCTCAAAGGAGTCGTGCAAACAGGTTTTAGTTGGGTACAGTCCCGAGCCACAAGGAGGCAGTGAGCGTATCTTCAGGGGTTCGTCTCTCCTGGTATTGGGGGTGAGGTCGTGCTGTGTCAAGGAGAGCCATTACACAAAGTCCTTGGCCAAGGCAAGGAGATTTACTGGTAGGTATTCCAGTAGTATCTCAGGGTGTTCTGGGCTACACTCCGACACGACTTGTACCGCTTTTGGGGGTCTGACTTTTACCAACCCCCTAGGCCCGCCATGCGATACTCATAGACGAACGGACCGGACTGCACGGATATTGTCACTGACAGGCTCAGTAGGGTGTCAGGATGAGTTCGCTCATCGACGTCCCTTTTAGTCAATAGCTGGTGGCCCGTCACGTATTGGCTTATACCTCTGACGTGCTAGTGGTTAAATCCACAGCCATTGTATTGACGAGTCTTTAGAGTCCGCCACACTTTCAGTTACTCAAGTTTCGGGCGAAACGCTGTAGAGGCCGTATGGAGATATGGCAGGGTCCGATCAGATACGTCCGGTATTGCACGGATCAGGATCGGACGGTTTGTATTAGTAGCCGTATAGGTATATGGCAGGGTTCGATCAGATACGTGCGGTATTGCACGGATCAGGATCGAACGAACATTACTAGCCGGCTTTGGTTTAAGCCGGTCCTAGTTTAGTACAGTGTAGATTTTTGTCTCTTTGCATTTGTATCCGGACGGAATACAGATACGGGTGTGTATGCACAGCATCGGGGTTTTCCTGTAATTTATTACAGGACCAGTTTTCTGGAGTTGCCAGTTTGCATTCCATTCCGGCCGGTTTTCCTTTGTTTTTTCCCGGCCGGACTTTTCCAATGGAGGGGGTTATTTGCAATTGTGCAAATAACATTTGTGGAGGGGTTTTATTGCAAAAGGGCTTGATATGATAAGAATTTTTTTTTCTTTTGAACCATGCTTTTGCTTTAATAGGATTTGATTGAATGAGGATGGGTTAAAGTGAAAGGTATGGTTGATGTTGTGGTCACCCTCTCTTCTTCTCCTACACTCACCTCCCTCATATGATATAGTTTGTTTTCCTCCACCATTTCAAGAGAGGATTGGCCGGCCACACATGAGGATGAGAGAAAAATGAGAGGTTCATTTTGTGCTTCATTTTGTTCATCTCATTTCCTTGCAAAAATTGATAGCATCATTTGCCTCCAAAGTTTCATTCTTCCCTCCATCTAAAGGCAACTCTAAGACCCTAAAAAGAGACTACGATTCCACACTACACTTCCTACAGCAAATCTTGGACGCGTCGATTCGCCAGCTTCGCGCCCGAGTTGCCTCGGTATTGAGGTGGGAGCCCGTAAAAGCTACAGGCGATGTGGTGCCCTTTCCGACGAGGAGGAGATGGACGGAGATCCCGCGAGGAGATCGGAGTGGAGATGAAGACCGGAGGACTCGGATCAGTCGGTATACATCTCTTCCCTTTCTTATTAGTAGCGTAGACTTGTTAATGGTTACGATCCGGAGTTTAGTGCGCGGTGGTGCCGGTTTGCTAAGTCCGCAAAATTTAAGTTATTCACCGCTTCCGCATTCCGGCTTCGGATTGACGGCCGGGGCGCCGCCGTGCACTTACAGTGGTATCAGAGCCTCGCCATTAACTTAGTCTAGCTTTCGTTAAATGTGTTTTACGTTTCCGATCGAACAAAATCCCGAAAATGCGTATTTCAAGCACATCAGTTTCTGTCGAATTTTTTTTGAGTCCAAAAATTTTTCAGGTTGTCTCAGAGTGATGTGCATGGAATTAGAAACATACTGTAAAAATTTGGTACCATGAACTCACTGTTCCACCGCGAAAGCGCGGCTAAACCCCTGCTTGGGCCGCGCTTCCGCCGCAGTAACAACTGTTCATGTCCCCAAAACTTTGCAGAATGTTCCTGAGTTGAAAATGTGTTTTCTGGAATATTAAAATTGGGCCCAGGTTTTCTGTGAGTGCTACAGTTTTGTTTGGGGGCCCACTTGTTAAGGTTTGATCAATCGGAAAATTTTAAACACATTTTTCACAGTATTTACATTATATCTGCGACCGTGAATATCACTCGATCGGTAAATCCGGTCTAACTGCTATAGCCCGGTTAGACGGATTTGCGAACGTGACTTTCACGTTGATGTTCTATGTATTTGCTGTAATGTTGCGGATCGGTCGTGGGGGATAGCCTGGATGCAATGCTAGTACTGTGCTGTTGTATTATGTACATTTGATATTGCGGGGCGAGCGTCCGACATGTGGACTGCCGTCACTGCCTGTTTGTATTATTATTTTGGGGCACGACCTGGTTGCGGTCGATGTACCCGGTGTATGTATATTTTACTTTCTGTACTAGGATTGCCCCGCGGAGGGGTGCACGGATAGCCGGGTTCTGGAGGGCAACAAGCCCGCATCTCATGGCATTGAGACGGAGGGGGCCTCGCTTTAGGATTGGCGGGCTATTCGCCGCACTCGTAGGGGGTACAGGTTGACCCAGGAGGGGTGCCCATGTTACCGGATTCCGTGAAGTGCTGGGTGGTCCATTCACGGAGCTGAAGGGGGCTGCCTCGCTTCAGGTTTTGGCGGGTGACTTGCCGCGCCCGTAGGGGTCTAGGTTTTCATTGCACAGGCTATCCACACGACCAGGGGAACGTCGGGTTTCAGCGGCTCTGTGAAACCCGGGGATCCCAGATATCTGTATTGTTCTGTGATGCTGTACATTTCTGTGTTGTTGCATTTTATTCACGCCTTGAGCGAAATATAATATATATTTGTATATATATATTAGTAGATGTTGTATATGTTTTGCATCCGCGCTAGTCCAGTCCCCGCTCTGTCGTTAGTAAGCTAACCTAACGGGTAATGACGGGACCCAGTGGCGAATGCGGATGGCATATACGTACATCAGTATATTTTCGTTCTTTTTGGTGTGATCAATTGATGGGACTGCATTGATTCGGATCAATGCAAGTTAAACAAACCTATTCTGATGTTTTTGGAACGCTTTTCAAAAAGCTGTTATTGCAAGGACGTTCACTTTTGTTTTGCATCGTGGTATTCATTTAGAATATCCTGCTCCTCAGTCGACGAGGCAAGGGCCGAGATCCCTTCACCGGGAGTGACCCCTTGGACAGAAGTTTGCGTCAGGGCATTAACTTCACTATAGCCGATTACTTTTGCTTTGCATCGTGGTATTCAGTTGGAATATCCTGCACCTCATTCTACGGGGAAAGAGCCGAGATCCCTTCACCGGGTGTGACCTCTTTAGTAAAGGTTTTCGTCACTATATTTTCTAAAAAGCTATCCGTTCCTTCAACGATATCAAGTTCATTACGTTAAAGGTTTTCGCCAGAAACCATTCGTAGCCCTCCGTCGTTTCATATGGGTAGTCAATAGTATTCAAGCTGTGTTTGTTGGCCAAAGTCAAGGCACAGTGTTTGGTAGCTGTTGGTTATTCATATGCAGCATAGATAGATGCGTTGGTTTGGAACAGTCGTACTGCCTTGTTGGCCAAAGTCAAGGGTATGTACGGGTGGATTCAAATTAACCTGGAGAATGACGGGCAGAACTTGACATGTGACTTATGATTTGTTGGCCAAAGTCAAGGTCATAAGAGCATGGGGCAGAAATCACATCGGGAGTTTCAAAAGAACTGAAACTTGCCAGATATGCGCATACCTTCTGGAGTGTGATACCATGAGCGGATTCCGTCACATTATCATACGACGAGAGTTGGATCCCGATTCCCACTGATGAGTTAGTTTACTCCTCGGGTAACCCCGACTAATTCTTCTTTCAGGTTTGGAGGAGAATTTGAGGTACAGTGGGAGGATTCCAGATTAGATAAATTGGTAACCATTCTGATCTAGGTTAGAGTGCACGCTGAGTGTTTCTTTTCTCTCTCTCTTTGGCAGCGACCATTGACCCGACCCTAAGACTTTGACTCAGTGACCAAGTTGACCGAACCTTCTTTAACACAGTTTTTGGATTGTCAGAGTTGCAGACCTCATTGCCACTCCTACTTTTACCCTTTTCTCCAGGACACCCCGTATTATTGCGAACGTCCACTTCCATTGGACAAAACCATCGTATGGTTAGATACGAACTCGAAGGGATTCGAGGATGGTTTCCGGTTCTGGAGAAAACGGATAGGATTATTCAGTTGTCTTTTCTTTTTACCCTCTCTCAGGTTACGAGTACTCCTTGGTTTAGGGGTAGTACACCTATTACGCAAATTGGATTGTCTTCTTCCAAACCTTAGGCTGGTGCCGACCGGTAGGGAATGAAGAAAACCAATTAGCATAACAATGGTGTGCAGAAGGTATTAATTTCAGACAAAGCAAGGGATTAGTAAGAGGGCAAAGTAAATTGCAACAGATATTCACGACCAAACCAAATATTTCGTTACCACTCCCACATCACCTTTGTATTTCTCCAGGACACTCCGTATCACTACGAAGATCCACAGTTTATTTGGATACTCCATCGTATGGTTATATACGAACTCGAATGGAACTGGTTCCAGTTCGGGGATGGATTCTGGTTCAGGAGAAATAAGAATAAGGTTTATTCGGTTGTCTTTTATCTTCACCTTCTCTCGCATTGCGAGTGCTCCTAGGACTAGGACAGTACACCCATTATGCTTATTGGATAGTCTTCTTCCAAACCATAGGCTGGTGCCGAACGGTAGGGAAGGAAGAAAACCATTTGGCCTAAGGGGTGTGCAGAAGGTAATGACTAAAGACATATAAAGGGATTTGGAGAGGTGGCAAAGAATTATGCGGTTATAGTTGTGAATCTGGATAATGGAAGAGGCATTACTAGGAATACCAGAATACCCCATCGAAACATTTCAATGTTTCAGTTTCACTGTGTAATGTTAAAGGAAAACTGATTTCCCGATTAGATACTTGCTCCAGGGTATGTATTTACCAGGTTTGATTCTCATATCTGTATGGTTTTACAGATGATGAGGGGGAGTAAGTTATTGGGAATTGGGTGATCATCCTCATTATATCGGGATTCGTTGTAATCGGTGATATTTGAGAAAATCACCTGGGCTGTTTGCCGGTCGGCAAATATTTGGTTTTGAATATCCGCTGTTATGCACCAATTTCAAATTGATATATCTGTACGTCTATTTTCATAGAGTGGGATATACCTTTCTGAAATTATGTCTACGACATTTACCTATATCAGTGGATGGTTAGGTAAGGAGCATTAAACAGCGGTGTAATTCTTCTTAACCATAAGTACAGTTTTCAACCTACGACACACAGTGAAAGAGTTGTTAGACTCAGCGGACTTATACAGAGTATTGTATGTTGTCCAGTGTCCATTAGGACAGAGGGGTTGGTCCTCATACTATATTCTGTTTACTTTTAACTTCTCTAGTTCTTAGACATGTGTTTCGTAGAAACACAGGGTCTAAGTTTTGAGGAGTTATAGGTATTTGAATAGAGTAGAGAACCAGGTGTAGCAAGTATCGGGATTCTTCAAGGTGATCGAAGATGTAGATACTTGTGTATGGTATTCAGTTGATAAAGAGATCTTGCTTCTCTTTCAGGTTACTCATAATTGGAAGTATTCCTAAGTTGAGTAACGCTGATCGGCCTTCTTCCATTTAGTTGACATGCGCTGGGGACAGCTGCATGATTTGAATCTGGTTCAATTAAATCAGTGCCTCTGTTTATATATTGGATATAGAACAGTTCATATCTTAACGATGTTAAGGTACGGGGAGTTGTCCGGTTTATGATTAAAACCAGACACTGGACAACTCAAGGCACGTTTCTGTAATGGCTGTTTGTGGGTTGACCCAGGCTATGACGAGGGTTGACTTTCTACCATCTGGATGAACAATAGCGATATTGTTCTAGACTCGCCACAGTTTTATAAAAAATGGATTTTTTCAGAAAAACAGTAGTGGGAGTATGGTAGAACTGGAAGTGATTCCAGAACCGCAAACGATTACTGAAGATTTGATAAGGAACCTAAAGATTCAATCTGATTTGACATTCCATTGGCCACTCCGCAGATAAGGTGGGTAACTTCAGGCACCCGAGAGGCACTACGGTGGCCTCAAGGACGGTGACAGGGAAGTTCTTGTTTACCCACAATTGCCATTGCTGTTGTTCCAGGTTACGAGACCCGGCGGGAGGATGAGTATAGCGTCGTTCTAAAACTAGTTTTAGAAGTGTACGTGTATATGACTCTGCCAGAGGGTTGTCGTAGTCAGTGGGAGCAGCGGAAGCATTGGTGGACAGGTTGCTTATGTCTATTTATAGACTAGAGCAGATGTAGCGGAGATAGATCATCTGTTTCTGACGTGACAGTCATGGGTTTGACTTCATCAGAATAGGGGATGGATCTGTTGAGAAGGTAGTAGGGTGTGATATCCTGGTATTTGGATGATATACACAAAGTAGGAAAGGAAACTCCTACACTACGATCGGTTATACTTTGGTCGTCACACAGTTGTTTCTCCACAAAGGAAATGGATTTTGTATCAGACATACTGGTTACTGGATCTACGGTATTAGATCTAGATTTGGGTGGTTTCCCAATCAGGGTACTTAGACAGCATTCTAAGGGTATTTAGAATGGATGACTCCATGCACGGTAGTGTACCTGCAGGTAATAGAGTCACCCTCTCTAAAGGTGTCTTACAGACTAAAGGGGAGAGGGACGGGCATGATTTGCAGATCACTTGCTCAGGCAATTGAGTCAATCGTGAGATGTCAAGTACCACACCAGATGTTGTTCTTGCACTAGATGCAATAAGTTGACATTAATCAAATCCTGGAGAAACAGACGGAAGCAGTTTTAGAACATAATTGGATGTTCTAGGGAAATGATAACGACAGCCTCATTCAGGAAACAGTTATCATTCCAGGCTTCCAAGGTGACATGGACGACAAGGAGGTTGTCAGAGTTATAGTTTTTCCTTCTGATGAGGGACAGTATTTTGGACAGGTGATCCAAGGCAATACTGAGGGAGGCATGGCGCGCAGGATACTGATTAAGTTCAGTTGACGATACAGTCTAAGAAGTTTGGATTTGGAGTTCATTTATGAGCTATGTCCCATCAGACATCCAGACACATTCTAAGACAGGTATTGCTCATTTCGGGAGATGGGTTTCTCCGCGAACTTGAGATATAGAGAGACATAGAAAGAAACAACTAAGCGGATCCACTCACTAAGGCTATTCCTCGAACGCAATAGTTCCGCAAACGAGCTTTGTGAGACTGACTAGTAGAAGAGTTGGATGTTCGGTATCACACGGGCTGTGAGTATGCGACATCGCAATAATTAGCCTTGAGTGCAAGTGGGAGATTGTTGGAGATAGTGCCCTCATAGTCAATTATTAGGTCACAGGTACGTGATTGTAATGATTGAGGGAGGACCTATCCCGGTAGGACAGTCTTACTCGAGATGATAGTATGCTATCTGGTTTACCTTTATCATCGTGTACTGCTTTAGGTGACCTGACACGTCGCTATTACACATTGATAGAGCCCCTAGGATTCTTGCTTGACCACCAGCAGTATGAGGGCGATCATATAAGTGGGAGCTGGGGGTCTACAAGCATATCCTTAAAAGGTCCCTAGTCGTAGGAGTTTCAAGACCGGGCATCGATACTCCATTAGTAGACTAGTGTATACAGTCGAGACCCCGACGAGGGGCGGTGGCCGGTCTCACAAGCCACTGGTGTCAGTTGGATCACCTAAGATGTATACAGGTGCTCATTGGGTTATGAGTAGACCGGACAGGACTCGCCGGGAACATGCTAGTTGGTCATATACCAGACGTCAGATGGCAGTTCCCTGGTGACATGTGTGCAGGTTAGTTCATCGACCTGGGGATCGTCATTTGTCTCGTGTGAGTTCCCACTGTACTTTGATTACTACCCTACCACGGCTCAAAGGAGTCGTGCAAACAGGTTTTAGTTGGGTACAGTCACGAGCCACATGGAGGCAGTGAGCGTATCTTCAGGGGTTCGTCTCTCCCGGTATTGGGGGTGAGGTCGTGCTGTGTCAAGGAGAGCCATTACACAAAGTCCTTGGCCAAGGCAAGGAGATTTACTGGTAGGTATTCCAGTAGTATCTCAGGGTGTTCTGGGCTACACTCCGACACGACTTGTACCGTTTTTGGGGGTCTGACTTTTACCAACCCCCTAGGCCCGCCATGCGATACTCATAGACGAACGGACCGGACTGCACGGATATTGTCACTGACAGGCTCAGTAGGGTGTCAGGATGAGTTCGCTCATCGACGTCCCTTTTAGTCAATAGCTGGTGGCCCGTCATGTATTGGCTTATACCTCTGACGTGCTAGTGGTTAAATCCACAGCCATTGTATTGACGAGTCTTTAGAGTCCGCCACACTTTCAGTTACTCAAGTTTCGGGCGAAACGCTGTAGAGGCCGTATGGAGATATGGCAGGGTCCGATCAGATACGTGCGGTATTGCACGGATCAGGATCGGTCGGTTTGTACTAGTAGCCGTATAGGTATATGGCAGGGTTCGATCAGATACGTGCGGTATTGCACGGATCAGGATCGAACGAACATTACTAGCCGGCTTTGGTTTAAGCCGGTCCTAGTTTAGTACAGTGTAGATTTTTGTCTCTTTGCATTTGTATCCGGACGGAATACAGATACGGGTGTGTATGCACAGCATCGGGGTTTTCCTGTAATTTATTACAGGACCAGTTTTCTGGAGTTGCCAGTTTGCATTCCATTCCGGCCGGTTTTCCTTTGTTTTTTCCCGGCCGGACTTTTCCAATGGAGGGGGTTATTTGCAATTGTGCAAATAACATTTGTGGAGGGGTTTTATTGCAAAAGGGTTTGATATGATAAGAATTTTTTTTTTCTTTTGAACCATGCTTTTGCTTTAATAGGATTTGATTGAATGAGGATGGGTTAAAGTGAAAGGTATGGTTGATGTTGTGGTCACCCTCTCTTCTTCTCCTACATTCACCTCCCTCATATGATATAGTTTGTTTTCCTCCACCATTTCAAGAGAGGATTGGCCGGCCACACATGAGGATGAGAGAAAAATGAGAGGTTCATTTTGTGCTTCATTTTGTTCATCTCATTTCCTTGCAAAAATTGATAGCATCATTTGCCTCCAAAGTTTCATTCTTCCCTCCATCTAAAGGCAACTCTAAGACCCCAAAAAGAGACTACGATTCTACACTACACTTCCTACAGCAAATCTTGGACGCGTCGATTCGCCAGCTTCGTGCCCGAGTTGCCTCGGTATTGAGGTGGGAGCCCGTAAAAGCTACAGGCGATGTGGTGCCCTTTCCGACGAGGAGGAGATGGACGGAGATCCCGCGAGGAGATCGGAGTGGAGATGAAGACCAGAGGACTCGGATCAGTCGGTATACATCTCTTCCCTTTCTTATTAGTAGCGTAGACTTGTTAATGGTTACGATCCGGAGTTTAGTGCGCGGTGGTGCCGGTTTGCTAAGTCCGCAAAATTTAAGTTATTCACCGCTTCCGCATTCCGGCGTCGGATTGACGGCCGGGGCGCCGCCGTGCACTTACAGTGAGAGCTCTGCTGCTCTTTCTCCATGTCCGGTGAACGGAGATTTGGTCATCTTCCCTTTGAGACAAGACTGACAAGTTTCATAGGATGAAAACTCGAACGTATTCAAGAGTCCATCTTTATGCAACTTACTCAGTCTTTTCTCTCCGATATGACCAAGTCTACAATGCCACAAGTAGGATTCATTCGTATCTGAATTCTTCCTCTTGCGTGTGTTTTGTATATTGAGAACTGTATTCTGATTTAGAACGTAGATACCATTATACAGTGTACCCTCTGCAACCAGTACCTTATGAAGGTAAATGTTTATGATATTTCTATCAAGAACAAAGTTATATCCATCTTTATCGAGTAAAGAAACTTATATGATTTTGCAAACCATGGAAGGTACATAGTAGCAATCGTTCAAAATCATAGTCTTGCCATTTGGCAATACTAGGTGATATTCACCGACGGCTGCCGCATTAACTTGTGCTCCGTTCACTACTCTGAGCGACATATCACCCGGTGCAACTTTCCTACTTTTTCTCAGTCCATGCAATAAATTACAGATATGAGATCCTGATCCGGTATGAAGTACCCAGGAGGTAGGGCTGACCGTAAAACAGTTCTCAATTACAAGAACACCGGAAGTAGATGCAAAACCATGCTTCTTCTTCAACTGTGTATCCTGGGAATCCATACAATCCCCTTTCCCTTGCTCATATTTATGACTGTTGTCACAAGTTAGAGCCGAACCAACGTTCCCCAGCCCCGAATAAGAATTCGGATCGGTCAAGCGATACATTTTATTATCTTGATTAGGACGTGAAATGGTTGCTACCTGGAGAGAGAGAAAAGAAACACTTAACGTGCGCTCTTGCAAGTATAGATTGGTTTTTAATTTATCTAAACAGGATGGCTCCCACAGTCTCTCGAATCCCTCCTCAAACCATAAAGGAAGAATTAGTCGGGATCAATCTCACCGTACAATACTTGCTTAACCGTTCAGCCAGGCCAGTGTCGGTACTTCGAGGGAGGTTTTCCAACGCTTTCGCGAAGTTCCTTAATTAAGTAACCTCTTTTCCCTGTGGGCGTAGCCCCGCTAACAACTTTCTAGACACCTACTTGGTTTATAGCATTGATCGTTAAGCGAGAAAGTTCCCGAGGAGTAGCATATACTCACAATAGGATCGGGATCCAAATATCATCGCGTGACAAAACTGAAGGAATCCTACCAGAATCATCACACTCCAAATGGTATGCAACACCATCAAGTTTCAGTACTTTTGAAACTCCCGATGTGGTTTTTGCCCCTAGGACCCAAGTGACCTTGACACAGTCAACAAATCAAAGGGTCCTACTCAAGTTCAACCCGTCATTATCTTGATTGCATTAAACCCACCCGCATAATCCTTGACACAGTCAACAAGGTTACACGACTGTCCTAACCAATCACATTGTATCCAGCAGATAAGCAATACTCAGCTACCGTTCACTGTGCCTTGACACAGTCAACAAACGCAGCACGAATACTAAGTATAACTTATAAGAAATGACGGAGGGCTACGGCTGGGTTTTGGCGAAAACCCGTTAACGTAATGAACTTGATATCGTTGAAGGAACGTGATACACTTTTTGAAAAATTGTTCCAACAACGTCTTTTAGATTTATTTTCTTGCATTAGTTCTTTTAATGCGTCCCATCATTTAAATCCTACCATTGCAGAAAACAACCAAAATATGACGTACGCTTATGCCATTCGCATTCGCCACGGGGCCCCGTCATCACCCGTTAGGTTACTTAACTAACGACAGAGTGGGGGCTGGGCTAGCACGGCTGAAAAACATAAGCAACGCCTAAATAGTTATTATATATAGATATATAGCAATGATAGCCATTCCAGATCACAGATGAACACTTTGGATATACTAGGAACCAGCGATTCGTTCGAGTCTGCAACGAAAAGCGGATTACACGGTCGCGATGAATAGCCAACACCCCACCCAAGACCCCTACGGGTGCGGCAAACTACCCGCCAAGTACCCGAAGCGAAGCAACCTCCCTCAACGCCGTGAGTAGGCCACTCGGCACTTCGAGATACCTGGTAGTTTGTGCACCCCCTCCATGGGTCTATCCTAGGAGCAAAAACAGTAAAAAGAATTATACAATGACGGCTACAACCCCGACCCGGTTGTGCGGCCATACAAATAATATTACATCAATTTACAAATTTATTACATGAATGAAAGAAAAAGAAACTCTCATCTCACATTCACCCCGGCTATTCATTCGCGACAATCCAACGAGTTCATATACACATACCATCAACAACACAGATCACAGATATGTATAACCCCCACTAATCGACGTATAGCGATTAGTAGATGTTCAATACACATATAACATTACAGATATAACCATTAGCCAAAGTCTATAGAACATCGACCAAAAATACGGATTTTTGAGCCCCAAAAACAAATTTTGCTTTCTGGAAAATCCGGGCAGAAAAGTCATATACCAAAAATCCCAAAAACTCACCAGAAACAAACTGCAACAAAAATGATCCACGGCCGAGTCAACTCGGCCGCGGAACCGCGGTGAGTTGGTCGACTCGTGCGATCATTTTTCTTGCTTGTTCTAAGAAAAGCCTGAGCCGATTTTTAGTGTATGATTTATTAATTTTTGAACAGAAAAAAAATCGGCAAAAACTTGAAATATCCGGGGTGTTTTGCGGTTTTTCGTCCGGTCGAAATTCTAAACACTTTGCTAACATGCTAGGGTGCGTTTAGTTAGGCTCTGATACCACTGTTAGGTCCACGTTACCTCTCCCGGTACTTTTGGGGTTGCGGAAACGGTAAAACAAAAATTTTTCTGAACATGGTAACAAGGACCGTAAAAGCCGGATCTTTACTAAACAATACACTAGCATCCTAACTAGAGATTTATCTACTTGGTTAGGGGTTATACCTCAACTTGTACTCCTTCTCTTCTTGTTGTTTTTCTCCTTGCTTGCTCCGAGGCTTGATCCGGACTTTGGTCACCTCCGCGGCCTCCTTGAGTCGAAGACGATCCACCCGAGAGATGTACAGCGAGCTCCACCTCGAGCCGAGGTAAGTAGGGCAAAGAGATTGCTAATCTAGAAGCCTTAGGTTGTGTAGAGGAGATGTATGGATGTGTTTGTCTTTGTGGGATCTTTTTCTCTCAACACATGAGATCAAAAGATGAGATCAAGAGGAGGAAGAAGAAGGAGAAACTTAGTAACCATGGAGCTTTTCTTTTTCTTCTCACTTCAAGAGAGAGAATGAGAAGAGAATAATGAAAAGATTAAGCCAAAAGAAATGAACCATGGTTCCAATAATACACAAAATCATCATTACTAATCCTATCATGATAGAAGTTGATGGCACATTGAATTGACCATTATCATAACACAAGAAATAAAAAGAAAATGAAAGAAGAGTATGGATCTCTCTTGAAGGTCAATGGTCAACACGGTCAACGGGTCAACAAAGTCAAGAGAGACCCAAGAGGTCAAATGGTCAATGCAATTAACCATCACAAATCTATCACTAAAAGGATTAGTAAACAATGTCTCCGGCTCATAACGGTTTTGACCAAACGAACTGTCAAACCCCTAATGAGTGTGTCACATTACGGTTTTGGCCGAACCAACTGCCAAAACCCTAATGGGGCACCTACTCCTTCATCGCTCCTCAAAACTGTGCATACACACCCGCATCCGCATTCCGTAGAATGCGAATGCACAGAAGACAATTCAAATCCATCTGTGCAATACTAGGATCTGGCTTAAACCAAAGCCCACTAGTATTGCCTGCTCGAACAGCATACGCACACAAGTGCACGTAAGTGATCGTAGCCCCGCCGTAAAACCATACGGCCTCTACACGTTTCGCTCAATGCAGGGAAACTCTCTGTGTGGGACTCTAAAGACTCGACACTACGCTGGCAGTGGGTTTAACCACAGACCGCAAGCGGCACTAGCTGTACGTAACGGTCCCCAGATAGATGTCGATAAGAAGGCCGATGAGGTAAACCCATCCGAACTCCTACTGAGCCTGTATGTGACAATCGCCGTACAGTCCGGTCTGTTCGTCTGATACATCGCAAGGCGGGCCTAGGAGGGTGGTGAACGTCAGTCCCCTAATAGCAGTACAAGTCGTGTCGGAGTGTAGCCCAGAACACCCTGAGACATCACTGGAAACCTACCAGTATGTCTCGCTTGCCCTGGCCAGGGACTACATGTGTAATGGCTCTCCTAGACACAGCGCGATGTCAACCCCCAATACCGGGAGAGACGAATCCTGTCTAACCGTCACTGCCTCCAAGTGCTTCGGGACTGCACCCAACTACTACCTGTTTGCATGACTCAGTAGAGCCGTGGTAGGGTAGTAATCAAAGAACAGTGGGAACACACTCGAGGCGAAGTGACAGTGTCAAGTCAGCGGACTAAAGCTGTACTCATGTCACCTGGGAACTGATAACTGACGATAGGTATAATACCAACCATTAGTTCCCAACGAGTCCTGTCCAGTGTACTCATATCCTAACGAGCACCCGCATACTATCTCAAGTACGACATACTGACGGCTGTGGGACAGACTGTCTCCCGTGCTGGGATGAGAAGCGCATACGCTAGTCTACTCCGGAGTATCGATGCCTTGTCTCGATAATCCCACGACTAGGGACGTGTATAAGGATGTGCTTGTGGATTACCCAGCCCCCACGAGTGTGATCGCCATCACAACGCCGGTAATCAAGCAAAGATCCTAAGGGCTCTACTAATGCGTATAGGTGATACAATAAAGAAACACACATGTACACATTGAAGCAGAGACAAACCAAGTAGCATACTACTATATTGTGCAAGATTGTCTATACAACTGTGAACATCCTAAGCTTTCATCAAGTAATATACAAACTAGTATGATACAGTAATGGCCTCTAGGGCATATACACTAACACTTACTAGTATGATCTGCATCACAGTCCAGGTAGTCAAGTACACATCCTAAGGGTTTTATCAACATGTAGCTATAAGACAGTATCAAGAGACAAGTATACATATTAAGATAAAGAGCAACCAGATAGCATACTATCATATCGAGCAATAAAGTCCTTTCTATATATGTCCAAGCATCCAATATAATATACATCATCTGTACAATACTGGCCTCTAGGGCATACATACAACTAACAATCTCACACTTGCACTAGGGCCAGCTGCTGTAGTATCGCATACCGAGCATCCCGAAGAGTTTCTCAAACTGTATCTGGGGAATGGCCTTCGTGAGTGGATCCGCTGTGTTGTTCTTCGTGTCAACCCTCTTGACCTCGATCTCCCGGCGATCAACTATTTCCCGGCTCAGGTGATACCGCCTCAGAATCTGCCTGGATCGCTGATGGGACCTGGGTTCCTTGGCCAAAGCCACTGCTCCATTGTTATCGCAATACAAAGGTATCGGATGCTCAATGGATGGAACCACTCCAAGTTCATTAATGAACTTCTTGATCCAGACAGCCTCTTTGGTAACATCGTTGGCAGCGATGTATTCAGCCTCCATCATCGAGTCTGCTACGGTTTCCTGCTTGGAACTCTTCCAGCTAACCGCCCCTCCGTAAAGTGTAAAGACAAATCCCGACTGCGACTTAGAGTCGTCCTTATCACTCTAGAAGCTCGAATCGGTAAAGGACTCCACTTGGAGTTCTCTGTTACCATACACCAAGAGCATCTCTTTAGTCCTTCGTAAGTACTTGAGAATGCTCTTCACAGCTGTCCAGCGACTCTTTCCAGGATCAGCTTGATACCTACTCACTATACTTAGTGAGTATGCTACATCGGGTCTGGTACATAGCATCACGTACATGATAGAGCCTACAGCCGAAGCATAGGGTATCCCTTGCATGCGAGCTCTCTCCAAATCAGTCTTGGGAGACATCTCTTTGGAGATAGTGACTCCAGAGATCGTGGGTAAGTTCCCACGCTTGGATTCTTCTATACTAAACCTCTTTAGTATGGTGTCAATATACCTGGATTGGGACAATCCCAATATCATTTTAGATCTATCTCTATAGATCATAATTCCCAATATGCAGGAGGCATCACCAAGATCTTTCATTGAGAATCTTTGTGATAAGAAGAGCTTGACCGATTGCAGCATAGGAACGTCATTTCCTGTCAAGAGAATGTCGTCCACGTACAATACAAGGAAGACAACCTTACTCTCTGCCACCTTCTTGTAGATACAAGGTTCATCTACGTTTTTGACGAAATCAAACTCTTTGATAACGACGTCAAAGCAGATTTCCAACTCCACGATGCTTGCTTTAATCCATAAATGGATTTAAGCAGCTTGCACACCTTCCCGCTGCTCCCACTATCTATGAAGCCCTCTGGCTGAGTCATGTACACGCACTCTTCTAAATCACCGTTTAGAAAGGCGGTCTTAGCATCCATTTGCCAGATTTCGTAGTCATGATATGCAGCGATGGCAAGCATGATTCGGATCGATTTAAGCATAGCCACTAGAGAAAAGGTTTTGTCATAGTCCACACTTAGTCTTTGACGAAAACCCTTTGCAACAAGTCTAGCTTTGAAAGTCTCCACTTTCCCATCTACACCAAGTTTTTTCTTGAAGATCCACTTGCTCCCAATGGGTTTTACCCCTTCAGGAGCAACTTCCAAAGTCCAAACTTTTTTGGTGTACATGGATTCCATCTCGGACAGCATTGCATCCAGCCATTTCACTGAGTCCCCACTCGTGATGGCCTGCTCGAAGCTAGTTGGGTCATCATCAACCATGATGCAATCCTCGCTCCCACCATCCATAAGAAAACCGTAGTATCTCTCAGGTGGGTGAAGAACCCTAATAGATCGGCGGAGAGGCTGAGGTTCGTTGGGAACTAACGAATCCTCCGGTTCCACTAAATCTTCAGTTTGAGTTTGTGTAGCCGGAATTTCATCCAGTTCTACCTCACTGCCACTAATTTCTTTTGCAAGATATTCCTTTTCTAAAAAGGTGGCATGTCGATAAACAAACACTTTTTGTTCCTCAGTATGGTAGAAAAGATATCCATGTGAATGTTTGGGATATCCCACAAACTTACATAGAACTGACCATGCCTCGAGTTTGTCCGGATTTTGCCTTTTGACATAGGCCGGACAACCCCATATCTTAGCTCGTTTAAGACATGGTCTCTTCCCACTCCATATCTCATATGGTGTGGTAGGTACAGATTTAGATGGAACTTGATTCAATAGGTATGCTGCTGTCTCCAGCGCATATCCCAAGAAGGAAATAGGTAACTCAGCTGTGCTCATCATAGAGCGCACCATATCTAATAGGGTGCAGTTCCTCTGTTCCGATACACCATTGTGTTGTGGTGTATATGGAGGAGTTAGCTGAGAGAGAATCCCATTCTCTTTTAGGAAATCCAGGAATTCATTGCTCAAGTATTCACCTCCTCGATCAGATCGCAGGATTTTAATACTTTTCCCGGTTTGGTTCTCGACTTCTTATTTATATTCTCTAAATTTCTCAAAAGTTTCTGATTTGTGTTTCATCAGGAACACATACCCAAATCTAGAGAGATCGTCAGTGAATGTAATGAAGTACGAAGAACCATCCCTGGCATGTGTAGACATGGGACCGCATACATCACTATGTATTAGTCCTAAGTGTTCGGTAACTCTTTCTCCGTGTCCCGTAAATGGAGTTTTGGTCATCTTGCCTTTGAGACATGACTGGAAAGTATCATAAAATGAAAATTCAAACAGATTTAAATATCAATCCTTATGCAAATTAGCTAGTTGTGTCGCATTGATGTGACCTAGTGTCACGACCCAAAATTGGCCCGTGACGGCCCTAGTACTACGCAACGCCCTAAAATGTAACGTAGTAAAAGAAAGCCAAAACCCAGAAATCTAAACCATAAAAATACGGAAAAGATAATATAAATTTTTGAAACATTTGAAATCGCAACCCAAATTCTTTAAAAGACCTACTTTATTTCTTTAAAATTTTAGCAACACCCCCTTTTTGTAAAAAACTAGCCAAGATGAAAACAATACAAATATACGACGCCGTAGCGAAGAAACAAAGACAATAGAGAGAAAGCTGTGTATAAAAAACAACAAATCCACAATAATATACAATATCGTCCTCACCAAGTCTCTAAGTCAACAACATAATAGTAGATGGAGAGTACAAAATACAACGAATGTACAATATGAAATACAGATAACCACCAACCCACCTAAGAAAAATAGTACTGTGAGCTGATGCGGTATCTGGAGCAAAAGATGATGACTGAAAAGCGGAATAGCCCGCTTCGACTACTCTGGGGAACAACCTGAAACACCTGTGGCACAACAGGGGTGAGTTTCCAACTCGTGAATAGTAGATAACATATGCAGGTAATCGCAGGAATGTACGTACAGTATGAATCTACGATATGCGATTACAGTAATAACATGTCATGTGAATGCAAGGTAATGGAAAGCACACTAGCAGGTATAATCAATAAGTGAAGCAATGTTGACATGATAATAGTATGCAATAACTATGCAATAGGGATATGAGAAAGTAAATATGCAACTATCATAACGGTACGCTAACAGGTACTACCAATATATGAATCTGTGCAAAGAATAAATAAGTGTGAGGTATGGGGTGGAATATGTCATTTCCACGGAAACCTGAAATCATGGCCGGATCACAATCCATCAAGACACTCAAATCCCAAATCCTCAAATCAGCCCCCAAATTAGGCTCTCATATCATATAAGCCTCGCACCTCCTCAATGTACAATAGCGAAAAGATCTCCTATATCCCGAATGTACAAATCATCAATCTCTTTCATATCCAATATCCAATCTCAATGAATCACCTATATCCCAAGTCGAATCTCAAATAATTTCTAACATCCTATATATATATAATTGCCGAAGTAAAATATGATGGGGGCAATACACATATATTAGCGTCCCATTCCACTAATATTGGTGTAAGGGTATATATAACAACGGCTAAATCTCCTGTTATATATACAAAGGTATTAAAAGAAATATCATGAAAACAATGTGCCAAGTATCGACACAGAAATCCTGATCACGTATCATACGCTAACCCGAAAGCACGAGTGCCTAGCTCTGACCCTCGCCTTTCGACGTATGCATACGTACATGACTCCCAGCGGTGTCTCCGTGATCCCGCGCCGAGTCATGGGTACTGTCACCGGTAGGTACTCACCCGTCTCTAGGCTCAATCGGCAAAATCCATCGATCTTCTTGCCGAGGGGAACCATACCGGGCCCCACCATGTACTCTCATACGGCAACCACACCTCGTATGGAGCATATAATCAGCACCGATAAAACTCATGGTGGACGCGCAAATATCATATCAAGGAAACCGGGTTTTTCAATGTATGCATAATTTCATGAACTCCCGCGGTTCCTAAATCCCGAAAACACCATGTAAAATCCAAATAAACAATGCGCAAATCCAGGAATAAATATATGCGATATATCTGAATGCGAGCATGTAAATGAAAGTATATAGCTGAAACCAGATGTATGCAAAATCAATAAGGTACATCTAAGTATAGGTATCTACCTATAAGCAAATGATATGGTATACCCCACTGGGTATAAGTAAAATATGAGCAAGGTATACCTGTAGCTGTATCGTAAGGTGTATATGAACCTATCACTAAAGGTATGATACACTGTAGGTATACCGATAAACAACAAGTCATGTGTGATAAGCAATGGTATCTATAATGGTTGGTGTGTGACATGGCAATTATTGACGGTGTGTGTGTAGTGTACAACCCGTGCTCGTGCAACATGAACCGTCAATAATATGTGCAGTGTCCTACGGCTGCTAGTCACAGTACAACTATATCAAGGAAATAAAGTAAAGGCGCAATTCTAACAATGACGTAGAATATGCGACAGGTATTTGAATCTTAGCCCAGACGCATAACGCCATTCGGGCGATTCCCCTGTAGATGTTAAATCTACTCACCTACGCTCCACGCTAGGTGAATCCTACCATCTGCTCCCCCCTGTAGTAGTGTCTGTAGTCCCTGCCTGCAAACCTGCAAATAAGACACGGAAATCATTTATAAGCCAATTATTCCGCAAAACGCGATATCGAACCAAAACGAGAAACTCGCGTCGCGAACTGAAGGCACGTGTGCACGATACGCTAAAACGTGTGTGTACGCATCTAAAACCATCGCGACACGCCGCGATACGTTGGATCACAGAACCCACTCACGTATCGCGTGTATTGCGCAAACACAACGGACACCAAACACGACATATGATCCCAGATTTTCCTACAGGTAAAATATTACAAAACCAGACATGCCAAAGCCCTAGACAACACAGAAGAGAGCCCTACACAAAACCCCAACACCCATGCCCCCTACTTGGCCGCACATTGGGGCCAAACCGAATAAATCTGCGGCCAATGTTTGGAAATAGGGTTTCGTTTTTGGGTCGTAGTATCTAGACCTAGTGTACATGCCCCAGTTTTCTCAATTTTGTTCTGAAGTATCCGGGTCAAAAGCAGATCACAAAAATGCTAATATATCGCTTAAAAACGCTAATTTTGCACAAAACACAAACCCTATGGTATTTTAGTGTAATCCAGGAAAATACTCAGTTAAAGTGAACCTAACAACACTTAAATAGGTAGGGTTAACCAACACAATCCCCACATAATCAACATTCCACACAAGTCACCTTAATTAGCACTAAACTAGCTAGTTAACACTAACCGACACCAATTAACACACAAGCTAGGGAAAAGAGATATGGGATCAGAAAATATACCCTAACAAACCCTAGAAAGTAGGTGAAGAAGTGAATGGGTGAAGAGGAGAGCCTACTACAACTGCTAGGCTTCTGCTGCTGTTGCCAGAGCTGCTGTCAATGCAGTTGCTGCTACTGCTGCTGTTACAAGCTACTGTTGCTTCTGGTGCTGATGCTGATGTGCTGATGCTTGCTTCAGCTGCTGCTCGAGCTGCTTGCTGTTGCTGCCTCTCGAGTTGCTTCTAGAAATGATGCTGATGGTGCTGCCTCTGCTGCTAAAGCTGTTGATATTGTTGATGTTGCTATGGCTGTCTGTTGCTGGTGCTGCTTCTGGGGCTGCTGCTTCAGCTGCTGATGCTGAGTGAGTATGGGTGTGAGTGTGTGAAAGTTTGAGTGAGTGAGAGCATGAGAGAAGTGATGAGAGAAAATGAGAGGCAACAAAATGATGACATCAAGTGTCAACCCCTCTCCCTCTCTCTTCATTTAATACAAGCATGGCCTTTGCCATGATGCCCATTCTCACTCTCTCTCTCTCTCACCAAGGTCAACACAAGAAAGTCAAATTTAAACCCCCTTTTTAAATTCATTTTCCATTTTAAAACAACCATCATACTTAAAAACCCATAACACCTAAACAATATAAAACATGATTAAGGAATGGTTGGTTCACCATATTGCTAATCATGGTTAAACCCCAAAAACAACCCTAGTTATCATGCACAAGTGTGTGCAAGCCTAGGAAAAATCTAATAAAATACTCAATAGGATAAAATATTTGAAAACCAATTTGGTAAACTTTTTATTAAAAAAACTATATATTAAAATATAAATAGCCACAAAACACATTCTAAGGTGTTACAATCTCCCCCCTTAAAAGAAATTCGTCCCCGAATTTAAAAATATACCGATATGCGTACCTTCAAAGAGAAGATTAAAATATTCAAATCTCGCTCGCAGCCTCCCAAATGTTTACCTCACTATACGGCTACGCCCAAGAAAACCCTTCACAGATGGCAAGACCTTTGACCGACGTTCCTCCACCTGCCGAGCCATTAATATCATTGGCTGCTGGTGAACGAAAGATCGTGTCTAAGCTAAATGGTCTGGTGCCAAATCTTGTGAGAAAGTTCAAGAAGGTAATTGTAAAGTATCATCACAAGGAATACGGGGTGAAAATCCATTAATCTGGGCGGAAGTCCCAAATTAAAGGCAACGAAACTAACCCGCTTATAGGATCTCAAAAGGACCTAAAATCCTCGGACAAGCTCCCCAAAATCCAACACGTCATTCATCGGAAAGTCCGTAGGAATACATGATATGTCCCTACGATCTCGAGTCTATGACCAAGGCAGTCGGCATGAGACCTCAGTTCGCAATGGATGTTCATAACATAATATTGCATTTTTTATTCCCCATTCTTATGCATTTTACAATAAAAACAGGTGCTTTTGACCCATGTCTGCTACATGTTACAGGTTACAGGTTCTTGGCGTGAAAACAGTGAAAAAGACAAAAGACGACACAAAAAGAGACTTTTGACCAACAAATAGGAAGATCTTAGTAAAGCCCGGCAGAAGAACGGTTCACCATCAACAAGGCGACGCAAGATCCAAATTTGCAAGAAAAACGGTTAAAGGATCGGTACAAGTGTTCACGGAAATTCTGGAATCACTGCAGAAGCCCAAGTGGAAAAAGAAACAAAGAAATAAGAAGCCCAGAAGAACCAAACCAAGCCCAGAAAAGGCCATCATATGAATCCACTAAAGGGCCGCGGATCCGCGGCCCAAGAGCGCCCATGCCGCGGATCCGCGGCTGTACTGTGCCGTTGCGCGAATAAAATTTTACCAAATTTTAGTGGCGGCTATGGAAAGATTTTCTGGGGGTATATTTGTAATTGTAGACATGCGGTGCAAATTGTAAATCTAGGGTTTCTATGTCCTATAAATAGAACCCAAGAGCTTGTATTTTCTTATGCCTCTACTCATGAATAAAATTCTGTTTTCTTGAAGTTAGAGCGCATCAATCGTAAGTAGGTTATTTCTCTTGCCCTAGTTCTAGTTTTTCATATCTGCCCTAGGTAATTTATTTTTCTCGCCTTAGTTTAATTTATTTTAGCTTTTATTAATTTGCAATGATGTTTTCTCTCTTTAATAAACTCTTGTTTTTTTTCATCCCCTCAATGAGCGAGTAGTTTTCTCGCTTGTTAGGGTTAGGAATAGGGAAGGATTTGAGAGACGAAGATCTCTCATCTCTTTTCGTTGCTAAACTTTTATGAACATTAGAACTCCATGCATACCTTTTCATTCCGCTCCCTACGGCACTTTTACCCTCAAGGTAACGGTGATTCCGTAGTCTAAAGGCCCGGATTTTAAGGTTTTCCATGGAGGTTAGGGTAAAGATTAAGAAAGGAAGGACAAGGATCTAGAGGAAGAATCAATCTTCCCAATCATCCTAATCCCCTTTGTTAAGATTTACCATAACACTAATATGATATCTTTAATTAATAGCAATGGAAAGAGATGTAGATCTTTGTTTACCAAATTTTCCCTAGACCTAATCCTAGCAAGTTTCTAATCCTAGTCTCATACAACTTCAATTTTTAGGTTTAATTATAAATCCAAACACCTTTTGGAATTAACTCGTAAGAACTTAAAAAAGATTTACACATCCCTGTGGACCGACCCGTATTAACCGGCTAGCTTCATGCGACGCCGTTCTTGATTGCGGTAAATATTTTTGATCGACAAAACCTCTCTTAATCAAATGGCGCCGTTGCCGGGGATGGCGTAAAATTTTCTTTTTGTAATTTCGGGTTAATATAAAATCTAAAAAATCATACAAATCTGAAAAATCAAAAATATAAAAAAAAAATATATCATCTTTTATTGTTTGAAGGGTTCTCTTTGTGAATCTTTGCAGGTTTGACGGATCTGAAACAACACAGAAAGGGAAACAGAAAAAGATACATCAGAACAGGAGGAGATTGGAAGTACAAAGCAGTTGAAGAAATCCAGAGACCTGAAGCCTCCAAACCACTGCCCTTCCGCCGCATAACCCTACCTCGCGCCGCGCTTCCGCCGCATACTGGAGCCTTCTCAGAGAAATTTTTGCACTGCTTGTTTCCTATTTCCCTCCTTTTCAAATCCCCATATATCTTCTGTTAAATCTTCTGCAGGATTCTTTGCGCTAAAAATCTTCTTCCCCCTTCCAATAATTGATTTTCTGCAGGATTCTTTGCGCCGCGCTTAAAAGCAAATTGATTGCAAGTGATTTACTGCTTTGCATACTTTAATCTGACTTTAAGGGGCTATTGACCAATTCAGATTGGGTGGGGATTTCATCACCCTTCCCAGGACCCCAGAAATCACTTAAAGCATTTGCATTGACAACTTTTAATTTAGAAAAATATTAGACTCAGCCCTAAGGACCTCGAGCTCAATAGGACAGAGGACTAGTATAGGCATCGGCCGTTTATCCTAACCGACATTGCGGTGTCTAGGCTAGTGGTTTTTAATTAGGCCCACTGTAGTGGTGGTTCCTTCCCACTTACCTGGCCGTACTTGTCCGTTAAGAGGCGGTTTGAGGTCCTATCTCTAGCCCTTTGGAACAGTTAGGAGCTGTCTAGCTGACCTAGGTGACCCTAGACTTAGGCCTGATTGTTCATGTGTGGTTAATTGCATTTCTTTCACTAGTCTCTTTTCGAAAAAATCTTTTCGCACAAAGCTCACTTAAAAAAAAGAAGAGGAAAATCGTTTCAAAACTTGCAACTTGTCGCTAAAGAATCTTTGCACTCACTTACACCATTTCTTCTCATTGACGTTTTCTTACCTTCACATTCTGTCTTTCATCTTTCGACTACACTAACCCTTTTAGTGTATGTCCGGTTGGACTAGGGACCCTAGCGCCCGATTAGTCCGTGCTTCGTTGGTACCGACCGACGAACCTTTCGACTCCGAAGTCGAAATCTTGTCCACTACTTCACTTTCACCATCACATTCTTCCGAAGGTATGTCGGGATACGATCCTAACAATACCTTACCGACGGGAAGGATTCCACCTCCGTTAGGTGCGAATAACCCGAATCTTCCGCCTGTCGAAGCGCCCGCACGAGTCGCGCTCCAGGATCTTTTCTACCCCGTCCGCACCGCCCTTCCAACTTGTCTTTCCCTCCCACCGGCTAATGGGGACAATTTTGATATCAAACCCCACTTCATCAACATGCTGCCTAAGTTTCATGGTTTGGAATCCGAAGATGCATATATCTTTATCAACAAATTCCAAAACGTTTGCGCCATGATGAAAACTACCCAATTAAGTGATGACGCTATAAGTCTAAGGGTCATTCCTTTCACCTTATGTGACCTAGCCGAGAAGTGGCTATACAGCACCGCATCACACTCAATTAGAAATTGGGACGAGTTTGTGAAAGCTTTTCTTAAAAAGTTCTATCCTCATCACAAAACTGCAAAAATCCGTAATGAAATTATACAATTTTCACAGCTTCCTGCCGAACCATTTTGGAAATGTTTTGAAAGATTCAAAGACCTTCTCGTTCAATGCCCTCACCATGGAATCGAAAGATGGCAACTTTGCCAAACATTATACGAGGGATTGAACCCGGCAACGAAGCAGTTGCTAGAAACCATTACTCAAGGTCACTTTCTGTCCAAGTCTAGTGAGGAAGCGTGGCAGTTTCTTGAGGATCTTAGTGAGCAAACAATTCAATAGGAGAGCACCAAGACCACATCATCTTCTTCTATTGGTCAACCTAGGGCAGGAATACATCAAGTAGAGATGTCAATTGCTATGAAGGCCGAGATGGCCGCTCTTACGAAAAAGCTAGAAGCGCTTGAGACCAAAATCTCAGCACCTTCTCCTGCCCCTGTTGTGCCCCTACGAACTGTTTGTGCTTGTTGTTCGGATCCATCACATCTCACCGAAGAGTGTCCTTACACTGCTTCTAATCAAGGACAAGATCAAGTCAATGCTGCCTTTCAGCAACGACAAAGAAATGATCCATACTCTTCGACATACAATCCGGGTTGGAAGAGCCACCCTAATTTCGCTTGGAACCACAATCAACAATCCCAAGGAAACAACAATTTTCAAAGGGCTCCTCCTCCACAACAACAAGCACCTCCACAAACTCAATTTCAGCAGCCTCTCCAACAGCAACCTTACCCTAATCAGATGAACAATTTTGTGCCCAACAATTTTGTTCCCCCTCAAAATGCTGTTAGCTCGCTCGAAAGAAGTCTAGAAGCATTCCTAAAGCAATCTGCACAGTCCACGGCTAGGATAGAGACTTCTGTTCAATCTTTGGTGCAAAACAGTGCCTCACACGATCAAAGCATCAAAGCTATTGAGGCACAAATTGCACAACTCAACGCAGCATTGAAAGAGCGAGAGAAAGGAAAGCTTCCGTCTCAACCACTCCCAAATCCCGGTCACGCACCTGTTGCACATGAACAGCAGAATCATAACGTGAATGCTGTGACTACGTTGAGATCCGGAAAAGTGCTGCAAAACAATGTGGGTATTAACCATGACACCTCGGCCGGTGGTTCTTCATCTTCTTCATCTTCTTCTTCTTCTTCGTTAGAGCCTATTCTCCATCCTTCACATGGCTCTACTTCTTCTAGCTCGAACGGACCCTCTTCTCACAACACGAACACATCTACACGGGGTTCCGTTCCAACTCAACAATCTGATCCGCAAAAATTGGACTCAACTACTTTTCAAAATGTTCCTTTTCCAAATCGGTTGAGATCCAATAAACCAACTCCACAGATGGAGAAGATTGTAGAGTTGTTCAAGCAGGTTAGCATAAATATCCCTCTTTTGGATGCAATCCAACAAGTTCCTTCATATGCAAAAATCTTAAAGGACTTATGCACCAAAAAGAGGAAGTCACAAGTACCGAAGAAAGTTTTCGTGGCTAGTGCTGTTAGTGATGCTCTTGTCAATTCCTTACCCCCAAAGCACAAGGACCCCGGTTGTCCTACTATTTCGATCACAATTAGGAACAAGACCATCAATAGAGCACTATTAGATCTTGGTGCTAGTGTCAATTTGCTACCCTATTCGGTGTACGAACAATTAGGCGTTGGAGAGCTCAAGCCTACTCATTGCACTCTCCAAATGGCCGACCGATCAATCACCCACCCTAGGGCAGAGTTGGAGGATGTGTTAATTAGAGTAGGGGATTTCATTTTCCCCGTGGACTTTATTGTTATGGATACACAGCCTGTCGCTAACCCCCGTAATCAAATTCCGGTGATACTTGGTCGACCATTCCTCGCGACTTCTAACGCAGTAATCAACTGTCGTAACGGTTCAATGAATTTATCTTTTGGCAAGATGACAGTTGAACTCAACATTTTCAAGTTAGGAAGTCAGCCTTGCGAGCCTAATTCTAGCGTACTTGATGTGTGCTCGATCGATGAGATCGCGGAGGAGGACTGTGAGTTCGAAAATTTCATGTTTGATCACAGTAATATTGACGCCACTAGTGCGTTCCTCCTAGAATCCGACACAGCTTTCACGTCGGACAAAGATTATGAGTGTTTCACCTTTGTTGATGATCTTGAAGACTCTCCACCCGAGTTTGAGTCTTTTGCTTTTGCGGATGAGTTAGTTGAACCATCCGACTCGGTAGCGTACACTCAATTTGAACCTTTGATGGAATCCTTCGAGTTTGAAACAGTTACTCCATTGTTACCATCTATTGTTTCACCACCTAAACTCGAACTAAAGCTTTTGCCGTCGCACCTAAAATATGCTTATCTAGGTGAAAATGAGACCTTACCCGTTATCATCTCGGCCTCTCTAGCTCTTGAGCAAGAGAAGGCTCTTTTAACGGTCTTATACAATAATCGGCAAGCTTTCGGCTGGTCTATGGCAGACATCAAGGGGATTAGTCCCCTCATAGTCGAACATCATATACACTTGATGGATGATGCCAAGCCGGCAAGGGATCCACAAAGACGCCTCAACCCCATCATGAAAGAGGCGGTCAAGAAGGAGATTGTTAAGTGTCTTGATAGCGGTATCATTTACCCTATCTCGGATAGCCAATGGGTTAGCCCCATTCATGTCGTGCCAAAGAAATCGGGCATCACGGTCATCACCAATGAGGCAAATGAGTTAATTCCTACTCGCACCCAAACTGGGTGGCGACTTTGCATCGACTACCGGAAACTCAATGCCGCGACAAGGAAGGACCACTTTCCTTTACCATTCATTGACCAAATGCTAGAACGATTGGCGGGGCACGAATTCTACTGCTTTTTAGATGGCTATTCCGGTTATAATCAAGTCCCCATAGCCAAAGAGGATCAAGACAAGACTACATTTACTTGTCCCTTTGGCACTTTTGCTTATCGTCGTATGCCCTTTGGGTTATGCAATGCACCCGCTACATTTCAGCGGTGTATGATGGGGATCTTTTCGGACATGGTGGAGAAGTTTTTGGAAATCTTTATGGATGATTTCTCCATTTTTGGTGACTCCTTCGATGAGTGTTTACGACATCTTGGCGCGGTTATCACCCGCTGTAGGGAAAAGAACATGACTTTGAATTGGGAGAAGTGCCACTTTATGGTACGAGAAGGCATTGTCTTAGGACATGTCATCTCGCAAAACGGCATAGAGGTTGATAGAGCTAAAATCGAAGTCATTTCTAATCTTCCTCCTCCTAAATGCGTCAAAGATATCCGAGCTTTCCTTGGCCATGCCGGTTTTTATAGACGGTTCATCAAGGACTTTAGCAAGATTGCTAGACCCTTGACTCTCTTGTTGGCCAAAGACACTACTTTTGTTTTCGACTCAACTTGCATGAAAGCGTTCGAGTCTTTGAAACACTCACTCATTTCTGCGCCCATCCTTTCATCTCCAGACTGGACGCATCCCTTCGAAATTATGTGCGACGCATCAGATTTTGCAATTGGTGCTGTTCTTGGACAGCACATTAACAAGATGCCGCATGTAATTTACTACGCGAGCCGAACATTAAATGAGGCCCAATTAAACTACACAACAACAGAAAAAGTGTTTTTAGCGGTTGTGTTTGCACTTGAGAAATTTCGTCCTTATTTAATCGGCTCTCCAGTTATAGTGTACACGGATCACTCAGCTCTTCGCCACCTTTTTGCGAAGAAGGATGCTAAGTCTAGGCCCATACGTTGGATCCTCTTGCTACAAGAATTTGACCTTATCATACGGGACAAAAAGGGATGTGAAAACGTAGTGGCCGATCACCTTTCACGACTTCCTTCTTCGCCTACACTTGAACAGCCTATCACTGATGCTTTTCCCGATGAGCAACTCTTGACCGTTTCTTGCGAACCATGGTTCGCCGATATTGTAAACTACTTAGCCACCGGCTTGATACCTAAAGATTGGTCGAAAGAAGACAAATTACGATTTTTGTCCCAAGTAAAGCATTTTTACTGGGATGAACCTTATCTTTTTAAATATTGTTCCGACCAAATCATTCGCCGGTGTGTACCTGAAAATGAGGTTAAGAGTGTGCTGTCTTTTTGCCACGATCAAGCATGTGGCGGGCATTTTGGCCCAAAGAAGACAGCCGAGAAAGTTTTGCAGTGTGGTTTCTATTGGCCACGACTCTTCAAAGATGCATTCGAATACTGCAAAACTTGCTCCCGGTGCCAACACTTGGGCCGGATATCGCGGAGAAATGAAATGCCGCTCCAACCAATTTTGGTTGTAGACATTTTTGATGTTTGGGGTATAGACTTCATGGGACCATTTCCTAACTCTTTTGGAAATGTGTATATTCTTTTGGCTGTTGACTATGTTTCAAAATGGGTCGAGGCTGTGTCTAGTCGAACGAATGATAACAAGGTTGTCGTTCGATTTCTAAAAGAACACATCTTTTCTCGATTTGGGCACCCTCGTGCGATAATAAGTGATAATGGTTCTCACTTTTGCAATAGGACTTTTGAGTCCCTAATGCGCAAATACTCTATCACCCATAAGCTGTCAACGCCATACCATCCCCAAACATGTGGGCAAGCCGAGATCTCGAATCTACAAATTAAGCAAATCTTGGAGAAAACGGTTTCTAAAAATCGTAAAGATTGGTCACTAAAATTGATCGATGCACTATGGGCTTTCCGTACTGCATACAAGACCGATCTTGACATGTCTCCATACCGGCTTGTCTACGGGAAGGCGTGCCACCTCCCAGTAGAAATTGAGCATAAGGCATTTTGGGCCATTAAAGAGCTGAATTTATCTTTAGGAGATGCGGGCAGCAATCGAAAGCTGCAATTGAATGAATTAGAGGAGCTGCGGGATGAGGCATATGATAATGCCGTGATTGCTAAGAACCGAGTTAAGGTATTTCATGATAAAAACCTTTTGTGAAAAACATTTAAACCAGGTCAACAGGTTTTATTATATGATACTCGGTTACATTTTCATCCGGGCAAGCTCCGGTCCCGGTGGAGAGGACCTTTTGTAGTCCGCACCGTTTATCCGCACGGTACGGTTGATCTTGAGAATCCGGAAGACGGTACTTTATTCAAAGTAAATGGACATCGTTTGAAACCGTTCTTCTCAGCGGACCATTCGGAGGAGCTCCTGCTTTTACAGGAGCCGATCTACACTGAGTAATTTTCCTCCACTTTCACCCCCAAATTTCATTTTTTCCAAAACAGTATTTCAAATAAGTTTGGGGGTGTGTATATAATTTGTAAATATATAATTCCAAAATACCATAAAAAATGTAAAAAATTTTAAAAAATAAAAAATAAAAAATAAAAATTTATTTTTGGACCTAATTGCAAATTTGCAGATTAATAGCTGAATTTACAAATAAAACCCTCGCTTTAGAGGGTGTTTTTAGCAAATCACCTCCTTCCCCCCTATTTAAAGGAACCAGCCCCCCTGTCATTTTACCCTAAATTATTTCCTTTCCTCAAAACCCTAGCGCCGCCACCAACCTGTTCCAAAAGATTTTCGCCGTGCCGCCGCCAACCCGCCGCGCAACCGCCGCCTCCGCCGCCTATAGCCGCTGATCCGCCGCGCATCTGAAGCTTCACCCCCTGAAATTTTCAGGGGAGGTACATCTGTGTCTTTCCTCTCTGTTATTACATATATTTTCCTGCAAAAATCTATATGGCACGTAAATTCCAATTTGAAAGGGACTTTTCCCCGGTTTTTGCACATGAGATTTACGGTAGATATTTCCCACACGAAATCGCACAAAGAGGCTGGAATTTCCTCCTCTATAATCACGGATCTGCATTTGCCCTACCTGAACTCGTTACTCTATTTTATGAATCAATGGAGGAAAATAGTCTAGACAACTTCGGATACATTAAATTGAATTGGGGAACTCAAGAAATTCGCATCGATAGGGACATGATACACGAGGTTACACTCATACCACGTTTACCTGCACATGACCACCCACTGCACTTTGAAGACTATATGCCTTTAATGGGTAATAATTGTGCACGAGAGCCGCGTGAGGGTATCCAAGCACGGACCCTTTTCGCAAACGTTTTAACTGTGTGCCGGTGGGCACAAAACAATATTTTTGGAAGTTCTCACAACACGACCTTTTTCACCCCTTCGTTACATGTCGTCCACACTCTAATGACGAAGAATCCTAGGTTCGACATATGTACGGTTTTGCTCCACTCTATAGGTTCGGGGAAACGAGGTCCTGTATACCCATGCCCCATGCTAGTTACCCAACTCTGCCGTTATTTCCTCCCAGCCGAGGAATTTGACTCATATTTGATAGACGGTGCCCCGGTCCGACCACTTTTAGAGGGCGTCTCGTCGTCCTACTCTAGACTAACGGATATTTGGACACGGACAGAGCCGGCAGAACATGTACCTGCACACACCCCGAGCTCGAGCTCGACTTCGAGCGGGGAAGAGCTAACTCCCCAAGAGCATGCGTGATTGATGCGGAGGGCAGTGCGAGGGATTGATTCTTTGAGGGATGAGTTTCGCGCGACCGCACGAGATCACGACCGTCGGTTGACGAAAATTGAGAGGGGGATACAAACACTTTTGGCTAGAGGGGAAAGATCACGTTCACGTTCACAAGCGCGATGTGGGGCCAGGCAGTAAGGGCACTGCTTTGCTCAAGTTTGGGGGAGAGGGTAGTTATCTTTTGCATAGCATATTGTATATATTTTTCTTTCCCTTTTTGCATATTTAATTTCTGCATTGCATCTTTATAAAAATCATAAAAATTTGAAAATTTTGAAAAAAAAAAAAAAATTTAGAAAACAGAAAAACCCATAAAAATTGAAAAACATTCAAAAATTATAAAAATTAATGTATTCAATTCTGGTTAATTGACTTGAGTTTGATAAATAGGTTAACTGGCTAGGAAAACTAAATCTTAGACTTAGCAAATTAAAAACCCTAAAAATAACCTTTCTTAGAGTTTAACGGTAGAAAGTATTTGTTTTTGTAGATTATTTAGTCATAGGCAAATTTTGGGTTCAGTTCTTGGGCTAAGTCGAAACGAAGGAAAAGTATTAAAACTTTTATTAGAGAATAAGTTTGAAAAATAGTTCCTAGCTTAAGTCTAGATTCTGAAAACATATACCCTACAAAATGCACAAACACGCACCTTGAAACTTGGATTAGTAGAAGAGACCTTGAAATACTCTTGTCTAAAGTCTTTCGCACAATGAAAAAGAAAAAAAAGTGGATAAATAAAAAAAATGGACACTGGTTTTTGTGACTACTTAAGGCTGTAAAAATAGAAAAATATTTAGCGAGGGTGCTTCATCACCTAGTGCCTTAGACCAACTGGTTTGGGAGCCACTGCTAAAAGCCTTGGGTGTTGCAAAACTAGGAAGTACGCTTTACAACGCTAACTCATCTTGTAATCGGTTGTTGGTACCTCAAGAAGTATTAACAGTCGCATGAAGGATGTGAAAGCGAAAATTCACAAGTGCTTTGGACAATGGACGGGAGTACGATTGCTTGATTTGAATTTCCAAGTGTAGGGGTGATATTTACACACACGTAGGGATATGTGATTGGAGTTTAGATAAGAGAAAGGAATGAAGAATAAAACTTGTATCTTTAATAGAGTTGATAGAAATTCCTAAGTAGAGATGGAACCCTAGAAGGAAAACTTAAGAAATGCCGAAAGCTAGGTAATTCTACAGGATATATATAATCTTAAGTTAAATAATGAGGAAGTGTGAAGAATACGGGTGGATAATTTGCGGGTCGACGATAATAGAATTCCTTGTTAGAAACCTACTTAGAAAACAAAAGTCGAAAAGCCAAATTGATAGGATTTTGTGGGTGTAATCCGCTGAAAACCCTCAGGAGACAACACTCCTCCTACTAGGGACACCTAGAGGTTTAACGGCTTGTTGCACGAGCTCAGTGCAATCGCGTTTCCCTGCGAAAGTGCGGCTAGGTTAGATTTTTATCGAGACTAAATAAAATAATAAGTTTGCTCGAGGGCGAGCAAAAGATAAGTTTGGGGGTATTTGTTCATAACATAATATTGCATTTTTTATTCCCCATTCTTATGCATTTTACAATAAAAACAGGTGCTTTTGACCCATGTCTGCTACATGTTACAGGTTACAGGTTCTTGGCGCGAAAACAGTGAAAAAGACAAAAGACGACACAAAAAGAGACTTTTGACCAACAAATAGGAAGATCTTAGTAAAGCCCGGCAGAAGAACGGTTTACCATCAACAAGGCGACGCAAGATCCAAATTTGCAAGAAAAACGGTTAAAGGATCGGTACAAGTGTTCACGGAAATTCTGGAATCACTGCAGAAGCCCAAGTGGAAAAAGAAACAAAGAAATAAGAAGCCCAGAAGAACCAAACCAAGCCCAGAAAAGCCCATCATATGAATCCACTAAAGGGCCGCGGATCCGCGGCCCAAGAGCGCCCATGCCGCGGATCCGCGGCTGTACTGTGCCGTTGCGCGAATAAAATTTTACCAAATTTTAGTGGCGGCTATGGAAAGATTTTCTGGGGGTATATTTGTAATTGTAGACATGCGGTGCAAATTGTAAACCTAGGGTTTCTATGTCCTATAAATAGAACCTAAGACCTTGTATTTTCTTATGCCTCTACTCATGAATAAAATTCTGTTTTCTTGAAGTTAGAGCGCATCAATCGTAAGTAGGTTATTTCTCTTGCCCTAGTTCTAGTTTTTCATATCTGCCCTAGGTAATTTATTTTTCTCGCCTTAGTTTAATTTATTTTAGCTTTTATTAATTTGCAATGATGTTTTCTCTCTTTAATAAACTCTTGTTTTTTTTCATCCCCTCAATGAGCGAGTAGTTTCCTCGCTTGTTAGGGTTAGGAATAGGGAAGGATTTGAGAGACGAAGATCTCTCATCTCTTTTCGTTGCTAAACTTTTATGAACATTAGAACTCCATGCATACCTTTTCATTCCGCTCCCTACGGCACTTTTACCCTCAAGGTAACGGTGATTCCGTAGTCTAAAGGCCCGGATTTTAAGGTTTTCCATGGAGGTTAGGGTAAAGATTAAGAAAGGAAGGACAAGGATCTAGAGGAAGAATCAATCTTCCCAATCATCCTAATCCCCTTTGTTAAGATTTACCATAACACTAATATGATATCTTTAATTAATAGCACTGGAAAGAGATGTAGATCTTTGTTTACCAAATTTTCCCTAGACCTAATCCTAGCAAGTTTCTAATCCTAGTCTCATACAACTTCAATTTTTAGGTTTAATTATAAATCCAAACACCTTTTGGAATTAACTCGTAAGAACTCAAAGAAGATTTACACATCCCTGTGGACCGACCCGTATTCACCGGCTAGCTTCATGCGACGCCGTTCTTGATTGCGGTAAATATTTTTGATCGACAAAACCTCTCTTAATCAATGGACAATTCCCATCCTGACCTAACACAACTGGACCATCTCCGAAGTTTCTAGACTAGCTGGGGTCCAAAGTCCTACTTACGCAGAGTCAAAAAACAACAGACTGGTGATCGACACGACCTAACCCCTAAGCCTAAGGGTGGCCAATTGGAGTGTCTCCTGATAACAGCTATCGAAGGAGAACCCTAACGATGGCGAGTGACGATCCCTAACTGCTGACAACAATCAAAACAAGCACACCACTTAACAAGAAACAACTGAGCACATTGAGTATAACCGGACGACAAGAATCCGAATGGAGTCACACCCCGACTAAACTTGGGTAGAAACTGTTAGTGTTTATGCCCTAGAAGGCCATTACTGTATCATACTAGTTTGTATATTACTTAATGGAAGCTTGAGATATTCACATGTATATAACAGTCTTGCTAAACATGGTAGTATGCTACTTGGTTTTTCTATCTTAATATGTGATTGTACGTATTGATAGAGCTCTTAGGATCTTGCTTGTCTACCAGCGTTGTGATGGCAGTCACACTAGTGGGGGCTGGGTAGTCTACAAGCACATCCTTATTCAGGTCCCTGGTCGTTGGATTATCGAGACAGAGCATCGATACTCCGGAGTAGACTAGTGTGTACGCTTCTCATCCCAGTTGGGGAGATGGTCTGTCCCACAGCCGTCAGTATGTCGTACTGGAGATAGTATGCAGGTGCTCGTTAGGTTACGGGTACACCGGACAGGACTCACAAGGAACTGTTGGTTGGTTTTATACCAGTCGTCAGTGAACAGTTCCCAGGTGACATGAGTACAGCATAGTCCGCAGACTTGACACTGCTACTTCGCCTCGAGTGTGTCCCACTGTTCTTAGATTGCTACCCTACCACGGCTCAAAGGAGTCGTGCAAACAGGTAGCAGTTGGGTGCAGTCCCGAGCACTTGGAGGCAGTGGCGGTTAGACAGGATTCGTCCCTCCCGGTATTGGGAGTAGATATCGCGCTGTGTCAGAGAGCCATTACGCAAAGTCCCTGGCCAGGGCAAGCGAGATTTGCTGGTAGGTTCCAGTAGCTTCTCAGGGTGTAATGGGCTTCGCTCCGACACGACTTATACCGCTATTAGGGGACTGACGCTTGCCGCCCCCTAGGCCCGATATGCGATAGTCTTGGACGAACGGACCGGACTGTAGGGAGATTGTCACAGCAGGCTCAGTAGGAGTTCGGATGGGTTTCCTCATCGGCCTTCTTATCGACAACTACCTGGGGACCGATACGTACAGCTAGTGCCGCTTGCGGTCTGTGGTTAAACCCACTGCCAGCGTAGTAGTCGAGTCTCTAGAGTCCCACACAGAGAGTTTCCTATTCCAGGCGAAATGATATAGAGGTCGTATGGTTTTACGACAAAGGGTTCGGACGCGTATGTGTGTTTACACACTTACGTCGTCTGGACAGTTTTTACCAGTTGGCTTTGGTTTAAGCCAGTTACTGGTATCCGGTTATTGGATTTATACAGTCTAAAGTTTTTCCGTATTTTTACGGATCGGAGGGGCGTTCTCGTAATTACGCGAGAAGCTTCTAGAAGATGGTGACTAAGGAGGTTTAGGTGGCATATACATTGAATGAGATTAGTGAGTCATGAGAGTGATTCATCATGGTCATTAATGCATCATAAATGCTTAATGACTCATGACAATGAATCACCATTAGATATTTGTGAAGCATGCTTATTCATCATGTATTATTCTTTTCTTCATAAAAGAGAATGCTTCATATTTATTATGATACTCAATAATCTCATCTCATTATTATCCTCACATTCTCTCCCCTCAAGCTCTCCCTCTTCAAACCCTAATCCTCACCCCTCATGTGTTGA
This sequence comes from Agapanthus africanus, assembly GCA_030015575.1. Taxonomy (NCBI): domain Eukaryota; kingdom Viridiplantae; phylum Streptophyta; class Magnoliopsida; order Asparagales; family Amaryllidaceae; genus Agapanthus; species Agapanthus africanus. The sequence goes on from CM057346.1 coordinate 237,233,104, forward strand.
GATCAAGGATTAGTTAGACTAAACAATCCATAACCATCACTCTATCTCAATCTATCTTTTTTGATTAGCAATCCAAGAAGGTTAGTTGCCTCAAGTTTAGAGGCTAAGCTTGGAGTTTTGCTCTCGGGTGGATCGTCTACTACAAAGAGAAGGCCGAGGAGGACAAGGAGATCGTAAAGACGAAGGAGTTGGTTAATTAGGTATAATCCCTAAACACAGTAGTTAGAAACACTTTTTGTTTGGTTATTTATAGTTTAGCTTCGATTCAAGCGGTTAGTCGATGTTTGTTCACTAAACAAGTTCGTTTTTGAAAATTCCGCCTCCCCACAAGTACTGGGGTGTTGTACATCGACTTACAGTGGTATCAGAACCTCGCTAAACAATAAAGAACCTTTTTGCAAATTTGTATGAATTTCGAACGGAAAAAACGAAACCGGAAAAGCCCGAAAAATCATGTTTCTGTCGATTTATAAATGAAGTCCAAAAATTTTTCAGGGATGTTCAGAAAGCTTAAAATGACAGTAGTAGAACACACAAAAAATTTGGTCCCCTGAATCGCCTACGGCGCCGCGGATCCGCCGCGGCTAACACAGATAGCGCCGCGCTTCCACCGCCGAGTTGACGATTCAGCGAGCCATTTTTCTTGTGGTGGTTCTCTGTGATATTTGGGATTCTCTGGTAATTTTTAATTCTGCTCAGGTTTCAAGTTTACAGAGCAGTAATGGAGCAATGTTAAATGCGTTTAATCGATCGAAATTGTACAGTATTTACATATTGGATTATATCTGTGATTGTTTAATGTGTTCGTAAACCTCCCCTAACTGCTAGTATGTCGGTTGGCAGGGGGTTGCACATTTCTGTAATGGTTTTATCTGTTTGTGCATATGAACTGTATTGGACTGTTGTGGTGTATAGCCGGGGTTTAGCAATGGGTTATTATTTAATTCATTTGTTGTAAATGTAATTTGTTGTAATATTATTTTTGCGGGGCACATCCAGGTTGCGGTTGTAGCCACCGTTGTATTATTTCATTTTACTGTTTATGCTCCTAGGACTGACCCAAGGTGGGGTACACAAACTGCCGGGCGGGTAGTTTGCCGTACCCGTAGGGGTCGAGGGTGGGGTAATGGCTATTCATCACAACTGTGTTATCCGTCTTTTCTTGCAGGCTCAAAAGAAATACGGATTGCTTGCAAATCCAATAAAGTTCATCTGTGATCTGGAATGCCTATTATTGCGTCTGACGAATGTACAATATCTATATATGATAGCTATTTAGACGTCACTTATGTTTTACACCCGCGCTAGCCCAGCCCCCGCTCTGTCGTTAGTTAAGTAACCTAACGGGTGATGACGGGACCCCGTGGCGAATGCGGATGGCATAAGAGGACGTTGTATTTTCGTTGTTTTCTGCAATGATAGGTTAATGATGGGACACATTATCTATAATGCAAAGAAAAACAAACCAAAGTTTAAATCGTTGGAACAATTTAAAAGAAACCACTCGGTTAATTTTAAAAACAGATATTTTTAATTGCGGAGCTTTAACCACTCCTTTTAAAAGCTATCAGGTTCCTTCGGTTATATCAAGTTCACTACGTTCACGGTTTCGCCAAAACCAGTCGTAGCCCTCCGTCATTTCTTATGAATGGTCAGTAGTATTCAAGCTATGTTTGTTTGGCCCTTAGTCAAGACATAGTGATTGGTAGCTGCTGGGGTATTCATTTGTTGCATAGATAGATGAGTTGGTTTGGGACACTCGTATTACTTTTTTTGGCCCTTAGTCAAGAGTATATACGGATGGGTTCAAATCAACTGGATAATGATGGGCAGAACTTGACATGTGACTTATGATTTGTTGGCCCTTAGTCAAGATCATAAGAACATGGGGCAAAAATATATATCGGGAATTTCTAAAGAAACTGAAATTTGCAAAGAGATGCATACCATTTGGAGTTTGATGAATGTTGGTAGGATTCCTTCAACATTATCATACGATGATATTTGGATCCCGATCCTACTGTGAGTATATGCTACTTATCAGGAGATTCGTCACTTAACGATCAATGCTATAAACCAAGTATGTGTTCAGAAAGGTGTCAGCGGGGTTATGCCCCCAGAGAAAAGAGGTTATTTAATTAAGGAACTTCGCGAAAGCGTTGGAAAACCTCCCTCGAAGTATCGACACTGGCCTGGCTGAACGGTTAAGCAAGTATTGTACGGTGAGAATAGTCCTGTCTAATTCTTCTTTTATGGTTTGAGGAAGGATTCGAGAAACAGTGGGAGCCATCCAGTTTAGATAAACTAAAAACCACTCTAAACTTGCAAGAGCATCATGCTAAAGAGTTTTCTTCTCTCTCTCCTAATTGCAGCGACCCTGAAAATGACTGGACTTAAGTTACTTTTAGAGAAAAATATACTGACAGGGCCAAACTATAAAGATTGGCTGCGGAATGTCAAAATGGCTTTGACCTATGACAAATTGGGGTACATCCTCACCGCTACGGTACCTGCTGTCCCTGGTCCCAAATCCAGCAATGCGGATAAGGAAATCCGCAAAACCTGGGATTTAGATTGCGCGAAAGCCAAGTGCATCGTGCTTGCCTCAATGAACAATGAACATCAGAGGAGGCACGAGGATATGTCCCTAGATGGCATATTTCTCCATTCAAAGGAACTTTATTGAGAGCAATCTCGTATAGCAAGATACGAGACCTCTAAGAACTTGTTTCGAGCGAGGTTGGCTGTCGGGTCATCAGTAGGAGAACATGTCCTAAAGATGATCGGCTATATTGAAGAGCTCGCAGACCTTGGGACAACTTTGGATAATGAGCTCTATACAGACCTTATTCTCCAGTCCCTTCCTCCCACCTACGCCCAGTTTATCCTCAACTTCAACCTTCAAGGAAAAGAAGTTGAACTTGCGGAACTCCTGAACATGTTAAGGAGTGCAAAGGGCACCTTAAAGAAGGCAATGGAAACACCCGCTATGTTTGTTGGCGGTGCATCTTCTTCCAGGTCCAAGGCTAGGGCCAAAGGAAGGAAGAAGAAGGCCGCACCCAAACCTAGAGGAGGTGTAAGTAAGGTGGGAGGGAAGGGAAAGAAAAAGTTTGCAGTACCGGTAGTGGGCCAGGATGAGTGCTTCCATTGTCACAGGAAAGGGCACTGGAAGAAGGATTGCAAGGCGTGGAACGCCAAGAACCAGGAACCGAAGCAAGCTGTGGCTTCGACCTCAGGTGTGTTTGTAATTGAGAATTGTCTGTCGATCAACTCTACTTCCTGGGTATTGGATACCGGATCAGGATCTCATATTTGCAATTCATTACAGGCACTGAGAAACCGTAGAGTGCTGAAGGAAGGTGATATGACCCTAAAGGTTGCTAACGGAGCTAGCGTGGGAGCTGCGTCCGTCGGGGATTATCACCTAGGATTGACGAGTGGACACATTTTGGTTTTACATAACTGTTATTTTGTGCCAAGCTTAACGTGTAATATCATATCGGTTTCCTTGTTATCAAATAAAGGTTATGATTTCACGTTTGTAAGAGATGTTGTTAACATCCACCTTAATCATGGTTTGATTGGGTCCGGTACTCTAAATAACGGTATATATGTTTTAAACCAACTCCAAATTTTCAATGTCCAGAACACACTAAAAAGAAAGTCTCCAGATTTAAATAAAGCTTTCTTATGGCATTGTAGACTGGGTCACATCAATGAGAGAAGGTTGACTAAGTTGCATAGAGAAGGATATTTGGACTCGTTCGAATATCAAACTTATGACACTTGTCAATCTTGTCTCAAAGGAAAGATGACAAAGACTCCATTTACTGGACAAGGAGTAAGAGCGAGCGAGCTCTTAGGACTCATACACAGTGATGTATGCGGTCCGATGTCTACACATGCGAGAGGTGGTTATTCCTACTTCATTACTTTTACAGATAATTTCTCTAGGTTTGGACATGTCTTCTTAATGAAGCATAAATCCGAAGCCTTTGAGAAATTCCTGGAATACAAAAGTGAAGCGGAAAACCAAACAGGCAAAAGTATTAAGACACTGAGATCTGATCGAGGTGGAGAATACTTAAGTGCCGAGTTCCTAGGTTACCTAAAAGAGAAAGGAATTCTCTCTCAGCTTACTCCTCCATACACTCCACAGCACAACGGTGTATCGGAGAGACGGAATCGAACCCTATTGGATATGGTACGATCCATGATTAGTAATGCTGAGTTACTGCGATCTTTCTGGGGTTATGCGCTAGAATAAGCGGCATATCTTTTAAACCAGGTTCCAACCAAGACTGTGCCTACCACACCATATCAGATGTGGAGTGGGAAGAAACCCTGTCTAAAACATTTTAGGACATGGGGGTGTCCAGCTTTTGTAAAAAAGCAGCATGTGGACAAGCTCGAGGCACGATCAGTAAAGTGTAAGCTTGTGGGATATCCAAAAAACTCCAAGGGATATTATTTCTATTACGCAGAGGAACAAAAGGTTTTTGTTTCTCGTCATGCTCACTTCTTAGAAACTGAATTTTCGGAAAATCAGAAGAGTGGGAGCGCAGTACAACTGGAAGAAATTCCAGAACCACAAGCAGTTACTGAAAGTTTGGTAGAACCAGAAGTTCAAAAAGAACAGGACATTCCCGCACCCCTCCGCAGGAGTAGTAGGCCGTCTCATCCGCCTGAGAGATACTACGGTTTTCTCATAGATGGGGATAGAGAGGATTGCATCATAGATGATGATGAACCTACTGACTTCCAGCAGGCCATCCAGAGCGGCGACTCGGTACGATGGCTAGATGCAATGCGGACCGAAATGGAGTCCATGTACACCAACAAAGTATGGACTTTGGACTTTGCTCCAGATGGGGTAAAATCCATAGGATGCAAATGGATCTTCAAGAAAAATATTGGTGTAGATGGACAGGTGGAAACCTATAAGGCTAGACTTGTTGCAAAGGGTTTTCGTCAAAGACCTGGTTTGGACTATGACGAAACTTTTTCTCCAGTGGCTATGCTCAAATCCATTCGGGTCCTTCTTGCTATTGCTGCCTTCCATGATTATGAAATCTGGCAGATGGACGTAAAGACGGCTTTTCTGAATGGAAATTTAGAAGAGAGCGTCTATATGGATCAGCCAGAGGGTTTCAATCAGAGTGGGAGCAGCGGGAAAGTATGCAAGCTGCTTAAATCCATTTATGGACTAAAGTAGGCATCTCGGAGTTGGAACATCTGTTTTGATGAGACAGTCAAAGAATATGACTTTATCAAAAATCCAGATGAACCGTGCATATATAGTAAAGTTGTAGCCAGAAGTGTCGTATTCCTCGTCTTGTACGTGGATGACATTCTATTGATAGGAAATGACATTCCTATGCTACAATCTGTCAAAGGATTCTTGTTACACAGGTTCTCCATGAAAGACCTGGGTGATGCCTCTTACATTCTGGGGATCCGGATCTATCGTGATAGATCCAAGAGGATGTTGGGACTTTCGCAGTCCAGGTATATCGACACTGTACTGAAAAGATTCAGTATGGAAGATTCTAAGCGCGGTAATCTACCGGCTTGTCACGGAATCACCCTCTCCAAAGAGATGTCTCCCAAGACTGATTTGGAAAGGGAGCGCATGTCTGTTATACCCTATGCTTCTGTGGTAGGCTCTATAATGTATGCGATGTTGTGTACCAGACCAGATGTAGCTTACGCACTGAGCGTGGTAAGCCGGTATCAGTCAGATCCAGGGGAGAAGCACTGGATAGCCGTAAAGAACATTCTCAAGTACCTGAGAAGGACTAAGGAGATGTTCTTGGTTTACGGCGGAAAAGACCTCAGGTTGGAGGCCTTTGCTGATTCCGGCTTCCAGAGTGATAAGGACGATTCCAAGTCCATGTCGGGTTATGTCTTTACCCTCAATGGAGGGGCGGTGTGCTGGAAGAGCTCCAAGCAGGACACCGTTGCTGACTCGACGATGGAAGCGGAGTATATAGCTGCTTGCGATGCCGCAAAAGAAGCAGTCTGGATGAAGAAGTTCCTAACAGAACTTCAGGTGGTTCCTACCATAGTTGATCCAATACCTCTGTATTGCGACAACAACGGAGCTATAGCTTTAGCAAAGGAACCAAGGTCCCATCAGAAGTCCAGACACATCTTAAGGCGGTATCACCTGATCAGGGAGATCATTGATCGTCAGGAGATCGAGGTTCGGAGAGTTGCTTCTGAAGAGAACATTGCTGATCCATTCACGAAGGCCCTACCTCAGATTCAGTTCGAGAGGCTACTCGAGATCATGAGTCTACGATATGCCAGTACATGGCCCTAGTGCAAGTGGGAGATTGTTAGTGTTTATGCCCTAGAAGGCCATTACTGTATCATACTAGTTTGTATATTACTTAATGGAAGCTTGGGATATTCACATGTATATAACAGTCTTGCTAAACATGGTAGTATGCTACTTGGTTTTTCTATCTTAATATGTGAGTGTACGTATTGATAGAGCTCTTAGGATCTTGCTTGTCTACCAGCGTTGTGATGGCAGTCACACTAGTGGGGACTGGGTAGTCTACAAGCACATCCTTATTCAGGTCCCTGGTCGTTGGATTATCGAGACAGAGCATCGATACTCCGGAGTAGACTAGTGTGTATGCTTCTCATCCCAGTTGGGGAGATGGTCTGTCCCACAGCCGTCAGTACGTCGTACTGGAGATAGTATGCAGGTGCTCGTTAGGTTACGGGTACACCGGACAGGACTCACAGGGAACTGTTGGTTAGTTTTATACCAGTCGTCAGTGAACAGTTCCCAGGTGACATGAGTACAGCATAGTCCGCAGACTTGACACTGCTACTTCGCCTCGAGTGTGTCCCACTGTTCTTAGATTGCTACCCTACCACGGCTCAAAGGAGTCTTGCAAACAGGTAGCAGTTGGGTGCAGTCCCGAGCACTTGGAGGCAGTGGCGGTTAGACAGGATTCGCCCCTCCCAGTATTGGGAGTAGATATCGCGCTGTGTCAGAGAGCCATTACGCAAAGTCCCTGGCCAGGGCAAGCGAGATTTGCTGGTAGGTTCCAGTAGTTTCTCAGGGTGTAATGGGCTTCGCTCTGACACGACTTATACCGCTATTAGGGGACTGACGCTTGCCGCCCCCCTAGGCCCGATATGCGATAGTCTTAGATGAACGGACCGGACTGTATGGAGATTGTCACAGCAGGCTCAGTAGGAGTTCGGATGGGTTTCCTCATCGGCCTTCTTATCGACAACTACCTGGGGACCGTTACGTACAGCTAGTGCCGCTTGCGGTCTGTGGTTAAACCCACTGCCAGCGTAGTAGTCGAGTCTCTAGAGTCCCACACAGAGAGTTTCCTATTCCAGGCGAAACGATATAGAGGTCGTATGGTTTTACGACAAAGGGTTCGGACGCGTATGTGTGTTTACACACTTACGTCGTCTGGACAGTTTTTACCAGTCGGCTTTGGTTTAAGCCAGTTACTGGTATCCGGTTATTGGATTTATACAATCTAAAGTTTTTCCGTATTTTTACGGATCGGAGGGGCGTTCTCGTAATTACGCGAGAAGCTTCTAGAAGATGGTGACTAAGGAGGTTTAGGTGGCATATACATTGAATGAGATTAGTGAGTCATGAGAGTGATTCATCATGGTCATTAATGCATCATAAATGCTTAATGACTCATGACAATGAATCACCATTAGATATTTGTGAAGCATGCTTATTCATCATGTATTATTCTTTTCTTCATAAAAGAGAATGCTTCATATTTATTATGATACTCAATAATCTCATCTCATTATTATCCTCACATTCTCTCTCCTCAAGCTCTCCCTCTTCAAACCCTAATCCTCACCACTCATGTATTGAGATCAAGGATTAGTTAGACTAAACAATCCATAACCATCACTCTATCTCAATCTATCTTCTTTGATTAGCAATCCAAGAAGGTTAGTTGCCTCAAGTTTAGAGGCTAAGCTTGGAGTTTTGCTCTCGGGTGGATCGTCTACTACAAAGAGAAGGCCGAGGAGGACAAGGAAATCGTAAAGACGAAGGAGTTGGTTCATTAGGTATAATCCCTAAACACAGTAGTTTAGAAACACTTTGTGTTTGGTTATTTATAGTTTAGCTTCGATTCAAGCGGTTAGTCGATGTTTGTTCACTAAAAAAGTTCGTTTTTGAAAATTCCGCCTCCCCACAAGTACTGAGGTGTTGTACATCGACTTACAGAAACCATAACGAAATTCCTAGAGATCTGCTCCCACTCCTACTTCGGAACGGTTAAAGATTGCAACCCTCCAGCCGGCCTCAGATGCTCGACCAAAGCGCACAACAAGACAGACACCTTGAAACGAAACCTGAAACTTCTCTTCACATCCCTGTCCACCCGTAACTATCTCACAAGTCACGCTAAATGTTGGTGGAACTTGATGCATACAGAGAGTTGACAGATGTGCATGTTCTAGGATTACGCGTCTCTACCTGACGATACCAGGTACACAAACGCGTCCCTAACTTAGCACACCATTGTCACAAATGAAGGACTCCGAATCATTACCCAGCCGAGTATGCTCAAGTATCACTGACGAACGAGCATGGGCGGGCAGTGTCTCGCGAAAACGATTTAAGGAAAATGGTCGGGCGCGGACATGAGCAAGCTGTCCGCTCCGTAGAGACGAACTTAAGCTGTACTCGATTATCACACAAGAACTGTAAATCTGCAGAAGACTGCCACAACAATCAAAATCCGCTGCAGGAAGATGTACATTAAGCTCTAGTGGTCCGTGGAAAATCTGACACGACTCTCAACCTAGTAGTGTCTCTAAATCTCCAACGCAAAACCACCGCGGCCATCTCCAGATCATGAGTAGAATATCCTTCTCGTACTTCCTCCAAATGTAGGGAAGCAAAAGTGATAACTCTATAGTGTCACCTCAGTACACAATCGAGCCCACTCAAGAAACATTACAGTTAAACAACAAAGTCGCCCGAACCAAAGGCAACGAAAGAACTGATGCAGTTGTTAACCGAATTTCCAACTGCTGAAAACTCCGCACACATGCCTCAGTCCACAGAAAAGAAACCTCCCTTCCAGTCCATTCAGTCGACGATGCAGCACTGCTCTAGCAATCCTGCATGAAACGGCGGTAAGTACCTGCTAAGCCCAAAAATTTGTGGATCTCCATCCTGCACACAAGTCTGGACCTAAGCTGTACGGCCACGATCTCCCTCGGAACCATATGAAACCGTCTCCTGTGACTAAAAGACTTAGGAGTCAAACAAAACAAGCCTGAAGAAACACCCGAGAATCTAGCAAACTGTAAGTCCATGCTACCTCTCTCGGTACTTTCGGGCATGCGGAATTTGACGAAAAACGATTTTCTTAGAGGTGGTAACATGGACTCAAAACCCGGATCTTTGTTAAACATCTAACTAACAACCTAACAAGAGTTTGCCTACTCGGTTAGGGGGCTATACCTTTCTTGAACTCCTTCGTCTTCAAGCTTCGATGGTCGTCCGAATCGGCTTCTCCCCATTGTCTCCTTGCGCCGAAGATAGATCCACCTGAAAGCTTCAACCTTTGGCTCCTTCTTCGAACTTTGAAGAAACTAGTTCACTCGGTTTGCTAAACCGTGTGAACTAGAGTGAATAGAGAAGAATTTGTATGGAATTTTATCTATGGTTCTTGGTTCTCAACACATGAGACAAGTGAACCATAGAGTCAAGAGAGGGAGAGCAAGAGGAGGAGATGAGAGCTCAAGAACAAGAGAGGGAATGAGCATGAAACAATGAGAGAAGACTTTTCTCATTTGGCTCTCATAATCCAAAACAATCATAACACCTCATATCAATCATGTATTATGTGATGGTTTAAGCAACCATAGCCATATCATTTCATGCACTCATTTTGCACAAAAGAGCAAGCAAGCAAAAGTCTTTGCCATGAAATGATAGCTATAGTTATCATGATGGTCAACTAGTCAAGCCTAGTCAACCGGTCAACAAAGTCAACAAGTCAACAAAAGTCAACAAGTCAACAAAGTCAATCCCTCAACAACCATGTCACCATAATACTTAATTAATATAATTGTTAATCACATATCATATTCTCATTAGGGTTGAACAAAAAGTCAATAGTCAACGGTCAACGGTCAACAACCCTAATGAGAATCCTCTGCCTCTGTCTCTCCGTCAATTGTGCATACACACCCGCATCCGCGTTCCGAGGAACACGGATGCAAACTGGATAAAACCAATCCCAATACGTACACTAGAATCTGGCTTAAACCAAAGCCCGCTAGTGTAAAATGTCCGGACACTGTATGTGCACAAGTGCAAGGATGTGACAGAACCCTGTCGCAAAACAATGCGACCTGTAGCAAAACCATGCGACCTCTACTCTTTTGCCCAAAGGCGAATAGCTTTCTGTGTGGGACTCTAAAGACTCGACACTATGCTGGCAGTGGGTTTAACCACAGACCGCAAGCGGCACTAGCTGTGCGTAACGGTCCCCAGGTAGATGCCGACAAGAAGACTGACGAGGCGAAACCCATCTGAACTCCTACTGAGCCTGAATGTGACATTCTCCGTAAGTCCGGTCTGTTCGTCTGATACATCGCATGGCGGGCCTAGGGGGCGGTAAATGTCAGTCCCCCAATAGCGGTACATGTCGTGTCGGAGTGAAGCCCAAAATACCCTGAGATAACACTAGAAGCCTACCAGTATATCTCGTTTGCCCTGGCCAGGGACTACTCGTGTAATGGCTCTCCTAGACACAGCGCGATGTCAACCCCCAATACCGGGAGAGACGAATCCTGTCTAACCGTCACTGCCTCCAAGTGCTTCGGGACTACACCCAACTACTACCTGTTTGCACGACTCCTTTGAGCCGTGGTATGGTAGTAATCAAAGTACAGTGGGAACACACTCGAGGCGAAGTGACAGTGTCAAGTCAGCGGACTAAGCTGTACTCATGTCACCTGGGAACTGATAACTGACGATAGGCATAATGCCAACTAGTCAGTTCCCGATGAGTCCTGTCCAGTGTACTCGTAACCTAACGAGCACCCGCATACTATCTCAAGTACGACGTACCGACGGTTGTGGGACAGACCGTCTCCCACACTAGGATGTGAAGCGCATGCGCCAGTCTACTCCGGAGTATCGATGCCCTGTCTCGATAGTCCTGCGACTAGGGACCTGCATAAGGATGTGCTTATAGATTACCCAGCCCCTACTAGTGTGACTGTCATCACAACGCTGGTAATCAAGCAAAGATCCTAAGGGCTCCACTAATGCGTATAGGTGATATAATAAAATAAACACCTATACACATTGAAGTAGAAACAAACCAAGTAGCATACTACAATTTTGAGCAAGATTGTATATACATGGTGAATATCCCAAGCTTCCATTAAGTAATATACATACTAGTATGATACAGTAATGGCCTCTAGGGCATATACACTAACAATCTCCCACTTGCACTAAGGCCATGTACTGGCGTATCGAAGACCTATCATCTCGATCAGCTGCTCGAACTGTGTCTGGGGTAAGGCCTTTATGAGTGGATCAGCAGTGTTATCTTCCGTATTTACTCTCTTCACCTCGATCTCCCGGCGATCAACGATCTCCCTGATCAGGTGGCACCGCCTCAAAATATGCCTGGACTTCTGATGGGACATGGGTTCCTTCGCTAAAGCTATAGCACTGTTGTTGACACAATACAGCGGTATTGGATCAACACTGGTAGGAACCACCTGAAGTTCCGTGAGGAACTTCTTCATCCAGACAGCTTCCTTTGCGGCATCGCAAGCAGCTATGTACTCCGCTTCCATAGTTGAGTCAGCAACGGTCTCCTGCTTGGAACTCTTCCAGCAAACCGCCCCTCCATTGAGGGTAAAGACATAACCCGATATGGACTTGGAGTCATCCTTGTCACTTTGGAAGCTGGAGTCAGCAAAGGCCTCAATCTGGAGGTCTTTTCCGCCATACACCAAGAACATCTCCTTAGTCCTTCTCAGGTACTTGAGAATGTTCTTTACTGCTATCCAGTGTTTCTCCCCTGGATTCGACTGATACCGGCTTACAACGCTCAATGCGTATGCTACATCTGGTCTGGTACAAAACATCGCATACATAATAGAGCCTACCGCAGATGCGTAGGGTATTGATGACATGCGAGCCCTTTCCAAATCAGTCTTGGGAGACATCTCTTTGGAGAGGGTGATTCCGTGACAAGCCGGTAGATTACCGCGCTTGGAATCTTCCATACTGAATCGTTTCAATATGGTGTCGATGTACCTTGACTGTGAAAGTCCTAACATCCTCTTAGATCTATCACGATAGATCTGGATCCCCAGAATGTAGTTGGCATCACCCAGGTCCTTCATGGAGAACCTCTGTGACAAGAATCCTTTGACTGACTGTAGCATAGGAATATCATATCCTATTAGGAGTATGTCATCGATGTACAAGACGAGGAATACTAAATTTCTCCCTACAATCTTACTGTAAATGCATGGTTCATCTGGGTTTTTGACAAAGTCGAATTCTTTGACTGTATCATCAAAGCAGATGTTCCAACTCCGCGATGCCTGCTTGAGTCCATAAATGGACTTGAGAAACTTGCACATTTTACCGCTGCTCCCACTCTGAATGAATCCCTCTGGCTGATCCATATAGACGCACTCTTCCAAATTTCCATTTAGGAAAGCCTTCTTTACGTCCATCTGCCAGATCTCATAATCGTGGAAGGCAGCAATGGCAAGAAGGATCCAAATGGATTTAAGCATGGCTACCGGAGAAAAGGTCTCATCATAGTCCAAACCAGGTCTTTGACGAAAACCCTTTGCAACGAGCCTAGCTTTATAGGTTTCAACCTGCCCATCTACACCAATCTTCTTTCTGAAGATCCATTTGCAGCCTACGGGTTTTACCCCTTCTGGAGCAAAGTCCAAAGTCCAAACTTTGTTGGTGTACATGGACTCCATCTCGGTCCGCATTGCATCCAGCCATTTTACCGTGTCACCGCTCTGAATGGCTTGCTGGAAGCTAGTAGGCTCACCATAATCCATGGTGCAATCCTCTCTATCCCCGTCTATGAGAAAAACGTAGTATCTCTCGGGCGGATAAGACTGCCTACTACTTCTGCGGAGTGGCGTAGGAATGTCCGGTTCCCCGGAACCTTCTGGTTCTACTAAGGTTTCAGTAATAGCTTGTAGTTCTGGAATTTCTTCCAGTTCTATTGCGCTCCCACTTATCTGATTTTCTAAAAACTCAGTTTCCAAGAAGCGGGCATGACGAGAAACAAGGACTTTTTGCTCCTCTGCGTAATAGAAAAGATACCCCTTAGAGTTCTTTGGGTATCCCACAAACTTGCACTGTACTGAGCGTGCCTCGAGCTTGTCCGCATGCTGCTTTTTTACAAAAGCTGGACATCCCCATGTCTTAAAGGATTTAAGACAGGGTTTCTTCCCACTCCACATCTGATATGGTGTGGTAGGCACTGTCTTAGTAGGAACTTGGTTCAAGAGATGTGCAGCTGTTTCTAGTGCGTAACCCCAGAAAGATCGCGGTAACTCAGCCTTACTCATCATGGAGCGAACCATATCTAATAGGGTTCGATTCCTCCTTTCCGATACACCGTTGTGTTGTGGTGTGTATGGAGGAGTACGCTGAGAGAGAATTCTATTCTCTTTTAAGTAGTCCAGAAACTCGGCACTCAAGTATTCTCCACCTCGATCAGATCTTAGTGTCTTAATACTTTTGCCTGTTTGTTTTTCAACTTCATTCTTGTATTCCCGAAATTTCTCAAAGGCCTCGGATTTGTGCTTCATTAAGAAGACATGTCCATACCTAGAGAAATCATCTGTGAAAGTAATGAAGTATGAATAACCGGTTCGCGCATGTGTAGACATTGGACCACATACGTCACTGTGTATGAGTCCCAAGAGCTCGCTCGCTCATACTCCGTGTCCAGTGAACGGAGTCTTTGTCATCTTTCCCATGAGACAAGATTCACAAGTGGCATAAGACTGGTACTCGAACGGATCCAAGTATCCTTCTTTATGTAACTTAGTCAACCGTGTCTCATTGATGTGACCCAGTCTACAATGCCATAAGAAAGCCTGATTTAATTCTGGAGACTTTTTTTTAAGTGTGTTCTGGACACTGAATATCTGAGCATGGTTCAATACGTATATACCGTTATTTAATGTACCTGACCCAATCAGTACTTGATTTAGGTGGATGTTTACTACATCGCTTACAAAAGCTAAATCATATCCTTCCATAGAAAGTAAGGATACAGATATGATATTACAAGTCGCACCTGGTACATACAAACAGTTACGCAGAATCAATATCTGCCAAGTTGTCAGTCCTAGGTGATATTCCCCTACGGATACAGCATCCATGCTCATTCCGTTAGCAACCCTGAGTGTCATATCACCTTTCCTGATAACCCTACGGTTTCTCAGAGCCTGTAACGAATTACAGATATGAGATCCTGATCCGGTATCCAATACTCAGGAAGTAGGGTTAACTGACAAACAGTTCTCTATTACAAACACACTCGAAGCCGAAGCCACAACATGCTTCGAATTCTGGCTACTGGCTTTGCAAGCCCTGCAATCTTTCTGCCATTGTTCATTCCCGTTACAATAGGAACGTCCCTCTTTTACTATATCCAGTCCTGAAACTTTTGCCCTTGCTTTTCCTTTTTCTTCCCTGGTTTCTTTCAGGGTATAAGCAGAAGGCAGGGACTGTAGAATTAAGTCAGTACTTGACCCATTCTTCAACGTGGTCTCCAGGTCCGTGAGCTTAAAATAGCTGGTCTCTGTAAGGACGTTGTCCCTTACAGATGACCCGACTGCCAACCTCGCTTGAAGCAATTCGTTCGAGGTCTCATATCTTGCGATACGAGATTGCTCTCCATATAAACCTTGTTATGGAAGAAGATAGAAACTGAGTCCATCTTCTCGTGCTGCCCCTGGTTTGCACCATCAACTGAGGCTAACACGAGGCACTTGGCTTTCGCACAATCCTTTTCCGATGTCCTTTGGATGTAAACATCCGTGACAGGGGAAACTGACCTGAGACATCAGGGGTTTGATTAGTTAAGAGGTGTCCCAGCTTGTCATGGGTAATGGACATCCGGACAGATCTTTGCCAGTCATAACAGTCAGATTCAGTCATTTTATTATCTAGATGTAACCTAGGTGCGGTCACTTGGTCGCTGCAATTAAGAGAGAGAGAAGAAAACACTCAGCATGATGCTCTTGCAAGTTTAGAGTGGTTTTTAATTTGTCTAAACAGGATGGCTCCCACTGTCTCTCGAATCCCTCCTCAAAACCAAAAAGGAAGAATTAGTCAGGATCAATCTCACCGTACAATTCTTGCTTAACCGTTCAGCCAGGCCAGTGTCGGTACTTCGAGGGAGGTTTTCCAACACTTTCGCGAAGTTCTTTAATTCAAGAACCTCTTTTCCCTCGGGGCGTAGCCCCGCTAACACCTTTCTAGGCACCTACTTGGTTTATAGCATTGATCGTTAAGTAAGAAATTTCCCGAGAAGTGGCATATACTCACAGTAGGATCGGGATCCAAATATCATCGTGTGACGAAACTGAAAGAATCCTACCAGGACCATCACACTCCAAATGGTATGCAACACTAGCAAGTTTCAGTACTTTTGAAACTCCCGATGTGGATTTTTGCCCCATGCTCTTATGACCTTGACTAAGGCCAACAAATCATAAGTCACATGTCAAGTTCTACCCGTCGTTGTCCAGGTTGATTTGAACCACCCGTATATACCCTTGACTATGGCCAACAAAGTAATACGACTGTCCCAAACCAACGCATTCTATCTATGCAACATATGAATACCCACCAGCTACCAAACACTGTGCCTTGACTAAGGCCAACAAACACAGCTTGAATACTGTTGATTATTCATATGAAACGACGGAGGGCTACGGATGGTTTTGGCGAAACCGTGAACATAGTGAACTTGATATAATCGAAGGAACGAGATAGCTTTTAGAAGGAGTGGCTCAAGCTTCGCATGTAAAACTTAGTTTTGAAAAGAACCGAGTGGTTTTTCGAAAGTGTTCCAACGATTTTTACTTGGTTTATTTTCTTGCATCAGTTCTTTTAATGCGTGATATTCTTGCATTATTTCTTTTAATGCGTCCCATCATTTAGTCCTACCATTGCAGAAAACAACCAAAATATGACGTACGCTTATGCCATTCGCATTCGCCACGGGGCCCCGTCATTACCCGTTAGGTTACTTAACTAACGACAGAGCGGGGGCTGGGCTAGCGCGGCTGTAAAACATAAGCAACGCCTAAATAATATCATATATAGATATATTGCACTGATAGCCATTTCAGATCACAGATGAACACATTGAATATACTAGGAATCCGCAATTTATACGAGCCTGTAACGAAAAGCAGATTACACGGTCGCGGTGATAGCCAATACCCCACCCAAGACCCCTACGGGTGCGGCAAACTACCCGCCAAGTACCCGAAGCGAAGCAACCTCCCTCAACCCCGTGAGTAGGCCACTCGGCACTTCGGCATACCCGGTAGTTTGTGCACCCCTCCATGGGTCTATCCTAGGAGCAAAAATAGTAAAAGAAATTATACAATGACGGCTACAACCCCGACCCGGTTGTGCGGCCATACAAATAATTATTACATCAATTTACAAATTTACATGAATTGAAAGAAAAGAAAACTCTCGTCTCACAACCCCCCGGCTATTCACCCGCGACAATCCAATGAATTCATATACACATTCCAATAACATTACAGATCACAGATTTGTATATCCCCCACTAATCGACATATAGCAATTAGCAGACGTTCAATACAAATATCACATCACAGAAAAACCCGTCAGCTTAAGTCTTTTAGAGGTTCGATCAAAAATACGGATTTTCAGGCCCCAAACACAAAATTTTCGTTCTGGAAAATCTGGGCTAAAAAGACATATTCCAAAATTCCCAAAATACCCCACTGAACAAACTGCGCGCAAAATTTCCCACTGCCGAGTCAACTCGGCCGCGGCGCACGCTCCCGCCGCGTTTCCGCGGCGCTTTGATCGGTTCAGTGACGAAATTTTGTCAATTTGTTATAAAAACCCTGAGCCGAATTTTAAAGTATGATTTATCATTTTTGGAACAGAGGAAAAATTCGACAGCAAGCATGATATCGGGGTTCATTTCGGGACTTTTTCTTTGATCGATCTTCTAGCTACTTTGCAAACATGTTAGATAGAGTTTAACTAGTCTCTGATACCACTGTAAGTCCATGCTACCTCTCCCGGTACTTTCGGGCATGCGGAATTGGACGAAAAACGATTTTCTTAGAGGTGCTAACATGGACTCAAAACCCGGATCTTTGTTAAACATCTACCTAACAACCTAACAAGAGTTTGCCTACTCGGTTAAGGGCTATACCTTTCTTGAACTCCTTCGTCTTCAAGCTTCGATGGTCGTCCGAATCGGCTTCTCCCCGTTGTCTCCTTACGCCGAAGATAGATCCACCTGAAAGATTCAACCTTTGGCTCCTTCTTCGAACTTTGAAGAAACTAGTTCACTCGGTTTGCTAAACCTTGTGAACTAGAGTGAGTAGAGAAGAGTTTGTATGGGATTTTATCTATGGTTCTTGGTTCTCAACTCATGAGACAAGTGAATCATAGAGTCAAGAGAGGGAGAGCAAGAGGAGGAGATGAGAGCTCAAGAACAAGAGAGAGAATGAGCATGAAAGAATGAGAGAAGACTTTTCTCATTTGGCTCTCATAATCCAAAACAATCATAACACCTCATATCAATCAAGTATTATGTGATGGTTTAAGCAACCATAGCCATATCATTTCATGCACTCATTTTGAATAAAAGAGCAAGCAAGCAAAAGTCTTTGCCATGAAATGATAGCTATAGTTATCATGATGGTCAACTAGTCAAGCCTAGTCAACCGGTCTACAAAGTCAACAGGTCAACAAAAGTCAACAAGTCAACAAAGTCAATCCCTCAACAACCATATCACCATAATACTTAATTAATATAATTGTTAATCACATATCATATTCTCATTAGGGTTGAACAAAAAGTCAATAGTCAACGGTCAACGGTCAACAACCCTAATGAGAATCCTCTGCCTCTGTCTGTCCGTCAACTGTGCATACACACCCGCATCCGCGTTCCGAGGAACACGGATGCAAACTGGATAAAACTAATCCCAATACATACACTAGGATCTGGCTTAAACCAAAGCCCGCTAGTGTAAAAAGTCCGGACACTGTATGTGCACAAGTGCACGGATGTGACCGAACCCTGTCGCAAAACCATGCGACCTGTCGCAAAACCATGCGACCTCTACTCTTTTGCCTAAAGGCGAATAGCTTTCTGTGTGGGACTCTAAAGACTCGAAACTACGCTGGAAGTGGGTTTAACCACAGACCGCAAGCGGCACTAGCTGTGCGTAACGGTCCCCAGGTAGATGCCGACAAGAAGACTGACGAGGCGAAACCCATCTGAACTCCCACTGAGCCTGAATGTGACATTCTCCGTACAGTCCGGTCTGTTCGTCTGATACATCGCATGGCGGGCCTAGGGGCGGTAAACGTCAGTCCCTCAGGAGCGGTACAAGTCGTGTCGGAGTGAAGCCCAAAACACCCTGAGATAACACTGGAAGCCTACCAGTATATCTCGTTTGCCCTGGCCAGGGACTACTCGTGTAATGGCTCTCCTAGACACAGCGCGATGTCAACCCCCAATACCGGGAGAGACGAATCCTGTCTAACCGTCACTGCCTCCAAGTGCTTCGGGACTGCACCCAACTACTACCTGTTTGCACGACTCCTTTGAGCCGTGGTAGGGTTGTAATTAAAGTACAGTGGGAACACACTCGAGGCGAAGTGACAGTGTCAAGTCAGTGGACTAAGCTGTACTCATGTCACCTCGGAACTAATAACTGACGATAGGAATAATACCAACTAGTCAGTTCCCGACGAGTCCTGTCCAGTGTACTCGTAACCTAACGAGCACCCGCATACTATCTCAAGTACGACGTACCGACGGCTGTGGGACAGACCGTCTCCCACACTGGGATAAGAAGCGCATGCGCTAGTCTACTCCGGAGTATCGATACCCTGTCTCGATAGTCCTGCGACTAGGGACCTGCATAAGGATGTGCTTATAGATTACCCAGCCCCCACTAGCGTGACTGCCATCACAACGCTGGTAATCAAGCAAAGATCCTAAGGGCTCCACTAATGCGTATAGGTGTTATAATAAAATAAACACATGTACACATTGAAGTAGAAACAAACCAAGTAGCATACTACTATTTTGAGCAAGATTGTATATACATGGTGAATATCCCAAGCTTCCATTAAGTAATATACATACTAGTATGATACAGTAATGGCCTCTAGGGCATATACACTAACACAAACTGCTGGTACTTTCCAGTATCTGCATAACAAATTCTCAAGTGCTACTACTGTCCCTCAAGATACATTAGATAGATCAGAATGTCGTAAATAACACAACAAAAACTGGTCGAGGAACGGCCTGAAGAAATCTGGTTCATCACATCTATGAATGCTGCTAGGGCACTGGTGAGTCCAGTGACACACCAAAACACACAAAGCCCATAGCACGCATAAGGCAGTTTTCGGAATGCCATCGCTCCGAACCCGCAATAATGATGACCTGATCCCAAACAAACTTAGAAAATGTCTCGCACTCTAGAGCTGATCGAAGAAATCATCAATGCAAGGTGATGGATACCTATCCGCACCATAAGCCGGTTCAATTAACGATCCGTCGATACACCATCCTAAAATGTCGTCTTCCTCATTGACGGACAGAAATAGAAGCTTCCAAAAGCGAGACACTCCGACGCACAAAACTCCCCAAACAACAACTCTGCAGCTGATCCTTAAGTTCCCAAGCTTCGCCGGCTCATCCGGAACAACGTCGGAAAACTCTTGCACGAAAGGAACTCGGTCCAACAATCCCACTGTGGCTCCGGTATCATGAATGAACGCTAAGAATCCATGACATCTCCTCAAAAGTCGACTAGCGAAAAAGGCTGAATTCAAGCGGTGAGAGGCGACACAACTATCCACCTGCACAATAAGAACTGACCCGCCGGGAAAACAAACTTGACTATTACCTAACGGTAGTCCACAGACGCCTAGCATATAATTAATCAGTCCGTGCCCAGGAGAACGTCAAATCCAACATCTCTAGAAGGATCAAAACGACGGCCGAATCTCTATCTCCTATCGGGTTGGTACACAACTGAAATACGTGTCGCGCAACAAAAGAATCGTTGACAGAAGTTAACACCACTATGACTAATCTACCCTACCACGGTACGATCTTGGAAAACAAACGAATACATGAAAAGAACATAAAAATCAAGGGTACCTGAAAACTCCACATTGGACGTCTGCGCGTCCCGATGAGTAGAAGCAAACTCCTGTGTCTGCCCTCTACTCGCAGCTGGATGAACTCCTCTGGTAGACTGAGCCCTTTGAGCAAATCTTCCACGTCAACGGCCTCTCTGAATACGACTCTGACGAGGTGCTAAGGAACAATCCCTGACGAAATGCTGAAGGCTTCCGCATCGAAAACATCCACGCGCTGACTGCTGGCCATCCTGGGGATGAGAGCTGAACGACTGTCCTCGTCCTAAACCTCTGCTACTCCCGCGACGGCCACGAAATCTGTCTCGATGACCAAACCTCTGTCTCTGGGCTGGTACACTTGTACGATCCCACCACTGTCCTGGAATATGTGCCTCGTCAACTGGAGCTGCAACCACTGGTGCTATGTAGGTGACGGACTGCTGCACGCTGATCGTAAGTGACAACTGAGTAACAGGGGTGACAACCTCCTGTCGTAGCTCCCGAACGACATCAACCAAAGAACTCATAGTTTGGCGGAAGTCCTGCATCTCTGCCAAAAGTCTATCAATAGTATATGTCGTAGGCTGATCCGTCTGCACCTGTGCAACTAGAGTGCCATCCTGGTCAGTACTCGTCTCACCCGAGCCAACTCTGACCTAGGCCCTCGCTGCATCGCTCTGAGTCCCCATAGTCATCGGCGGCAAGGCTATAAATAGATATAAGATTGGATGAGAAATAGGAATCGAATCTCAAGGATATGAATCATCAAGGAAGGAATTTCAAGCAAATTGTACTTAGGTCACTTAATGCAAAGTACCGCACCGTGGGTATACTGCAGACATACACACACCACGTTACTCTGCTTAAGGTACCTACTCCATCATATTAAGGTCATCCTACACTCCGAAAGGTAAAACCTAGCGCTCTGATACCAACTTTGTCACGACCCGAAACTGGCCCGTGACGGCCCTAGTACTACGCAACGCCCAAAGACATAACGTAGTAAAAGAAAGCCAAAACCCAGAAATCTAAACCATAAAAATACGGAAAAGATAATATAAATTTTTGAAACATTTGAAATCGCAACCCAAATTCTTTAAAAGACCTACTTTATTTCTTTAAAATTTTAGCAACACCCCCTTTTTGTAAAAACTAGCCAAGATGAATACAATACAAATATACGATGCCGTAGTGAAGAAACAAAGACAATAGAGAGAAAGCTGTATATAAAAGACAACAAATCCACAATAATATACAATATCGTCCTCACCAAGTCTCTAAGTCAACAACATAATAGTAGATGGAGAGTACAAAATACAACGAATGTACAATATGAAATACAGATAACCACCAACCCACCTAAGCAAAATAGTACTGTGAGCTGATGCGGTATATGGAGCAAAAGATGATAGCTGAAAAGCGGAATAGCCCGCCTCGACTACTCTGGGGAACAACCTGAAACACCTGTGGCACAACGGGGGTGAGTTGCCAACTCGTGAATAGTAGATAGCATATGCAGGTAATCGCAGGAATGTACGTACAACATGAATCTAAGATATGCGATTACAGTAATAACATGTGATGTGAATGCAAGGTAATGGAAATCACACTAGCAGGTACATTCAATATGTGAAGCAACGATGACATGATAATAGTATGCAATAACTATGCATTAGGGATATGAGAAAGTAAATATGCAACTATCATAAGGGTACACTAACAGGTACTACCAATATATGAATCTGTGCAAAGAATAGATAAGTGTGAGGTATGGGGTGGAATATGTCATTTCCACGGAAACCTGACATCGTGGTCGGATCACAATCCATCAAGACACTCAAATCCCAAATCCTCAAATCAGCCCCCAAGTTGGGCTCTCATATCATATAAGTCTCACACCTCCTCAATATACAATATCGAAAAGATCTCCTTTATCCCGAATGTACAAATCATCAATCTCTTTCATATCCAATATCCAATCTCAATGAATCACCTATATCCCAAGTCGAATCTCAAATAATTTCTCACATCCTATATATATATAATTGCAGAAGTAAAATATGATGGGGGCAATACACATATATTAGCGTCCCATTCCACTAATATTGGTGTAAGGGTATATATAACAACGGCTAAATCCTCTGTTATATATACAAAGGTATTAAAAGAAATATCATGAAAACAATGTGCCAAGCATCAACACAGAAATCCTGATCACGTATCATACGCTATCCCGAAAGCACGAGTGCCTAGCTCTGACCCTCGCCTTTCGACGTATGCATACGTACATGACTCCCAGCAGTGTCTCCGTGATCCCCGCCGAGTCATGGGTACTTTCACCGGTAGATACTCGCCCGCCTCCAGGCTGAATCGGCAAAATCCATCGATCTTCTTGCCGAGGGGAACCATACCGGGCCCCACCATGTACTCTCATACGGCAACCACACCTCGTATGGAGTATATAACCAGCACCGATAAAACTCATGGTGGACGCGCAAATATCATATCAAGGAAACCGAGTTTTTCAATGTATGCATAATTTCATGAACTCCCGCGGTTCCCAAATCCCAAAAACACCATGTAAAATCCAAATAAACAATGCGCAAATCAAGGAATAAATATATGCGATATATCTGAATGCGAGCATGTAAATGAAAGTATATAGCTGAAACCAGATGTATGCAAAATCAATAAGGTACAGCTAAGTATAGGTATCTACCTATAAGAAAATGATATGGTATACCCCACTGGGTATAAGTAAAATATGAGCAAGGTATACCAGTAGCTGTATCGTAAGGTGTATATGAACCTATCACTAAAGGTATGATACACTGTAGGTATACCGATAAACTAGAAGTCATGTATGATAAGCAATGGTATCTATAATGGTTGGTGTGTGACATGGCAATTATTGACGGTGTGTGTGTAGCATACAACCCGTGCTCGTGCAACATGAACCGTCAATAATATGTGCAGTGTCCTACGGCTGCTAGTCACAGTACAACTATATCAAGGAAATAAAGTAAAGGAGCAATTCTAACAATGAGGTTGAATATGCGACAGGTATTTGAATCCTAGCCCAGACGCATAACGCCATGCGGGCGATTCCTCTGTAGATGTTAAATCCACTCACCTGCGCTCCACGCTAGGTGAATCCAACCATATGCTCCGCTCTGTAGTAGTGTACGTAGTCCCTGCCTGCAAACCTGTAAATAAGACACGGAAATCATTTATAAGCCAATAATTCCGAAACGCGCGTGTGCACGATACGCTAAAACGTGTGTGTACGCGTCTAAAACCATCGCGACACGCCGCGATACACTGGATCACAGAACCCACTCACGTATCGCGCGTATTGCGCAAACACAACGGACACCAAACACGATATATGATCCCAGATTTTCTTACAGGTAAAATATTACAAAACTAGACATGCCAAAGCCCTAGACAACACAGAAGAGAGCTCTGCACAAAACCCCAACACCCATGCCCCCTACTTAGCCGCAAATTGCGGCCAAACCGAATAAATCTGCGTCCAAAGTTTGGAAATAGGGTTTCGTGTTTGGGTGGTGGTATCTAGACCTAGTGTACATGCCCCAGTTTTCTCAATTTTATTCTGAAGGATCCGGGTCAAAAGCAGATCACAAAAATGCTAATATATCGCTTTAAAACGCAAAAATGCTAATATATCGCTTTAAAACGCTAATTTTGCACAAAACACAAACCCTATGGTATTTTAGTGTAATCCAGTGAAATACTCTGTTAAAGTGGCCCTAACAACACTTAAATAGGTAGGGTTAACCAACACAATCCCCACATAATCAACATTCCACACAAGTCAACGTAATTAGCACTAAACTAGCTAGTTAACACTAACCGACACCAATTAACACACAAGCTAGGAAAAAGAGATATGGGATCAGAAAATATACCCTAACGAATCCTAGAAGGCAGGTGACGAAGTGAATGGGGGAAGAGGAGAGCCTGTTACAACTGCTGGGCTTCTGCTGCTGCTGCCAGAGCTGCTGTCGATGCAGGTGCTGCTACTGTTGCTGTTACAACCTACTGTTGCTTCTGGTGCTGATGCTGATGGTGCTGAGGCTTGCTTCAGCTGCTGCTCGAGCTACTTGCTGATTCTGCCTCTCGAGTTGCTTCTAGAAATGATGCTGATGGTGCTGCCTCTGCTGCTGAAGCTGTTGATATTGTTGCTGTTGCTGTGGCTGTCTGTTGCTGGTGCTGCTTCTGGGGCTGCTGCTTTAGCTGCTCATGCTGAGTGAGTATGGGTGTGAGTGTGTGAAAGTTTGAGTGAGTGAGAGAATGAGAGAAGTGATGAGAGAAAATGAGAGGCAACAAAATGATGGCATCAAGTGTCAACCCCTCTCCCTCTCTCTTCATTTAATACAAGCATGGCTTTTGCCATGATGCCCATTCTCACTCTCTTTCTCTCTCACCAAGGTCAACACAAGAAAGTCAAATTTGAACCCCCTTTTTAAATTCATTTTCCATTTTAAAACAACCATCATACTTAAAACCCCATGACACCTAAACAATATAAAACAAGATTAAGGAATGGTTGGTTCACCATGTTGCTAATCATGGTTAAACCCCAAAAACAACCCTAGTTATCATGCACAAGTGTGTGTAAGCCTAGGAAAAATCTAATAAAATACTCAATAAATAGGATAAAATATTTAAAAACCAATTTGGTAAACTTTTTATTAAAAAACTATATATTAAAATATAAATAGCTACAAAACACATTCTAAGGTGTTACACCCAGTCTACAATACCACAAGAAACATTCGTTCAGTTCTGAACTCTTCTTCTTGTGTCTGTTTGTTATGCTCAGAACTGTTGATTGATTTAGAACATAAATGCCATTGCACAACGTGCCTGATCCAACCAACTTTTGGTTATAGAAAATTTTCATAACATTATCCTGTAATACGAAATTATATCCCTCTTTACTTAGTAAAGAAACCGATATAATGTTGCATATCAGGTTCGGCATGTAATAGCATTCGTTCAGAACCAATGTATTACCAGTTGGCAATACAAGGTGATATTCCCCGACGGTTTTAGCTGAAACAATTGCACCATTTCCAACCCTTATGTCTTTATCACCTTCTCCAAGTTCTCTACCTTTCCTAAGCCCATGTAACTGATTACATATATGGGATCCCGACCCGGTATCTAATACCCAGGACGTAGAGCAAATGGAGAAACAGCTCTCTGTAACGAACACACCCGAAGAGAATGCATCAACATGTACTTTCTTCATTCGGGTGGCATGGGAATCCTGGTATTCCCCTATATCCCGTTCAGTCCTATAACTCTTATAAGAAAGAACAGAACCAACGTTCCCCAGCACAGTATAATATGCGGGTTCGGTCAATACATCCATATTATTATCTTTATTAAGGCATGATATGGTAGCTAGCTGGAGAGAGAGAGAAGAAAACACTTTAGCGTATGCTCTTGCAAGATCAGATTGGTTATTATTTTATCTAATCAGGATGGCTCCCACTGTTTTTATCAAATCTTCCTTCAAACCCTAAAAGGAAAGACTAGCCGGGATTAATTACACCCTACAACTTCGCCAATCTTTCAGCCAGGACAGTGTCGGTACTTTGAGGGAGGTTCCCCGTGCTTTCACATGGACCTAATTAAAGTAAACCTCGTTTTCCCAGAGGTGTAACCCTATTGACACCTTTCTAGACAACTGCTTGATCGGCTAATTGTCCTGTGTAAAAGACTCCCAAAAGTAACAATTTCTCGTAGTGGGTATCGAGATCCAACTATCTCATAGAAGGTATGCAATCTCATTGCAAATTTCAACACTTGAAATTCCCGATAATATTTTGCCCCTAACCCCTATGACCTTGACAAAGTCCAACAAATCATAGGATGCTAGTCAAGTTCAACCCGTCATTTCTTGATTGAATCAAACCCACCCGCACGACCCTCGACAAAGGCCACCAAGGTCGTACGATTACCCGAAAACAATCTGCATCATATTCATAAGCAGATAAGCACTATTCAGCTACCGCACACTACGCCTTGACAAAGGCCAACAAACGCATCATGAATACTAAACAGTTCTTTTCTGAAATGACGGAGGGCTACGACAGGTTTTTCTGAAAACCTATTGCGTAATGAACTTGATATCGTTGTAGAATCTACTGAAATTTTGAAATGGAGTGATTTTGAGGCTTTCGTTAGTTTTTCTAAAGAGGTCACTCCCGCTGAAGGGATCTCGGCTCTTTCCTTATCGAATAAGGTGCAGAACATATCATATATATCTCTATGGAAAGCAAAACTCCAAAAGCAGTCCAAAGTTAAACCGAGTGTTATAGCATCTGCCAGTTTTGCTAAAGAGCTCACTCCCGGTGAAGGGATCTCGGCTCTTTCCTCATCGAATAAGGTGCAGGATATATCATATATATCGCTATGCAAAGCAAAACTGTAGCTACCCTTTTTGAAAAATTTGATTCTACAATATCTTTTAGGTTTCTTTTCTTTCATTAATCACATTAATGAAGTCCCTGTTAGTGTATATGCCCTAGAGGCCATTACTGTATCATACTAGTTTGTATATTACTTAATGGAAGCTTGGGATATTCACCTTGTATATACAATCTTGCTCAAAATAGTAGTATGCTACTTGGTTTGTTTCTACTTCAATGTGTATATGTGTTTATTTTAGTATATCGCCTATACACATTAGTGGAGCCCTTAGGATCTTTGCTTGATTACCAGCGTTGTGATGGCAGTCACACTAGTAGGGCTGGGTAATCTATAAGCACATCCTTATGGAGGTCCCTGGTCGCAGGACTATCGAGACAGGGCATCGATACTCCGGAGTAGACTAGCGCATGCGCTTCTCATCCCAGTGTGGGAGACGGTCTGTCCCATAGCCGTCGGTACGTCGTACTTGAGATAGTATGCGGGTGCTCGTTGGGTTACGAGTACACTGGACAGGACTCGTCGGGAACTGACTAGTTGGTATTATGCCTATCGTCAGTTATCAGTTCCCAGGTGACATGAGTACAGCTTAGTCCGCTGACTTGACACTTTCACTTCGCCTCGAGTGTGTTCCCACTGTACTTTGATTACTACCCTACCACGGCTCAAAGGAGTCATGCAAACAGGTGGTAGTTGGGTGCAGTCCCGAAGCACTTGGAGGCAGTGACGGTTAGACAGGATTCGTCTCTCCCGGTATTGGGGGTTGACATCGCGCTGTGTCTAGGAGAGCCATTACACGAGTAGTCCCTGGCCAGGGCAAACGAGATATACTGGTAGGCTTCCAGTGTTATCTCAGGGTGTTTTGGGCTTCACGCCGAGACGACATGTACCGCTATTGGGGGACTGACGTTTACCGCCCCCTAGGCCCGCCATGCGATGTATCAGACGAACAGACCGGACTGTACGGAGAATGTCACATTCAGGCTCAGTAGGAGTTCAGATGGGTTTCACCTCGTCAGTCTTCTTGTCGGCATCTACCTGGGGACCGTTACGCACAGCTAGTGCCGCTTGCGGTCTGTGGTTAAACCCACTGCCAGCGTAGTGTCGAGTCTTTAGAGTCCCACACAGAAAGCTATTCGCCTTTAGGCAAAAGTGTAGAGGTCGCATGGTTTTGCGGCAGGTCGCATGGTTTTGCGACAGGGTTCGGTCACATCCGTGCACTTATGCACGTACAGTATCCGGACAGTTATCACTAGCGGGCTTTGGTTTAAGCCAGATCCTAGTGTACGTTTTGGGATTGGATTTATCCAGTATGTATTCATGTTCCTCGGAACGCGGATGCAGGTGTGTATGCACAGTTGACGGAGAGACAGAGGCAGAGGATTCTCATTAGGGTTGTTGACCGTTGACTGTTGACGGTTGACTTTTTGGTCAACCCTAATGAGAATATGATATGTGATTAACAATTATATTAATTAAGTATTGTGGTGACATGGTTGTTGAGGGGTTGACTTTGTTGACTTGTTGACTTTGTTGACCGGTTGACTAGGTTGGACTAGTTGACCATCATGATGACTATGGCTATCATTTCATGGCAAAGACTTTTTACTTGCTTGTTTCTTTTGTGAGAAATGAGTGCATGAAATGATTTAGCCATTTTGACTTGAATCATTTTACACAATACTTGATTATTATTTTTGTGATGATGGTTTGGATTATGAGAGCCAAATGAGAAAAGTCTTCTCTCATTCTTTCATGCTCATTCTCTCTCTTGTTCTTGAGCTCTCATCTTCCTCCTCTTGCTCTCCCTCTCTTGATTCTATGTTTCACTTATCTCATGAGTTGAGAACCAAGAACCATAGATAAAATCCCATACAAACTCTTCTCTACTCACTCTAGTTCACAAGGTTTAGCAAACCGAGTGAACTAGTTTCTTCAAAGTTCGAAGATGGAGCCAAAGGTTGAAGCTTTCAGGTGGATCTATCTTCGGCGCAAGGAGACGATGGGGAGAAGCCGATTCGGACGACCATCGAAGCTTGAAGACGAAGGTGTTCGAGAAAAAGAAAGGTATAACCCCCTAACCGAGTAGTTAGCAACTCGTAGTTAGGTTGTTAGTTAGATGTTTAACAAAGATCCGGGTTTTAAGTCCATGTTACCACCTCTAAGAAAATCGTTTTTTATCAAATTCCGCATGCCCGAAAGTACCGGGAGAGGTAGCATGGACTTACAGTGGTATCAGAGCCTAGTTAAACTCTATCTAACATGTTAGCAAAGTAGCTAGAAGATCGATCAAAGGAAAAGTCGCAAAACGAACCCCGTTTTTTAAACTTTCTGTCGATTTTAAAAGTGCTGGAAAATTTTTTTGAGGTACACCAAAAATCGACTCAGGGTTTTCTGAAGAAACTGCAAAAATTTGACCCCCTAACTCGATCAAAGCGCCATGGTTCCGCGGCGGGAGCTTGCTCCCGCCGCGGAACCGCGGCCGAGTTGACTCGGTCATGGGGTTTCTTCTTTGCAGTTTGCTCATAGGGGTATTTTGGGATTTTTGGAATATATATTTTCTGCCCAGATTTTCCAGAATGAAAATTTTATTTTTGGGGTCCTGAAAATCCGTATTTTTGATCGAACTTCTAAAAGACTTTAGCTGACGGTTTTTTCTGTGACGTGATATTTGTATTGAACGTCTGCTAATCGCTATATGTCGATTAGTGGGGGTTATACAAATCTGTGATCTGTAATATTGCTGGAATGTGTATATGCATATGTTGGATTGTCGCGGGTGAATAGCCGGGGGTTGTGAGACGAGAGTTTTCTTTTCTTTCAATTCATGTAAATTTGTAAATTGATGTAATAATTATTTGTATGGCCGCACAACCGGGTCGGGGTTGTAGCCGTCATTGTATAATTTCTTTTTACTGTTTTTGCTCCTAAGATAGACCCATGGAGGGGGTGCACAAACTACCGGGTATGCCGAAGTGCCGAGTGGCCTACTCACGGGGTTGAGGGAGGTTGCTTCGCTTCGGGTACTTGGCGGGTAGTTTGCCGCACCCGTAGGGGTCTTGGGTGGGGTATTGGCTATTCACCGCGACCGTGTAATCTGCTTTTCGTTACAGGCTCGTACGAATTGCGGATTCCTAGTATATCCAATGTGTTCATCTGTGATCTGAAATGGCTATCATTGCAATATATCTATATATGATATTATTTAGGCGTTACTTATGTTTTATAGCCGCGCTAGCCCAGCCCCTACTCTGTCGTTAGTTAAGTAACCTAACGGGTAATGACGGGGCCCCGTGGCGAATGCGAATGGCATAAGCGTACGTCATATTTTGGTTGTTTTCTGCAATGGTATTATTAAATGATGGGACGCATTAAAAGAACTAATGCAAGAATATCACACATTAAAAGAACTAATGCAAGAAAATAAACCAAGTTAAAGTCGTTGGAACACTTTAGAAAAACCACTCGGTTCTTTTCAAAACAAACTTTTAAAATGCGGAGTTTGAGCCACTCCTTTTAAAAGCTATCTCGTTCCATCGATTATATCAAGTTCTCTACGTTCACGGTTTCGCCAAAACCATTCGTAGCCCTCCGTCGTTTCACATGAATAGTCAATAGTATTCAAGCTGTGTTTGTTGGCCAAAGTCAAGGCATAGTGATTGGTAGCTATTGGGTATTCATGTGCAGCATAGATAGATGCATTGGTTTGGAACAGTCGTACTGCCTTGTTGGCCAAAGTCAAGGGTAGGTACGGGTGGATTCAAATTAACCTGGAGAACGACGGGTAGAACTTGACATGTGACTTATGATTTGTTCGCCAAACTCAAGGTCATAAGAGCATGGGGCAAAAAATCCACATCGGGAGTTTCAAAAGAACTGAAACTTGCTAGTGTTGCTTCCCATTTGGAGTGTGATGATTCTGGTAGGATTCCTTCAGTTTCGTCACGCGATGATATTTGGATCCCGATCCTACTGCGAGTATATGCTACTCCTCGAGAAATTTCTCACTTAACGATCAATGCTATAAACCAAGTCGGTGTCTAGAAAGGTGTTAGCGGGGCTACGCCCCCAGGGAAAAGAGGTTATTTAATTAAAGAACTTCGCGAAAGCGTTGGAAAACCTCCCTCGAAGTACCAACACTGGCCTGGCTGAACGATTAAGCAAGTATTGTACGGTGAGATTGATCCTGACTAATTCTTCCTTTTTGGTTTGAGGAGGGATTCGAGAAACAGTGGGAGCCATCCTGTTTAGACAAACTAAAAACCATTCTAAACTTGCAAGAGCATCATGCTGAGTGTTTCTTCTCTCTCCTAATTGCAGCGACCAATCGACATGACTGGACTTAAGTTACTCCTAGATAAAAACATACTGACAGGGCCAAACTACAAAGATTGGCTCAGGAATGTCAAAATGGCAATCACTTACGACAAGCTGGGGTATCTTCTTACCACCAAAGCGCCCCCTGTCCCTGGTCCTACTTCCAGCGTCGCGGATAAGGAAATCCGTAAGACTTGGGAGATTGATAGCGCGAAGGCCAAGTGCCTCGTACTTGCCTCTATGGACAATGAACATCAGAGGAGGCACGAGAATATGGACTTGGAATCCATATTTCTTCATACAAAAGAACTGTATGGAGAGCAATCTCGTATCGCAAGATACGAAGCGTCGAAAAAGTTATTTTCGGCAAAGATGGCCGTCGGATCATCAGTAGCAGAACACATGCTTAAGATGATCGGCTACATTGAGGAGCTCGCGGACCTAAGGACCACATTGGAGAGTGAGCTCTATACGGACTTAGTTCTCCAGTCCCTTCCTTCCACTTACGCCCAGTTTATACTGAACTTCGACTTACAAGAAAAAGAAGTTGAACTTTCAGAGCTCCTCAACATGCTGAGGAGCACAGAGAGCACCCTACAGAAAGGTAGGGAAACATCCACATTGTTTGTAGGAGGATCATCTTCTTCTTGGTCCAAGGCGAAATCCAAGGGAAAGAAGAAGAAAGCCCCCGCCAAACCAAGGGGCGGTGTTAGTAAAGTGGATACGAAGGGAAAAGCTAAAGCAACAAAGAAAGCGGGGAAGCTTGTGGATAAGGAAGAATGCTTCTATTGTCATAAGAAAGGACACTGGAAAAATGATTGCAGGGCCTGGAAGGCCAGAACACAGGAATTGAAGCAGGTTGCAGCTTCAGCTTCAGGTGTGTATGTTATTGGAAACTGTCTTTCAATAAACTCTACTTCCAGGGTACTGGATACCGGATCAGGATCTCAAATCTGTAATTCTTTGCAGGCGTTGAGAAACCGTAGGGTTTTGAAAGCAGGTGACATGACCCTCAAAGTTGCAAACGGAGCTAGCATGGATGCTAAGGCCGTGGGGGACTATCACCTGGGAATGTCAGATGGACATGTTTTAGTTTTGCGTAATTGCTTTTTTGTACCCAACGCAACTTGTAATATCATTTCTGTATCTTTAGTTTCTAAAGAAGGTTATGAATTTGCGTTTGTAGGTAATGTTGTAAACATTCACCTTAATCAAGTTCTGATTGGGTCAGGTACATTGAGCAATGGTATATATGTATTGAACCAACCACAGATTTTCAATGTCCAGAATACACACAAAAGAAAGTCTCCGGAAATAAATCAGACTTTCTTGTGGCATTGTAGATTGGGTCACATCAATGAGAGAAGGTTGACAAAGTTACATACAGAAGGATATTTGAATCCGTTCGAATATCAATCGTATGCCACATGTCAATCATGTCTCAAAGGAAAGATGACAAAGACTCCGTTTACTGGACACAGAGTAAGGGCGAGCGAGCTCTTGGGACTCGTACACAGCGACGTGTGCGGTCCAATGTCTACACATGCGCGAAGCGGTTATTCTTACTTCATTACTTTTACGGATGACTTTTCAAGGTACGGTTATGTCTTCTTAATGAAACATAAGTCCGAAGCCTTTGGAAAATTCCAGGAATATAAGAATGAAGTAGAAAAACAAACCGGCAAAAGTATCAAGATTCTAAGATCAGATCGAGGTGGTGAATACTTGAGTGCCGAGTTCCTGGACTATTTAAAAGAGAACAGAATTCTCTTTCAGCTTACACCTCCATACACTCCGCAACATAACGGTGTATCGGAGAGACGGAACCGAATCCTATTGGATATGGTACGGTCCATGATGAGTAACGCTGAGTTACCGCGATCATTCTGGGGGTATGCGCTAGAATCAGCTGCATACCTTTTGAACCGAGTTCCAACTAAAACTGTGCCTACTACACCATATGAGATGTGGTGTGGGAAGAGACCCTATCTTAAGCACATTAAGACATGGGGATGTCCAGCTTTTGTTAAAAAGCAGCATGCGGACAAGCTCGAGGCACGCTCAGTACAGTGTAAGTTCGTGGGATATCCAAAGAACTCCAAGAGATATTTCTTCTACTGCGAAGAGGAACAAAAAGTTCTTGTTTCTCGTCATGCCTACTTCTTGGAAACTGAGTTTTCAGAAACCCAGATAAGTGGGAGCACAGTAGAACTGGAAGAAATTCCAGAACCTCGAGCTATTACTGAAAGCTTAGTGGAACCAGAGGGTTCAAAAGAACAGGACATTCCTACGCCGCTCCGCAGGAGTAGTAGGCAGTCTCATCCGCCCGAGAGATACTACGGTTTTCTCATAGACGGGGATAGAGAGGATTGCATCATAGATTATAATGAGCCTACTATCTTCCAGCAGGCCGTTCAGAGCGTTGACTCAGTAAAATGGCTGGATGCAATGCGGACCGAAATGGAGTCCATGTACACCAACAAGGTATGGACGTTGGACATTGCTCAAGACGGGGTAAAACTCGTAGGATGTGTAGGGTTCCTGGGCATCCTATAGAGGTCTCACAAGGTATCAACCATGCCATTTTACAAAAATATGGTGCCGAGAAACCCTAGTTAACGGATCGTTGCTAGAAATCTAGGCGAAAAAGTAAACTAGTTAACACTTAACTACTAGAATACGGAAATTACAACCTTTGTAGATCCGGATATCCACCTCCATGGCTCCGCAACGAAATCTCCTGGCTGTCCAAGTCGAACCCCGGGCTCTAGCGTCGGCTTCATCGGAGAATGAACGGGCTTGGTCATCGACGACGATGCCGAAGATGATCTACGTCGAGGCATCGCTAGATCAAGCTCCCACTTCAAAAAGTTATGAAACTTGTGAAGAAAACACACTCTACTACTTGGCAAGAGGTAGAGGATGAAGAAATAGGAGGTGGGTTCTCTTTAAAATTGGATTTCTCACTCTTAAGCTCAAGTTACCATTGATGGCCTCAAGGTTTCAAACTTGAAGATGAAGAAGAAGATGAGCTAGAATTATGATAAGTCTTTTTCAATAATGAAACAAAATTTATACTTATCATAATATAACTAAGGTTAAGTGTAGAGAGCAAACCATGGTAAGTGGGAATAGTTAGGGTTTAGCATGAAGACAAAATGGTCTTTGAGTCAAACCTTCATGAAGCTTCATCAAGCTTCATGACAAAAAGGAAAACCATTTTGTTTTCATAAAATTATTTAAATAAATAAGAATGGATAAATAAATGAGAGAGTAAAAACAAAACCCTAATTATCTAATTAACCATGGTTTTATTCTTTACACTTAACCATTTAAACATGCATCATCAAACATGATACAAACAAGTGCACAAAAGTATATCACATATACATCATGCACATCAAGTGAGAAAATCCATATAAAGTGAACCAATACTAGCTAATGCAAAGTAATATATCAAATATATAATTATGCATTAAATCATTAAATCATCATTTGATTCAATGATCCGGTCATGTCGCACATAACCGACTAGAATCGAATGTATCGATTTATCGAATCAATGATTCGATAACTAGGTCATATCGAATATAACCAATCGAAACATATATCGCGAGAATGAAATGCGGTATCACATACACGCAATATTCTCGGTCCTGCACATATCTCATATGCGCTCCTATTTCGTTTCTCTTGAGCCAGGAAACCTCTGTGTAGGACTCTAAAGACTCGTCAATACGCCGGTAGTAGATGATGATCCTATCAAGCATCCACAAGCCGCAAGCGGTCTGCTAAACGTAACGGCCACCCGGATATCGAGCGATCAGAAGATCGACGAGCTAGCCCGCTCACACTCCTGTGAATCCAACCAGTAACACTTACCGTACAGTCCGGTCTGTTCGTCTGATACGTCGCATATCAAGTCTAGGGGTGGTAAACGTCAGACCCCAATAACCGATAAGTCGTGCCGATGTGAGGCTCATAACGGGTCGAGAAACTACTGGTAACACTTACCAGCAAATCTCTGATCAGCCCTGGCCAGGGACTTCCCTGTTACGGCCAATCGAGCACAGCGCAACATCAACCCCCAATACCGGGAGAGACGAAACCCCTCCTATCGCTCATTGCCTCCATGTGACTGATTGTTAGAATTAAAGTTAACCGCAATCAAGACGGTGTCGCTATGCAGCTAGCCGGTTGAGCACGGGTCGATCCACAGGGAGATGGTTGTGTTTCCTCTCTCGTTTTAGACGAGTCAATAAAGAATTTGTGTATGTTCGAGACTATCCTATGTGTAATATTTGCAAGTATAAAGTTGTTAAGAAAAAGATATGAGATTATAAGCTAAAGAAATCCGTACTCAAAACCTTTGAGCCGAATCTTGACCAATTGAAGCTAAGCAATCGGCAACAACGTGGATTAGGGGATTTAAGCGCGGTATTCGTGGAATACGGCTTATTTACCCTTGTCCTTCCGTTCTTGTCTCTTGCTTTCGCCTCCGGCCAAACCGAACGCAACCGGTCGCGGTTAGGAATCACCGTTACCTTATCAGGGTACGGTGCCTAACGGAGCGCTTGCGTATGGTTTGGGCGGAGTTCAATGGAAAATACGGGAAAAGGAAATGGGCAAAGAAACATTAACTTAGAATACCGTATTTTTCTCTTAACAAAGATAATTACATTCATTCAAAAGAAAGAACCAAAAAGAGAGAACAAAAAGAAAAGAACAAAGAAAAGAAAAGATTACAAACAAGTAATTAAAGTGCATGAATATAAATTGCAAGAAAGTAAAGCAAGGTAATAAAAAGCTAGTAATAAATAAGCAAATAAAAAGAACAAAAAACTAGAACTCAAGACAAGAATGTGATCAATAGCCAACCCTTAAACTTGCAAGCTCAATCAAGAGGTTGCAAGATCAAGGGAAGGGTAGAGAACGCATGTGAAATGAAGTGCTAATTCCATGAAAGAATACGACCCTTGAGATCAATAACTAACCCTTAACCATTCAAGCTCAATGAAGAGGTTGAATGATCAAGAGAAAGCAAGAATCTCAAGGGGAAGAAGAAACAAAAGAGAATGATACAAAACCCTCATCTTCATTGATCACCCACTCAAAAAGCTCTCACTACAATTTTCATGGAAAAAGAATGAAGAAGAAGAAGAAGAACTATACAAAAGACTACAAAAGAGGAACAAAAGAATGACCCTTGGTTGAGCTCAGTTCTGCTGTATTTATAGGCAGGGAAAATGAAATCTAGGGCAACAAACTGGACCCATGTGAAAAGACCAAAATACCCACAAAAGTTGACAAGCTGCGGCGCCCGTACGGCCGCGGATCCGCCGCCAATACCCCCTATTGGCCGCGGATCCGCGGCCCTATGATGGAGTTAGGGCATGGGCTTTTCAGTACGGCCCTGGTCTGCTGTCCCCTTCAGTGTGGTATATATATTTTCTTAAAATACATTCACATTTCTTCCAGAATTTCTGTTGAGGAAAGGTGGACTTTTGTGGATGCATTTGTCATGATTGCCTCGAGCTCCGCGTAGATTTCTTGGAACTTGTTGTTGCCATTGAGCCTTGTGCATGAAGGTGACATTGATTTGACATTTTTTCTTCCTAAACTGGTATCTGGCAACATACGGATGACGAGCGGAGACCGTGTTTTCTCAGTGGTTGGCAGGAACCCGGATTTTGTCGTGTTTTCCATGAATTTCACCGTTTTAGAACCGAGAACCTGTATCCTGCAAATATGTAACAAACACGGATTACAAGCACCTACCTATAAACACACGAGCATAAGAATGGGCGGTATAAAATGCAATATTCTGATATGAACAAATACCCCCAAACTTAACTTTTGCTCGTCCCGAGCAAAACCAATTATTCAAAAAAATAAAATGATAACCGCACTTTCGCAGGGAACGCGATTGCACTGAGCATGTGCAACAAGCCGTTAAACCTCTAGGTGTCCCTAGTAGGAGGAGTGTTGTCTCCTGAGGGTTTTCAGCGGATACTACCCATAAAATCCCGTCAAGCTAGTTCTGTAAAATAACTAAGATTCAAACCTCTAAAGTTTTGTTTCAGAAAATAACAATTCTATTATCCTAAGTCTAGACTATCGAACCTTTATTTTTCACACCTCGCTTCTTATTTAACTACAGATTTTATATGTCTTTACGTGCAGTGCAAATAGTGTCGTTAAGTTCCCGAAAGGTCGAATAAAGTCATTATGTCACACAATAAAGCCCAGATAACTATTTTAAAAGGATCACATAAGTTTTATAAAGAGTTAAGCATTTTTCAAGTTTCGTTTTCCAGTAAAGTTTCAATTTCAGAATTTCTATCTTCCCTAACAGGAAACTAGGTCTTATTCTTCACTCCACCTTTTTCTTGTTTTCATTTCATACACACCTCTGTGAACGTGCAATAGTCTTTATCATGGAGTAAAACCTTCATATCTCCGCTAAATTTTTTATGAAAGCCTGTCTTTTATCAAGATTATTCTCACACAAAGAACCGTTAGGAATTTTAACTCGGAGGGAACACTTGCTTGATTTTATTTTAATCTGGACTTTCTAGGCTTCTTAGCGAGCTTTGGGCCAATGCACCCAAACCAGTTGGTTTTAGGGCATTAGGTGTAGAAACACCCCAGCGGACTTAATTACTCAAGTTACCTAGGTCCAAAAACAAAAGACAGTTTGACGTGAAAATCAGATGATTTAATACGAACGGAGATATAACCGGCAGTTCAATTATTTTTTTGGATAAAAGACGTGTTTAGTGGGTTTGGTGTGTAATCATTCCAATCAAGTTTCCGATGGGTTATTTTTCAGACTTAGCTCCAATTACTGCATCAATAACATTCCTTCATATTCACTCACTTCATAAACTATTCTTGATATATTACTTATTTCAAAACAAACCTATTTGATCCTCAGAAAATCATTTATCTTATTTAAAAGTTTTTGAACATAAAAGACTTGTCATCTAATTTCCAAGACTCACAACACGTGTAGTGTGATGTAAAGACGTATATCAGCTATAGTTAACTTCAAAGGAGAGTTATTTTTCAGGTTTTCAAAATCTAAACATAAGATTTAGTTATTCTTATTTTATCAAACAAAACCGTCGAAATGTTGAATCAGAGTCCTCCCACTAGCTAACTTGACAGAAAAGTTTTTATGTTTTTAGAAATTTTTTGATTTTTGTGGGTTTTTAATAAGGTATGCAAATGCAAAATATACAAATGAATGCGAAGGAAGAAAGCTTACCGAGCACACCCCCAAACATAAACTTGACAGTGCCCTCACTGTCAGGCTATACCAAGAGGGTAAAAATTGCCGGCGCTCCCCCTAAAAACAAATTATATACAAAAAGGAAAACAAAAAATATATACAAAAAAAATGTCCCCCCCAAACTTAAGTAAAACAGTGTTTCCACTGTTAAGCGTTGAAATTCAGGATTAGGGGGGAAAGAACAGTATCAATCTATACAAGGCCTTACACAGGCCAAAAGTTAATACCAACCATTCAAAGATTTTATCATGGTAAAGCAGTGGTTGGTGAAAGAAGGTGAAGAGGAAAGAGATGGAAAATACGCGAGACCGTACGGAGATAGAAGCGGGATACGGTCTCGGTATATCAGAAGAAGAATGGCGGAAGGGAAAAAGAAGTGGAGTACGAACTTGAGGGTGCAAATGGAGTGAATAGATTAGCACAATTTGTGATGAGCGATGTGTAAACAGCGATTGTGCTAATCTATTAACCCGTCGAGAGATTGGATCAAATCCCTCAAGATTCGTAAGAAACCATGGGTACGCCGAACTTGGTAAACCAGACATATGAAATGAAAGTGAGACAGGTTCTTGCAAGGACGGAACGATGGAAAGGATGAAGGGAAGGGGTTGAGGAAGGGTATCGGTTAAGGGTTCTGGAGGGTGTACACAGTCAGTGAAAGGAACAGGATGAATTGGAAAATCCGACTCATCATCTAGAACTGTTTCATCCTCAAAAATATCCTCAAAATTCTCCTCAAAATTTAGCACATCCATGCTCTTCTCTTCAAAGTCCAGACGCATATGGGGTTCGGGAAAAACAGTTAAAGACTCGGGATGATGATTTGAAGAGACAAACTCAGCCGAATCTACGGGTTCATCATCCAAAATAACCCCAGCGTCAATATCCTCAATCCAGTGAAAATCAAAATTCTCTGACACCTCATCAAAAGCATGGATATTAATCGATTCTGGTTCTAAGATATAGGTGTAGAGGTCAAAAGGATTAGGTATGGTTTCACTTGGAAGGGACCCTTCACAATCGGGCAAATCAAACACTACGAAGTCGCACAACTCATTAAACATTCTATCTTCAACTGATAATTCATGTGGGATACTAGATAGACTTTCAAAACAGGAGGTGTGGGATTCAATTTGGGATGAGTAGGTTTGATTTGGAAGGGGGTACAGCTCACTCTCTCCACTCAAATTCACAGCCTGTCCGACCGCCTCTTCATACATTGGAAAATTTGGAGCTAGCTGGAAACTAGCTACCGGGTCAGTTGGTTGTATGAGAGCGGCCACGGACGCATTCAATTCCATCATCTGTTGGCTTGACGCTACCCTAAAGTCTTCCAAGGACTGTTCTAGACTAGACATTGGTTGTGAAGGGGTTTCAGTAAAAGATTCAAAGTTGTTTGGATACTGAAAACTCCCAAATGGCGGTTCTGATGCAATGTCTAGGGAAGGTGCAAAAGTAGGGTAGGATTGGTAGGAATTGAATGGCTGGACAGGAGCAGGATCATTTTTTGGATAGGAAGGTGAATGGCATTGTTGATCCCAAGAATTTGAAGTGGTGAAAGGAGTGAAAGATCGGCTACGAGATTGTTCAATACGTTCTGCAATAGACATAGGTCTTGGAATTGCAACATGACTCGAAGAAGGGGTATCAACATAAGAAGGGGTGAATGTATGAAATGGTTGATACGAAGTGAATTGCGGAGTCAAATTGTTTGTCCTAGACGCGTCTATCCGATCTTTCAACGAAGTTTTGGGCATGGAGGGGTCGTTCGAAGTTCGGCCAAAGCAAGAACCGTAAGATGTAATGTCTGGTTGTGGGTACCAAAGTTCGGCAAGAGTTTTTCGAGGTGGGGTACCCATGATATGAAGAGAGAGAAAGAAAGGCAGAGAAAAGGAGGGGAAAAAGAATTTTTTTTTATTTAGTTTATATATTAACAAAAGAATAAAAAACAATATGGACAAAAACAATCACGACACAAAAATACCACACACCTAATCGTTCTAGGGTTCACCTAGGTCAACTAGACCTGCTCCAGAACTTGATTGTCGAAGTAAAACTGTGTCGAGAAACGGGCTCAAGATATACTGATCACGAGGCCAGGTAAGTGCAGAGATAAGGGGAGGTTTTCCAACGCTTACGCGAAGTTCCTTAATTAAATAACCCTTTCTCTTTTGGCGGTTTCGCCGTTCACACTTTCCTAGACACCCCGTAAACAATATACCGTTAAGCGAGATTCTAAACACAGTTAACTTCTCCTAATGAGCGCGAAGTCCTTAAGGCTTAAAGTCTAGTTTCTTTTAAATTTTGTGCGGGTAAACGTTATGCGTAAGTTCGTGATTTGTGGGCCACGGAAAAGGTGATGAAATCCTTTACCGTATGTTGTGGGGTTCGCTTGCCCTTAAGTCCGTATTAATGTATGCAATGCGCAATTCAATAAAAATTCTATAAAGAATCAAAAAATTGTTTTTTTTTTAAGCGCGGCACTGCAACAAATACGGGTTAGTCAATTTTTTAGCGTTTGCTAGCGAACTTGCAAAGAATCCTGCAAAGAATAATATCTTGGAAGCGTCGGATTTGAGAAGAAGGTGTTAGTAAAGTGCGTACCGTTAAGTTTTTGGGTTAAGAAACCCCCGTTGAATCAAATCCGGTAAGCTTGAAAAGTTCGCTTGCACGGGTCAAACTACCCGGATCTTTGGCACTGTACTTTGCAATCACCTTAGACTTGAATGTACACTTTGCTCCCCACAGTTGCAGTTTGCAAATCTGCAAAAATCTGCACTCTTGCCCACAAAAATTATCAAAAAAAACAAAAAGATTTTTTTTTTTTATAAATATATACAAAAAGAATATTAACCCGAATAACAAGAAAGAAAAAACGCTACCGTCTCCCCGGCAATGGCGCCATTTGATTGTTAGAATTAAAGTTAACCGCAATCAAGACGGTGTCGCTATGCAGCTAGCCGGTTGAGCACGGGTCGATCCACAGGGAGATGGTTGTGTTTCCTCTCTTGTTTTAGACGAGTCAATAAAGAATTTGTGTATGTTCGAGACTATCCTATGTGTAATATTTGCAAGTATAAAGTTGTTAAGAAAAAGATACGAGATTATAAGATAAAGAAATCCGTACTCAAAACCTTTGAGCCGAATCTTGACCAATTGAAGCTAAGCAATCGGCAACAATGTGGATTAGGAGATTTAAGCGCGGTATTTGTGGAATACGGCTTATTTACCCTTGTCCTTCCGTTCTTGTCTCTTGCTTTCGCCTCCGGCCAAACCGAACGCAACCGGTCGCGGTTAGGAATCACCGTTACCTTGTCAGGATACGGTGCCTAACGGAGCGCTTGCGTATGGTTTGGGCGGAGTTCAATGGAAAATACGGGAAAAGGAAATGGGCAAAGAAACATTAACTTAGAATACCGTATTTTTCTCTTAACAAAGATAATTACATTCATTCACAAGAAAGAACCAAAAAGAGAGAACAAAAAGAAAAGAACAAAGAAAAGAAAAGATTACAAACAAGTAATTAAAGTGCATGAATATAAATTGCAAGAAAGTAAAGCAAGGTAATAAAAAGCAAGTAATAAATAAGCAAATAAAAAGAACAAGAAACTAGAACTCAAGACAAGCATGTGATCAATAGCCAACCCTTAAACTTGCAAGCTCAATCAAGAGGTTGCAAGATCAAGGGAAGGGTAGAGAACGCATGTGAAATGAAGTGCTAATTCCATGAAAGAATACGACCCTTGAGATCAATAACTAACCCTTAACCATTGAAGCTCAATGAAGAGGTTGAATGATCAAGAGAAAGCAAGAATCTCAAGGGGAAGAAGAAACAAAAGAGAATGATACAAAACCCTCATCTTCATTGATCACCCACTCAAAAAGCTCTCACTACAATTTTCATGGAAAAAGAATGAAGAAGAAGAAGAAGAACTATACAAAAGACTACAAAAGAGGAACAAAAGAATGACCCTTGGTTGAGCTCAGTTCTGCTGTATTTATAGGCAGGGAAAATGAAATCTAGGGCAACAAACTGGACCCATGTGAAAAGACCAAAATACCCACAAAAGTTGACAAGCTGCGGCGCCCGTACGGCCGCGGATCCGCCGCCAATACCCCCTATTGGCCGCGGATCCGCGGCCCTATGATGGAGTTAGGGCATGGGCTTTTCAGTACGGCCCTGGTCTGCTGTCCCCTTCAGTGTGGTATATATATTTTCTTAAAATACATTCACAT
The DNA here is from genome assembly GCA_030015575.1 of Agapanthus africanus. NCBI lineage: Eukaryota > Viridiplantae > Streptophyta > Magnoliopsida > Asparagales > Amaryllidaceae > Agapanthus > Agapanthus africanus. Next base: position 237,275,859 of record CM057346.1, read on the forward strand.
TTCTTCCAGAATTTCTGTTGAGGAAAGGTGGACTTTTGTGGATGCATTTGTCATGATTGCCTCGAGCTCCGCATAGATTTCTTGGAACTTGTTGTTGCCATTGAGCCTTGTGCATGAAGGTGACATTGATTTGACATTTTTTCTTCCTAAACTGGTATCTGGCAACATACGGATGACGAGCGGAGACCGTGATTTCTCAGTGGTTGGCAGGAACCCGGATTTTCTCGTGTTTTCCATGAATTTCACCGTTTTAGAACCGAGAACCTGTATCCTGCAAATATGTAACAAACACGGATTACAAGCACCTACCTATAAACACACGAGCATAAGAATGGGCGGTATAAAATGCAATATTCTGATATGAACAGTGACTCGGGACTGTACCCAAAGACCACCATTTTGCACGCCCTCATGGACGTGGTAAGGTGGAGATCAAAGCACAGTGGGAATCACACAAGACTCTATGACGATCTCGGGTCTACAGACTAACCTGTACAAGTGTCACCTGAGAACTGCCATCTGACGTGGGGTATAATACCATCTAGGAGTTCTCGGCGAGTCCGTCCAGTGTACCCAGTCTCCACTGAGCACCCGTATACCATCTCTGATGTCAAACACCAATGGATGTGGGATCATCCATCGCCCATCTCATGGGTCGAGAAGCATATACGCTAGTCTACTCTGGTATATCGATGCCCCGTCTCGATACACCCACGACTAGGGACCTTGAAGGATGTACTTATGGACTACCATGTCCCCACTAGTATGATCTACATCACAGTCCAGGTAGTCAAGTACATATCCTAAGGGCTTTACCAACATGTAACTATAAGACAGTATAAAGAGACTAGTGTACATGTTAAGATAAAGAGTAACCAGATAGCATACTATCATATCGAGCAAGAAAGTCATCTCTATATATGTCCAAGCATCCAATATAATATACATCATCTGTACAATACTGGCCTCTAGGGCATACATACAACTAACAATCTCCCACTTGCACTAGGGCCAGCTGCTGTAGTATCGCATACCGAGCATCCCGAAGAGTCTCTCAAACTGTATCTTGGGAATGGCCTTCATGAGTGGATCCGCGGTGTTGTTCTTCGTGTCAACCCTCCTGACCTCGATCTCCCGGCGATCAACTATCTCCCGGATCAGGTGATACCGCCTCAGAATATGCCTGGATCGCTGATGGGACCTGGGTTCCTTGGCCAAAGCCACCGCTCCATTGTTATCGCAATACAAAGGTATTGGATGCTCAATGGATGGAACCACTGCAAGTTCAGTAATGAACTTCTTGACCCAGACAGCCTCTTTGGCAGCATCGTTGGCAGCGATGTATTCAGCCTCCATCGTCGAGTCTGCCACGGTTTCCTGCTTAGAACTCTTCCAGCTAACCGCCCCTCCGTAAAGTGTAAAGACAAAACCCGACTGCGACTTAGAGTCGTCCTTATCACTCTGGAAGCTCGAATCGGTAAAGGACTCCACTTGGAGTTCCCTGTTACCATACACCAAGAACATATCTCTAGTCCTTCGCAAGTACTTGAGAATGCTCTTCACAGCTGTCCAGTGACTCTCTCCAGGATCAGCTTGATACCTGCTCACTACACTTAGTGAGTATGCTACATCGGGTCTGGTACATAGCATCGCATACATGATAGAGCCTACTGCCGAAGCATAGGGTATCCCTTGCATGCGAGCTCTCTCCAAATCAGTCTGGGGAGACATCTCTTTGGAGAGAGTGACTCCAGAGATCGTGGGTAAATTCCCATGCTTGGACTCTTCCATACTAAACCTCTTTAGTATGGTGTCAATGTACCTGGATTGGGACAATCCCAGTATCCGTTTGGATCTATCTCTATAGATCCTGATTCCCAATATGCAGGAGGCATCACCAAGATCTTTCATCGAGAATCTTTGTGATAAGAAGAGCTTGACCGATTGCAGCATAGGAATATCATTTCCTATCAAGAGTATGTCGTCCACGTACAATACGAGGAAGACAACCTTACTCTCTGCCACCTTCTTGTAGATACAAGGTTCATCTGGATTTTTTACGAAATCAAACTCTTTGATAACGACGTCAAAGCAGATGTTCCAACTCCGCGATGCTTGCTTTAATCCATAAATGGATTTAAGCAGCTTGCACACCTTCCCGCTGCTCCCACTGTCTACGAAGCCCTCTGGCTGAGTCATGTACACGCACTCTTCTAAATCACCATTTAGAAAGGCGGTTTTAACATCCATTTGCCAGATTTCGTAGTCATGAAAGGCAGCAACGGCAAGCATGATTCGGATGGATTTAAGCATAGCCACTGGAGAAAAGGTTTCGTCATAGTCCACACCTGGTCTTTGATGAAAACCCTTTGCTACAAGTCTAGCTTTGAAAGTCTCCACTTTCCCATCTACACCAAGTTTCTTCTTGAAGATCCACTTGCTCCCAATGGGTTTTACCCCTTCAGGAGCAACTTCCAAAGTCCATACTTTGTTGGTGTACATGGATTCCATCTCGGACCGCATAGCATCCAGCCATTTCACTGAGTCCCTACTCGTGATGGCCTGCTCGAAGCTAGTTGGGTCATCATCATCCATGATGCAATCCTCGCTTCCACCATCAACGAGAAAACCGTAGTATCTCTCAGGTGGACGAGAAACCCTACTAGATCGGTGGAGAGGCTGGGGTTCGTCGGGTACTATCGAATCTTCTGGTTCCACTAAATCTTCAGTTATAGTTTGTGTATCTGGAATTTCTTCCAGCTCTACCACTTTGCCACTAATTTCTTTTTCAAGGAATTCCTTTTCTAAAAAGGTGGCATATTGAGAAACAAACACTTTTTGTTCTTCAGCATGGTAGAAAAAATATCCTTGGGAATTCTTAGGATATCCCACAAACTTGCAGAGAACTGACCGTGCCTCGAGTTTGTCTGGATTTTGCCTTTTGACATAGGCCGGACAACCCCATATCTTAACTCGTTTAAAATATGGTCTCTTCCCACTCCATATCTTATATGGTGTGGTAGGTACAGATTTAGATGGAACTTGATTCAATAGGTATGCAGCCGTCTTCAGTGCATATCCCCAGAAGGAAATAGGTAACTCAGCTGTGCTCATCATAGAGCGCACCATATCTAATAGGGTGCGGTTCCTCCGTTCTGATACACCGTTGTGCTGTAGTGTATATGGAGGAGTCAGCTGAGAGAGAATCCCATTCTCTTTTAGGAAGTCCAGGAATTCATTGCTCAAGTATTCACCTCCTCGATCAGATCGTAGGATTTTAATACTTTTTCCGGTTTGGTTCTCAACTTCTTGTTTATATTCCCTAAATTTCTCAAAAGCTTCTGATTTGTGTTTCATCAGGAACACATACCCGAACCTAGAGAGATCGTCAGTGAATGTAATGAAGTTTGAAGAACCATCCCTGGCATGTGTAGACATGGGACCGCATACATCACTATGTATAAGTCCCAAGAGTTCGGTAACTCTTTCTCCGTGTCCCGTAAACGGAGTTTTGGTCATCTTGCCTTTGAGACATGACTGGCAAGTGTCATAAGATGAAAATTCGAAAGGTTTCAAATATCCATCCTTATGCAACTTAGCCAGTCGTGTCACATTGATGTGACCCAGTCTACAATGCCAGAAGAAGGAATCGTTCAGTTCTGAACTCTTCCTCTTGTGTGTGTTTGTTATGCTCAGAACTGTTGATTGGTTTAGAACATAAATGCCATTGCACAACGTGCCTGATCCAACCAACTTTTGGTTACGGAAAATGTTTATAACATTGTCTTGTAATACAAAATTATATCCCTCTTTACTCAGCAAAGAAACCGATATAATGTTGCATATCAGGTTCGGCATGTAACAGCATTCGTTCAGAACCAATGTATTTCCAGTTGGTAATACAAGGTGATATTCTCCGACAGTCTTAGCTGCAACAATTGCACCATTTCCAACTCTAATGTCTTTATCACCTTCTCCAAGTTCTCTACCTTTCCTTAGCCTATGTAACTGATTACATATATGGGATCCTGACCCGGTATCTAATATCTAGGACGTAGAGCAAATAGAGAAACAGTTCTCAGTAACGAACACACCCGAAGAAAATGCATCATCATGTACTTTCTTCATTCGGGTGGCATGGGAATCCTGGTATTCCCATATATCCTGTTCATTCCTATAACTCTTATAAGAAAGAACAGAACCAACGTTCCCCAGCACAGTATAACATGCGGGTTTGGTCAATACATCCATATTAATATCTTGATTAAGGCATGAAATGGTCGCTACCTGGAGAGAGAGAGAAGAAAACACTTTAGCGTATGCTCGTGCAAGATCAGATTGGTTTTTATCTTATCTAATCAGGATGGCTCCCACTGCTTTTTATCAAATCTTCCTTCAAACCTTAAAAGGAAAGACTAGCCGGGATTAATTACACACTACAAGTTCGCCAATCTTTCAGCCAGGCCAGTGTCGGTACTTTGAGGGAGGTCCCCCGTGCTTTCGCACGAACCTAATTACTGTAAACCTCGTTTTCCCAGAGGCGTAACCTCGTTAACACCTTTCTAGACACCTAATTGATCGGCTAATTGTAATGTGTAAAACTCTCCCAGGAGTAACTCTTACTCGCAGTGGGTATCGGGATCCAACTATCTCATAGAAGGTATGCAATCTCATTGCAAATTTCAACACTTGAAATTCCCGATAATATTTTTCCCCTAGCAGCAATATGACCTTAACATAGTCAACAAATCATAAGTGCTAGTCAAGTTCAACCCGTCATTTCCCGATTGAATTAAACCCACCAGCACGACCCTTAACATAGTCAACAAAGTCGCACGACTACCCTAATCCAATCGCATCATATGCTTATACAGATAAGCACTAATTAGCTACCGCACACTATGCCTTAACATAGTCAACAAACGTAGCACGAATACTAACTAGTACTTATCTGAAATGACGGAGGGCTACGTCAGGTTTTTCTGAAAACCTATTGCGTAATGAACTTGATATCCTTGTAGAATCAAATGAAGTTTTAAAATGGAATGATTTTGAAGCTTTTCTAGTTTTGCTAAAGGGGTCACTCCCGGTGAAGGGATCGTCGGCCCTTTTCTCATCGAATAAGGTGCAGGACATATCATATATATCGCTGTGCAAAGCAAAAACCCAAAAGCAGTCAAAAGCAAACCGAGTGTGTAGCAACTGCCAGTTATTGCTAAAGGAGTCACTCCCGGTGAAGGGATCACGGTCCTTTCCTCATCAAATAAGGTGCAGGGTATATCATATATACCGCTGTGCAAAGCAAGAACTGTAGCTACCTGTTTTATTTTAAAATTCGATTCCACAACATCTTAGGTTTCTTATCTTTCATTAATCACATTAATGAAGTCCCATCATTTAAATACCTAAACATCACAGATAGATATGACGTACACTTATGCCATCCGCATTCGCCTCGATGTCCCCTCGTGCACCGTTAGGTTAGGTAACTAACGACAGAGCAGGGCAGGGCTAGCGCGGGTGTAAAACATAAGTAACGTCAATATAATATATCATATATACTATATACTATATCCATCACAGAATCACAACACAGATATCGCAGCAGAATCAACATATGAAATATTGGATATACTAGGACGTCCGTGTTTTCAATACGAGCCAGTATAAAACACGGATTCCACGGTCGTGATGAATAGCCAATCCCACACCCCTAGACCCCTACGAGAGCGGCAAGCAACCCTGCCAATTCTAGGGTTAGGAGACCTGGACTCGACTCCTCGAGTTGGTCTCCCACTGGACCCCAGAACCCGGTTACTTATGCTCCCCTTCTTGGGTCTATCCTAATGCGGAAAAGTAAATAATATACAAAGGGTGACAACTTCCGCTACCTGGAAGTGCCCCAAATGAAAGAATATTACATACAAGTTTTTACATGAATGAAAATGAAAAACACTCATCTCACATAAAAACCCCCGGCTATTCGAACACGACGATCCAATATAACATATCCAGTAACACATAACATCACATGTCATCAACGTAAGTAAATATGCGCATCCCAATTGTCGTTGACATATAGCAACGAAACCGGCGATATCACATATTACACTTACGGTCACAGAAAAGAAAGTGTAAAACTACAACAATTGGAATCCGCAACTTCTTTAGACATCGCATGCCCAATCAAATGAAATACTTAGACATCACATGCCTAACAGATATAAATCCCGCATTTTAGTCTCATTATCGAAAACTCTTCTCAATATCAAATGAAACTAAACCGCTAGATTTATATCATTCATTCAGTTATCACATAACTGTTTGTGAATTCCAATTATTGTATCCCATTCCAGATAAATAGAATATATTAAACTTTCCGATCGAACATTCGAACACCCAAGTTTTCCCGAATTCATCCAACACATGAAATAGGTTCAAAGACATTCGTTTCATGCCTCAGTACCAACGGTCCAGCCGTAGAAGGGTCAAGCCAACGCCTCACATGTGGCACGTCGTACTGCCCCAAACCCGAAGGTTCAAAGGGCAGTTCAAGACGGTCACATAATCGAGTTAAGGTTTGTTGTCTTCTAGAGGGACCATCGCGTTACTTGCACTACTCAGAACGTCCTTAAACCACACAATAATCCAACACTTGGATATTTTTGGCAGGGGAAAGATTGGGTATTTATATCCGGTCGAACTTTTTAACATATTCAAAAAATTATCCGGAAAACACTTAGACAAAGTTCGATAATCCGATCGAATCGTCGATTCCCTATACAACCCCAGAATACTCAACTCTGTAGTCAAATTAAAATTCCCAGAAAACTCAGAACAATTAATCAGGAATTACTGTGCAAAAACCAAGGGCTGACGTCACTATTTAGCCGCGGAACCGCCGCAGAAGCCTAGCTTCTGCCGCGGTTCCGCCGCACTTTGTACTGTTCACTGGAAACGTTTTGCACAGTAATTCTTAGATTTATATTTGAATTTTTTAAGCATTTTTAATTGACAAAAAACCACAAATTTGAAAATTTTCCAGAGAGCTATTTTGGGGTTGGGTTTTCGGTTCGTCCGGGTTTCAAACTCCGTCTAGACTTCGCCTAAGGCTCTAGCTAGGCTCTGATACCACTGTAGGGTTCCTGGGCATCCTATAGAGGTCTCACAAGGTATCAACCATGCCATTTTAAAAAAATATGGTGCCGAGAAACCCTAGTTAACGGATCGTTGCAGAAATCTAGGCGAAAAAGTAAACTAGTTAACACTTAACTACTAGAATACGGAAATTACAACCTTTGTAGATCCGGATATCCACCTCCATGGCTCTGCAACGAAATCTCCTCACTTTCCAAGTCGAACCCCGGGCTCTAGCGTCGGCTTCATCGGAGAATGAACGAGCTTGGTCATCGACGACGATGCCGAAGATGATCTACGTCGAGGCATCGCTAGATCAAGCTCCCACTTCACAAAGTGATGAAACTTGTGAAGAAAACACACTCTACTACTTGGCAAGAGGTAGAGGATGAAGAAATAGGAGGTGGGTTCTCTTTAAAATTGGATTTCTCACTCTTAAGCTCAAGTTGCCATTGATGGCCTCAAGGTTTCAAACTTGAAGATGAAGAAGAAGATGAGCTTGAATTATGATAAGTCTTTTTCAATAATGAAACAAAATTTATACTTATCATAATATAAATAAGGTTAAGTGTAGAGAGAAAACCATGGTAAGTGGGAATAGTTAGGGTTTAGCATGAAGACAAAATGGTCTTTGAGTCAAACCTTCATGAAGCTTCATCAAGCTTCATGACAAAAAGGAAAACCATTTTGTTTTCATAAAATTATTTAAATAAATAAGAATGGATAAATAAATGAGAGAGTAAAAACAAAACCCTAATTATCTAATTAACCATGGTTTTATTCTTTACACTTAACCATTTAAACATGCATCATCAAACATGATTGTATATCACATATACATCATGCACATCAAGTGAGAAAATCCATATAAAGTGAACCAATACTAGCTAATGCAAAGTAATATATCAAATATATAATTATGCATTAAATAATTAAATCAACATTTGATTCAAAGATCCGGTCATGTCGCACATAACCGACTAGAATCGAATGTATCGATTTATCGAATCAATGATTCGATAACTAGGTCATATCGAATATAACCAATCGAAACATATATCGCGAGAATGAAATGCGGTATCACATACACGCATTATTCTCGGTCCTGCACATATCTCATATGCGCTCCTATTTCGTTTCGCTTGAGCCAGGAAACCTCTGTGTAGGACTCTAAAGACTCGCCAATACGCCGGTAGCAGATGATGATCATATCAAGCATCCACAAGCCGCAAGCGGTCTGCTAAACGTAACGGCCACCCGGGTATCGAGCGATCAGAAGATCGACGAGCTAGCCCGCTCACACTCCTGTGAATCCAACCAGTAACACTTACCGTACAGTCCGGTCTGTTCGTCTGATACGTCGCATATCAAGTCTAGGGGTGGTAAACGTCAGACCCCAATAACCGATAAGTCATGCCGATGTGAGGCTCATAACGGGTCGAGAAACTACTGGTAACACTTACCAGCAAATCTCTGATCAGCCCTGGCCAGGGAATTCCCTGTTACGGCCAATCGAGCACAGCGCAACATCAACCCCCAATACCGGGAGAGACGAAACCCCTCCTATCGCTCATTGCCTCCATGTGACTCGGGACTGTACCCAAAGACCACCGTTTTGCACGCCCTCATGGACGTGGTAAGGTGGAGATCAAAGCACAGTGGGAATCACACAAGACCCTATGACGATCTCGGGTCTACAGACTAACCTGTACAAGTGTCACTTGAGAACTGCCATCTGACGTGAGGTATAATACCATCTGGGAGTTCTCGGCGAGTCCGTCCAGTGTACCCAGTCTCCACTGAGCACCCGTATACCATCTCTGATGTCAAACACCAATGGATGTGGGATCATCCATCGCCCATCTCATGGGTCGAGAAGCATATACGCTAGTCTACTCTGGTATATCGATGCCCCGTCTCGATACACCCACGACTAGGGACCTTGAAGGATGTACTTATGGACTACCATGTCCCCACTAGTATGATCTACATGACAGTCCAGGTAGTCAAGTACATATCCTAAGGGCTTTACCAACATGTAACTATAAGACAGTATAAAGAGACTAGTGTACATGTTAAGATAAAGAGTAACCAGATAGCATACTATCATATCGAGCAAGAAAGTCATCTCCATATATGTCCAAGCATCCAATATAATATACATCATCTGTACAATACTGGCCTCTAGGGCATACATACAACTAACAGGATGCAAGCGGATCTTCAAAAGGAAGATTGGTGTAGATGGACAGGTTGAGACCTATAAAGCTAGACTTGTTGCAAAGGGTTTCCGTCAAAGACCTGGCTTGGACTATGACGAAACCTTTTCTCCAGTGGCTATGCTGAAATCCATTCGGATCCTTCTTGCCATTGATGCCTTCCACGATTATGAGATCTAGCAAATGGACGTAAAGACCGCTTTTCTAAATGGAAATTTAGAGGAGTGTGTCTATATGGACCAACCAGAGGGATTCATTCAGAGTGGGAGCAGCGGAAAGGTGTGCAAGTTGCTTAAGTCCATCTATGGACTAAAGCAGGCATCGCGGAGTTGGAACATCTGTCTTGATGAAACGGTCAAGGAATTTGGCTTTATCAAAAATCCAGATGAACCATGCATCTATAGTAGATTTGTAGCGAGAACTGTAGAATTCCTCATTTTGTACGTGGATGACATTCTCTTAATAGGAAATGACATTCCTATGCTACAATCTGTCAAGGGGTTCTTGTCACACAGGTTCTCCATGAAAGACCTGGGTGATGCCTCATACATCCTGGGGATCCGGATCCATCGTGATAGATCCAAGAGAATATTAGGACTTTCACAGTCCAAGTACATCGACACCATACTGAAGAGATTCAGTATGGAAGATTCCAACCGCGGTAACCTACCGGCTTATCACGGGATCACCCTCTCCAAAGAGATGTCTCCCAAGACTGATTTGGAGAGGGATCGCATGTCTATTATACCCTACGCTTCTGCGGTAGGCTCTATAATGTATGCGATGTTGTGTACCAGACCGGATGTAGCTTATGCACTGAGTGTGGTAAGCCGGTATCAGTCTAACCCTGGGGAGAAACACTGGATAGCGGTAAAGAACATTCTCAAGTACCTGAGAAGGACTAAGGAGATATTCTTGGTGTATGGCGGAAAAGACCTCCAGATCGAGGCCTTTGCTGACTCCAGCTTCCAGAGTGACAAGGATGATTCCAAGTCCATGTCGGGGTTTGTCTTTACCCTCAATGGAGGGGCAGTGTGTTGGAAGAGTTCCAAACAGGAAACCGTTGCAGACTCGACGATGGAAGCGGAATACATCGCTGCATCTGATGCCGCAAAAGAAGCTGTCTGGATGAGGAAGTTCTTGAAAGAGCTTCAGGTGGTTCCGTCCATTGTTGATCCAATACCTCTGTATTGCGACAACAGCGGGGCTATAGCTTTAGCGAAGGAACACAGATCCCATCAGAGATCCAGACACATCTTGTGGCGGTATCACCTGATCAGGGAGATCGTGGATCGCCAGGAGATCGAGGTTTGGAGAGTCGCTTCAGAAGATAACACTGCAGATCCATTCACCAAGGCCTTGCCCCAGACTCAGTTCGAGCGGCTGATCGAGATGATAGGTCTTCGATACGCCAGTACATGGCCTTAGTGTAAGTGGGAGATTGTTAGTGTATATGCCCTAGAGGCCATTACTGTATCATACTAGTTTGTATATTACTTAATGGAAGCTTGGGATATTCACCTTGTATATACAATCTGGCTCAAAATAGTGGTATGCTACTTGGTTTGTTTCTACTTCAATGTGTACATGTGTTTATTTTAGTATATCGCCTATACACATTAGTGGAGCCCTTAGGATCTTTGCTTGATTACCAGCGTTGTGATGGCAGTCACACTAGTGGGGCTGGGTAATCTATAAGCACATCCTTATGCAGGTCCCTGGTCGCAGGACTATCGAGACAGGGCATCGATACTCCAGAGTAGACTAGCGCATGCGCTTCTCATCCCAGTGTGGGAGACGGTCTGTCCCACAGCCGTCGGTACGTCGTACTTGAGATAGTATGCGGGTGCTCGTTGGGTTACGAGTACACTGGATAGGACTTGTCGGGAACTAACTAGTTGGTATTATGCCTATCGTTAGTTATTAGTTCCCAGGTGATATGAGTACAGCTTAGTCCGCTGACTTGACACTGTCACTTCGCCTCGAGTGTGTTCCCACTGTACTTTGATTACTACCCTACCACGGCTCAAAGGAGTAGTGCAAACAGGTGGTAGTTGGGTGCAGTCCCGAAGCACTTGGAGGCAGTGACGGTTAGACAGGATTCGTCTCTCCCGGTATTGGGGGTTGACATCGCGCTGTGTCTAGGAGAGCCATTACACGAGTAGTCCCTGGCCAGGGCAAACGAGATATACTGGTAGGCTTCCAGTGTTATCTAAGGGTGTTTTGGGCTTCACTCCGACACGACTTGTACCGCTATTGGGGGACTGACGTTTACCTCCACCTTGGCCCGCCATGCGATGTATCAGACGAACAAACCGGACTGTACGGAGAATGTCACATTCAGGCTCAGTAGGAGTTCAGATGGGTTTCGCCTCGTCAGTCTTCTTGTCGGCATCTACCTGGGGACCGTTACGCACAGCTAGTGCCGCTTGCGGTCTGTGGTTAAACCCACTGCCAGCGTAGTGTCGAGTCTTTAGAGTCCCACACAGAAAGCTATTCGCCTTTAGGCAAAAGAGTAGAGGTCGCGTGGTTTTGCGGCAGGTCGCATAGTTTTGCGACAGGGTTCGGTCATATCCGTGCACTTATGCACGTACAGTATCCGGACAGTTATCACTAGCGGGCTTTGGTTTAAGCCAGATCCTGGTGTACGTTTTGGGATTGGATTTATCCAGTATGTATTCGTGTTCCTCGGAACGCGGATGCGGGTGTTTATGCACAGTTGACGGAGAGACAGAGGCAGAGGATTCTCATTAGGGTTGTTGACCGTTGACTGTTGACTATTGACTTTTTGGTCAACCCTAATGAGAATATGATATGTGATTAACAATTATATTAATTAAGTATTGTGGTGACATGGTTGTTGAGGGGTTGACTTTGTTGACTTGTTGACTTTGTTGACCGGTTGACTAGGTTCGACTAGTTGACCATCATGATGACTATGGCTATCATTTCATGGCAAAGACTTTTACTTGCTTGTTTCTTTTGTGAGAAATGAGTACATGAAATGATTTAGCCATTTTGACTTGAACCATTTTACACAATACTTGATTATTATTTTTGTGATGATGGTTTGGATTATGAGAGCCAAATGAGAAAAGTCTTCTCTCATTCTTTCATGTTCATTCTCTCTCTTGTTCTTGAGCTCTCATCTTCCTCCTCTTGCTCTCCCTCTCTTGATTCTATGGTTCACTTGTCTCATGAGTTGAGAACCAAGAACCATAGATAAAATCCCATACAAACTCTTCTCTACTCACTCTAGTTCACAAGGTTTAGCAAACCGAGTGAACTAGTTTCTTCAAAGTTTGAAGAAGGAGCCAAAGGTTGAAGCTTTCAGGTGGATCTATCTTCGGCGCAAGGAGACGACGGGGAGAAGCCGATTCAGACGACCATCGAAGCTTGAAGACGAAGGAGTTCGAGAAAAAAAAAGGTATAACCCCCTAACCGAGTAGTTAGCAACTCGTAGTTAGGTTGTTAGTTAGATGTTTAACAAAGATCCGGGTTTTAAGTCCATGTTACCACCTCTAAGAAAATCATTTTTTATCAAATTCCGCATGCCCGAAAGTACCGGGAGAGGTAGCATAGACTTACAGTCCCATCATTTAAGTCACCTAAACATCACAGATAAATACGACGTACACTTATGCCATCCGCATTCGCCTCGATGTCCTCTCGTGCACCGTTAGGTTAGGTAACTAACGGCAGAGCGGGGCAGGGCTAGCGCGGGTGTAAAACATAAGTAATGTCTATATAATATATCATATATATTATATACAGTATTTATCACAGCACATCACAAGATCACATCACATATATCGCAGCAGAAGAAACATATGAAACATTGGATATACTAGGACGTCCGTGTTTTATTTTGAGCCTCTATAAAAAACGGATTCCACGGTCGCGACGAATAGCCAAACCCACACCCCTTGACCCCTACGAGAGCGGCAAGCAACCCTACAAATTCTAGAGTTAGGAGACCCGGACTCGACTCCTCGAGTTGGTCTCCCACAGGACTCTAGAACCCGGTTACTTGTGCTCTCCTCCTTGGGTCTATCCTAGTGCGGAAAAGTAAATAATATACAAATGGTGACATCAACCTCATCCCGGAAGTACCCCAATAAAAGAATATTACATACATTTAATATTACATGAATGAAAATAAAAACCCTCATCTCACATAAAACCCCCCGGCTATTCAGAACGCGACGATCCAATATAACATATCCAGCAACACATAACATCACATGTCATCAACGTAAGTAAATATGCGCATCCCAATTGTAGTTGACATATAGCGACGAAACCGGCGATATCACATATTACATTTACGGTCGCAGAAAAGAAAGTGTAAAACTACAACATTTGGAATCCACAATCTCTTTAGATATCGTAAATCCGAAATATCACATATTTCGCATTTCATGCCTAACTGTATGAATTCCACATATTGTATCACATTCCAGATAAATAGACAGTATTAAACTTTCCAATCGAATAATCAAATACCCAAGATTTCCATAATAGCTCAACACTTGAGCGGAGTTCAAAAATCCCAGAATACGTCATAGTAGCAACGGTCCAGCCATAGAAGGGTCAAGCCAACGCCTCACATGTGGCACGCCGTACTGCCCCAAACCCTAAGGTTCAAAAGGCAGTTCAAGACGGTCACATAATCGAGTTAATGTTTGTTGTCTTCTAGAGGGTCCATCGCGTCACATGCACGTTTTTCCGGAAGATTTAAACCGGAGAAAAATTCAACACTTGCATGTTTTTCGTGCCGGGAAAAATTGAGTTAATGATATCCGTTCGAACATTTTAGTACTTTCTAAAATATCCGGAATAACAATAACGAATTTAAAATTCCCGATCGAATCAACGAATACAAAATAAACCCCAGAATACTCAACACTTGAGTCAAACTAAAAATACCCATCAAGATCCAATAACATAAGTGAACATTACTATACAAACAGAGAATCCCAATGTGACTGTACGGCCGCGGTTCCGCGGCACAAGCAGGGTATTTCCGCGGAACAGCGGCGGTCCGTACGATTTAGGTGCTCGTTTTGCACAGTGATGCTTTGAAAACCCTGCTGAATTTTTTAGGTATTTTTAATTCAGAAAAAACACAGTTTTGAAAAAATGTCCAGAGAGGGGTTAACTTTGACGTTTTCGGTTTCGATCGGGGTTTTAACTTCGTTAACACATCGCCTAATGCTCTAACTAGGCTCTGATACCACTGTAGGGTTACTAGACACACTAACAAGGCTCTACAAGGTATCGACCATACCAAAATTAAATTTTTATGTGCCGAACAACCCTAAGCAAGATCGTATACTAGAGATTAGGCGAATCAAATAGCAAGTAAACAACTTTACGGCTAAGGGTATGCGAAATACAACCTTTGTAGATCGGTCCTTCACTTCTAAGGCTCCTTGTCATAGTCCCTTCGCTGCGATCATGGTTCTCCCGGTCTCTTGCATGGCTTCTCGAGGCGAAAGACACGTCCTGCTTGAAGTCTCCGAGGCCGAAGTTGATCTACGTCGAGGGAATACCGACTCAAGCTACTACTTCACTAACTAGAGAATTAGTGAAGTAAACACCCTAAAATAAAGTGCTAGTCTAGTAGAGGATGGAGAAATAGGAAGTTGGTTCTCTTTGCAATTTTATTTCTCACAATGATTCTCACTTTTAATCAAACCCTAGCAAGCTTTTTTTTTGAACCAAGAAGAAGATGAACAAAAGAAAGAGATGAGGATAATGATCAAGTGTGTGAGCTAACCATGGTGAGTGAGTATCATATACTAACCCATGTAGAGATTTAACCCATGGCTAATTATTATGGTTGGGTTAATAAATATCCATAGTAAAAACAAACTCAAGTGGAATTAGTCAATGCATCCACAAGCTTCCACAGGCTTCATGCATATTCTAATCCTCCAATTGATTTTGTAATTACTTTAAATATTAAAACCCAAACTAAAAATTAGCATAGTGTAAGTCTCATACACCCATGGATGATGTATCATCAATCATGATACAAAAAGATAACACATTTTAATATATATCATATATATAGTAAAGTTGTGTACATGTGAGAAAAAACCCTAAGTGAACATGTGTTAGTTAATGTAAACTAGTATATCAAATATACATTTATACAATAAATTATTAAATCAACACTTGACTTAATAATCCGGTCATATCACATATAACCGACTAACATCCAATGTATCGACTTATCGAATCAATACTTGATTCGATAACCCGGCTATATCATATATAACCGACCAATACATAAAGTCGTGAGAATAGAATATGGTATCACATACACGCATTATTCTCGGTCCCGCACATATCACATATGCGCACCTATTTTGTTTTGCCTGAGCCAGTAAAACCTCTATTTAGGACTCTAAAGACTCGTCAATACGCCGGCAGTAGGTGATGATCACATCACGCACCCACAAGCCGTCAGCGGTACTAGCTGGACGTAACGGCTACCCGGGTATTGAGCGATCAGAAGATCAGCAAGCAAGCCCGCTCCAACTCGTGTAAAAGCCTGCCGGTAACTCTTCCCGTACAGTCCGGTCTCCTCGTCTGATATGTCGCATATCAAGTCTAGGGGTGGTAAACGTCAGACCCCAATAACCGATAAGTCGTCCCGATGTGTAGCTCATAATTGTAAGTCCACGTTGCCAACCCCAGTTCTTGCGAGGAGGCGGAAACGGTATAAAAATCAAATTTTTAGCGCATGGGGCAACATGGACTAACAAAGTCGGGATCTTTTCTAAACTAAACTAGCAAGAAAGCTAAAGAGAGTTAGCTACTCGGAAAAGAGGTTATACCTAACTTGAACTCCTTCTTCTTGAAACCTTTGTAGGGGTTTGATAGTGCTTTCCTCGTCGCCTTCTTCCGTCAAAGATGGATCCACATGAGGGTTCAACCTTCGGGCTCTTTCTCGAACTTTGAGTGAACTAGGATCTTTGGCTTGCTAAACCTCTAACCCTAGAGTGAGTAGAGAGTGGCTTTGGGGTGTTTTTATCTCAAGGAGATGGATTCTCAACACATGAGAAGAGAGCTCCTTGAACTAGAGGAGGAGGAAGAAGAAGACAGGAGAGAGAAGTGTTATGATAGAATGAGAGCTTTTTCTTTTTACAACCATAACAAAAAGAAAAGAATTATCAAATTAACAATAATAATAAAAAAGAAATAGTTGATGGATGGTTTGGAATGACCATTATCATTACATTCATTAAATGAATTTTGCTAGAATCAAAGAACATCTTTGTAAACTAATGATGATGGTCAAACTTTCAACTATGGTCAACTAGTCTACCTTGGTCAACAAGTCAACAAACCCAACCATGACACAATTTCATTTAATTAATATTATTAATTGATATATCAAAAATTCCTTAGGGTTTGGAAAAAGACGACTGTCAACTGTGCATATGCACCCGTTCCGAAACCCTAATGAAAATCCTCTTCCTCCGCCTCAATCAACTGTGCATACACACCCGCATTCTTGTTCCGAGGAACATGAATACTATGAGATAAAATCAACCCCAAAACATATACCAGTATCTGGCTCAAACCAGAGCCTGCTAGTAAAAACTTTCCGGACTCCAAACGTGCACAAGTGCACGGATGAGAACGAACCCTGCCGCAAAACCATGCGACCTCTACTCTGTTTTGCCCAGAGGCGAATAGCCCTCTGTGTGGGACTCTAAAGACTCGACACAACGCTGGCAGTGGGTTTAACCACAGACCGCAAGCGGCACTAGCTGTGCGTAACGGTCCCCAGGTAGATGCCGATAAGAAGACTGACGAGGTGAACCCCATCTGAACTCCTACTGAGTCTGAATGTGACAGTCTCCGTACAGTCCGGTCTGTTCGTCTAATACATCGCATGTCGGGCCTAGGGGGCAGTAAACGTCAGTCCCCTAATAGCGGTACAAGTCGTGTCGGAGTGAAGCCCAAAACACCCTGAGATAACACTGGAAACCTACCAGTATATCTCGCTTGCCCTGGCCAGGGACTACTCATGTAATGGCTCTCCTAGACACAGCGCGATGTCAACCCCCAATACCGGGAGAGACGAATCCTGTCTAACCGTCACTTCCTCCAAGTGCTTTGGGACTGCACCCAACTACCACCTGTTTGCACGACTCCTTTGAGCCGTGGTAGGGTGGTAATCAAAATACAGTGGGAACACACTCGAGGCGAAGTGCCAGTGTCAAGTCAGCGGACTAAGCTGTACTCATGTCACCTGGGAACTGATAACTGACGATAGGTATAATACCAACTTGTCAGTTCCCGACGAGTCCTGTCCAGTGTACTCGTAACCTAACGAGCACCCGCATACTATCTCAAGTACGACGTACTGACGGCTGTGGGACAAACCGTCTCCCACACTGGGATGAGAAGCGCATGCGCCAGTCTTCTCCGGAGTATCGATGCCCTGTCTCGATAGTCCTACGACTAGGGACCTGTATAAGGATGTTCTTATAGATTACCCAGCCCCCACTAGTGTGACTGCCATCACAACGCTGGTAATCAAGCAAAGATCCTAAGGGCTCCACTAATGCGTATAGGTGATATGATAAAATAAACACATGTACACATTGAAGTAGAAACAAACCAAGTAGCATACTACTATTTTGAGCAAGATTGTATACACAAGGTGAATATCCCAAGCTTCCATTAAGTAATATACAAACCAGTATGATACTGTAATGGCCTCTAGGGCATATACACTAACAATCTCCCACTTGCACTAAGGCCATGCACTGGCGTATCGAAGACCTATCATCTCGATCAGCCGCTTGAACTGAGTCTGGGGCAGGGCCTTGGTGAATGGATCTGCAGTGTTTTCTTCTGAAGCGACTCTCCGAACCTCGATCTCCTGGCGATCCACGATCTCCCTGATCAGGTGATACCGCCTTAAAATCTGTCTGGATCTCTGATAGGACCTGGGTTCCTTCGCTAAAGCTATAGCCCCGTTGTTGTCGCAATACAGAGGTATTGGGTCAACAATGGACGGAACCACCTGAAGTTCTTTCAAGAACTTCCTCATCCAGACAACTTCTTTTGCGGCATCAGATGCAGCGATATATTCCGCTTCCATCGTCGAGTCTGCAACAGTTTCCGGTTTGGAACTCTTCCAACACACCGCCCCTCCATTGAGGGTAAAGACAAAACCAAACATGGACTTGGAATCATCCTTGTCACTCTGGAAGCTGGAGTCAGCAAAGGCCTCGATCTGGAGGTCTTTTCTGCCATATACCAAGAACATCTCCTTAGCCCTTCTCAGGTACTTGAGAATGTTCTTTACCGCTATCCAGTGTTTCTCCCCAGGGTTTGACTGATGCCGGCTTATCACACTCAGTGCATAAGCAACATCCGGTCTGGTACACAACATCGCATACATTATAGAGCCTACCACAGAAGCGTAGGGTATAATAGACATGCGATCCCTCTCTAAATCAGTCTTGGGAGACATCTCTTTAGAGAGGGTGATCCCGTGACAAGCCGGTAGGTTACCGCACTTGGAATCTTCCATACTGAATCTTTTCAATATGGTGTCGATGTACCTGGACTGTGAAAGTCCTAATATCCTCTTGGATCTATCACGATGGATCCGGATCACCAGGATGTATGAGGCATCACCCAAGTCTTTCATGGAGAACCTGTGCGACAAGAACCCCTTGACAGATTGTAGCATAGGAATGTCATTTCCTATTAAGAGAATGTCATCCACGTATAAATCGAGGAATACTACAGTTCTCGCTACAAATCTACTATAAATGCATGGTTCATCTGGATTTTTGATAAAGCCAAATTCCTTGACCGTCTCATCAAAACAGATGTTCCAACTCCGCGATGCCTGCTTAAGTCCATAGATGGACTTAAGCAACTTGCACACCTTTCCGCTGCTCCCACTCTGAATGAAACCCTCTGGCTGGTCCATATAGACACACTCCTCTAAATTTCCATTTAGAAAAGCGGTTTTTACGTCCATCTGCCAAATCTCATAATCGTGGAAGGCAGCAATGGCAAGAAGGATCCGAATGGATTTCAGCATAGCCTACTGGAGAAAAGGTTTCGTCATAGTCCAAACCAGGTCTTTGTCGAAAACCCTTTGCAACAAGTCTAGCTTTATAGGTCTCAACCTGTCCATCTACACCAATTTTCCTTTTCAAGATCCACTTGCATCCTACGGGTTTTACCCCGTCTGGAGCAATGTCCAACGTCTATACTTTGTTGGTGTACATGGACTCCATTTCGGTCCGCATTGCATCCAGCTATTTTACCGAGTCAACGCTCTGAACGGCCTGCTGGAAGCTAGTAGGCTCATCATAATCTATGATGCAATCCTCTCTATCCCCGTCTATGAGAAAACCGTAGTATCTCTTGGGCGGATGAGACTGCCTACTACTTCTACGGAGCGGCGTAGGAATGTCCTTTTCTTTTGAACCCTCTGGTTCCTCTAAGCTTTCAGTAATAGCTCGTGGTTCTGGAATTTCTTCCAGTTCTACTGTGCTCCCACTTATCTGGTTTTCCAAAAACTCAGTTTCCAAGAAGTAGGCATGACGAGAAACAAAAACCTTTTGTTCCACTTCGCAGTAGAAGAAATATCCCTTGGAGTTCTTTGGATATCCCATGAACTTGCACTGTACTGAGCGTGCCTCGAGCTTGTCCGCATGCTGCTTTTTGACAAAAGCCAGACTTCCCCATGTATTAATGTGACTGAGATGGGGCCTCTTCCCACACCACATTTCATATGGCGTGGTAGACACAGTCTTAGTGGGAACTCGGTTCAAAAGGTATGCAGCTGATTCTAGTGCATACCCCCAGAATGATCGCGGTAACTCGGCGTTACTCATCATGGACCGTACCATATCCAATAGGGTCCGGTTCCGTCTCTCCGATATACCGTTATGTTGCGGAGTGCATGGAGGAGTAAGCTGAGAGAGAATTCCATTCTCTTTTAAGTAATTCAGGAACTCGGCACTTAAGTATTCTCCACCTCGATCCGATCTTAGAATCTTGATACTTTTGCCGATTTGTTTTTCTACTTCTTTCTTATATTCCTGGAACTTTTCAAAAGCTTCGGACTTATGTTTCATTAAGAAGACATAACCGCACCTTGAAAAATCATCCGCAAAAGTAATGAAGTAAGAATAACCGCTTCGCGCATGTGTAGACATTGGACCGCACACGTCGCTGTGTACGAGTCCCAAGAGCTCGCTTGCACTTACTCCGTGTCCAGTAAACGGAGTCTTTGTCATCTTTCCTTTGAGACAGGATTGACAAGTGGCATACGATTGATATTCGAACGGATCCAAATATCCTTCTGTATGTAACTTAGTCAACCTTCTCTCATTGATATGACCCAGTCTACAATGCCATAAGAAAGTCTGATTGAAATCTGGAGACTTTCTTTTGTGTGTATTCTGGACATTGAAAATCTGTGGTTGGTTTAATACGTATATACCATTGCTTAGTGTACCTGAACCAATCAGAACTTGATTAAGGTGAATGTTTACAACATTACTTACAAACGCAAATTCATAACCTTCTTTTGAAACCAAAGATACAGAAATGATATTACAAGTTGCGTTGGGTAAAAAACAAGCAATTACGCAAAACCAAAACATGTCCATCTGACATTCCCAGGTGATAGTCCCCCACGGCTTTAGCATCCATGCTAGCTCCGTTCGCAACTCTGAGGGTCATGTCACCTGCCTTCAAAACCCTACGGTTTCTCAACGCCTGCAAAGAATTACAGATATGAGATCCTGATCCGGTATCCAATACCCAGGAAGTAGAGTTTATCGAAAGACAGTTTTCAATAACATACACACCTGAAGCTGAAGCCGTAACCTGCTTCAGTTCCTGTGTCCTGGCCTTCCAAGCCCTGCAATCTTTCTTCCAGTGTCCACTCTTATGACAATAGAAGCATTCTTCTTTACCCACAAGCTTCCCCGCTATCTTTGTTGCCTTTTCCTTTCCCTTCTTATCCACTTTACTAACACCGCCCCCTGGTTTGGCGGGGGCTTTCTTCTTCTTTCCCTTGGCTTTCGCCTTGGACCTAGAAGAAGAAGATCCTCCTACAAACAAAGTGGGTGTTCCGCTACCTTTTTGTAGGGTGCCCTCTGCGCTCCTCAGCATGTTGAGGAGTTCTGAAAGTTCAACTTCTTTTTCTTGTAAGTTGAAGTTCAGTATAAATTGGGCGTAAGTGGAAGGAAGGGACTGGAGAATCAAGTCCGTATAGAGCTCACTCTCCAACGTGGTCCCAAGTTCTGCGAGCTCCTCAATGTAGCCAATCATCTTAAGCACGTGTTCCGCTACCGATGATCCGACGGCCAACTTTGCCGAAAACAACTTCTTCGACACTTCGTATCTTGCGATACGAGACTGCTCTCCATACAGTTCTTTTGTATGGAGAAATATGGATTCCAGGTCCATATTCTCGTGCCTCCTCTGATGTTCGTTCTCCATAGAGGCAAGCACGAGGCACTTGGCCTTCGCGCAATCAATCTCCCAAATCTTACGGATTTCCTTATCCGCGACGCTGGAGGTGGGACCTGGGACGGGGGGAGCTTTGGTGGTAAGAAGATACCCCAGCTTGTCGTAAGTGATTGCCATTCTGACATTCCTGAGCCAATCTTTGTAGTTTGGCCCTGTCAATATATTTTTATCTAGAAGTAACTTAAGTCCAGTCATGTCGATTTGTCGCTGCAATTATGAGAGAGAGAAGAAACACTCAGCACGATGCCCTTGCAAGTTTAGAATGGTTTTTAATTTGTCTAAACAGGATGGCTCCCACTGTCTCTCGAATCCCTCCTCAAACCATGAAGGAAGAATTAGTCGGGATCAATCCCACCGCACAATACTTGCTTAACCGTTCAGCCAGGCCAGTGTCGGTACTTCGAGGGAGGTTTTCCAACGCTTTCACGAAGTTCCTTAATTTAAGAACCTCTTTTCCCTGGGGGCGTAGCCCCGCTAACACCTTTCTAGACACCTACTAGGTTTATAGCATTGAGATTTTAGTGAGAAATTTCACGAGGAGTAGCATATACTCACAGTAGGATCGGGATCCAAATATCATCGTGTGACAAAAATGAAGGAATCCTACCATAATCATCACACTCCAAATGGTATGCAAATCTAGCAAGTTTCAGTACTTATGAAACTCCCGATGTGGATTTTTGCCCCATGCTCTTATGACCTTGACTTTGGCCAACAAATCATAAGTCACATGTCAAGTTCTATCCGTCGTTATCCAGGTTAATTTGAATCCACCCGTACCTACCCTTGACTTTGGCCAACAAGGCAGTACGACTGTTCCAAATCAACACATCTATCTATGCTGCATATGAATACCCAATAGCTACCAATCACTATGCCTTGACTTTGGCCAACAAACACAGCTTGAATACTATTGACTATTCATGTGAAACGACGGAGGGCTACGAATGGTTTTGGCTCAACCGTGAACGCAGTGAACTTGATATGATCAATGGAACAAGATAGCTTTTAAAAGGAGTGGCTCAAGCTCCGCATTTAAAAGTTAGTTTTGAAAAGAACCGAGTGGGTTTTCGAAAGTGTTCCAACGACTTTTGCTTGGTTTATTATCTTGCATTAGTTCTTTTAATGCGTGATATTCTTGCATTAGTTCTTTTAATGCGTCCCATCATTTAATCCTATCATTGCAGAAAACAACCAAAATATGACGTACGCTTATGCCATTCGCATTCGCCACGGGGCCCCATCATCACCCGTTAGGTTACTTAACTAACGACAGAGCGGGGGCTGGGCTAGCGCGGCTGTAAAACATAAGCAACGCCTAAATAGTTATAAATATATAGCAATGATAGACATTACAGATCACAGATGAATACATCGGATATACTAGGAATCCGCAATCCTTTCGAGCCTGCAACGAAAAGCGGATTACACGGTCGCGGTGAATAGCCAATACCCCACCCAAGACCCCTACGGGTGCGGCAAACTACCCGCCAAGTACCCGAAGTGGAGCAACCTCCCTCATTGCCGTGAGTAGGCCACTCGGCACTTCGAGATACCCGGTAGTTTGTGCACCCCTCCATGGGTCTATCCTAGGAGCAAAAACAGTAAAAAGAATTATACAATGACGGCTACAACCCCGACCCGGTTGTGCGGCCATACGAATAATAATATTACATCAATTTACATTTTACAATGAATGAAAGAAAAAGAAACACTCATCTCACATCCACCCCGGCTATTCACCCGCGACAGTCCAACTCATTCATATATACAAACCATCATCAAACACAGATCAAAGATATGTATAACCCCGACTAATCGACATATAGCGATTAGCCGACGTTCAATACATATAAACATCACAGATATAACCATTATAGTCAAACTGTAGTGAAGTTCGATAAAAAATACGGATTTATAGGCCCCCAAAAATAAATTTCTTTTCTGGAAAACCTGGGCACATATAAACCATCTGAAAAATCCCAAAACCCAACCACAAGTACACTGCAGCAAACCCGGTCGAGAGAGGAGCCCAAAAGGCGGCGGTTCCGCAGCAAATGCATACCTATCGCCGCGGAATCGCGGCGGTTTGAGGGAATCAGGCGACCGTTTTTGGTGGGTGTTTTCACAAAACCCTGAGCCGATTTGAGGAGTAAAACTTTTTATTTTTAGAGCACAAAAAATTTCAACAGAAAGTAAGGGTTTTGATTTTCCGGTTTTTTTTGCGATTTTTCCAATCGAACTTCCATGCACTTTACTACTAAGCTAGTTTAAGTTTAGTTAGGCTCTGATACCACTGTAAGTCCACGTTGCCAACCCCGGATCTTGCGGGGAGGCGGAAACGGTATAAAAATCAAATTTTTAGCGCATGGGGCAACATGGACTAACAAAGTCGGGATCTTTTCTAAACTAAACTAGCAAGAAAGCTAAAGAGAGTTAGCTACTCGGAAAAGAGGTTATACCTAACTTGAACTCCTTCTTCTTGAAACCTTTGTAGGGGTTTGATGGTGCTTTCCTCGTCGCCTTCTTCCGTCAAAGATGGATCCACCTGAGGGTTCAACCTTCGGGCTCTTTCTCGAACTTTGAGTGAACTAGGATCTTTGGCTTGCTACACCTCTAACCTTAGAGTGAGTAGAGAGTGGCTTTGTTGTGTTTTTATCTCAAGGAGATGGATTCTCAACACATGAGAAGGGAGCTCCTTGAACTAGAGGAGGAGGAAGAAGAAGAGAGGAGAGAGAAGTGTTATGATAGAATGAGAGCTTTTTCTTTTTACAACCATAACAAAAAGAAAAGAATTATCAAATTAACAATAATAATAAAAATGAAATAGTTGATGGATGGTTTGGAATGACCATTATCATTACATTCATTAAATGAATTTTGCTAGAATCAAAGAGCATCTTTGTAAAGTAATGATGATGGTCAAACTTTCAACTATGGTCAACTAGTCAACCTTGGTCAACAAGTCAACAAACCCAACCATGACACAATTTCATTTAATTAATATTATTAATTGATATATCAAAAATTCATTAGGGTTTGGAAAAAGACGACTGTCAACTGTGCATACGCACCCGTTCCGAAACCCTAATGAAAATCCTCTTCCTCCGCCTCAATCAACTGTGCATACACACCCGCATTCTCTTTCCGAGGAACATGAATACTATGAGATAAAATCAACCCCAGAACATATACCAGTATCTGGCTCAAACCAGAGCCTGCTAGTAAAAACTGTCCGGACTCCAAACGTGCACAAGTGCGCGGATGAGAACGAACCCTGCCGCAAAACCATGCGACCTCTACTCTGTTTTACCCAGAGACGAATAGCCCTCTGTGTGGGACTCTAAAGACTCGACACTACGCTGGCAGTGGGTTTAACCACAGACCGCAAGCGGCACTAGCTGTGCATAACGGTCCCCAGGTAGATGCCGATAAGAAGACTGACGAGGTGAACCCCATCTGAACTCCTACTGAGTCTGAATGTGACAGTCTCCGTACAGTCCGGTATGTTCGTCTGATACATCGCATGTCGGGCCTAGGGGCCGGTAAACGTCAGTCCCCTAATAGCGGTACAAGTCGTGTCGGAGTGAAGCCCAAAACACCCTGAGATAACACTGGAAACCTACCAGTATATCTCGCTTGCCCTGGCCAGGGACTACTCGTGTAATGGCTCTCCTAGACACAGCGCGATGTCAACCCCCAATACCGGGAGAGACGAATCCTGTCTAACCGTCACTGCCTCCAAGTGCTTCGGGACTGCACCCAACTACCACCTGTTTGCACGACTCCTTTGAGCCGTGGTAGGGTGGTAATCAAAATACAGTGGGAACACACTCGAGGCGAAGTGCCAGTGTCAAGTCAGCGGACTAAGCTGTACTCATGTCACCTGGGAGCTGATAACTGACGATAGGTATAATACCAACTTGTCAGTTCCCGACGAGTCCTGTCCAGTGTACTCGTAACCTAACGAGCACCCACATACTATCTCAAGTACGACGTACTGACGGCTGTGGGACAGACCGTCTCCCACACTGGGATGAGAAGCGCATGCGCCAGTCTACTCCGGAGTATCGATGCCCTGTCTCGATAGTCCGGCGACTAGGGACCGGTATAAGGATGTGCTTATAGATTACCCAGCCCCACTAGTGTGACTGCCATCACAACGCTGGTAATCAAGCAAAGATCCTAAGGGCTCCACTAATGCGTTTAGGTGATATGATAAAATAAACACATGTACACATTGAAGTAGAAACAAACCAAGTAGCATACTACTATTTTGAGCAAGATTGTATACATAAGGTGAATATCCCAAGCTTCCATTAAGTAATATACAAACCAGTATGATACAGTAATGGCCTCTAGGGCATATACACTAACAATAATGGGTCGAGAAACTACTGGTAACACTTACCAGTAAATCTCTAACTCAGCCCTGACCAGGGACTTCCCTGTTATGGCCAACCGAGCACAGCGCAACATCAACCCCCAATTCCGGGAGAGACGAAACCCCTCCTATCGCTCATTGCCTCCATGTGACTCGGGACTGTACCCAAAAACCACCGTTTTGCACGCCCTCTTAGACGCGGTAAGGTGGAAATCAAAGCACAGTGGGAATCACACAAGACTCTATGACGATCTCGTGTCTACAGACTAACCTGTACAAGTGTCACCTGAGAACTGCCATCTGACATGAGGTATAATACCATCTAGGAGTTCTCGGCGAGTCCGTCCAGTGTACCCAGTCTCCACTGAGCACCCGTATACCATCACTGATGTCAAACACCAATGGATATAGGATCATCCATCGCCCATCTCATGGGTCGAGAAGCGTATACGCTAGTCTACTCTGGTATATCGATGCCCTGTCTCGATACACCTACGACTAGGAACATTAAAGGATTAACTTATGGACTACCATGGCCCCACTAGTATCATCTGCATCACAGTCCAGGTAGTCAAGTACACATCCTAAGGGCTTTATCAACATGTAGCTATAAGACAGTATCAAGAGGCAAGTATACATGTTAAGATAAAGAGCAACCAGATAGCATACTATCATATCGAGCAAGAAAGTCTTCTCTATATATTTCCAAGCATCCAATATAATATACATCATCTGTACAATACTGGTCTCTAGGGCATACATACAACTAACAGAAGATATCTGCGGATCATCGAAACGTGAAATACGGGGTGCACGTCTGGAAAACTGGGCGGAAGGGCTAACCGATACGCAACTGCACCAACGCGCTCGAGGATCTCGAAGGGGCCCACATATCTGGGACTAAGCTTCTCCTTCTTCCCAAATCTCATCACACCTTTCATTGGGGAGACCCTCAAGAAAACATGGTCACTAACAGAAAACTCAAGTCTGCGTCGACGACGGTCCGCATGAGATCTCTGCCTGCTCTGGGCTGCTCTCATCCTATCGCGAATCAACTGGATCTTCCCGGTCGTCTCCTCAACAATCTGTGGCCCTAAGATACTGCTTTCACTGAGTTCCGTCCAACAGGCGGGCGATCTGCATCTCCTCCCATAAAGAGCCTCAAACGGTGCCATCTGAATGGTCTCCTGGCAGC
This sequence comes from Agapanthus africanus, assembly GCA_030015575.1. Classification (NCBI taxonomy): domain Eukaryota; kingdom Viridiplantae; phylum Streptophyta; class Magnoliopsida; order Asparagales; family Amaryllidaceae; genus Agapanthus; species Agapanthus africanus. Next base: position 237,303,331 of record CM057346.1, read on the forward strand.
TGTTGTTATAGGAGAACTCTACTAAGGGTAAATGATGATCCCAGCTACCTCCAAAGTCTAAGACGCATGCTCTTAGCATGTCCTCGAGAGTCTGAATAGTACGCTCTGACTGTCCGTCGATCTGCGGATGAAATGCTCTGCTGAAACTCAACCGAGTGCCTAAAGCCTCCTGAAGTCTCTGCCATAGCCGGCTGGTAAACTGGGTGCCTCTGTCGGACACGAGAGATGTCGGAACTCCATGCAGTCGTACAATCTCGTCGATGTAAATCTAGGCATATTGAGCAAATCCGAAAGTCATCTTCACCGGTAGGAAGTGAGCCGCTTTCGTCAAACGATCCACAATCACCCAGATGGAGTCATACCCTCGACTAGTCCTGGGTAGACCCACAATGAAGTCCATAGAAATCTGCTCCCATTTCCACTCCGGAATGGGTAACGGCTGTATCTCTCCCGCGGGCCTCTGGTGCTCAGCCTTGACTTGCTGACAAGTCAGGCATCTCGACACAAAATTTGCGATGTCTCTCTTCATTCCGTCCCACCAGTAAACACCTCTCATGTCATGGTACATCTTGGTGGAACCAGGATGCACACTGTATACCGATCGATGTGCCTCTTCAAGAATCTCGCGCCGCAATCCCTCAGCATCTGGTACGCACAGTCAAGCCCCAAATCACAGTATCCCCTGATCATCGATCACGAACTCGGAAAATCTGCCATGTCCAATCTGTGCCCTGATCTCTGAGCATCGGTCATCACTGTGCTGTGCCTCATGTATACGGTCAAGCAACTGTGGGCGTGCACGAATATGCGCAATCTGGCCTCCGATCGGCGTAAACTCGAACTGTACCCGGCTGTCGCATAAAATATGCCAATCTGCCGATGACTGCCTCTGTACTGCGCTCAAACAAGATAGAGTACCCCCGGGCCTCCTGCTCAAAGCATCCGCCACTACATTAGCCCTGCCCGGGTGATACAAGATCTCACAATCGTAGTCCTTCACTAACTCCATCCATCGGCGTTGTCTATGGTTCAGGTCTCGCTGCTGGAATATATACTTTAAACTCTTGTGATCAGTGAATATCTGGCACGACTCGCCGTATAGGTAATGTCGCCAGATCTTAAGTGCAAAGACCATTGCATCCATCTCCAAATCTGTTAGTTATATGTATGCCCTAGAGCCTATTACTGTACATTGGATGTATATTGTAGTGGATGGTGGGACATATATAGGTAGGACTTTCTTGCCCGACATGATAGTACGCTATCTGGTAGCTCTTTATCAAAACGTGTATACTTTCTGTCTCGCTGTTACATGTTGATAAAGCCCTTAGGATGTGTACTCGACTTCCAGGACTATGATGTAGATCATACTAGTGGGGCCTGGGTAGTCCATGAGTACATCCTTGAAATGTTCCTAGTCGAGGGAATATCGAGACGGGGCATCGATATTCCAGAGTAGACTAGCGCATATCTTCTCGACCCATGCGATGGGCGATGGATGATCCCATATCCATTGGTGTTTGACATCAGAGATGGTATACGGGTGCTCAGTGGAGACTGGGTACACTGAACGGACTCGCCGAGAACTCCCAGATGGTATTATACCTCACGTCAGATGGCAGTTCTCTGGTGACACTGGTACAGCTTAGTCTGTTGACCCGAGATCGTCATAGAGTCTTGTGTGTCTCCCACTGTGCTTTGATTTCCACCCTACCACGGCTCTACTAAGACGTGCAGACAGGTGGTTTTTGGGTACAGTCTCGATTCACATGGAGGCAATGAGCGATAGGAGGGGATTCGTCTCTCCCGGTATTGGGGGTTGATGTTGTGCTATGCTCGACTAGCCATAACAGGAAATCCCTGGCCAGGGTTGCAGTGATATCCTGGTAAGAGTTATCAGTAGTTTCACGAATGTTATGGACCTCAAGTCGGCATGACTTATCGAGCTACTGGGGTCTGACGTTTACCACCCCTAGGCGAGATATGCGACATATCAGACGAACAGACCGGACTGTACGGTAAGTGTTACTGGTTGGATTCACAGGAGTGAGCGGGCTTGCTCGTCGATCTTCTGATCGCTCAATACCCGGGTGGCCGTTACGTTTAGCAGACCGCTTGCGGCTTGTGGGTGTTTGTTATGATCATCACCTGCTGCCGGCGTATTGACGAGTCTTTAGAGTCCTACACAGGGGTTTCCTGGCTCAAGCGAAACGAAATAGGAGCGCATATGAGATATGTGCGGGACCGAGAATAATGCGTGTATGTGATACCGTATTTCATTCTCGCGATGAATGTGTCGATTGGTTATATGCGATATAACCTAGTTATCGAATCAAGGATTGATTCGATAAGCCGATACATTGGATACTAGCCGGTTATATGCGACATGACCGGATCGTTAAATCAAGTGTTGATTTAATGATTTAATGTATAATTGTATATTTGATATATTACATTGCATTAACTAGTATTGGTTCACTTCAAACGGATTTTCTCACTTGAATTGTGCGAGTTGTATATGTGATATACATTTATGCACATGATTGTATCATGTTTGATGATACATGCAAGCTTGGGTTTGTGTAAAGAATTGACCATGGTTATATGAATGGTTAGGGTTTCATTTTATTTACTTATTCTTTTATTTATTCTTTTTGTTTATTTTAGAAAAAGGAAATGATAAAGAAAATGAAATGGTGGCTTATTTTGTTTGTAGTTGAAGTTTCTTGAAACTTTGACTTAGTGACCATTTTGTCTTCTTTCTTAACCCTAACCCTTCAAACTAACCTTAGTCAATTCTCTACACCTAACTAAGGTTAATGATATGATAAGTATTATATTTTCTTTTCTATTTTTATTAACTTATCATATCTTCTTCTTCTTCTTCATCTTCTTCTTCCATGAAGAAAGCTTGCTACTCCAATGGCAAGTGATGAAAACTAGTGAGAAATCCAATTCTAAAGTGAACCCACATCCTATTTCTTCATCCTCTACCTCTTGCCAAGTAGTATAGGGTGTTTCCCTCACAAGTTTTCTTGACTTGGTGAAGTTGGAGCTTGATCTAGCGATGCCTCGACGTAGATCATCTTCGGCATCGTCGTCGATGACCTAGCCCGTTTTTCTTCGATGAAGCCGGCGCTAGAGCCCAAGATATGATTTGGACAGCGAGGTGACTTCATCACGGAGTCTAGGAGGTGGTGGACCGGATCTACGAAGGTTGTAGCCCCTTTCCTTTAGCTATATTTCCGTTTACTTGCTTGCTTCGCCTATTTATCTAGTTAACGATCCGTATTAGGGTTTATAGGCACTTGTAAAATTTCAATTGGCCATGTTTGATCACTTGTGAGACTTCATTAGAGTGCCTAGGAACCCTACAGTGGTATCAGAGCCTAGCTAGAGCCTTAGGCGAAGTCCTGACGGAGTTAGAAGTCCGATCAACCCAAAACCCCGACTTTAAAAATGCACTCTGGACATTTCTGTAAAATGTGGATTTTTCGAAATTAAAAATATGTAGAAAAATCCGCAGGGAATCCTAAGACTTACTGTGCAACACGTGTCAATGATTCGACAAGAGTGCGGCGGAACCGCGGCAGAAGCAAGGCTTCTGCGGCGGTTCCGCGGCAGTATAGTCACAATGCCCTATACTGTTTGCATAGTAACTCCTAGTTTCTGGTGTTGGTTTTCCTGGGAATATTTTAATATTTATTCCAGAGTTTTATTTTCTGGGTTGTATTGGGAACTCAGTATATTCGATCGGACTGTCTAATTTTGTCGGTGTGTATTTCCGGGTATTTTTAGAATATGTTAAAAAGTTCGACCGGATATAAATACCCACTTTTTCCCCTTCCGGGAAATTTCCAAGTGTTGGATTTTTCCGTAGTTTAACGACGTTCTAAGTAGTTCAAGTAACGCGATGGACCCTCTAGATAACAACAAACCTTAACTCGATTATGTGACCGTCTTGAACTGCCCTTTGAACCTTCGGGTTTGGGGCAGTACGGCGTGCCACATGTGAGGCGTTGGCTTGACCCTTCTACGGCTGGACCGTTGGTACTGAGGCACGAACTGAATGTTGTTAGACTTATTTCATGTGTTGAGCTGTATCGGGAAAACTTGGGTGTTCGATTGTTCGATCGAAAAGTTTAGCATTTTCTATTTATCCAGAATGTGATACAATAATTGGAATTCGCAAATTGTTATGAGATAACGGAATGAATATTATAAACATAGCAGTTTAGTCTCACTTGATCGGTTGCCACGGAGTTTTGATGTGATCAAAAGTCCGTCGCAATCACGTAGCGTACGCGGATACTCGCCGGGTAAACTTAATAGACAGCCTCACCCCATAGCCCCGACCAAGTGACTGTAGGAGAACCCCGTCGCCGAAAGCATCCGTTTGGGTGCTCGCGGTAGCGGTGTTCCGCCTTGGTGCACTTCGTCAACGGCATCGGGGGTGCGGCCGTCTACTGAAGTTTGCGACGAGCATTCGATCAGAATGTCGGGAATCTTGTTGAATTGCCCGACTTGATATTGAAAAGAGTTTTCGAAAATGAGACTAAAATGCCGGGTTTATAATTGTTAGGCATGCGATGTCTAAAGAATTCATTTGGTCAGGCATGCGATGTCTGAGGTGGTTGCGGATTCCAACTATTGTAGTTTTACAATTTCTTTTCTGTGACCGTAAGTGTAATATGTGATATCGCCGGTTTCGTTGCTATATGTCAACGACAATTAGGATGCGCATATTTACTTACGTTGATGACATGTGATGTTATGTGTTGCTGGATATGTTATATTGGATCGTCGTGTTTGAATAGCCGGTGGGTTTTTATGTGAGATAATTGTTTTTCATTTTCATTCATGTAAAATCTTGTATGTAATATTCTTTTATTGGGGCACTTCCAGGTTGCGGAAGTTGTCACCGTTGATGTATATTATTTACTTTTCTGCACTAGGATAGACCCAAGGAGGGGAGCACAAGTAACCGGGTTCTTAGGTCCAGTGGGAGACCAACTCGAGGAGTCGAGTCCGGGTCTCCTAACCCTAGAATTGGTAGGGTTGCTTGCTGCTCTCGTAGGGGTCTAGGGGTGTGGGATTGGCTATTCATCACGACCGTGGAATCCGTGTTTTATACTGGCTCGTATTGAAAACACGGACTTCCTAGTATATCCAATATTTCATATGTTTCTTCTGCTGTGATTTATCTGTGATGTGATCATGTGATGTTCTGTGACAGATATTATATATAGTATATATGATATATTATATAAACGTTGCTTATGTTTTACACCCGCGCTAGCCCTGCCTCGCTCTGGCGTTAGTTACCTAACCTAACGGTGCAGACGGGACATCGAGGCGAATGCGGATGGCATAAGCGTACGTTATATTTATCTGTGATGATTAGGTGGACTTAAATGATGGGATATTCATTAATGAGAGTAATGAAAGAAAATAAACCTAATTGATGTTGTGGAATCGAATTTCAAAATAAAAACAGGTAGCTACAGTTCTTGCTTTGCATCACGGTGTTCATTATAGAACATCCTGCACCTTATTCGATGAGGAAAGGACCGAGATCCCTTCACCGGGAGTGACTCCTTTAGCAATAACTGGCAGATGCTACAACCCTCGGTTTGTCATTTGATCGCTTCTATATTTTCCGCTTGGCACAGTGATATATATGATATATCCCGCACCTCATTCGACGAGGAAAGGGCCGACGATCCCTTCACTGGGAGTGACCCCTCTAGCAAAACTAGAAAAGCCTCGAAAACATTCCATTTAAAAACCATTTGATTCCGCAACGAGATCAAGTTCAAAGCGTTAAAGGTTTTCACAAAAACCATTCACAACCCTCCGTCATTTTAGGAAGTAGAGTACTTAGTATTCGTGCTGTGTTTGTTGACCATAGTCAAGGCACAGTGTACGGTAGCTAAGTGATGTCTTCCTACACCGCATATGATGCGATTAGTTAGGACAGTCGCGTGACTTTGTTGACCTTAGTTAAGGGTTATGTGGGTGGGTGTAATTAATCACGAAATGACGGGTAGAACTTGACTAGTACTTTTGATTTGTTGACCATAGTTAAGGTCATAGGTGCTAGGGGTAAAAACCATTATCGGGAGTTTCAAATGTTGAAATTTGCAATGAGATTGCATACCTTCTATGTGATAGTTGGATCCCGATACCCACTGCGAGTAATTGTTACTCCTGGGAGAGTTTTGCACTTTGCAATTAACCGATCAAGTAGGTGTCTAGAAAGGTGTCAACGGGGTTACGCCTCTGGGAAAACGAGGTTTACTGTAATTAGGTCCGTGCGAAAGCACGGGGAACCTCCCTCAAAGTACCGACACTGGCCTGGCTGAAAGATTGGCGAACTTGTAGAGTGTAATTAATCCCGGCTAGTCTTTCCTTTTAAGGTTTGAAGGAAGATTTGATAAAAACAGTGGGAGCCATCCTGATTAGATAAAATATATAACCAATCTAATCTTGCAAGAGCGCACGCAGAGTGTTTTCTTCTCTCTCTCTCCTGGTAGCGACCATATCACGCCTTAATCAAGATAATAAAATGGATGTATTGACCGAACCCGCTTGTTATACTGAGCTGGGGAAGGTTGATCCCGCTCCAACTTATAATTGTTATAAGACAGAGCAGGAAATAGAGGAATACCAGAATTCCTATGCCGCCCAAACGAAGAGAGTGAATACTGATGCATCATCTTCGGGTGTGTTCATTACAATGAACTGTTTCTCAGTATCCTCCGCATCCTGGGTATCTGATACCGGATCAGGATCCCAGATATGTAATCTGTTACATAGGGCTACAAAAGGGTAGAAAAACTGAGAACGGGTGATAAGTTTCATGAGACAGAAAACGGGGCAAGTGTTGCAGCCAAGTCTGTTGGTCACTGTCACCCTGTATTACGAATGCATTGATTCTGAACAAATGCTATTAGATACCGAACCTGATATACAAAATCATATCAGTCTCTTTATTAGTAAAGAAAGGATATAATTTTGTATTGATGGATAATGTTTGGAACACTTCCTATATCAAAAGTTGATCGGTTCAGGCACGTTATCTAAAAGCATTGACGTTCTAAATCAAACTACAGTTCCTTGTATACTGAACACACACCAGAGGAAGAGTTCAGAAATGAACAAATTCTTCTTGAGGTATTGTAGACTAGGTCATATCAATGCGACCCGACTAGCTGAAGTTACATTTAGATGCATATTTAAATCAGTTTGAATTTACATCTTGTGAAACTTGCCAGTCATGTCACAAAGATATAATGACACCAGCTCTGTTTACTGGAAACTGAGAAAGAGTTAGTAAACTCTTGAGACTGATGCATGATGATGTATGTAAGGTCTCCTGTCTACACATGCCAGGACTGGTTCTTTATACTTCATTATATTCTCTGATAATCTCTCAAGATTCAGTCATATATTCCTGTTGAAACAAAAGTCCGAACCTCTTGAGATATTCACAGAATATAAGTTGGAAGTAGAGAACTAAAATACAGGTATAAGTATTATGTCCTATGATAAGATCAGGGAGGAGAATACTTATGCATGGCATTCCTGGACCATTCTAAATGAGAATGAGATTCTCTCTCCGTATTACTCCTCTGAATACACCACAGCACAACGGTGCATCGGGGTGGAGCAATCGCACAATATTAGATATGGTGTGCTCTGTGATAAGTATTACTGAGTTACCTATTTCCTTTTTGGGTGTTATGCGCTTGAGAAGCTGCATACCTATTGAATTAGGTTCGAATCAAATCACTGCCTACCACTTCATATAAGATATGGAAAGGGAAGAGCCCATATCTTAAGTAAGTTAAGATTTGGGATTGTCCGGCCTATGTCAAAAGCAAAATCCGGACAAGATCGAGGCAAGATCAGTTCTGTAGAACTGGAAAGGTTCCAGCTATACAAAACTGCTAATGATTTGACAGAACCAAAGGATTCAATAGTTTCCGACGAACCTCAGCCTCTCCGCCGATCTAGTAGGGTTCCTCACCCACCTGAGAGATACCTCGGTTTCTCGATGACAGTGGGAGCGAGGATTGCATCATGAGATGATGACCCAACCAGTTTCGAGCAGGCCATCGAGAGTAGGGACTCTGTAAGAATGGCTGGATGCTTAGCGATCTGAGATGGAATCCATATACACCAGCAAAGTATGGACTTTAGCTGCTATATCTGAAGGGTTAAATCCCCATCAGGAGCAAGTATATCTTGAGAAGATTACTTGGTGTAGATGGAAAAGTTGAGACTTTCAAAGCTAGGCTTATTAAAGGTTTTAGTCATCAACCAGGCATGGATAATGATGAAAACTTTTCCAAGTGACTATGCTTAATACCATCCGGATCCTACTTAACATTGCTACATACCATAACTACGATATCTGGTGGTTGGGTGCCCTGACTGCTTTTCTAAATACCGATTTAGAAGAGAACGTCTATAAGAACACAGCCAGAGGTCTTCGTAAACTGTGGGAGCAGCGGAAACGTGTGCAAGTTCTTTACATAATGAAGTAGGCGTCGTGGAGTTGGAACGTCTGTTTTGATGTGATAGTCAAAGTGTTTGACTTCATCAAAATGGTAGATGAACCTTGTATATACAAAACGGTAGTAGAGAGTAAGGTGGTCATCCTCGTATTGTATGTGGACAACATACTCTTGATAGGAAAAGAGTTTCCTATACTACGATCGGTCAATCTCCTCTTATCATAAGGATTCTCCAATAGGATAAAGATGATACCACCTAAATCCTGGAATTCGGGTCTATGAGATAGATCTAAATGGATGTTAGGATTCTCACTAGCTGTAGTAAGATAGTATCAATCGATCCTGGGGAGAATCACTGGAAGTGTTCCAGAGTGATAAGGACGACTGAATGTCAGTCACAGGCATTGTCTTTACCCTCAGTAAAGGGACGGTATGTTGGAAGATTTCCAAGCTAGATACCTTGACAAACTAGACGATAAAGGCTGGTAACATCGCTATTAAAGATACTACCAAAGAGGCAGTTTGGGTGTATATTGGTTCATAAGATGAACTAGGTTCCTACCATTGTGTGACAATGGAACTTTGGCTTTGGCCAAGGAACCATGGTCCCATCAGTGACCCAGACATATTCTGAGGCAGCATCACCTTATCATGGAGATAGCTGATCTCCAGGGTGATCGAGGTTAGGAGAGTAGACTCAGAGGACAACACGGCGGATCCACTCACGAAGGCCTTTTCCCAAAGAGAGACTTTTAGGGGATGGTTGAGTATGCGATACTGCAACCACCGCTACAGATGGCCCTAGTGCAAGTGGGAGATTGTTAGTTATATGTATGCCCTAGAGGCCATTACTGTACATTGGATGTATATTGTAGTGGATGCTGGGACATATATAGGTAGGACTTTCTTGCTCGACATGATAGTACGCTATCTGGTTGCTCTTTATCTTAACGTGTATACTTTCTGTCTCGCTGTTACATGTTGATAAAGCCCTTAGGATATGTACTCGACTTCCAGAGCTATGATGTAGATCATACTAGTGGGGCCTGGGTAGTCCATGAGTACATCCTTGAAATGTTCCTAGCCGAGGGAATATCGAGACGGGGCATCGATATTCCAGAGTAGACTAGCGCATATCTTCTCGACCCATGCGATGGGCGATGGATGATCCCATATCCATTGGTGTTTGACATCAGAGATGGTATACGGGTGCTCAGTGGAGACTGGGTACACTGAACGGACTCGCCGAGAACTCCCAGATGGTATTATACCTCACGTCAGATGGCAGTTCTCTGGTGACACTGGTACAGCTTAGTCTGTTGACTCGAGATCGTCATAGAGTCTTGTGTGTCTCCCACTGTGCTTTGATTTCCACCCTACCACGGCTCTACTAAGACGTGCAAACAGGTGGTTTTTGGGTACAGTCTCGATTCACATGGAGGCAATGAGCGATAGGAGGGGATTCATCTCTCCCGGTATTGGGGGTTGATGTTGTGCTATGCTCGACTAGCCATAACAGGAAATCCCTGGCCAGGGTTGCAGTGATATACTGGTAAAAGTTATCAGTAGTTTCACGAATGTTATGGACCTCAAGTCGGCATGACTTATCGAGCTACTGGGGTCTGACGTTTACCACCCCTAGGCGAGATATGCGACATATCAGACGAACAGACCGGACTGTACGGTAAGTGTTACTGGTTGGATTCACAGGAGTGAGCGGGCTTGCTCGTCGATCTTATGATAGCTCAATACCCGGGTGGCCGTTACGTTTAGCAGACCGCTTGCGGCTTGTGGGTGTTTGTTATGATCATCACCTGCTGCCGGCGTATTGACGAGTCTTTAGAGTCCTACACAGGGGTTTCCTGGCTCAAGCGAAACGAAATAGGAGCGCATATGAGATATGTGCGGGACCGAGAATAATGCGTGTATGTGATACCGTATTTCATTCTCACGATGAATGTGTCGATTGGTTATATGCGATATAACCTAGTTATCGAATCAAGGATTGATTCGATAGGCCGATACATTGGATACTAGCCGGTTATATGCGACATGACCGGATCGTTAAATGAAGTGTTGATTTAATGATTTAATGTATAATTATATATTTGATATATTACTTTGCATTAACTAGTATTGGTTCACTTTAAATGGATTTTCTCACTTGAATTGTGCGAGTTGTATATGTGATATACATTTATGCACATGATTGTATCATGTTTGAGGATACATGCAAGCTTGGGTTTGTGTAAAGAATTGACCATGGTTAGGGTTTCATTTTATTTACTTATTCTTTTATTTATTCTTTTTGTTTATTTTAGAAAAAGGAAATGATAAAGAAAATGAAATGGTGGCTTATTTTGTTTGTAGTTGAAGTTTCTTGAAATTTTGACTTAGTGACCATTTTGTCTTCTTTCTTAACCCTAACCCTTCAAACTAACCTTAGTCAATTCTCTACACCTAACTAAGGTTAATGATATGATAAGTATTATATTTTCTTTTCTATTTTTATTAACTTATCATATCTTCTTCTTCTTCTTCATCTTCTTCTTCCATGAAGAAAGCTTGCTACTCCAATGGCAAGTGATGAAAACTAGTGAGAAATCCAATTCTAAAGTGAACCCACATCCTATTTCTTCATCCTCTACCTCTTGCCAAGTAGTATAGGGTGTTTCCCTCACAAGTTTTCTTGACTTGGTGAAGTTGGAGCTTGATCTAGCGATGCCTCGACGTAGATCATCTTCGGCATCGTCGTCGATGACCTAGCCCGTTTTTCTCCGATGAAGCCGATGCTAGAGCCCAAGATATGATTTGGACAGCGAGGTGACTTCATCACGGAGTCTAGGAGGTGGTGGACCGGATCTACAAAGGTTGTAGCCCCTTTCCTTTAGCTATATTTCCGTTTACTTGCTTGCTTCGCCTATATATCTAGTTAACGATCCGTATTAGGGTTTATAGGCACTTGTAAAATTTCAATTGGCCATGTTTGATCACTTGTGATACTTCATTAGAGTGCCTAGGAACCCTACAAAATCATGAGTGGGGTAGTTCTATTCATGTTTCTTTAATTGCCGCGAAGCATACCCGATCACCCTGTCCGGCTGCATCAATACGCACCCTAGCCCCACTCGTGAATCATCACAGTAGACCACAAATCCGCCTGATCCTAAAGGCAATGATAGCACTGGTGTCGTAGTCAGTAGAGCCCGTAGCTGCTGAAAACTGTGCTCACACTCCTCCGTCTAAATGAAAGGAACTCACTTCCGGGTCAACCCGGTCAAAGGTGTAGCAATACGGGAGAAATCCTACACGAATCGCCTGTAGTAGCCTGCCAGCCCTAGAAAGCTGCGAACCTCCGTCACTGACGTGGGTCTAGGCCAACTCCAAACGGCCTCAATATTCCTCGGGTCTACACATATACCATCTCGTGTAATCACGTGCCCCAAGAGGTCTACGCTGTCCAGCCAGAAAGCACACCTTGAGAATTTGGCGAAAAGCTGATGCTCCATCAAGGTCTGCAGTGTAATCCGCAGGTGCTGCTCGTGCTCCTCTATACTCCGAGAATACACTAGAATATCGTCTATGAATACAATGATGAACAGATCAAGATGCGGCCGGAAAATACGGTTCATCAAGTCCATGAATGCTGCTGGCGCGTTGGTGAGTCCGAACGACATCACCAAAAACTCATAATGGCCGTAGCGCGTGCGGAAAGCTGTCCTAGGAATGTCCTCCTGTCGAACCCGCAGCTGATGGTAGCCTGATCGCAAATCGATCCACGAAAAGTATACTGCCCCCTGAAGCTGGTCGAACAAATCGTCGATGCGTGGCAAAGGATACCTGTTCCGCACTGTAACCCTCTTCAGCCGGCGGTAGTCGATACACAAACGCATACTGCCGTCCTTCTTCTTGACAAATAGGACTCGAGCACCCCAAGGAGAAACACTGGGTCGAATAAGTCCCTTATCGAGCAAATCTTGCATCTGACCCTTCAATTCTCTAATTTCCGCCGGGGCCATCCGATAAGGCGGTACAGAAATAGGCCCCGTGCCAGGAACCAAATCAATACCGAAAGAAATATCACGCTCGGGCGGTAGCCTAGGAAGCTCGTCAGGGAACACATCAGGGAACTCGCTAACAACCCGAACCTGATCCAACGGAACCTCTGTCGCTCTAGTATCGCAAACATAAGCGAGAAATCCCTGACATCCCTTCCTCAAAAGCTGTCCAACGCGAAAAGAATAAATCAAACTGTGAGGGATGGCACCACGGTCCCCCAACACAACAACAACCGACTCGCCGGGAAAACAAAATCTAACTATCTTCTCACGGCAGTCCACAGAAGCATAGCACGTGGCTAACCAATCCATGCCCAACAGAACGTCGAAGTCCAACATCTCAAGAAGGATCAAATCGACCGGCAACTCTCTCTCGCCAATACGGACGGTACAGGATCGGAACACGTGCCTAGCAACAAACGACTCTCCCACGGGAGTAGTCACAACTAGCGGCTGATCAAGCAAACCGGACTCTCTACCCAAACTCAGCACAAAGTGTGTGGATACGTACGAGTGCGTGGATCCGGGATTGAATAACACGTGTGCATCAACCGAACATACTGGAAGGATACCTGAGACCACCGTATTGGACGCCTACGCGTCCTGATGCGTCAAAGCAAAAACTCATGCCTGTCCTCCACCTGCGACTGACTGTCCCCTGCCGGCAGCTGGCTGTCCTCTGCCTCGATCACCTCATCCTCTATGAACAAATCCCCTGCGACCACGACCTCTCTGTGCATGAGTCTGACGCAGAGTAACCGTAGGTACAATAGGCAACGCCCTCTGGGGTGGCGAAGGTTGTAATGTGACATGCGGTGCTGCCGCCTCACTCTGGGGTATCTCAGGACAATCTCGCACACGATGATAAGAACTCCCGCAACGGTAACATCCCGATGATGGTCGCTGACCCTCCTGGCGATAGGAACTGAACAACCGGCCTCGCCTCGAATCTCTGCCACCTGCAAGATGCCTGTCACGGCACCGAAAAGGCTGTCTCTGCACTGATGTATCCGCACGAACAATCTTCGGCTCTGGAAGTAGCAAAGTCTCAGCAAGGCGCTCCTCGACAAATAGGGCTACTTCTACAGTTGCTGCATACGTCTCGTAATGCTGTTCGCTGATCGCAAGGAACTGTGGTGTAAGCAAGCCTTGGACAAATCTCTTGACCCGCATCTCCTCGGTGTCCACTAGGTACGGAGCATAAACCGATAGCTCGGTGAACAGCACATCGTACTCTGCCACTAACATCTCCGGTGTCTGGCTTAAGGACTCGAACCTGCGTGCTCTAGCATCTCTGACACCCAGTGGGAGAAACCGGGCAAGGAATAGCGCCACGAACTCTGTCCAGGTCATAGGAGGAAGACCTGCCGCTCTACCCTTCTCGACTGATTCACACCATTTCTACGCAAGACCTTCCAGGTGAAAGCTCGCGAACTCAACCCATCTCGCATCTGCGCATCTGAGGGAACGGCATATCCGAGCCATCCTATCAATGAAAGACTGTGGGTCCTCGGCTGCATCGGTGCCTGTGAAGACCGGAGGCTTCAGCCTCATAAACTCTGATAGCGATACCGAGATAACCTCTGTAGCTGCAGGTGCAACTGCCTGTACTGTGGGTACCACCGCGGTCTCTGCAACGGGTGGAACTACCTCTGGTCGCTGCGCTCGAAGTGTCTCAACTAGAGATCCCATCATCTGGCGCATCTCCTGCATACTGGATCCCACCGTCTGGCGCATCTCTTGCATATCATCCCCTAACATGGCAATCTGATCTGTCACGGGAGGAACAGCCTGGTCGGGCACAACCGGTGTACAACCAAGATCAGACATCGTCTCGGACGAGTCAACTCGAATCTCGTCCCTCGCGGCCGCTCTCTGCGCCCTAGTAGTCTTTGGCGGCATAATGGCTGAAAGGAAAAGTAGGATTCGATAAGGATACGGAAATCGAATCGCAAGAATGTATGTACTCAAGAAGAAATTTAAATCAATAAGTCCTAAGGTCTCTTTGGCGGAGTACCGTTTCGTGAGCATGCCGCGGATCATACGCATGCTACGCCACTCTGCTTCAGCTCCCTACTCCATCATACCAGGGTCATCCTACACTCCGAAAGGTAAAAACCTACGCTCTGATACCAACTTTGTCACGACCCAAAGTTTGGCCCGTGACCGGCATTTAACCACGTAACGTCTATAGGCGTAACGCGACTAAGTGAACCGAAAACGCAGAAATCAAACAAGTAAAAGTATAGAGTGTTTTAAGCTTTAAATGGAAGCATTTACTAACATGTTAAGAAATCTAAGTAAACAATCACCAAGATAGCAATATACGACGCTGTAGCGAAGATCAAGAGCAACAAGTGGGAACATCACAGATAGAATAAACTGCATAAGTAAAGTCGGCTCACAACGAGCTCGACAACAGAATACAAATAATATACATCATCGTCCTCACACTGTCTCTAAGTCAAGTACATATAAGGTAGATGGAGAATACTAGATACAAAAGAGTGTACAATAAAAGTAATCAGATACCACAACCCACCTAACTGCAAAATAGCTCACACACCAACTGTAGTGGTATATGTAGCCAAAAGATGTAAGAAAGCAGCCTGTCGCGACTACTCCGAGGGGTAACCTGCAACTACTGTGGCACAACGGGGGTGAGTTGCCAACTCGTGAACAGAAATAACATATAAACGTAATCGTGAGCATGCACGTACTGCGCTACTCTATCAGATGCCAGCAGATGATATCAATGCGTGATAAGCAGTATGTGTAATAATCATGTAAGTGCTCTATCAGGTAATATAACTACAGGAAGAGATACAATAATGAATGATGAGCATGGGAAATATAATATCTACACGGAATGTCAACGTGGGATATATAATCGTTGTCCATCAGTGCACCCAGATCCCCCAAATAGCTCAGGCGCCGGCACTCTCATCGGCCCTCCAATCCTGTAAATCTCTGAGAATCACGAGTGCCCAACATCGGAAATCAAATATCATAAATACTCGTGTCCAGCATCGACACGCAAATCCTCATCCATCAGGCATCCGTCAGTCCGGGTCAGCCCACGAGCTCCATCTGTCAGTATCCTCCGGATAACCACCAGGTCCAACCAATCAGAGGTAGGTAGTTGTCCCTATGCCTGGCACACCGTCTACTACACAGCGAAACCGTTCTCGCCCCAGTGTACCATACCGGGTCCACCATGTACCCGTAATCGGCCTCATCCAGCTCCTCAATTCGGGTTCACATATATCACTCTAGCACCGAGAAAACACATGGTGGACGCACCGAAATATCATATCAAGGGAAACCGGGTTTCTTAAAAAGTTACATATTCTCTTTGAAATAGCCACGGTTCCCAAATCCAGAAATCACATGTAATCCAAACCAATATGCAAGTCAATGCGATGTGATATATGCATCAAGTATGAATATCATGTCAAGTCACATAAAAGATGAGCTACAGCATAATGATCATGGAAATTCTACTGTGTGAGTGTCATGGCAATTACTAACGGTGTGTGTGTAACATGCAGGATAGTGCTCGTGCAACATAAACCGTTAGTAATGGTGCAGTGTTCTATCAATTCTAGTTTATATACATATAACAGGGAATGCGGTATGTACTAATTAGTTGCCATGAACAGTAAATGTATGTAAATGAAATATGCTGCTAAAAGTTCCTATCAGCCCTGACGCATAACGCCATGCGGGAGATTTTCCCCGTAGATGTTAAATCTACTCACCGTAGTCTCGCGCTAGGTATAGCCGACGACTTGTTTCCCCTTCTGCGCGGCGTCCGTCGTACTCGCCTGCGAACCTAGAATTACGCAATATATCACAAATAAGCTCGAAGTCACACAAACACGACATTAAAGCCAAACTAGTAACTCGCGTCGTGAACCAAGCGCGCGTGTGCGCGATACGCTAAAACGTGTGATTGCACGCCTGAAGACACTCCGACGCGTCGCGATACGCAGAAACCCCAAACCCACACACACGTATCACGCGTGTCGCAAAAGTTTAAAAATATGGCTAGTAGGGTATTAAACTCCAGATTTTGATACAGAAAAGAAATTATGAAAATATATATACCAAAATACTCCACATAGCAGCAGACGCCAATCACCCCAAACACCAACCCAAAACACCCCTATCTGGCCGCAATTTGCGGCCAGAATGTATATTTCGGCGGCCTGGGTAGGGAGAGGAGCTCCCAGGTTTTGTGTGTGCACTCTATACCCCATATACATGCTACAGTAAATCCAATTTTATTCTGAAACACTCCGGGTAGAAGCAGATTTAACAGAGCCCAAATTCAAGTTAAAAACCACAATTTGCACTAAAAAGATACTTTAGGGTATTTTTCTGAAATCTGAAGCTAACCCAAGTCTAAATCCATACTAATAACCCATTACCAAGCTAATTAAGCCATAAAATTGCTAAATTTAACATATCATCACTAAATCCATTCAGTACCACCAAACATGCACATAAAACATGATTTCTAGTTAAGATACTACAAGATATGGAAAAAGAGTGTTAACTATGAGCTATATACCTTCAAAAGACCTTAAAAAACACCACAAGCCTCAGCCCTAGCCTCAAGTGTGCAGATTTGCCTCCAAACACCTCAAAAGACCATTTTTCCCAAGGTTTTGTGAAGGAAATGTGTTGTTTTGTGTAGAGTTTTGTATAGAGATCAATGGGAAGTGAAAAAGGGAAGAGGAGATGAAGAAAATTCTATGTTTGTTACTGCTTTTTTGCTGGATTTTCAGAAATGAGAGAAAGAGAGAGAAGAGAGAAAGAAAAGGGTCAAAGAAAAATTCAATTTTCTTTACCTAACCCCCATACCTCATTTTCTATTGCAAATTTGAATTTTAAAAAGGGTTTTTTTTGGATAAAATTGTGGGGAAATAACAATGAAGAATGCAAGAATGAAATGAAATGGTTAACACTTTTAACCTAGGTCACAAAATGGCTACGTGTGCAAGTGTACACTACATAATGGAAATTTCCCAATTAGGGTAACACGACTAAATATAATTAGTAAGCCCTATAATTATACATAAATATATATATATATATATAACACTTCACAACACAATTATCCCTAGCCAAGAAGGAAAATACGATACTCGGGCTTTTATGAAAAACACGCAAAATGGCTAATTATCGCGAAAACATCCTAAACGAATTTCAAAGTCTTACAGAACTTGGTGTGGTTCCTACCATTGAGCATCTAATACCTGTGTATTGTGATAACAATAGAGCTGTGGCTTTGGCCTAGGAACCCCGGTCCCATCAGCGATTCAGACAGTGATCAGGGAGATAGTAGATCTCCGGGAGACCGCGATCAGGAGAGTTGACATTGAGGATAACACAGAGGATCCACACACCAAGGCCCACCCCAAGATGCTAATCGAGAGACTTTCTGGGATGTTGGGTATGAGATACTACAACAACTGACCTTAGTGCAAGTGGAAGATTGTTAGTGATATGTATTCCCTAGAGGCCATTATTGTATGATATAGTGGATGCTTGGTCATATATATGGAGGACTTTCTTGCTCGATATGATAGTTTGTTTTCTTGCTCTACATGATAGTATGCTATCTAGTTTCCTTTATCTTAACATGTATACTGGCATTATTATACCGTCTTTCATATACATGTTGATAAAGCCCTTAGGATGTACGCTTTGCAGGCTTACCTAGCACGACAGTAAGGTTTCCGGAGGCATCATCCATGCCAATTTAAAAAATTTATCGTACTAAACAACCCTAACCTAGAATCTTAACTAGAGATTTAGACGAAACAACAATGTAAACAATTTTACATCTAAGTGAATGAGGAATACAACCTTTGTAGACTGGTCCTTCACTTCTAAAGCTCTGTGTAGTAGTCCCTTCTCTCCAAGTAGTGAACACCCAAACTCTAGTTAGAGTTCGTAAGAAGAAATGAACAAGCTTTCTCAAAGTCTTCGAGGCCGAAGATGATCTACGTCGATGAGACTCAAGCTCATGCTACCTCTTCACTAATGGTAGATTAGTGAAGCAAACACCCTAAACTAAATGGCTAATATAGTGGGTGATGATGAAGTAGGAATTGGGCTCATATTAGATTTATTTTTCTCACAATATTTCCTCACTTTGAGAAAAGCTAGCAAGCTTTCTCGTCAGGAAGAAGAAGATGAAATGGAGATGAGAATAAAAAAACTCATGAAGTGAGAATAGCAACCATGGGTGATTTAGTGTCATACACTAACTCATGTAGAGATTAAACCATGGCTAATCAATAATGGTTAGGTTAATAAATATCTACAAGTAAAAAAAAATTAGTGGACTTGGTCAATGGTTCAACAAGCTTCTACAAGATTCAACCATGTGACTAATTACCAACTAATTTGATTTACTTTAAATAAATAAAACCCATCATTATTATAAGCATGGTGTGAGTCTCATACACCTATGTAGGATGTGGTATCAAGCATGACACAAATTCATGTATATTAATATATATCATATATATACTATATACACACAAGTGAGAAAAACAAATGTTTAAGCGAGCTAATATTAGTTAATATAAATTAATATATCATATATATAATTATATATTAAATCATTAAATCAACATTTTATTTAATAATCCGGCTATATCACATACAACCGACTAATATCAAATGTGACAACCAATCGAATCAACACTTGATCCGATAAGCCGGCTATATCACATATAACCAACCGATATCACATATCGTGAGAATAGAATGCGGTATCACATACGCGCATTAATCTCGGTCATGCACATATCGCATACGTGCTCCTACTTCGTTTCGCATGAACCACAAAACCTCTGTGTAGGACTCTAAAGACTTGTCAATACGCCGGCAGTAGGTGGTGATCATATCAGAAACCCACAAGCCGCAAGCGGTCTGCTAAACGTAACGGCACCCCGGGTATTGAGCGAACAGAAGATCAACAAGCAAGCCTGCTCATACTCCTGCGAATCCAATCAGTAACACAGCTGTACAGTCCGGTCTCTTCGTTATATATGTCGCATATCGCAGCCTGGGGGTGGTAAAACGTCGGACCCCAATAGCCTGATAAGTCATGCCGATGCAAATTCCATAACGGTTCAAGAAACTACCGATAACAATTACCGGTAAATCTCAGCAACCCTGGCCAGGGATTTCCTGTTATGGCCAATCGAGCATAGCGGAACATCAACGCCCAATACCGGGAGAGACGAATACCCTCCTATCTCTCATTTCCTCCATGTGACTCGGGACTGTACCCAAAACCACCTATTTGCACGATCTCTTCAACGTGGTTTGGTGGAAATCAAAGCACAATGGGAATCATACAAGACTCTATGATGATCTCGGGTCGACAGAATAACCTGTACCAGTGTCACCAGAGAACTGTTATCTGGCAATAGGTATAATACCATCTAGGAGTTCTCGGTGAGTCCGTTCAGTGTACCCAGTCTCCACTAAGCACCCGTATACCATCTCTGATGTCAGACACCAATGGATATGGGATCATCCATCGCCCATCATATGGGTCGAGAAGCGTATACGCTAATCTACTCTGAAATATCGATGCCCCGTCTCGCTACCCCCACGACTAGGAACTTTTGAAGAATGTACTTGCCGCCTCTGCCCCACTAGTATGATCCGCATCATAATCCTGGTAGTCAAGTACTCATCCTGTGGGCTTTATCAATATGTAATAGAGAGACAATAAGTGTACATGTTAAGAAAAAGTGCAACCAGATAGCATACTATCAAGTCGAGCAAGAAAGTCCTCCCTATATATGTCCAAGTATCGACTACAATATACATCGCATATACAGTAATGGCCTCTAGGGCATACATATAACTAACAATCTCCCACTTGCACTAAGGCAATTTGTTGCAGTATCTCATACTCAACGTCCTATAGAAGTCTTTCTAGGGGAAGGCCTTTGTGAGCGGATCCGCTGTGTTATTCTTCGCGTCTGCTCTCCTAACCTCGATCCCCTGGAGATCAACCATCTCGCTTATCAGGTGATACTTGCCTCAGAATATGTCTGGAACGCTGTTGGGACCTGCGTTCCTAGGCCAAAGCCACAACTCCATTTGTTGTCAAAATAACAGTTATTGGAAGCTCAATGGTAGGAACCATGTTCATCTCATGAACATGAAATGCCCAGACAACCACTTTGGCAGCATCGTTGGTAGCGATGTTTTCAGCCTTTATCGTCTAGTTTGCCACGGAATATAACTTGGAACTCTTCCAACATACCGTCCCTCCACTGAGGGTAAAGACAATCCCTGTGACTGACTTTCAGTCGGCCTTATCACTCTTGATGCTCGAACCAAGAACATTCATTTAGTGCTTCTCAAGTACTTAAGAATGTTGATCAGTCCAAAATATTGCATTCTTAACACATCAATTTCCCTAATCTTTCTAATCATCTAAGGGTGTTTGGTATAAATATAGCACATATTAGCAACTCGTCTGCGAAATATCAAATACCATGTGTTATACATTATAACCGGCATTATGAGAGAAATTGTGTGTTTATTACTACACGCACGATCTTTGTATATTTAAACACTTGTCTTAAGATTGTTTGCAGAAATTCACCAGGTCAAATAACCGGAATCACAAAAGCGCAGATAAAACGCATCAAGTCAATGACTTGAAATCTGGCAGCAAACAAGAAAGTATAAAATATTCCAGATATCAGGAAAGTGCCATAATTCCAACACAAATCAGCACTGGAAATTTCATGCAGCAACTCCACTATATGGCCGCGGATCCACGGCCGAGTAAGGCCGATCCGTCGCGAATCCGCTGCCGTTCTGACTCATCGGTGGAAGAAAGTTTCAGACGTTGCACCCTATCAACGGCCAAACATCTTCAAGGCGCTTCAAATCTCCAGAAGTTTCCCTCCAACAGAAAGGCTTCTCATGCAACCTAGCTAACTACCATAATCTAGAAACTTCTATATACCTAACTAGCTTCCTATGCAAGCCTCATAACAACCAAGCTTCTAGGTGAAGCTAAAGGGAAAACTATAAAAGGAGACCTAGGGCTTTATTAAAAAGGTTGTTCATTAATTGAGTTGTTGAATATTGAGCCAAATTTGTACAAGTTGAGTGACACAACTTGTAATTCAAATCCCTAGCCCAAATCCAATTCCAAAGCCAAATCAAGATCTATCGAGAAGCGAATCAAGCAAGCCTTCAACGAGCCTTTGAAGTAACGCTGATCTTCATCCGAGCAAAAGATCCACAAAGATCGCGAATAAAGAAGATCGATGCGAAGCTAATTTCGGCGGATCTAGTTACCTCCTCAAATCTTGTAACCTCGAGTTGAGTGAATTGTACCTAATCATCGATTAATAAAGATGAATATTGTAAATCTTGCTTTTATTTACATTCTTGCATTATGAAAAGTTACCGATTCTTGATTCTTTCCTTTTTCATGATGTGTGAGTGAAATCTCCGCTTGTAGAGGAATCGGGAGAATAGGTAGATGATGATAATTAAATTCTTGAACTATTCTTAAGTCTTATGAGTTTTGTAAACTTTAGGAAATTGAATCATTGAAGCGCTAATTTGAGCGAGATCGCTTTAACTGTTTTTGCTCCAAATTAGAGATCAACGATCGGTGATTTAATTTGCTAGAGGGTAGAATTTGAATGATAATCAATGAAAGGACAAGAGATGATGAAGGAGAAACCCTAGTTTCTTCAATAATTTCCTAATTCTCGTTGATCGTCTTCGATCTAGCAACGAATCCTCAATAGATAAGAATTCGTAATCATTAGTATTCATCATCACTATTAATTTGATCGATTTCTACAAGCTACATTACAAATCTTGAGAATTCAATTGGTTTGGACATTTTCTTGATCTTTATTAATTCATAATTTTAGAACTATTTATTTATGTGAAACTAAAATCACACAAATATTTAAGATTTTTTTTTACCTTTTCTTTTCAAATCAAATAAAACAAATTCAAACAAATTCACACAATCTCAATGGTCGATCCGTATTCGCTAACGAAACTTCAATAGACACCGTTAATCGATTGCCGTATAAATTTCTTTGGTTGTGATTAAAACTTTTTGTGTACACACGAAGATGATCAATCAAATGGCGCCATTGCCACGGATCGTGTGCTAATTTATTGGTTTTTTGTTAATTGAGTTGAAATTTTAATTATTCCATCAGAATTTTTTAGATCAAAATCGCATCAAATGCTTAACGATTTGTTGTCAATTGTTGCAAGGGAATCTGGAATCTCTGGAACGAGAGGAAAAATTTTCAGAGCATCTCAGAGAGCTTTATGAAGGTACATGAGCATCTGCACCAATTTCTGTGCAGGGATCACATTAAGCTGAGGCGGATCCGCGGTATTTATGAGCTTCTTGCGGCGGAACCGCGGTTCATTGAGGGTTTCACTGCTTCAAACTTCTCAGGTATACTTCTGTCTTTATTATCTCCTCCCTGCTCTGTCCAATAACCAATTTCTATAGGATTCTTTGCCAAAATTCACAGCACCACTAAAAAGAAAATTGTTGCATGTTCGATCTTGGTTGTTTGCATATTTTTAACACGGAAATTAAGGGGCAAAGACCAAATTCAGATTAGGTGGGGATTTCATTACCCTTCCGAAACCCCAAAAATCACAAACATGCATCCGCATCACCCTTATTAACCAAACAATATATAGACATGACTCTAAGGACCGTCGCGCTCATTTAGGAAAGAAGAAGGTCGTGGGTAATATATTGCTTATCCGCGTTTCTTTTGTGGTGTCTAAGGCAAGTTTGTCTAAGGCAAGTGGTTAATTAATTAGATTTAGGGTTGCTTGTGCATTGTTTGTGTGAATATTTCAAAAATCCGTAATTTTTTCAAAACAAACACCAATCCAAACTTTTCTCTAATTATCAGAACGCTGCCACTTGTGCTAAACCATTTAGTGCATGCTCGGCTGGACACGGGATTCTGGTGCCCGTCTTGTCCGCGTTCCTCCTATCGACTCTAAAGTCGGTAATTCTATATCTACTTTTTCTTCACCCACTACCACACCCTTTTCGATTGATGGTTCTCCATCGAACTTCTTTAACACTACTCTGCCACTGTCCGCAGGTGCGCAGAATCCTCCCCGCATCTCCCTGCAAGAGAGATGTTACCCCATGCAAGGTCCTCTTTCGACCTGTCTTACCACTCCACCAGCCAATGGGGACAATTTCGAAATCAAACCATAATACATCAATCTTTTACCCAAATATCACGGTCTCAAGTCTGAAGACGCATACGTCTTTATTACCAAATTTGAAAATGTATGCGCTATGATGGGTACTTTACACCTTTCTATGGATGCTATGAGATTACGTCTTCTCCCATTCACTTTGTGCGATATAGCCGAGAAGTGGCTTTATAACACATCCGCACATTCTATTTCGAACTGGGGAGAATTCGTAACAGCTTTCCATAAGAAATTATACCCTAATTATAAAACAGCTCGAGTCCATAGCGAAATAAATCAATTTACCCGGCTTCCAAATGAACCATTCTCGAAGTGTTTTGAATGCGTCAAGGATATGTTAGTTCAATGTCCTCATCAAGGAATCCCTAGATGGGATCTGTGCAGAAACGTATATGAGGGCATTAATCCTACAACAAAACAGACCCTTGAATCCATGTGTCAAGGCACCTTCATGAATAAAGATGATGGTGAAGCATGGAGATTTTTAGAAGATTTCGCTAAAAGAACTTTACAGTGGGAGAGTGTAAACCAGTCATCTTCTAGGGGTGGCATTCATCAACTTGATGTTTCCATAGGAGTTAGAGTTGAAATGGCAGCAATGCAAAAGAAACTCGAAGCTTTAGAACATAAATTTTTAGCAGCCTCGCTAAATTAGATGTCACTCTCCAAAACTTTCCGTGGATGCTGTTCTGATCTATTTCATCTTACGGAAGTATGTCCTTTAAATTCTCCGTTTCAAGGTCAAGAGCATACCAATGCTGCTTTCCAACAAAGACCTAGAAACGATCTGTATTCTTCCACGTATAATCAGGGTTGGAGGAATCACCCTAACTTTTCTTACAACCAATCACAAACTGAAAACAGGGTTCCAAATCAAAACAATTTCCAAAGGTGTCACGACCCAAAATTGGCCCGTGACGGCCCTAGTAGTACGCAACGCCCTAAGACGTAACGTAGTAAAAGAAATCCAAAACCCAGAAATCTAAACCATAAAAATACGGAAAAGATAATATAAGTTTTTGAAACATTTGAAATCGCAACACAAATTCTTTAAAAGTCCTACTTTATTTCTTTAATGTTTTAGCAACACCCCCTTTTTGTAAAACTAGCCAAGATGAATACAACACAAAAATATGACGCCGTAGCGAAGAAATAAAGATAATAGAGAGAAGCTGTATATAAAAAAAACAAACCCACAAATAATATACAGTAACGTCCTCACCAAGTCTCTAAGTCAAAAACATAATAGCAGATGGAGAGTACAAGGTACAACGAATGTACAATACAAAATACAGATGACCACCAAAATCCACCTAAGCAAAATAGTACTGTGAGCTGATGCGGTATCTGTAGCAGAAGATGATAGCTGAAAACCTGAATAGCCTGCATCGACTACTCTGGGGAACAACCTGAAACACCTGTGGCACAACGGGGTGAGTTGCCAACTCGTGAATAGTAGATAACATATGCAGGTAATCGCAGAAATGCACGTACAGCATGAATCTAAGATATGCGATAACAGTAATAACATGTCATGCAAATGCTGAATAAAGAGAAGTACACTAGCAGGTACAGTCAATATGTGAAGCAATAGTAACATGACAATAATATGCAATAACCATACAATAGGGATATGAGAAAGTAGATATGCAACTATCATAAGGGTACACTAACAGGTACTACCAATATATGAATCTGTGCATAAAGTAGATAAGTGTGAGGTATAGGGTGGAATATGTCATTTCCACGGGAACCTGACATCGTGGTAGGATCACAATCCATCAAACACTCAAATCCACAATTCCTCAAATCAGCCCCCAAACCGGGCTCTCACATCACATAGGTCTCACATCACCTCAATGTACAAAATCGAGTAGCTCTCCTATATCTCGAATGTACAAATCAACAATCTCTTTCATATCCAATATCCAATCTCAATGAATCACCTATATCCCAAGTCGAATCTCAAGTAAGTTTCTAACATCCTAAAGGTATATATATATTTGCAGAAATAAATATGATGGGGGCAATACACATATATTCGCATCCTATTCCTCTAATATTGGTGTAAGGGTATATATAACAACGGCTAATCCCCTGTTATATATACAAAGGTGTTTAAAATAAATATCATGAAAACAATGTGCCAAGCAACGACACAGAAATCCTGATAGGTACGTATCATACGCTGTCCCGAAAGCACGAGTGCCTAGCTCTGACCCTCGCCTTTCGACGTATGCATACGTGCATGACTCCGGTCGGTATCCCCAAGATAACTGCGGAGTAAAAGGTAATATCATCGGACGGTATGGTTCCCCTGACAGGCTCACCGTCTAACAAATCCAGCGATCCGTTCTCGCCCCTGGGTACCTCCGGGCCCCACCATGTACCCTCATTCGGCCTCTACGCCTCCTTGCATGGGGTATAAATAATCAGCACCGATAAAACTCATGGTGGATGCGCAAATATCATATCAAGGAAAACGAGTTTTTCAATGTATGCATAATTTCATGAACTCCTGCGGTTCCCAAATCCAGAAAACATCATGTAAAATCCAAATAATAATGCGCAATCCAGGAATAAACATTTACGATATATCTGAAATGCGAGCATATAACAGAGAATATGTAGCCGAAACCAGATGTATGCGAAATCAATAAGGTACAGCTAAGTAACATCAGTAAAGGTAAATATGTGACTGCAACCGAATATGTGTGTAACATACAGGTGTAGCAATGTATAGGTATCTACCTATAAGAACTGATGTCGTATACCCCCCTGGGTATAACTAAAATATGTAGGATATCCCCCCGGTATAAGTAAAATGTGTGCAAGGTATACCTCTCGTAAGGTGTATATGTATCTATCACTAAAGGTATGATGCACTATAGGTATACCGATAAGCTAGATGTCATGTGTGATAAGCAATAGTGTCTATAATGGTTAGTGTGTGGCATGGCAATTGTTGACGGTGTGTGTGTAGCATACAATCCGTGCTCATGCAACTGAACCGTCAATAATGTGTGCAGTGCCCTACGGCTACTAGTCACGGTACAACTGTATTTAAGTAAATATGTAAAGGCGCAATTCTAACAATGACGTAGAATATGCGACAAGTATTAGAATCCTAGCCCAGATGCATAACGCCATGCGGGCGATTCCCTTGTAGATGTTAAATCTACTCACCTACGCTCCACGCTAGGTGAATCCTACCACCTGTCTCCCTCTGTAGTAGTTTCCGTAGTCCCTGACTGCAAACCTGCAAATAAGACACGGAAATCATATATAAGCCAAATATTCCGCGAAACGCGATATCGAACCAAAACGAGAAACTCGCGTCGCGAACTAAACGCGCGTGTGCACGATACGCTAAAACGTGTATGTACGCGTCTAAAACCATCGCGAGACACCGCGATACGCTGGATCACAGAACCCTCTCGCGTATCGCGCGTATCGCGCAAACACAACGGACACCAAAAACGATATATAGTCCCAGATTTTCCTACAGGCCAAAACTTACAAAACTAGACATGCCAAAGCGCTAGACAACCCTACATACAACCCTAGCCAAGACCCCACCACCCCAGTCCCCAACTTGGCCGCAAATTGCGGCCAAACCTAATAAAACTGCGGCCTGGGTAGAGAATTAGGGGGTCGTGCTCAGGTGGTGGTATCTAGACCTAGTGTACATGCTCCAGTTTTCTCAATTTTATTCTGTAGGGTCCGGATCAAAAGCAGTTTACAAATACCCAGTATATCACTTAAAAACACTAATTTAGCACAAAAGCAAAACCTATGGTATTTTAGTGTAATCAGGGATATTTCTCAGTTGAAGTGACCCTATTAACACTAAAATAGGCTAGGTTTACCCACTCAATCATCACTAAATCAAATTTCCACACAAAACACCGTATTAGCACTAAACTAGCTAATTAACACTAACCGACACCAATTAACACATAAGCTAAGCAACTAGGGGATTGGGTTCAGAAATATATCCTAAAGAACCCTAGAGAGTAGGTGAAGAAGTGGAGAAGAGCTGCTATAGGTTGATGGAGCTCCTGCTACTACTGTTGCTGCCTGCTGCTCCTGCTGCAGCTGCTGATGATGATGATGCTGTTGCTGATGATGATGATGCTGCTGCTGCTACTGAAGGCTGCTGCTTCTGCTGATGATGCAGGTAAGTGTGTGTGTGTGAGAGAACAAGAGAAAAGAGTGGAAATGAGAGAAATGAGTCAGAGTGAGAGCAAACACAAAGATCCCTCCCATTCTCACTCTCTCTCTTCATTAAATGGGCATGGCACAAGCCATGTTGCCCCATGCCCATTTCCCTCTCAAGTCAACCATTGTACCAAATAAAATAAAACCCCTTTAAAATTCATTTCAAATTTAAAACAACCATGCACACTATTAAACCCAAAAGCACCTAAACAATAATTATTAATTTCAAGAGAATGGGTTAATCTATCATGCTTGCTAAACATGGTCTAACCCCATCTCTAAACCCTAGTTATCATGCACAAGTGTGTGTGTGCCTAGAAAAATTCTAATAAAATACTCATAAAATAGGGTAAAATATTTAAAACTTAATTTTGTAAACTTTTTATTAAAAACCATACATTAAAGTATAATTAGCTACAAAACACAGTCTAAGGTGTTACAATCTCCCCCCTTAAAAGAAATTCGTCCCCGAATTTAAAAATATACTATGCGTACCTTCAAAGAGAAGATTAAAATCCTCAAATCTCGCTCGCAGCCTCCCAAGTGACTATCTCACTATACGGCAACGTCCAAGAAAAACCCTTCACAGATGGCAAGACCCTTGACCGATGTTTCTCCACCTGCCGAGCCATTAACACAATGGCTGCCGGTGAGCGAAACGATCGCGTCCAATCCAAATGGTCTGGTGCCAAATTATGTGATAAAGGTCCTGAAGGTAATTGTAAAGCATCATCACAAGGAATACGGGGTGAAAATCCAACAATCTGGGCGGAAGTGCCAAATTAAAGGCAACGAAACTAACTTGCTTATAGGATCTTAAAAGGACCTAAAATCCTGGGATAAGCTTCCCAAAATCCAACACGCCATTCATCGGAAAGTCCATAGGAATACATGATCTGTCACTGCGATCTCGAGAGTATTACCAACACAGTCGGCATAAGATCTCAGTTCGCAATGGACAATTCCCATCCTGACCTAACACAACTGGACCATCTCCGAAGTCTCTAGACTAGCTGGGGTCCAAAGTCCTACTTACGCAGAGTCAGAAAAACAACAGACTGGTGATCGACACGACCTAACCCCTAAGCCTAAGGGTGGCCAATTGGAGTGTCTCCTGATAACGGCTATCGAAGGAGAATCCTAACGATGGCGAGTGGGGATCCCCAACTGCTGACAACAATCAAAACAAACACACAACTTAAAAAGAACAACTGAGCAAACTGAGTATAACCGGACGACAAGAATCCGAATGGAGTCACACCCTGACTAAACTTGGGTAGAAACCATAACGAAATTCATAGAGATCTGCTCCCACTCCTACTTCGGAACGGTAAAAGATTACAACTCTCCAGCCGGCCTCAGATGCTCGACCCAAGCGCACAACCAGACAGACATCTTGAAATGAATCCTGACTTCTCTTTACATCCCTGTCCACCCGTAACTATCTCACAAGTCACGTCAATGTTGGTGGAACTTGAATGAATATAGAGAGTTGACAGATGTGCATGTTCTAGGATTACACGTCTCTACCCGATGATATCAGGTACACAAACGTGTCCTTAACTTAGCACACTATTGTCACAATCAAGGTCTCCGAATCATTACCCAGCCGAGTATGCTCAAGTATCACTGACGAACGAGCATCGGCGGGCAGTGTCTCGCGAAAATGATTTAAGGAAAGTGGTCGGGCGCGGACATGACAAACTTAAGCTATACTCAACGATCACACAAGAACGGTAAATCTGCAGAAGACTATCACAACAATCAAAATCCGCTGCAGGAAGATGTTCATTAAGCTCTAGTGGTCCGTGGAAAATCTGACACGACTCTCAAACAAGTAGTGTCCCCAAATCTCCAACGCAAAACCACCGCGGCCATCTCCAGATCATGAGTGGAATATCCTTCTCGTACTTCCTCCAAATGTAGGGAAGCAAAAGCGATGACTCTGTAGTGTCACCTCAGTACACACTCGAGCCCACTCAAGAAACATTACAGTTAAACAACAAAGTCGCCCGAACCAAAAGAAAAGAAAGAACTGATGCAGTTGTTAATCGAATCTCTAACTGCCGAAAACTCCGTACACATGCCTCAGTCTACAGAAAAGAAACCTTCCTTCCGGTCCATTCAGTCGACGGTGCAGTACTACTCTAGCAATCCTGCACGAAACGGCGGTAAAACCTGCTAAGCCCAAAAATCTGCGGATCTCCGTCCAGCACACAAGTCTGGGCCTAAGCTGTACGGCCACGATCTCCCTCGGAACCATACGAAACCATCTCCCGTGACCACAAGACCTAGGAGTCAACACTAAACAAGCCTGAAGAAACACTCCGAGAATCTAGCAAACTGCTGGTACTCTCCCAGTATCTGCACAACAAATCCTCAAGTGCTACTACTGTCCCTCAAAACACATTAGATAGACAAGAATGTCGTAAATAACACAACAAAAACTGGTCGAGGAACAGCCTGAAAAAAATCTGGTTCATCACATCTACGAATGCTGCTAGGGCATCAGTGAATCCAACGACTCACAAAAACACACAAAGCCCGTCGCACGCACAAGGCAGTATTCGGAATGCCATCACCCCGAATCCGCAATAATGATGACCTGATCCCGAACAAACTTAGAAGATGTCTCGCACTCTGGAGCTGATCGATGAAATCGTCACGGCGAGGTGAAGGATACCTATCCGCACCATAAGCCGGTTCAATTAACGATCCGTCGATACGCAACCCTAAACTGCCGTCTTTCCCCTTGACGAACAGAATTAGGAGCTTCCAAGAGCGAAACACTCAGACGCACAAAACTCCCAAACCACAACTCTGCAGCTGATCCTTAAGCTCCCAAGCTTCGCCGGCCCATCTGGAACAACGTCGGAAAACTCTTGCACGAAAGGAACTCGGTCCAACAATCCCACTGTGGCTCCGGTATCACGAATGAATGCCAAGAATCCACGACATCTCCTTAAAAGCCGACTAGCGAAAAAGGCTGAATTCAAGCTGTGAGAGGCGGCAACACTATCCACCTGCACAACAAGAACTGACTTGCCGGGAAAACAATTCCTGACTGTTTCCTCACGGTAGTCCACAGACGCCTAGCACGTAGTTAAACAGTCCGTGCCCAGGAGAACGTCAAATCCAACATCTCTAGAAGGATCGAAATGATGGACGAATCTCTATCTCCTATCCGATTGGCACACAACTGAATACGTGTCGCGCAACAAAAGAATCGCTGACAGAAGTTAACACAACTATGACTAATCTACACAACCACGGTACAAGAATGAAAAACAACGAATACATGAAAAGAACATATAAATAAAAGATACCTGAAAACTCCACATTGGACGTCTGCGCGTCCCGATGAGTAGAAGCAAACTCCTGTGTCTGCCCTATACTCGCAGCTGGATGAACTCCTCTGGTAGACTGAGCCCTCTGAGCGAACCTTCCACGTCTACGGCCTCTCTGAGAACGATCCTGACGCCGTGCTGAGGAACAATCCCCGACGAAGTGCTGAAGGCTTCCGCATCAAAAACATCCATGCGCTGACTGCTGACCATCCTGGGGATGAGAGCTGAACGACAGTCCTCGTCCTAAGCCTCTGCTACTCCCGCGATGGCCACGAAATCTGTCTCGACGACCAAACCTCTGCCTCTGGGCTGGTACACTGGTACGACTCCTCCACTGTCCTGGAACTCTCTGAGTCTCTGGAATATGCGCCTCATCAACTGGAGCTGCAACCACTGGTGCTATGTAGGTGACGGACTGCTGCATGCTGATCGCAAGTGGCAACAGAGTAACAGGGGTGACAACCTCCTGTCGTAGCTCCCGAACGACCTCAACCAATGAACTCATCGTCTGGCGGAAGTCCTGCATCTCTGCCAAAAGTCTATCAATAGTATATGTCGTAGGCTGATCCATCTGCACCTGTGCAACTAGAGTGCCATCCTGGTCAGTACTCGTCTCACCCGAGCCAACTCTGACCTCGGCCCTCGCTACATCACTCTGAGTCCCCATAGTCATCGGCGGCAAGGCTATAAATAGATATAAGATTCGATAAGAATAAGTAATCGAATCTCAAGGATATGAATCATCAAGGAAGGAATTTCAAGCAAATTGTACTTAGGTTACTTAATGCAAGGTACCGCACCGTGGGTATGCTGCAGACATACACACACTACGTTACTCTTCTTAAGCTACCTACTCCATCATACTAAGGTCATCCTACACTCCGAAAGGTAAAACCTAGCGCTCTGATACCAACTGTGTCACGACCCAAAATTGGCCCGTGACGGCCCTAGTACTATGCAGCGCCCAAAGACGTAACGTGGTAAAAGAAAGCCAAAACCCAGAAATCTAAACCATAAAAATACGGAAAAGATAATATAATTTTTTGAAACATTTTAAATCGCAACCCAAATTCTTTAAATGTCCTACTTTATTTCTTTAAAGTTTTAGCAACACCCCCTTTTTGTAAAACTAGCCAAGATGAATACAACACAAAAATATGACGCCGTAGCGAAGAAATAAAGACAATAGAGAGAAGCTGTATATAAAAAAATAACAAACCCACAAATAATATACAGTAACGTCCTCACCAAGTCTCTATGTCAACAACATAATAGTAGATGGAGAGTACAAGGTACAACGAATGTACAATACAAAATACAAATGACCACTAAAACCCACCTAAGCAAAATAGTACTGTGAGCTGATGCGGTATCTGTAGCAAAAGATGATAGCTGAAAAGCTGAATAGCCTGCATCGACTACTCTGGGGAACAACCTGAAACACCTGTGGCACAACGGGGGTGAGTTGCCCACTCGTGAATAGTAGATAACATATGCAGGTAATCGCAGGAATGCACGTACAACATGAATCAAAGATAAGGGATTACAGTAATAACATGTCATGCAAATGCTGAATAAAGGGAAGTACACTAGCAGGTACAATCAATATGTGAAGCAATAGTAACATGACAATAATATGCAATAACCATACAATAGGGATATGAGAAAGTAGATATGCAACTATCATAAGGGTACACAAACAGCTACAACCAATATATGAATATGTGCATAAAGTAGATAAGTGTGAAGTATAGGGTGGAATATGTCATTTCCACGGGAACCTGACATCATGGCAGGATCACAATCCATTAGACACTCAAATACACAATTCCTCAAATCAGCCCCCAAACTGGGCTCTCACATCACATAGGTCTCACATCACCTCAATGTACAATATCGAGTAGCTCTCCTATTTCTCGAATGTACAAATCAACAATCTCTTTCATATCCAATATCCAATCTCTATGAATCACCTATATCCCAAGTCGAATCTCAAGTATGTTTCTAACATCCTAAAGGTATATATATATATATTTGCACAAATAAATATGATGAGGGCAATACACATATATTAGCGTCCCATTGCACTAATATTGGTGTAAGGGTATGTATAACAACGGCTAATCCCCTGTTATATATACAAAGGTGTTTAAAAGAAATATCATGAAAACAATGTGCCAAGCATCGACACAGAAATCCTGATAGGTACGTATCATACGCTGTCCCGAAAGCACGAGTGCCTAGCTCTGACCCTCGCCTTTTGACGTATGCATACGTGCATGACTCCGGTCGGTATCCCCAAGATAAACGCCGAGTAAAAGCTAATATCACAGGACGGTATGGTTCCCCTGACAGGCTCACCGTCTAACAAATCCAGCGATCCGTTCTCGCCCCGGGGTACCTCCGGGCCCCACCATGTACCCTCATGCGGCCTCTACGCCTCCTCGCATGGGGTATAAATAATCAGCACCGATAAAACTCATGGTGGATGCGCAAATATCATATCAAGGAAACTGGGTTTTTCAATGGATGCATAATTTCATGAACTCCCGCGGTTCCCAAATCCAGAAAACATCATGTAAAATCCAATTAATAATGCGCAATCCAGGAATAAACATATACGATATATCTGAAATGCGAGCATATAACAGAGAATATGTAGCTGAAACCAGATGTATGCGAAATAAATAAGGTACAGCTAAGTAACATCAATAAAGGTAAATATGTGACTGCAACTGAATATGTGTGTAACATACAGGTGTAGCAATGTATAGGTATCTACCTATAAGAACTGATGTCGTATACCCCCCTGGGTATAACTAAAATATATAGGATATTCCCCCGGTATAAGTAAAATGTGTGCAAGGTATACCTCTCGTAAGGTGTATATGTACCTGTCACTAAAGGTATGATGCACTATAGGTATACCGATAAGCTAGATGTCATGTGTGATAAGCAATAGTGTCTATAATGGTTAGTGCGTGACATGGCAATTATTGACGGTGTGTGTGTAGCATACAATCCGTGCTCGTGCAACATGAACCGTCAATAATGTGTGAAGTGCCTTACGGCTACTAGTCACGGTACAACTATATCTAAGTAAATAGGTAAAGGCGTAATTCTAACAATGACGTAGAATAAGCGACATGTATTAGAATCCTAGCCCAGACGCATAACGCCATGCGGGCGATTTCCCTGTAGATGTTAAATCTACTCACCCACGCTCCACGCTAGGTGAATCCTACCACCTGTCTCCCTCTGTAGTAGTGTCCGTAGTCCCTGACAGCAAACCTGTAAATAACACACGGAAATCATATATAAGCCAAATATTCCGCGAAATGCGATATCGAACAAAAACGAGAAACTCGCGTCGCGAACTAAACGCGCGTGTGCACGATAGCTAAAACGTGTCTGTACGCGTCTAAAACCATCGCGACACGCCGCGATACGCTGGATCACAGAACCCTCTCACGTATCGCGCGTATCGCGCAAACACAACGGACACCAAAAACGATATATAGTCCCAGATTTTCCTACAGGCAAAAACATACAAAACTAGACCTGCCAACGCACTAGACAACCCTACAGACAACCCTAGCAAAGACCCCAACACCCCAGTCCCTAACTTGACCGCAAATTGCGGCCAAACCTAATAAAACTGCGGCCTGGGTAGAGAATTAGGGGGTCGTGGTCAGGTGGTGTTATCTAGACCTAGTGTACATTCTCCAGTTTTCTCAATTTTGTTCTGTAGGGTCCGGATCAAAAGCAGATTACAAATACCTAGTATATCACTTAAAAACACTAATTTAGCACAAAAGCAAAACCTATGGTATTTTAGTGTAATCAGGGATATTTCTCAGTTGAAGTGACCCTATTAACACAAAAATAGGCTAGGGTTACCCACTCAATCATCACTAAATCAAATTTCCACACAAAACACCGTAATTAGCATAAAACTAGCTAATTAACACTAACCGACACCAATTAACACATAAGCTAAGCAACTAAGGGATTGGGTTCAGAAATATACCCTAAAGAACCCTAGAGAGCAGGTGAAGAAGTGGAGAAGAGCTACTATAGGTTGCTGGAGCTCCTGCTACTGCTGTTGCTGCCTGCTGCTCTTACTGCTGCTGCTGCTGATGATGATGATGCCGTTGCTGATGATGATGATGCTGCTGCTGCTACTGAAGGCTGCTGCTTCTGCTGATGATGTAGGTAAGTGTGTGTGTGTGTCAGAGAACAAGAGAAAAGAGAGGAAATGAGAGAAATGAGTGACGGTGAGAGCAAACACAAAGATCCCTCCCATTCTCACTCTCTCTCTTCATGAAATGGGCATGGCACAAGCCATGTTGCCCCATGCCCATTTCCCTCTCAAGTCAACCATTCAACCAAATAAAATAAAACCCTTTTAAAATTCATTTCAAATTTAAAACAACCATGCACACTATTAAACCCAAAAGCACCTAAACAATAATTATTAACTTAAAGAGAATGGGTTAATCTATCATGCTTGCTAAACATGGTCTAACCCCATCTCTAAACCCTAGTTATCATGCACAAGTGTGTGTGTGCCTAGAAAAATTCTAATAAAATACTCATAAAATAGGGTAAAATATTTAAAACTTAATTTGGTAAACTTTTTATTAAAAACCATACATTAAAATATAATTAGCTACAAAACACAGTCTAAGGTGTTACAAAAGGGGTCCTCCACCACAAGAGCAACCAATTCAAATAAGTCAGCACCCCTACCAATCACAAAACTTTCAAAATTCGGTCAATACACCTGCACCGTATAATCCTTTCCAGTTGACCAGTACTGATAATTCCTCTTCACTTGAACGGACTTTTGAAATATTTATGAAACAGTCCATTCAAATGTCGGCTGAATTTAAGTCTTTCCTCGATAAGATCCAGAAAAACACTGACTCCCAAAGTGAGAGTATTAAATCGATGGAAGCACAAATTGCACAATTAAAAGCCGAGATGAGTGCTAGAGAGAAAGGAAAACTTCCATCTCATCCCCTACCGAATCCTGGACATTCACAACATTACAATGTGAATGCCATTACAACGTTGAGATCTGAAAGAGTGCTGAATAATCAAGACGGTGAAGAGATTGATAATCATGAAGAATTAATCAATGACATCCAGGCTTCCGCTTCCACTTTTCCTTCCACATCCACTTCTACTTCAAATCCCACTTTATCTACCCCACCATTTTCTTGCGAGCCTATTCTGCGTTTTCCTCAAGGCTCGAACCCTCAGCATATTTCTTCTAGTCCACCAAAGACGATCCCCACTTCTATTCTGGGATCAGTTCCACAGACACCACCTTCTCCAATGTTGGACCCAGCTATTATTGCTAAAGCTCCTTATCCGAATCGGTTATGGGGAAACAAAATGAGTTCATATAAAATAATGAAAATTTTTAAACAGGTTAACATCAATATCTCTCTCCTAGATGCTATTCAACAAGTCCCCTCTTATGCGAAAATTCTCAAAGACTTGTGCACTAGGAAGAGGAAGACTCAAGTGCCCAAAAAGGTCTTCATGACAAATAATGTTAGCACTGCTTTTACCGCACAGTTACCAAAGAAACGTAAGGACCCTGGCTGTCCTATAATCTCGATTTCTATTGGGGGTAAAAGCATTAACCGTGCTCTACTTGATCTTGGCGCAAGTGTTAACCTGCTTTCATATTCTATTTACGAGCAGTTAGGGATTGGAGAGTTGAAACCAGTTCATTGCACTCTCCAACTGGCAGACCGTTCAATCACCAAACCTAAGGGTGAACTGGAGGATGTGATGATAAAAGTCGGGGAATTTATATTCCCTGTGGACTTTATTGTTCTCGATACACAACCTGTAGCAAACCCACAGAACCAAATTTCGGTGATTTTGGGTCGACCATTCCTTGCCACTTTCAATGCTGTCATTAACTGTCAAAACGGTTCTATGAACGTATCTTTTGGAAAAATGAAAATTGAACTGAACATCTATAAAATTGGAAGTCAGCCGTCTGAACCCTCTGCTCACATACTTGATATCTGATCTGTCCACGAGAATGCTTCCGAAAGTTGCGAAGTTGATGAACTTTGTTTTGAAAATCTCGACGACACTAGCACATCAATGTTTGATCTTGCACATCATAGTGATGGTACTCTTTCCACTCCTGAGTCTCAAAGTTTCGACTCTTCACTTTCCGAGTCTGTATCTTTTACAGGCTACGAGCTTCTTCGTGACTCCGAATATCATTCTCTGACCCCACCTTCTATAGTTTCTCCGCTCGCATTAGATCTCAAACTTTTACCTTCTCATCTTAAATATGCATATTTAGGTGAGAATGAGTCTTTACCTGTGATCATATCCGCTTCTCTAGCCTCAGAACAAGAGAATGTGATATTAACGGTCATGAGATCTAATAGGCAGGCGTTTGGTTGGACTCTGGCTAACATCAAAGGGATTAGTCCCCTAATAGTTGAACATCATATACATATGATGGATGAAGCCAAGCCAACTCTAGAACCACAGAGACGGTTGAACCCCTTCATGAAGGATGCAGTGAAGAAAGAAATCGTCAAATGCCTTGACAATGGTATCATTTACCCAATCTCTGATAGCCAATGGGTAAGTCCAATTCATGTAGTCCCTAAGAAATCTGGCATCACGCTCATAACAAATGAGGCAAATGAGTTAATCCTGACACGCACTCAAACTGGGTGGCATGTATGTATTGGTTACAGAAAACTCAATGCCGCAACGAGGAAAGACAACTTCCGTCTACCTTTCATTGACCAGATGTTGGAACGCTTAGCTGGACGTGAATACTATTGCTTCATGGAAGGATACTCTGTCTATAAGCAGGTCCCTATTGCCAAAAAGGATCAAGACAAAACCACATTTACTTATCTTCTTGGTACTTTTGCTTATAGACGCATGCCCTTTGGTTATGCAATGCTCCTACTACATTTCAGCGATGCATGATTGGGATATTCTCGGACATGGTCGAGAATTTTCTGGAGATTTTAATGGACGATTTCTTGATATTCGGCGATTCTTTTGCTGACTGCCTATCTCATCTTGATGCAGTTCTTACTCGTTGTAAAGAGAAGAACTTAACCTTGAATTTGGAAAAATGCCATTTCATGGTCCAAGAGGGAATTGTGCTTGGACACGTCATTTCACGGAAAGGCATTGAGGTTGAAAAAGCTAAAATATATGTCATTTATAACCTTCCTCATCCCAAATGCCTCAAGGATATACGATCTTTCCTTGGCCATGCTGTCTTTCACAGGAGATTCATTAAGGATTTTAGCAAAATTGCTAGACCTTTAACTCTTCTCTTGGACAAGGACACATCCTTTCACTTTGACTCGGATTGTGAGGCAGCATTTGACTCACTCAAACACTCTCTCACTACAGCCACCGTTCTATCATCTCCAGATTGGAACCACCCTTTTGAGCTTATGTGTGATGCATCAGGTTTTGCAGTTGTTGCAGTCTTAGGACAACACATTGAAAAGATGCCACACGTGATCTATTGTGCAAGTAAGACACTGAATGATGCTCAAATTAATTATACAACTACCAAAAAAGAACTTTTGGCAGTTGTATTCGCATTAGAAAAATTCAGGCCTTACTTGATTGGCTCACCAATTGTTGTGTACACTGACCATTTCGCCTTGAAACATCTTTTGGTGATGAAGGATGCTTAAAGTAGGCTAATACGTTGGATCCTTCTATTACAAAAATTTGACCTTGTTAGTAAAGATAAGAAAGGATGTGAAAACGTTGTAGCCGACCATCTGTCGCGCATCTCTTCTTCACCTGTGACGTTGCCGATCAATGATTTTTTCCAGTCGAACAACTCTTGAAAGTATCCAATGAATATTGGTTCGGAAATACTATGAATTTTCTTGCTACGGGACTTATGCACCACGAATGGTCAAAACAGGACAAATATCGATTTCTATCCCAAGCAAAACACTTTTACTGGGATGGACCCTATTTGTTTATGTATTTTCCTGACCAGATCATTCGTAGATGTGTCCCTAATGATGAATTCAAGAGTGTTATATCTTTTTGTCATGATCAGGCATGTGGGGGTCACTTTGGTCCTCGAAAGGCAGCGAAAATGGTTTTGCAATCCGGTTTCTATTGGCCGACTTTGTTCAAAAATGCATTTGATTATTGCAAAACCTGTGCACAGTGTCAACACACGGGTAGGATTTCCCAGAGAAACGAGATGCCACTTCAACCCATCTTGGTGATTGAAATTTTTTACGTTTGTGGTATTGATTTTATGGGTTCTTTTCCCAACATTTTCGGGAATTTGTACATATTACTTATGGTTGATTACATCTCGAAATAGGTGGAAGCTATTCCTTGTCGCACTAATGTTAAAAAGGTTGTCATTAAGTTCCTTAAAGAGAATATCTTTTCGCGATTTGGACACCCACGCGCTATCATTAGAGATAAGAGGACGCATTTCTGCAATCGGTCTTTCGAGACTTTGATACGGAAATATGCAATCAAGCACAAACTTTCTATACCCTATCATCCCCAAACGAGCGGGGAAGCTGAGGTTTCAAACAGACAAATCAAACAAATTTTGGAGAAAACAGTTCCTAAAAGTTGAAAAGATTGGTCAACCAAATTGACGGATGTTCTTTGGGAGTTCCGAACTGCATATAAAACCGATCTAGTTATGTCTCCTTACAGACTAGTGTTTGGAAAGGCCTGTCACCTTCCGGTCGAGATTGAGCACAAAGCAATGTGAGCCGTTGGAGAACTTAACTCTGACTTAAATCAAGTCTGCAACTTTCGGAAGCTGCAATTAAACGAGCTAAGCGAACTCCGCGACGAAGCTTACGATAATGCTGTAATTGTAAAGAACCGGATGTTGGGGTAAAAACTTACACCCCGGTTGACCAAGTCAAAATCAAAGTCAACCCCAAGCCAAGTGGGCCCAAGCCCAGATCCAGTGGGCTCATGCCCGGGTCGAGCCCGAACATGAAGCGGGCGGCCTCCCCCTATGCCAAAATAAAAATTTTGTAATAAATAATTTTGTTGTATTTCTTTTATCTTATTTTATGGATAAATGTAAGAAAAATAGGCATAAAGCCAAATTTTTGTAAAGCCCATGGCTTATGTGCAAAAAGAAATGGCACATGAGCCATGGGATAGGCAAAATGCCATTTTGTGAAGCCCAAGGGGCTATGTGTAAAGTGTATAGCCTATAAACACAAAGATAATGAAAATATCTCACAAATTTTTCTCTCTCTCAAAAATTTTTCAGATCTGAGATCTTTTCTCCTTCTTCAAGGTTCCAAAACCTTTTTCTTTCTCTTGAGTTAAATCAAGAGTTTTACTCTTCATTTTACAAAACAAAATAGTTTTTCACCACAAAACCCATAAATGGGAGCTCAGATCTTCCATTAGATCTCAAAAAGAAGAGATTTTTAAAAATCCCATATCTCTTGATCTTCAAGATCCAGC
This sequence comes from Agapanthus africanus, assembly GCA_030015575.1. Taxonomy (NCBI): domain Eukaryota; kingdom Viridiplantae; phylum Streptophyta; class Magnoliopsida; order Asparagales; family Amaryllidaceae; genus Agapanthus; species Agapanthus africanus. The sequence goes on from CM057346.1 coordinate 237,344,269, forward strand.
TAACAGAGGAGGAAGAAGAAGAACCCCTCCCATTAACCCTAAAAAAACACACTTAGGAGTCCAACTCCACTCTGATTTCTCTTCCGAGAATCTTTTCAGGCTAAAAGCCTCTTTTTCTCGCCGGAGCTCAAGCGCAGAGAGCCCATGTGCCGACACGTGGCGCGCTTGCTCTGAAGTGCTCAGCGCTCTAGCGCACAGCGCCCGCATGCTGACATGTGGCGCGCTTGCGCTCAAGCGCAAAGCGCCCACGTGCCGACACATGGCGCGATTGCGCTCCAGCACCCGTGTTCGAGCGCAAGTCGCCCCTGTGCCGATACGTGGCGCGCTTGCGCTCAAGCGCCAGCGTTCGAGCGCAAGTCGCCCCTGTGCCGACATGTGGCGCACTTGCGCTCAAACTCCCAGCGCACCAGCACAAGTCGCCCCCATGCCGACACGTAGCGCACTTGTGCTCGAGCGTCAGTCGCTGAAGGGCAAGCGCCCACGTGCCGACACGTGGCGCGCTTGCACACAAGCACCCAACGCTCAAACGCAGAGCGCCCACGTGCCGACACGTGGCCCTCTAGCGCCTGAGCGCACAGCACTTAGGCGCACAGCGCTCAAGGTGCTGCCCCCACGCATCCTTTGGATGTCTTTTCCCCCTTTATATATATTTGTATATATATACGTATACATATGTACATACACACATACTCCACGACACTGTCCCGTAAAAACTCTGCGTGGCTCCCGATATATTTAAAACCCCACACCAAAACAAAAAACGCGTACACTGCACATTGAGTTCGCATGACCGGTTTAACCCGTTAATCGGAGGTTCCCTCGCATCAAAAGCGAGGGGTAATTAACGGCCGCTTAGTCCGCGGCTGCCGGAGATTCGGATCCCCACAATCATTAAACCCCGGCCTACCTAGGCAGGGGGAATCTGTAGTACGCCTGACAAGCGCGCGTATTCCCATCTCAATGGGGTGACGAAAAACACCCTACAGATTCTGGCACGCCCTGTGGGACATTTCTCTCCTCCCATATTTCAGGTTAAACGTTCATGCGAACTCAATCAATATACATATCGATTGTCTATACTGAAATGATGTTTTTTTTCTGTGCAGCAATCAACTTTCGACGACAATGTCTCCCAAGACGAATTCAGCTTCCAACACGACCCCGATTCCGTACGTGGTATCAACGCTCTTGTGGTTCTCCCCGCAAGCCTCAGTCGACAGTGGGAGGAACCGCCCCGCCAGTTTGGCTCCGTCATCATCTACCCTGCTGGAAGAGCTCATCTTGCGGAAATCCCGGCGAAACAGTCGGCCAAACCGGTCTCAAGGGGCAAGAGGCCAAATGTCGTGATCGCTAAGGCATCACAACCGAAACTTAAGATGATGTCTGAACGATTCTTTGGTGCTCCAGCGGGGGGCAAGAACTCCGGTACAAAGGGCAACATCAAAGCTTGCGGACGAGCTCAGGCGATGACTCCAACAAAGGCACAATCGAGTATATCTCCAAAATCCTCCATCGCCCGGTCTACGGCATCTTCCCAAAGTGCCGAAGTCTGCCAGGTATTTAAAGCAGAAAAGTTAAGGTAGAAGCGGCTCAGGTATCGAGCCAACAAGAGGGACAGGACTTCGGCCAAATGGAATTTTATAAAGTTCCAAGAGGGACAGGACTATCGCCCGCGACGACGGCTGAGTCGGACGTGAGAATCAGCAATTCCTTCGAGCCTCTGAAGTGGGTTCAGAAAAATGCCATGACTGCCAGAATCAAGAAGACAGCGGTCCGAACAATGCTACAAAGAGACGTGTCCCGGCCCCAACAGAAAAGGTATGACACTGTCTCTTCAAGAGTCTATCACGCGCTCTGTGCCGCATGAAAGCAGCGGGGAAAATCCAGAAAAGAAGTGCCAGCACCATTCAAGAATCCGGCCAGGCTATCCGCCTTCAATTGACTGCCCGCTACTGAAACAGGAGGGCCAAGACAGCGATCCGTGAAATCAGCCACCGATAATAAAAAGACGGCTGGATATGTCGTCCATACAATCTATATGGCGGGCGGGCGTCCCAGTGACAACCTTCGCACGAAAAGCAAGGATGGGGCCACCACTTCCCAAGTCCAATCTGGCTTGAATGTGGTTGCCGCTTCCCAAGAACAACCGCCTCCACCGGATGATGAAAACCCTCTCGCGGAGGAAGATAGGGAGAAAGACCTCTCGGTCCATGCAGAGTCGAGCTCAGAGAGCAAGGAAGAGCCGACTTTCCACCCCAGGACCACGGAGCAAGAGCTGCTCCAAGAGCTTTGGAAACAGCTCAAGAGCAAAGATAAAGAGATGGCCAAGCTCTATTCAAAAATTGACGACCTAACGAACGTTGTGATGCAGCTTACGACTCAAATTGCTCGAGCACCTCCCAATCAAGCACAAGTCACTACTAATCAGCTGGGTGATGAAAATCCGAAGCAGCCAATGCCTGTTCTTTTCGGTCCAGGACTGGTCGAGCCGCATGAAAGCCGGCCACATTCCGCTTCTGGGGACGCCTTGGCCCCGGATAGCACCATCCCGCTAACACAGGATCGGATAATGGATTTGGTCACCAGCAAGGTTAAAACATTGGTGGCCGAAACTGAAGCTCGGAAAGAAATCGGCAGTAGTGGGCGGACATATCCCGCACAGTATGATCTGATCGAGTTCCCGAGCGACTACGTCATTCCTAAGTTCGGAAGATTTGACGGGACAGGAAATGCAAATCAGCACGTCGCCCACTTCAAAGCCTCCTGCGGAAATACAGGGGGCAATGACGCGCTCCTTCTTCGTCAGTTTGTCAACAGCCTGACCGGTGTCGCCTTCGACTGGTACGCGAGTATACCAGACGGGTCTGTCATTACCTTTGCCCAAATGGAGTCTCTGTTCCGGCAAAGGTTCATGAGTGTCAGTGATAAAATCTCCATTGCCGACCTTGTGAGGACCAAGCCGGGGAAGAATGAAAGAAACACCGACTTTACCGCTCGATGGCGTAATCTCACAGTCAAGTGCGAACCGCCGCTGGAGCAGGACCAGTCCGTCAGCCTTCTTATTGGGAACCTCAGCAATTGGATGGTCCCATTCTTGTGTACAGCGGGCCTCAAGACATTTCAGGAGCTAACCAAGAAAGTCCAAATGCTTGAACGCTCGAAGCAAGAGTCCCCGCAGGTCTCTCAGAGAGACAAAACTTGGAAAAGCAAGCGGGACGACAACCGTAGAAGCGGGAGTTCCAGCAGTACCAATGTCTTCAATGCGTCCGACGGTGAAGAAAAGCGAAGGGCGGGCGAATCCAAAACCAACCGGTCTCGAAAGCCAGTGCTAGGAGGAGAAGGGCCTTTCCTAGAGGAGAAAAAGAATAAAGTTTACTCTTTCAGAAGGGACAAGGTCCACAAGATATTTAAAGATGCCTTGAACAACGGCCTACAATTGCCGGAGTCGAAAAGACCCCAAGAAGCAAAAATGAACGACAATCCCCTGTATTGCCCGTACCACTGAGTGGTGAGCCATGCGATCGAGGATTGCTATATCTTCAAGGACTGGGTCGAGAAGCAGTACAAGGCCGGAGAGATCAAGCTGTCCAAAAGCGTGTTGGTGAACAATCAAGTTGCAACCACCAACATTAAACAGACAGAAGCTGAAACCTTCTAAGAGCAGACAGCCAAACCCGCTGCCCTGAGCAATGAAACGGACTCATCGCGGCCTCTATGGATTACGCACATATCTAATAAGACGAAGAAGATGATAAAGCTACTTCGGAACGAGCCCAGGACGGAATGGGAACGACAGAAGAAACCTACCAGTCCAGCTGCCAATGCGGCTCCATTAGGCTCAAAATCTAAGAAGCTCAGGAAGAAGAAAAGTGCAGCTCGGTGCGAAAAAGAGTCTGCAAGGAGATCGACCATTCAAAAATATATCGATTCCCTCGAAGAATATGAACAAAAGGAAAGAACATTGATTCAATTGAAGGAGCTCTTCCCTGTAAAAGCGGCTGAAATTCTGGAGGAGTTAGAAGAAGACTCCAATGAAGAGATCCCGGTAGTGACCTGCTACGCCATCCATCTTGGCAGCAACTCGGAAGAGGAGCTCTATTTTCCCGAAGAGGACGAGGAGCTTGCTACAACGGCCAATCAAATCCAGCTCAGAAGCGGCAGGGCTCTACTGCCAAATCAGGGCAACGCCCCAAAAGGGAAGGAAAAACAAGTCTCTAATGAAGAAGATGGCAGAGAACCGGCTGATGAAAACATAAGTCCTTCCTCGGTGGACTATAATGTCTTGGCACATCTCCGGAAGCTTCCGTCTCTCCTGAGCATCTACGACGCTTTGGTCCTATCTAAGGAGCTTAGAGATGTTCTCATTCACGCTCTACAAAACCTCGAGCGGTATCTGGCTCACTTTGCGGAAATTAATATGAAAGAAGCCCAGCACGCTTTGCATGCCGCCGCAGTCACATTTAAGGATGAAGACTTGCTACTGGGAACAGCTGAGCATAATCGGACGCTTTACGTGACCGGGTACAGCGGCGGAGATCGGATTAATCGCATATTGATTGATCCGGGGTCTTCAGTGAACATCATGAACTTGCGGACGCTGAAGAGTTTGTCAATGGACGTCCGACACCTGTTAAGGGAAAGGATTGTCATTCATGGCTTCAACCAAAATTGCCAGCAAGTTCTGGGGTCCATAGCTCTGCCAATCAAATTCGGGGATCTGCAAACTGAAGCTAAGATATACGTGATCGACGCCGACACGTCTTATAAGATTCTCTTAGGGCGGCCGTGGATCCACGATTACGGCATCATTCCGTCAACTCTCCATCAATGCATGAAGTATACTAAAAATGGCGAAGAAAGACGCATTGAAGGAGACATCCAGCCGTTCGGTGTGCATGAAGTTCGATATGAAGATTCTCGGTACTTTATGAACCACCAAAATGCTAAGCCACAACTGACCGAAGGTAGAGCGTCCTCGAGACACAAAAGCAAATCTGAGCCGGCTGTCACTTTCAAAAGCAAAAACGCCCAAGTGCGCCCGCGTTTCGGTAGCGACACTGATGAGTCCGACGCTGGAAGTCCGTCCTTCCGTAAAAATCGCCCTCATTTCGGTAGCGATACGGACGAATCTGTTACTGAAGCCCCATTTAGCAGCAAAGTCCACCCTCATCTTGGCAGCGACACTGAAGAGTCTGAGGATGAGGACCTGCCGTGCAACAGCGATGCAGATTGGACCCTCATGCAAAAAGCGAAACTATGAGAGACCTTCGAAATTGGAGAAGTGTCCCTAGCCGTCACAAGGGTACCGAAGCAGATGTGTAAAGAGCTCGATGCGTTGTCAGGCTCCACCGTGGACCAGCTGAAAACTTTCTACTTCCCCGGGAGGAAAAATGGACAGAAGGGCATCCTATTTTACGGGTCAAACCCCGTTGTGCACCCGGACGATTTGTCTGTCGCGTGCCTTCCATATGAGAGAGGCATAAGAGCTGTCCTCAATCCCAGATACAATGCGCCCGAGATGCGGGAATATTTTAAAAGGTGCGGATGCCGGTTATATCAAACAGAGTCCGAAGAAAAGTTTTACGAAGGGCTATGGCATCCACCTCAGGTCCGAGCACTTATCGATGGACGAATTCCAGATAGACGGGGCATAGGCTTCATTCAACCGGATTCCAAGGCATGCTACATGATCCATGTTGGGAAAGCCAGCGAAGAGCCAAATGATGAAGACGAGCTAGACGAACCCGAGGAAGCTCCTCAAGAGCTCGAAGTTGGCGGACAAGCAACCTTTGACGAGCTAACCGAGATTGACTTAGGAACGCCCGATAATCCAAGGCCGACCTACATCAGCTCGCTCTTGTCAGAGGAAATGAAAGCTCAGATAATCGCCCTGCTGCATGAGTTCATCGACTGCTTCGCGTGGACATACAAAGAAATGCCTGGCCTTTCCCCTGAAGTGGTCGTGCATAAGCTGGCTATATCTCCTGATGCTAAGCCAGTCAAACAAGCTCCTCGAATAATGAGAAGGGAACTAGAAGAAAAGGTCATCGAGGAAACTAAGAAGCTCATCGATGCCGGCTTCATCAGGGAAGAGAAATATGCGGACTGGATCGCATGCATAGTACCAGTGAAGAAGAAAAATGGGCAGATCCGAGTTTGTGTCGATTTCAGGGACCTCAACAAGGCATGTCGTAAAGACGACTTTCCGCTACCGGTCATGGAAATGATGGTCGATGACACCTCAAATTATGAGCTGTTCACATTTATGGATGGCTCGTCTGGATATAATCAGATCAAGATGTCGCCTGAGGATGAGAAGCACACAGCATTTCGAACCCCGATCGGAATATATTGCTACAAGGTGATGCCGTTCGGACTAAAGAACGCAGGTGCCACATATCAAAGGGCAATGACCAATATCTTCGATGAACTAATTCATAAATTCGTCGAATGTTATGTTGACGATTTGGTAGTTAAGACTAAAACCAAGGCCGATTATATCCAAGATCTTAGGACCGTTCTCACCAGACTGAGGGAATACGACCTGAAGATGAATCCTCTGAAATGCGCTTTTGGCGTGTCATCGGGAAAATTCCTGGGCTTCATAGTCCGACATCGAGGGATCGAAGTTAACCCATCAAAGATAAAGGCCATCATGGAGATGCCCCCTCCGAAGAGTCTGACGCAGCTAAGATCTTTTAAAGGCAAGCTTGCTTATATACGGAGGTTTATCTCAAATTTATCGGGGAGATGTAGGCCCTTCTCAAAGCTCATGAAGAAAGGAGCTCCTTTTATCTGGGATGCCGCATGTCAAGCAGCGTTCGAAAGCATCAAACAATACTTGTTGCACCCTCTAGTGCTGGCCGCTCCCATTCCAAATAAACCGCTGATTCTCTACACTGCCGCGCTGGATGAGTCACTCGGTGCGCTCCTTTCCCAAAATAACGAGGAGGGAAAAGAAAATGCCCTCTGATACCTCAGTCGAACTCTAGTCGGGGTGGAACACAACTATTCCCCAACCAAAAAGCAATGCCTGGCTCTGATATTTGCTGTGAAGAAGCTGCGGCACTATCTGCTCGCTCATCGGGTTATGCTGATCTCCAAGGTCGACCCACTCAAACACTTGATGACCAGAGCAAGCCTAGCCGGCAGAATGGAAAGATGGGCTGTCATGTTACTTGAGTTTGACATAGTTCATACATCTCAGAAAGCAGTAAAAGGGCAAGCTCTTGCAGACTTCCTTGCTGCTCATCCTATACCAAAAGGGTCGCCGCTAAATTGTGAGTTACCCGACGAACAAGTGCTGCACCTCGAGGAAGATGGGCCATGTTGAGAGCTCTACTTCGATGGAGCCTCATCAATAAGGACCTCTAGTAAATCAAGCGTCCCGGAGAAAAAAGCAGGGATAGGATTGGTGTTCATCACACCATCAATGGGAATCCTACGGCGTTCTTTTGCTCTCACCGAGCCTCGCACAAACAAAGAGGCCGAGTATGAAGCTCTGATAGCTGGTTTGGAGCTCGCCATAGAAATGGAAATCCATCGGCTACAGGTTTATGGTGACTCCCAGCTTGTCGTCAACCAAGTAAGCGGCAACTATAAGATTTACAAACCAGAGTTAGCTCGGTACAGAAGCCGGGTGGTGGAACTCATGAAACGGTTCACTCACATTGAACTAACAAGAGTCCCTAGAGCGTTGAACGGAAAGGCTGACATACTCGCTCGCTTAGCCAAGAAGCTGGCTGATCCTGACATGGACGAAATTCTGATCATAGTCAGGAGTCGGCAGATTGTACCCCCAGTCTCTTTACGAGAAGAGGAAAGCCCGGAACATGAGAGCAGTCCTGCCAAAGAAGCTTCGATCATCCAAGACGAGCCCAATTGTAGAGAACCCTTCATAGAATACCTCCGATACGACAAGCTGCCCGAAGAAAAATCTGCGAGAATTCAGCTGAAGAAAAGAGCTCTCCGATACGTGTTTGTAAATGACACGTTATACCGCAGGTCATATGACCCACTCTGGCTCAGGTGTCTGTCATTGGCCGAAGCCCAAAAGGTCATGAATGATATTCACTCGGGCGTTTGCGGTGTTCACCAATCTGGCCCCAAGATGCGACTTCAAATCAAACGGCTTGGGTATTACTGGCCCACCATGATACGGGATTGCGGAGAGCATGCAAAGTAATGTCAGATCTGCCAAATCCATGGCGATTTCATTCACAAGAATCCCAATCCGTTGCATCCTACGGTGGCGTCGTGGCCCTTCGAAGTCTGGGGCACCGACATTGTTGGCCCATTTGATCCTCCGTCATCCAAAGGCCACCGGTTCATACTGGCCGCGACAGACTACATTTCCAGATGGGCTGAAGCTGTCCCACTAAAAGAAGTCAAGACAAAAGATATTCTAATGTTCTTCCAGCATAATATTCTATACCGCTTCGGTACACCAAGAAGAATCATTTCTGACAACGGGCCTTCTTTCAAGAGCTTCAAAGACTCAAGGTTTGCTACTCAGCACAAGATACACTGGAGATATTCCTCGATCTATAATCCAAGAGCCAATGGGCTAGCCGAAGCCATCAATAAGACTCTATGCAAGCTCCTGAGGAAAAATGATTCAGCCAACAAGAGAGACTAGAATCTCAAACTTCACGAGGCGTTGTGGGCATATCGTACCACGCACCGTACTCCAACTCAGTCCACTCCATACTCATTGCTCTTCGGAGTGGAGGCGGTCCTCCACCTCGAAGTCGAAGTTCCAAGCTTAAGAATGGCCGTTCAGCATGAGTTGACGGAGGAGGAAAATGTTCTGCTTCGACTTGAAGAGCTCGATGGCCTTTAAGAAAAGAGGCTCGCGGTGCAGCAAAATCTGGAGCTATACCGAACCCAAATGTCACGGGCTTATGACAAGATAACCCGTCTCCGCGCTTTCAAGAAAGGCGAATTGGTGTCGGTCCACAAAAGACCGATCATCCCCAATCGACATGCCAAGGGAAAATTCGAGGCAAACTGGGAAGGACCATACGTCATCGAGAAAGTGTTCGACAGAGGATCCTACCAATTAATAAGTGCCGAAGGAGAAAGGCCCATGCCACCCATCAATGGCCGATATCTCAAGAAATACAACGCGTGAATGCTCCAAGTCACTGGTGAATTCAGCGCATCAGCCCTACGGTCTGGATCATACATCCTGCAAAACCGTATACAATCCGTGGGCGTATCTCTCCCAAATCCTGCCAGTGAGACTACTTTTAAAGTCCCACCAGCGGCGAAAAAAAAGAAGAAAAAAAGAAGAAGAAAAAAGAAAAAAAAGGAAAAAGAAAAGGAAAAAAAGGTATGTCCACAAGCAAAACGTGCACGAATGAAAACCCGAAAGTGCTCCCTGAGTAAAAACAGCAGGACTACTGGCGAGTTTGTGAAAACCCGAAAGGGCGCAAACTCGTTAAAAGAGATGAATACACTCGCAAAGTCCTCTCGACCTTATGAGGAGAAAACCCCTGCGTGAGATCCTTACGACTCACAAAGGAGAAACACACTTAGGAATGCTCACGATTCCTAAGGAGAACATACACCTGCGAGATCCTCTCGACTCGTAGGGAGAAAATGCTTTTATGAGACCCTCATGGCTCATAAAATTGAAAAGTCTTAGGTGATAAGGACCAAAACCTGTCTCCTAAGCCATCGTTCCCCAACGGGCAATAGCAAATGATGAGTCGCTCCTGGCATTTCGCTTCAGTGTTAGCGGTGCTGATGCCGACCAAAAACCCAAATCCCAAGTCCTCCCGAGGCAAATGATGAGTTGCTCCTGGCATTATTCCAGTGCAGCAATGCTGATGCCAAACAAGATCGAAATTCTAAGTCCCAAAATGGCGAATGATGAGTCGCTCCTGATATCATATTCCAGTGTAGCGATGCAGAGGCCAACCAAAACCCAATTTCTCAAAATTCTCCAGCCCTACGGCCAGTCCCCAAATTGACTGCCGTATACAATCCACGGGCTCAAATAATTCTCGTCATACCCATGCCCCACCACAATCACTACTTACGCGGCTGGTCTCCGCCTTTGGAATTATACTCCATTGAGAAGACCCACTCATGTGTCCTCACGATACATTAGGAGAACGAACCTTTGTGGGATCCTTACGACTCATAAAGTAAAAACACAATTAGGAGTCCTCACGACTCTTAAGGAGAAAATACACCTGCGGGATCCTTACGACTCGTAGGGAGAAAATGCTTTTATGGGACCCTCACGGCCCATAAAATTGAAAAGCCTTAGGTGATAGGGACCTAAACCTGTCTTCTAAGCCATCGCTCCCCCAACAGGAATAGGCAAATGATGAATTGCCCCTGGCACGTGTGCTTCAGTGTTAGCAACGCTGATGCCTACCCTACACCCAAATCCCAAACTCCAATCCAATAGACCTCTAAGTCTTTAAACTGGAAATAGATGACCTCTAAGTCGTTAAACTGGGAACAGATGACCCCTAAGTCGTTAAACTAGGAAAGGGGGAAATTCTCTCGCTGTAAATGATGATTCGCTCCTGGTACCATATTCCAGTGTAGCGATGCTGATGCCAAACCAAAACCAAAATCCCCAAATCCTGTCATGACAAATGATGATTCGCTCCTGGTACCATATTCCAGCATAGCGATGCTGATGTCAACCCAACTCACATCAAGTCAGCAAAACAACTAATGACCTCCCTGGCAGAATCAAATTCCACCTCGGAAACAAGTCAACTTCATCCCTGGCACCGCAAGAAGCGGGGCAAGCCAAATCCAGAACCGACCGTCCACGTCGCTAAAATGGCAGCACCGACCATCCACGTCGCTAAAATGGTAGCATTGACCGTCCATGTAACGTTTCCAAAATAATAAAATATTATTTTCGGGAATTTTTATAATTTAATATTATTTATTGAATATTTTAATATTCCGGTATAATTAAATACAAATAAATGGGGGGAAATTTTGGAAAATTCTAAAATAGGGTATTTCATGGAATTATGCCATTTTTAAGTTTTTATGATTAGTTATATGCTAATTTAGTGCTAACCGCGATTAAAAATCGCTAATCGGCTTTTCGGCATTTTTGTGCAAAAATGTGCACATATCATTTTCCACACTTGTTACACTTGTGTTAAATTTTTATTGCCATGGTTGTTCATTTGGATTCACTATTGGAGTGAGAAGAAAAAGAATAGAAGAAAGAAAAAGTATGTGATGATGAGAGAGAGAGAGAGACCAAGTCAACCCTCACTTTTTTGAACCATACCCATCATTTCCTCACACGCATTTCCTTCTCCCTTTCTTTAGAGCTGCTGCTGGTCCTGCTCCTCCCTCATCTCCCTCCCCTTCACTCCATAGATCCCTCTCATTTCCCTCACCAAAACCCCATTCCCACTTCACAAAACTTGCTCCCAAGCTCACTAGCTACACATTGAACCTAGCAAGATTGGATTTGGAGGACTTTAAGCAACTCAAGAATTTTCTTGAGTTGCCAAGGGAGGTAATTTCTGCACCTATTAGAGTAGTATCTCGTTTCTTGTGCATTAATACTAGTTTTGTATCGATATGGTGTTGTTTGGTGGATTTGTGAAACATCAAGTTAGGGTTTATGTAGGACCTGAGATTAAGGATGAAATTGAGGCTTGTTGTGACCTTAGAACCCCTTGTGTGATGCTAACTTGGACCCAAACCTAGAACTAGAACCAGAATACGGATTTACGGAGTGGATATCGGGAAAAACTGTGAATCTGTCACTGTTTTTGGGAATCTGCTATCACCCCGAGACCCCAAAAATAAAACTCAGTTGACAGTAAGATGTGCAGGCACCATGGAACCACCACGCCAAGCCCTAGCCCCTAATTCTTTGTTTGGGCCGCAGATTTAATCCCTCTGGCCGCAAATTGCGGCCAGAGCAGGTTGGAACCCCTTCGTTTTTGTTCCGTAGCCTTTTGCCCTATAAACTTGACCCTGGGTATGTCTAGTTTTGACTGATTCCATCTAAGGTGAAATCTGGGTTGATTTTCCTATGTTGGCGCATGATTTACGACTTATTTTAGCATGGATTTTGGTATTTGGTGTTTCGTTTCTGTCGGGTGGTGTTTGGACGTCAACGACAAGTCGATATTGATAGTGTTTACATGCGAGACGATAGGTTTTTACCTATGCGAGTAGTGTGTGCTATTTTGGTTTCCGATGTGATTTTCATGTGCTTTAGCGTTGTGATATACTTGTAAGTACCCTACGTGATGTGGAGGTGAAGAAGATGAAAATGGCGACAACGGCGTCGGCACATGAGAAGCAAGGTGAGTAGATTTATATCTACGGGGAGAAGTCGGGTGGATGGCGTATAGCACCCCCACAGTCCGTGGTGATGTATACGAATACGTATACACACATATATTTATTATGTGCTGTTAGGACTATTAATGGTAATAATGGATTATCAATGACAAGGATGTATTGGTTTGGTTTAGTGCGAACCCTAGAGTAGTGGTTGCACTCACACATACACGTACACATATACTTGCATACATTCTTTCATTTATCTGTGCGCATATGATGGTGTGTATATCTACACATGGGTATGGGACTATGTGTTCTTATACGGGATTTGAGGATGATACGTGGGATTGAGATGATATTTGATGTGAGGCCGTGAGATCGGCGATGTGGCATAGTTCGTTTTTGAGAAGCGACAGGATAGTTTTAGCGGGGTTTTGGGCACGTGTTTTACCCCGCATTCATATTTATATAGATGGTATCGATGGTAATGGACTTAGATTTGTACTTTAGGTTATGTGATATGATGGTAATGATACCTGATACATGATGAGATGAATGTGATATTGACCCGTACCTAGCTATTGGGATGCCGTACGATGATTTACCGTACGAGCTTTATATTGATGTTAGATCCGCACTCATGACTCGAGGATGTTATATGATATACCGTATCGTACGTGATACTATTGAGGCGAGATCACCGACTATTGTGTATATATATATATGTATATCGACTCAGATATAGGTGGTTTCATACCCCTCCTGTTTAGATTACTTAGTAGACATTAGACCGACCCGAGTGATACCAATTTCAAAACTAACGAATCGGAGATATTTTAAAGATAGACAAAAAGGGATTCTACGGGTATTTTCAAACGAAGTATCTTTTCTTAGAACACCGTAACCCTTATTTTACTAAAAATCCCGATTCGTCTTATTTCAAATGTCAGGGCTGAATGATATATTTATTGAGGCAGGTTCATTACTGTTGCGTTGATTATTCAATTCCGCATATTCATGTTGTTTGCATTGCATCGCTTATATTGTTGATATATTTCAGTGATGCTGCTAGGACACCAGCACCATTATCGATGATGCGTATGTTCCACGTACACTTGTTTGCCGGCTCACACACTTCATCATCGATAATTTCCATGTCACTACACTGTAGTACTGTTGCATTCAGTGTATGTTGCTTACATTTCTTTACATGTCGCATACTTCATGCTTTCTGATTATACGCATTGAGATATGTTGTTTCCATGATATTTCTGGTTTTTGGGAACCGTGGGTGTTTCAAAAAGGAGGATATGTAATTGTTTTAAAACCCGGTTACCCATTATATGATATTTCAGTGCGTCCACCATGTGTTTTCTCGGTGCTGAGAGCGACATGTGAAACCCGATTCGAGGAGGCGGATGAGGCCGATTGCGGGTACATGGTGGACCCGGTATGGTTCCCCGGGGCAAGAAATGTTTTTCGTGGAGTAGACGATGAGCCTGGCAGGGTGGCGAGTACCTACCGGTGATTGGTTGGACCTGGCGGTTATCCGGAGGATACTGACCAGAGTCGATAGATGGATATGGGCGTACTGCCGGGGCCGAGGGCCGATACCGCAGACAGAGCTCATGGGCCGATCCGGACTGACAGAGCCCGATATATGAGGATTTACGTGCCGATGCTGGGCACAATTTTCATGATGTTTTCGAGTGCCGATGCTGGGCACTCCGGTTCCATGATTTTGACGTGTCGCATGAGGGATACAGATGGTTTATATCCTCATATTTCCATGCACAGGTTTTATGATATTTACTTGCATGATGGTAATTGTCATTGGGTGACGAGTGGACGGGATCCACGTATACGCAGATTTGATTACATTGATCATACCTCACATTCATGATATGCTATTACCTGAGGCACTAGCACGAGCACTTGGTACTACACTCATGTATAGAGATTACATTGCCAGTTTAGCATGCTTCAGCTTTATTCATATTGAGGTTTATTTATATCTAATCGTATTGACCTAGGATGGGTCATGCATTCGATCTCTGCCTGTAGATATTTTCTATTCACGAGTTGGCAACTCACCCCCGTTGTGCCACAGTTCTTGCAGGTGTTGCCGTACGGATTCCATAGCGGCATTTCTGGCACACTGCTTCCTTATGGGTGACTTGCTTGGGTAGGTGGGTTCTTTTGTATCAGAACCGTCATTGTTCATGTATTATTCATTGTATCTAGAATTCCATCAACCAAAACTTGTATATTGTTTCAGACGTAGAAAACAGTGTTGTATTATTTCGACCTTAGAGTCGCGCTTGTAGTATTACGGTTTTCTGGCTGTTTTGAGTTCTTTTTAGGTTTTGATCCTCGCCCTTTGGCGTTGTATATTATTATTGCTTGCGTGGTTGTGACCGTCGTTTGACGAAGAGCTTGCTCCCGCTTGGGGATGTCTTTTATCATTTCAAATATATTATTCTTGTTGTACCCCGTTCGGGGCCAGTTTTTACAAAGGAAACTCTGCCGAAATTTTCAGGAAAGGTTACCATTTTAAAAATACATATTCGGCTTAGTTATTTAAAATCTTGGATTTTCGAAACACGATTTCTTTACTTCTTAAAACCAGTTTTCCTTATTTACTCTTTAAATGGTTTTAGATTTCTGGGCTTTTGGTTTACTTGGATCAGATGGGGTCCTATAGACTTTATATAGTTCAAGGGCCAGTCACGTGCTCTTTCGGGTCGTGACAAAGTTGGTATCAGAGCGCTAGATTGACCTTGGTTCGAGTTTAAGTTTGACTATGTGGAGCCTAGGGCGTTATATATATACGGAACTTAGGCTTGACCTTATGGAACTTAGACTTAGTCGAGGGTGTATTAGACCCGAACTTTCGCCGTGTAGGATGACCCTTGGAAGATGGAATAGGTGACTAAAGTAGAGTGATGTACCGTGGGTATGTTCCGCGTCATACTTACGACATGCCACTCGGCTTAAGAAACCTTAGGTTGTACATTTCCTTACACCGTATTATATTCCTTCCTATGATCTATCCTCGTCGATTCTGGTTATGGTTTTGCTGCCGCGATTGCACGGGCAGAGTGAGCTACGGCTCGAGTTGCGTCAGCATGAGCTCGTCGTGGACGAGGACTGACCAGGGCGTGATTCCCGAGACGCATGATTGCATTTTGAGGAGTCGTCTTATTGTGTTTTCGCGACATGAGCGTTGGATTGATCGCTTTTACGAGATTTCCGGATATGCTGATCGGCACCAGAGGATTGAGCCACTGGTGGAGGCCAGCCAGGATGTGATGACCGTTGATATATCGCTTATTCATGATGGTTGAGGCGCTGCTTAGCGTACCGACGAATGAGCCAGTTGTTGCTGCGATTGATGAGATATCGCCCAGATGAATGGAGCTACTGCAGCATGAGCATATTCTTAGAGATATGATGGTGAGTCGCTAGTCACCGAGGATGAATGACTAGGACATGTGGTTCGTTCGCTTACCCCGATGCGAGGTCACCAGATAGATTGATTCCAGCTAGAGGCGACTTCATGCAGATTCGTTGAGAGTCGATTGAGACGATCGAGTGTCAGGAACCCATTTTCCAAGTTTAAAGTATTCGGAAAGACATGCAAGCGATTCTATGGACCTTCTAGAAGAATGAAACCCTAACTCGACATAATGACCGTGTGAAAGCCTTTGAACCTTATGGTTTGCGGCAGTTCCGCGGCTCCATTTGTGAGGCTTGAGTTTGCCCTTCTACGGCTGGACCACCGATACTGTGGTATGTACTCGATACTATAAACTGTACCCGAGATGTTGAGCTCTTGGGGGATTATGAGGTTCTGACGAGTCGGTTGGACGATTCGATATCATTCGGATATTATGATGGGACACTGCTTGGGAGACTCCAGATACGAGCATAGCCGTTGGAGCACTGTCTGTGTAGCCACGATGAGATGAGTCCGAATCAGTCGACATTGGAGCAAGGTGGAGTAAAGAGTTCGCACGAGATTTCGACAAGATGACGTTCCACTCCGCTGACATCAATGATGTGATATGAACGCTGAGGACGTGTTCGGCTAGATATCTTCTACTGGGTAAGGAAGATACCGAGTTCGTGATTTCAAGTCCGTATGAGGGACTTCGGATGGACCGTAGCTGAAGGCATTGCAGTGCGCAGATAGAGACGCGATGTCGAAATGGAAGATGATACAGACAAGCGGGACAAGTGGTTCGTGCGAGACGCTGATGAGCTGTCATTACTTCCCGTCGAGACCAGAGGTCGGATATGCATACAGAGGCACAGGGATGCGACCAGCTTCCGAGGAGATGTTGTACTAAGGGCGCAGACGTCCAGAGAGCAAGGAAAGATTTTGCCAGAGTACCAGCCCTGTACAGTTTGGCCTAGGGAAAATCAGAGGAGACCTTGAGCAGGGATTCTTTCCAATACACTGCGGCAATAAGAATTGCACCAGGAGCAGATGCGTGATGTGCATTCAGAGGACCCGAGGTCGGAGCCAGAGATGTCCTGCGTTACGAGCGGTCGTGAGGATTGACCGAGTGATGACTTGAAAAGTGCCAGAACGGGATCGTTCCTGTCAGCACACCTGACCGGGCCGATGAGCCGATGGATTGCGAGATTGGTAATCTACAGGAAAGATCAGGAACCAGAGGCAGAGGACGCCAGCCGTGAGCAAGAGGCAAGTAGATATCTTGCGCCGCTAGCATCGGATGTACCGGTATCTTCTCGACCCTGAAGAAGGGTATACCGACGACGGTATTTATGATTTATGATTTGTGATTTTGTGATTTGACTATCACGTATCCGTCACTCTGGGATTTCGGTATTTTGGCGATCTATTTGCATGATTGGTTTTGGTGACTGAGTTCTACGATTTCTGTTTTTGGCACCATGGTTGCGCTTACTGGGTATTCATATTTTATGCAGAGTTATTATTCTTGAGGTATTGATTGTGATTTCATGCCTATTTTATGCCGGTGATTTGATTTACGCTTCCAGCATAGTTTTCATGTATTTTTGGTGTTTTGATTTGATTTGTGCACGCTGATGTACACGGTTGGGAGATTTTCCATCGCGGTACACTTGATCTTGATTGAGCCGCATTTTATATCGTCGGATTTGACCCTGATATTTATGATTCTTGCACTCCGTGCTTTCGACTGGACTTACGGATGTTTGTCGTTTGCTATTGGATTTCATTCGTGCACGATGGATGCACCGATTTGGATTTTCGCGCATGTTGGGTGCATGTTTTGAGATACGATTTTGGTGCACACCCGATGCACTAAATCGAGATTCTTCGTGCATGTCAGATGCACCGGATTTTTGGCTGTCAGGCACACACGTTGCCTATGACAGATGCTTCGTGCACACCTGTTGCACCTATATGTTGTTTTGTGCACCTGTATGGCACATATATGAATTTTGATTTCGGTGCGCATCAGACGCACAGGGTGGTGTTATGTGCATTTTTGGGATTTATTCCTTTTGGAGCAGTACATTTTTATGATATTGGATAATTGTTTTCATACTGAGAAGGACTAGTCAGAGGACAGTACCTGGATATATTTTGCATGCACTGATAGTTCGAAGGGATTTCCAAAGAGCGAGCTATGGTCTCAATATATATATACCTATGTGTCCGATATGACACGAAACATTTAAAAACAAGGAAACCCTTCTAAATTGTTTTCAAAACGGCGGAACGTACCTATTAAACAAAGGATATATATATATATACGTATATTGTTATTTTCTAATGAAAAACGTCCGCAACTGTGCAGTGTTACGCGCATCGCACAGCGACTTAAAAAGATTTGGCATGTATTTACATCCGCTATTTACATGTATAGATTGGATGTCTACATGTATAGTTCTGATCTATATTATATTGGTTTTGTATTGGATTTGACATTTGTGTCTTTACCATGACTCCGATGATTGCGGGATGCTTGATAGAGTGTTGCTTTTGAGTTATCTGCTCAGTACTTGAAAGGTTCCTAGGCACCCTATAGTGGTCTCACAAGGCATCGAACATGCCAATTTAAAATTTTTGGTGCCGAGAAACCCTAGACTACGGATCTTAAACTAGATGTTTAGGCGAAAAGAAAACTTAGTTAACACTTAACTACTAGGATACGGAAATTACAACCTTTGTAGATCCGGATATCCACCTCCACGGCTCCGCAACGAAGTCTTCTCGCTGTACATCATGAATCCTAGACTCCTCCGTCGGCTTCATCGGGAAAACAAGCGGAATAGGTCGTCGGCTTTGTGTCAAAGACGATCTACGTCGAGGTTGCACAAACTCAAGCTCCGACTTCACAAACTTGTGAAACTTGTGAAGTAAACACCCAAAACAACTTGGCAAGAGGTAGAGGGTGAAGAAATAGGAGGTGGGTTCACTTTAGAATTGGATTTATCTCACTAGATCTCAAGTTGCCATTGTTGTAGCAAGCTTGAAGAAGAAGAAGAAGATGAGCTAGTTATGATAATTTATGATAAAAAGAAAATAGAAAATCAAATACTTATCATAACTAAACTAGGGTTAAGTGTAGAGAATAGACCATGGTCACTTTAGAGGGTTAGGGTTAAGCATGAAGATAAGGATGGTTACAAAAGTCAAAGCTTCATGAAGCTTCAACTTAAAACAAAAAGAGCCACCATTCTCATCATAATCCATTTCAAATAAATAAATAAACAAATAAATAAATAAATGAATATGCAAAACCCTAATTATCAAATTAACCATGGATTAATTCTATACACTTAACTTAATGATCAAGTATCATCAAACATGATACAAAAAAGTGCACGAAAGCATATCACATATACAATGTGCATCAAGTGAGAAAAATCCATTTAAAATGAACCAATACTAGTTAATGCAAAGTAATATATCAAATATATATAATTATACATTAAATCATTAAATCAACACTTGATTCAATGATCCGGTTATATCGCATACAACCGACTAGTATGTAATGTATCGATTTATCGAATCAATGATTCGATAACTAGGTCATATCGAATATAACCAATCGAAACATATATCGCGAGAATGAAATGCGGTATCACATACACGCATTATTCTCGGTCCCGCACATATCTCATATGCGCTCCTATTTCGTTTCGCTTGAACCAGGAAACCTCTGTGTAGGACTCTAAAGACTCGTCAATACGCCGGTAGCAGATGATGATCATATCAAGCACCCACAAGCCGCAAGCGGTCTGCTAAACGTAACGGCCACCCGGGTATTGAGCGATCAGAAGATCGACGAGCTAGCCCGCTCACACTCCTGCGAATCCGACCAGTAACACTTACCATACAGTCCGGTCTCTTCGTCTGATATGTCGCATATCAAGTCTAGGGGTGGTATACGTCAGACCCCAATAACCCGATAAGTCGTGCTGATGTGAGGCTCATAACGGGTCGAGAAACTACTGGTAACACTTACCAGCAAATCTCTGATCAGCCCTGGCCAGGGACTTCCCTGTTACGGCCAATCGAGCACTGCGCAACATCAACCCCCAATACCGGGAGAGACGAAACCCCTCCTATCGCTCATTGCCTCCATGTGACTCGGGACTGTACCCAAAGACCACCGTTTTGCACGCCCTCATGGACTTGGTAAGGTGGAGATCAAAGCACAGTGGGAATCACACAAGACTCTATGACGATCTCGGGTTTACAGACTAACCTGTACAAGTGTCACCTGAGAACTGCCATCTGACGTGAGGTATAATACCATCTGGGAGTTCTCGGCGAGTCCGTCCAATGTACCCAGTCTCCACTGAGCACCCGTATACCATCTTTGATGTCAAACACCAATGGATATGGGATCATCCATCGCCCATCACATGGGTCGAGAAGCGTATACGCTAGTCTACTCTGGTATATCGATGCCCCGTCTCGATACACCCACGACTAGGGACCTTGAAGGATGTACTTATGGACTACCATGTCCCCACTAGTATGATCTGCATCATAGTCCAGGTAGTCAAGTACAAATCCTAAGGGCTTTACCAACATGTAACTATAAGACAGTATAAAGAGACTAGTGTACATGTTAAGATAAAGAGTAACCAGATAGCATACTATCATGTCGAGCAAGAAAGTCATCTCTATATATGTCCAAGCATCTAATATAATATACATAATCTGTACAATACTGGCCTCTAGGGCATACATACAACTAACAATCTCCCACTTGCACTAGGGCCAGCTTCTGTAGTATCTCATACCGAGCATCCCGAAGAGTCTCTCAAACTATATCTGGGAAATGGCCTTCGTGAGTGGATCCGCCGTGTTGTTCTTCGTGTCAACTCTCCTGACCTCGATCTCCCGGCGATCAACTATCTCCCGGATCAGGTGATACCGCCTCAGAATATGCCTGGATCGCTGATGGGACCTGGGTTCCTTGGCCAAAGACACCGCTCCATTGTTATCGCAATACAAAGGTATTGGATGCTTAATGGATGGAACCACTCCAAGTTCAGTAATGAACTTCTTGATCCAGACAGCCTCTTTGGCAGCATCGTTGGCAGCGATGTATTCAGCCTCCATCGTCGAGTCTGCCACGGTTTCCTGCTTGGAACTCTTCCAGCTAAACGCCCCTCCATATAGGGTAAAGACAAAGCCCGACTGCGACTTAGAGTCGTCCTTATCACTCTGGAAGCTGGAATCGGTAAAGGACACCACTTGGAGTTCTCCATTACCATACACCAAGAACATATCTCTAGTCCTTCGCAAGTACTTGAGAATGCTCTTCACAGCTGTCCAGTGACTCTCTCCAGGATCAGCTTGATACCTGCTCACTACACTTAGTGAGTATGCTACATCGGGTCTGGTACATAGCATCGCATACAAGATAGAGCCTACTGCCGAAGCATAGGGTATCCCTTGCATGCGAGCTCCCTCCAAATCAGTCTTGGGAGACATCTCTTTGGAGAGAGTGACTCCAGAGATCGTGGGCAAGTTCCCACGCTTGGACTCTTCCATACTAAACCTCTTTAGTATGGTGTCAATGTACCTGGATTGGGACAATCCCAAAATCCGTTTGGATCTATCTCTATAGATCCTAATTCCCAATATGCAGGAGGCATCACCAAGATCTTTCATTGAGAATCTTTGTGATAAGAAGAGCTTGACCGACTGCAGCATAGGAATATCATTTCCTATCAAGAGTATGTCGTCCACGTACAATACGAGGAAGACAACCTTACTCTCTGCCACCTTCTTGTAGATACAAGGTTCATCTGGATTTTTGACGAAATCAAACTTTTTGATAACGACGTCAAAGCAGATGTTCCAACTCCGCGATGCTTGCTTTAATCCATAAATGGATTTAAGCAGCTTGCACACCTTCCCGCTGCTCCCACTGTCTACGAAGCCCTCTGGCTGAGTCATGTACACGCACTCTTCTAAATCACCATTTAGAAAGGCGGTCTTAACATCCATTTGCCAGATTTCGCAGTCATGAAAGGCAGCAATGGCAAGTATGATTCGGATGGATTTAAGCATAGCCACTGGAGAAAAGGTTTCGTCATAGTCCACACCTGGTCTTTGACGAAAACCCTTTGCTACAAGTCTAGCTTTGAAAGTCTCCACTTTCCCATCTACACCAAGTTTCTTCTTGAAGATCCACTTGCTCCCAATGGGTTTTACCCCTTCAGGAGCAACTTCCAAAGTCCATACTTTGTTGGTGTACATGGAATCCATCTCGGACCGCATAGCATCCAGCCATTTCACTGAGTCCCTACTCGTGATGGCCTGCTCGAAGCTACTTGGGTCATCATCCTCCATGATGCAATCCTCGCTTCCACCATCAATGAGAAAACCGTAGTATCTCTCAGGTGGACGAGAAACCCTACCAGATCGGCGGAGAGGCTGAGGTTCGTCGGAAGCTACTGAATGCTCTGGTTCCACTAAATCTTCTGTTTGAGTTTGTGTAGCCGGAATTTCTTCCAGTTCTACCTCATCGCCACTAATTTCTTTTGCAAGAAATTCCTTTTCCAAAAAGGTGGCATGGCGAGAAACAAACACTTTTTGTTCCTCTGTGTGGTTGAAAAGATATCCATGTGAATGTTTGGGATATCCCACAAACTTGCATAGAACTGATCGTGCCTCGAGTTTGTCCGGATTTTGCGTTTTGACATAGGCCGGGCAACCCCATATCTTAACTCGTTTAAGACATGGTCTCTTCCCACTCCATATCTCATATGGTGTGGTAGGTACAGATTTAGATGGAACTTGATTCAATAGGTATGCTGCTGTCTCCAGCGCATAACCCCAGAAGGAAATAGGTAACTCAGCTGTGCTCATCATAGAGCGCACCATATCTAATAGGGTGCGGTTCCTTCGTTCTGATACACCGTTGTGCTGTGGTGTATATGGAGGAGTCAGCTGAGAGAGAATCCCATTCTCTTTTAGGAAGTCCAGGAATTCATTGCTTAAGTATTCTCCTCCTCGATCAGATCGTAGGATTTTAATACTTTTTCCGGTTTGGTTCTCAACTTCTTGCTTATATTCCCTAAATTTCTCAAAAGCTTCTGATTTGTGTTTCATCAGGAACACATACCCGAACCTAGAGAGATCGTCAGTGAATGTAATGAAGTATGAAGAACCATCCCTGGCATGTGTAGACATGGGACCACATACATCACTATGTATAAGTCCCAAGAGTTCGGTAACTCTTTCTCCGTGTCCCGTAAACAGAGTCTTGGTCATCTTCCCTTTGAGACATGACTGGCAAGTGTCATAAGATGAAAATTCAAACGGATTTAAATATCCATCTTTATGCAACTTAGCAAGTCGTGTCGCATTGATGTGACCCAGTCTACAATGCCATAAGAAGGATTCGTTCAATTCTGAACTCTTCCTCTTGTGTGTGTTTGTTATACTAAGAACTGTTGATTGGTTTAGAACATAAATGCCATTGCACAACGTGCCTGATCCAACCAACTTTTGGTTAAGGAAAATGTTCATAACACTGTCCTGTAATACAAAATTATATCCCTCTTTACTTAATAAAGAAACCGATATAATGTTGCATATCAGGTTCGGCATGTAATAGCATTCGTTCAGAACCAATGTATTTCCAGTTGGTAATACAAGGTGATATTCTCCGACAGTCTAAGCTGCAACAATTGCACCATTTCCAACTCTAATGTCTTTATCACCTTCTCCAAGTTCTCTACCTTTCCTAAGCCCATGTAACTGATTATATATATGGGATCCTGACCCGGTATCCAATACCCAGGACGTAGAGCAAATGGAGAAACAGTTCTCAGTAACGAACACACCTGAAGAAAATGCATCAACATGTACTTTCTTTAATCGGGTGGCATGAGAATCCTGGTATTCCCCTATATCCTGTTCAGTCCTATAACTCTTATAGGAAAGAACGGAACCAACGTTCCCCAGCACAGTATAACATGCGGGTTCGGTCAATACATCCATATTATTATCTTTATTAAGGCATGAAATGGTCGCTACCTGGAGAGAGAGAGAGAAGAAAACACTTTAGCGTATGCTCGTGCAAGATCAGATTGGTTATTATCTTATCTAATCAGGATGGCTCCCACTGCTTTTTATCAAATCTTCCTTCAAACCCTAAAAGGAAAGACTAGCCGGGATTAATTACACCCTACAACTTCGTCGATCTTTCAGCCAGGCCAGTGTCGGTACTTTGAGGGAGGTCCCCCGTGCTTTCGCACGAACCTAATTACTGTAAACCTCGTTTTCCCAGAGGCGTAACCTCGTTAACACCTTTCTAGACACCTACTTGATCGGCTAATTGTAATGTGTAAAACTCTCCCAGGAGTAACTCTTACTCGCAGTGGGTATCGGGATCCAACTATCTCATAGAAGGTATGCAATCTCATTGCAAATTTCAACACTTGAAATTCCCGATAATATTTTGCCCCTAGCGTCCTATGACCTTGACAAAGGCCAACAAATCATAGCATGCTAGTCAAGTTCAACCCGTCATTTCTTGATTGAATCAAACCCACCCGCACGGCCCTTGACAAAGGCCAACAAGGTCGCACGACTACCCTGAAACAATCTGCATCATATGCATAAGCAGATAATCACTATTCAGCTACCGCACACTACGCCTTGACAAAGGCCAACAAACGCAGCACGAATACTAAACAGTTCTTATCTGAAATGACGGAGGGCTACGGCAGGTTTTTCTGAAAACCTATTGCGTAATGAACTTGATATCGTTGTAGAATCAAATGAAGTTTTGAAATGGAGTGATTTTGAGGCTTTTCTAGTTTTGCTAAAGGAGTCACTCCCGGTGAAGGGATCTCGGTCCTTTCCTCGTTGAATGAGGTGCGGGATATATCATATATATCGCTGTGCAAAGCAAAAACCCAAAAGCAGTCAAAAGCAAACCGAGTGTGTAGCATCTGCCAGTTATTGCTAAAGGAGTCACTCCCGGTGAAGGGATCTCGGTCCTTTCCTCATCGAATAAGGTGCAGGGTATATCATATATACCGCTATGCAAAGCAAGAACTGTAGCTACCTGTTTTATTTAAAATCTGATTCTACAACATCTTAGGTTTCTTTTCTTTCATTAATCACATTAATGAAGTCCCATCATTTAAATACCTAAACATCACAGATAGATATGACGTACACTTATGCCATCCGCATTTGCCTCGATGTCCCCTCGTGCACCGTTAGGTTAGGTAACTAACGACAGAGCAGGGCAGGGCTAGCGCGGGTGTAAAACATAAGTAACATCTATATAATATATCATATATACTATATACTATATCCATCACAGAAACATCACATGATCTCATCACAGATATCGCAGCAGAATAAACATATGAAATATTGGATATACTAGGACGTCCGTGTTTTCAATACGAGCCAGTATAAAACACGGATTCCACGGTCGTTATGAATAGCCAATCCCACACCCCTAGACCCCTACGAGAGCGGCAAGCAACCCTGCCAATTCTAGGGTTAGGAGACCCGGACTCGACTCCTCGAGTTGGTCTCCCACTGGACCCCAGAACCCGGTTACTTGTGCTCCCCTCCTTGGGTCTATCCTAATGCGGAAAAGTAAATAATATACAACGGGTGACAACTTTCGCTACCTGGAAGCACCCCAAATGAAAGAATATTACATACAAGTTTTTACATGAATGAAAATGAAAAACACACATCTCACATAAAAATCCCCGGCTATTCAAACACGACGATCCAATATAACATATCCAGCAACACATAACATCACATGTCATCAACGTAAGTAAATATGTCCATCCCAATTGTCGTTGACATATAGCAACGAAACCGGCGATATCACATATTACACTTACGGTCACAGAAAAGAAAGTGTAAAACTACAACAATTGGAATCCGCAACCTCTTTAGACATCACATGCCTAACAGTTACAAACCCCGCATTTTAGTCTCATTATCGAAAACTCTTTTCAATATCGTATGGGACTAAACTGCTAGATTTATAACATTCATCCAGTTATCTCATAACTTTTTGTGAATTCCAATTATTGTATCCAGTTCCGGATAAATAGAATATATCAAACTTTCCGATCGAACATTCGAACACCCAAGTTTTCCCGACACCGATCAACACATGAAATAGGTTCAAAGACATTCACTTCATACCTCAGTACCAACGGTCCAGCCGTAGAAGGGTCAAGCCAACGCCTCACATGTGGCACGCCGTACTCCCCAAACCCGAAGGTTCAAAGGGCAGTTCAAGACGGTCACATAATCGAGTTAAGGTTTGTTGTCTTCTAGAGGGACCATCGCGTTACTTGCACTACTCAGAACGCCTTTTAACCACAGAAAAATCCAAGACTTGGAATTATTCCGGCAGGGGAAAACCTGGGTATTTATATCCGGTCGAACTCTTTAACATATTCTACAGTTATCTGGAAAAACACTGAGACAAAGTTTGATATTCCGATCGAATCGTCGATTCCCAATATAACCCCAGAGCACTCAACCTTTAAATCAATTTAAAAATACACAGAAAACTCACCAGAATTTATCAGGTATTACTGTGCAAAGAAATGGGGCTGACGTCACTATCTGACCGCGGAACAGCGGCAGAAGCCATGCTTCTGCCGCGTTTCCGCGGCTCATTGAACTGTTCATGGGAAACGTTTTACACAGTAATTCTTAGAATTCTTTGGTGAATTTTTTAAGCATTTTTAATATCAAAAATTCCCAGATTTCATGAAATGTCCAGAGAGCTCTTGGGCATCGGGGTTTCGGGTTCGTCCGGACTTCAAACTCCGTCTAGACTTCGCCTAAGGCTCTAGCTAGGCTCTGATACCAGTGAAAGGTTCCTAGGCACCCTATAGTGGTCTCACAAGGCATCGAACATGCCAATTTAAAATTTTTGGTGCTGAGAAACCCTAGACTACGGATCTTAAACTAGATGTTTAGGCGAAAAGAAAACTTAGTTAACACTTAACTACTAGGATACGGAAATTACAACCTTTGTAGATCCGGATATCCACCTCCACGGCTCCGCAACGAAGTCTTCTCACTGTACATCATGAATCCTAGACTCCTCCGTCGGCTTCATCGGGAAAACAAGCGGAATAGGTCGTCGGCTTTGTGTCAAAGACGATCTATGTCGAGGTTGCACAAACTCAAGCTCCGACTTCACAAACTTGTGAAACTTATGAAGTAAACACCCAAAACAACTTGGCAAGAGGTAGAGGGTGAAGAAATAGGAGGTGGGTTCACTTTAGAATTGGATTTATCTCACTAGATCTCAAGTTGCCATTGTTGTAGCAAGCTTGAAGAAGAAGAAGAAGATGAGCTAGTTATGATAAGTTATGATAAAAAGAAAATAGAAAATCAAATACTTATCATAACTAAACTAGGGTTAAGTGTAGAGAATAGACCATGGTCACTTTAGAGGGTTAGGGTTAAGCATGAAGATAAGGATGGTTACAAAAGTCAAAGCTTCATGAAGCTTCAACTTAAAACAAAAAGAGCCACCATTCTCATCATAATCCATTTCAATTAAATAAATAAACAAATAAATAAATAAATGAATATGCAAAACCCTAATTATCAAATTAACCATGGATTAATTCTATACACTTAACTTAATGATCAAGTATCATCAAACATGATACAAAAAAGTGCACGAAAGCATATCACATATACAATGTGCATCAAGTGAGAAAAATCCGTTTAAAATGAACCAATACTAGTTAATGCAAAGTAATATATCAAATATATATAATTATACATTAAATCATTAAATCAACACTTGATTCAATGATCCGGTTATATCGCATACAACCGACTAGTATGTAATGTATCGATTTATCGAATCAATGATTCGATAACTAGGTCATATCGAATATAACCAATCGAAACATATATCGCGAGAATGAAATGCGGTATCACATACACGCATTATTCTCGGTCCCGCACATATCTCATATGCGCTCCTATTTCGTTTCGCTTGAACCAGGAAACCTCTGTGTAGGACTCTAAAGACTCGTCAATACGCCGGTAGCAGATGATGATCATATCAAGCACCCACAAGCCGCAAGCGGTCTGCTAAACGTAACGGCCACCCGTGTATTGAGCGATCAGAAGATCGACGAGCTAGCCCGCTCACACTCCTGCGAATCCGACCAGTAACACTTACTATACAGTCCGGTCTCTTCGTCTGATATGTCGCATATCAAGTCTAGGGGTGGTATACGTCAGACCCCAATAACCCGACATGTCGTGCTGATGTGAGGCTCATAACGAGTCGAGAAACTACTGGTAACACTTACCAGCAAATCTCTGATCAGCCCTGGCCAGGGACTTCCCTGTTACGGCCAATCGAGCACTGCGCAACATCAACCCCCAATACCGGGAGAGACGAAACCCCTCCTATCGCTCATTGCCTCCATGTGACTCGGGACTGTACCCAAAGACCACCGTTTTGCACGCCCTCATGGACGTGGTAAGGTGGAGATCAAAGCACAGTGGGAATCACACAAGACTCTATGACGATCTCGGGTCTACAGACTAACCTGTACAAGTGTCACCTAAGAACTGCCATCTGACGTGAGGTATAATACCATCTGGGAGTTCTCGGCGAGTCCGTCCAGTGTACCCAGTCTCCACTGAGCACCCGTATACCATCTCTGATGTCAAACACCAATGGATATGGGATCATCCATCGCCCATCACATGGGTCGAGAAGCGTATACGCTAGTCTACTCTGGTATATCGATGCCCCGTCTCGATACACCCACGACTAGGGACCTTGAAGGATGTACTTATGGACTACCATGTCCCCACTAGTATGATCTGCATCATAGTCCAGGTAGTCAAGTACAAATCCTAAGGGCTTTACCAACATGTAACTATAAGACAGTATAAAGAGACTAGTGTACATGTTAAGATAAAGAGTAACCAGATAGCATACTATCATGTCGAGCAAGAAAGTCATCTCTATATATGTCCAAGCATCCAATATAATATACATAATCTGTACAATACTGGCCTCTAGGGCATACATACAACTAACAGTACTCGTGCGCATGCATTTCCTATGATACGTTTTATGTATTGCTGATTTCGGAGCGCCGATGACTTGGAATTTCTATAGAAATATTTTAGTATTTGGGGGTTTAAATTTAAATTCGGGGACCGAATTTCTTTAAGGGGGGTAGATTGTAACGTTTCCAAAATAATAAAATATTATTTTTGGGAATTTTTATAATTTAATATTATTTTAATGAATATTTTAATATTCCGGTATAATTAAATACAAATAAATGGGGAAAAATTTTGGAAAATTCTAAAATAGTGTATTTTATGGAATTATGCCATTTTTAAGTTTTTATGATTAGTTATATGCTAATTTAGTGCTAACCGCGATTAAAAATCGCTAATCGGCTCTTTGGCATTTTTGTGCAAAAATGTGCACATATCATTATCCACACTTGTTACACTTGTGTTAAATTTTTATTGCCATGGTTGTTCATTTGGATTCACTATTGGAGTGAGAAGGAAAAGAATAGAAGAAAGAAAAAGTATGTGATGATGAGAGAGAGAGAGAGACCAAGTCAACCCTAACTTTTTTGAACCATACCCATCATTTCCTCACACTCATTTCCCTCTCCCCTTCTTTAGAGCTGCTGCTGGTCCTGCTCCTCCCTTATCTCCTTCCCCTTCACTCCATAGATCCCTCTCATTTCCCTCACCAAAACCCCATTCCCACTTCACAAAACTTGCTCCCAAGCTCACTAGCTACACATTGAACCTAACAAGATTGGATTTGGAGGACTTTGAGCAACTCAAGAATTTTCTTGAGTTGCCAAGGAAGGTAATTTCTGCACCTATTAGAGTAGTATCTCATTTCTTGTGCATCAATACTAGTTTTGTATCGATATGGTGTTGTTTGGTGGATTTGTAAAACATCAAGTTAGGGTTTATGTGGGACCTGAGATTAAGGATGAAATTGAGGCTTGTTGTGACCTTAGAACCCCTTGTGTGATGCTAACTTGGACCCAAACCTGGAACTAGAACCAGAATATGGATTTACGGAGTGGATATCGGGAAAAACTGTGAATCTGTCACTGTTTTTAGGAATCTGCTATCACCCCGAGACCCCAAAAATAAAACTGAGTTGACAGTGAGATGTGCAGGCACCATGGAACCAACACACCAACGCCTAGCCCCTAATTCTTTGTTTGGGCCACAGATTTAATCCCTCTGGCCACAAATTGCAGCCAGAGCAGGTTGGAACCCCTTCGTTTTTGTTCCGTAGCCTTTTGCCCTATAAACTTGACCCTGGATATGTCTAGTTTTGACTGATTCCATCTAAGGTGAAATCTGGGTTGATTTTCCTATATTGGCGCATGATTTACGACTTGTTTTAGCATGGATTTTGGTATTTGGTGTTTCGTTTCTGTCGGGTGGCGTTTGGACGTCAACGACAAGTGGATATTGATAGTGTTTACATGCGAGACGATAGGTTTTTACCTATGTGAGTAGTGTATGCTATTTTGGTTTCCGATGTGATTTTCATGTGCTTTAGCGTTGTGATATACTTGTAGGTACCCTACGTGATGTGGAGGAGAAGAAGATGAAAATGGCGACAACGGCGCCGGCACATGAGAAGTAAGGTGAGTAGATTTATATCTACGGGGAGAAGTCGGGTGGATGGCGTATAGCACCCCCGCAGTCCATGGTGATGTATACGAATACGTATACACACATATATTTATTATGTGTTGTTAGGACTATTAATGGTAATAATGGATTATCAATGACAAGGATGTATTGGTTTGGTTTAGTGCGAACCCTAGAGTAGTGGTTGCACTCACACATACACGTACATATATACTTGCATACATTCTTTCATTTATCTGTGCGCATATGATAGTGTGTATATCTACACATGGGTACGGGACTATGTGTTCATATACAGGATTTGAGGATGATACGTGGGATTGAGATGATATTTGATATAAGGCCGTGAGATCGGCGATGTGGCATAGTTCGTTTTTGAGATGCGACAGGATAGTTTTAGCGGGCCTTTGGGCATGTGTTTTACACCGCATTCATATTTATATAGATGGTATCGATGGTAATGGACTTAGATTTGTACTTTAGGTTATGAGATATGATGGTAATGATACCTGATACATGATGAGATGAATGTGATATTGACCCGTAACTAGCTATTGGGATGCCGTACGACGATTTACCGTACGAGCTTTATATTGATGTTAGATCCACACTCATGACTCGAGGATGTTATATGATATACCGTATCGTACGTGATACTATTGAGGCAAGATCACCGACTATTGTATTTATATATATATGTATATCGA
Source organism: Agapanthus africanus (assembly GCA_030015575.1). Taxonomy (NCBI): domain Eukaryota; kingdom Viridiplantae; phylum Streptophyta; class Magnoliopsida; order Asparagales; family Amaryllidaceae; genus Agapanthus; species Agapanthus africanus. Next base: position 237,375,460 of record CM057346.1, read on the forward strand.
CTCAGATATAGGTGGTTTCATACCCCTCCTGTTTAGATTACTTACTAGACATTAGACCGACCCGAGTGATACCTATTTCAAAACTAACAAATCGGGGATATTTTAAAGATAGACAAAAAGGGATTCTACGGGTATTTTCAAACGAAGTATCTTTTCTTAGAACACCGTAACCCTTGTTTTACTAAAAACCCCGATTCGTCTTATTTCAAATGTAAAGGCTGCAAGATATATTTATTGAGGCAGGTTCATTACTGTTGCGTTGATTATTCAATTCCGCATATTCATGTTGTTTGCATTGCATCGCTTATATTGTTGATATATTTCAGTCATGCTGCTAGGACACCAGCACTATTATCGATGATGCGTATGTTCCACGTACACTTGTTTGCCGGCTCATACACTTCATCATCGATAATTGCCATGTCACTACACTGTAGTACTGTTACATTCAGTGTATGTTGCTTACATTTCTTTACCTGTCGCATACATCATGCTTTCTGATTATACGCATTGAGATATGTTGTTTCCATGATATTTCTGGTTTTTGGGAACCGTGGGTGTTTCAAAAAGGAGTATAGTAATTGTTTTAAAACCCGGTTACCCATGATAGGATATTTCAGTGCGTCCACCATGTGTTTTCTCGGTGCTGAGAGCGACATGTGAAACCCGATTCGAGGAGGCGGATGAAGCCGATTGCGGGTACATGGTGGACCCGGTATGGTTCCCCGGGGCAAGAAATGTTTTTCGTGGAGTAGACGATGAGCCTGGCAGGGTGGCGAGTACCTACCGGTGATTGGTTGGACCTGGCGGTTATCCGGAGGATACTGACCAGAGTCGATAGATGGATATGGGCGTACTACCGGGGCCGAGGGCCGATACCGCAGACAGAGCCCGTGGGCCGATCCGGACTGACGGAGCCCGATATATGAGGATTTACGTGTCGATGCTGGGCACAGTTTTCATGATGTTTTCGAGTGCCGATGCTGGGCACTCCGATTCCATGATTTTGACGTGTCGCGTGAGGGATACAGATGGTTTATATCCTCATATTTCCATGCACAGGTTTTGTGATATTTACCTGCATGATGGTTATTGTCATTGGGCGACGAGTTGACGGGATCTATGTATATGCAGATTTGATTACATTGATCATACCTCACATTCATGATATGCTATTATCTGAGGCACTAGCACGAGCACTTGGCACTACACTCATGTATAGAGATTACATTGCCAGTTTAGCATGCTTCAGCATTATTCATATTGAGGTTTATTTATATCTAATCGTATTGATCTAGGATGGGTCATGCATTCGATCTCTACCTGTAGATATTTTCTATTCACGAGTTGGCAACTCACCCCCGTTGTGCCACAGTTCTTGCAGGTGTTGCCGTACGGATTCTATAGCGGCATTTCTGGCACACTGCTTCCTTATGGGTGACTTGCTTGGGTAGGTGGGTTCTTTTGTATCAGAACCGTCATTGTTTATGTATTATTCATTGTATCTAGAATTCCATCAACCAAAACTTGTATATTGTTTCAAACTTAGAAAACAGTGTTGTAATATTTCGACCTTAGAGTCGCGCTTGTAGTATTACGGTTTTCTGGCTGTTTTGAGTTCTTTTTAGGTTTTGATCCTCGCCCTTTGGCGTTGTATATTATTATTGCTTGCGTGGTTGTGACCGTCGTTTGACGAAGAGCTAGCTCCCGCTTGGGGATGTCTTTTATCATTTCATATATATTATTCTTGTTGTACCCCGTTCCGGGCCAGTTTTTACAAAGGAAACTCTGCCGAAATTTTCAGGAAAGGTTACCATTTTAAAAATACATATTCGGCTTAGTTATTTAAAAGCTTGGATTTTCGAAACACGATTTCTTTACTTCTTAAAACCAGTTTTCCTTATTTACTCTTTAAATGGTTTTAGATTTCTGGGCTTTTGGTTTACTTGGATCAGATGGGGTCCTATAGACTTCATATGGTTCAAGGGCCAGTCACGTGCTCTTTCGGGTCGTGACAGTCCAAGTCGCAAAAAGGGAAGAACCGACCGTCCACGTCGCTAAAATGGCAGCACCGACCGTCCACGTCGCTAAAAGGGCAGCACCGACCGTCCACGTCGCTAAAAGGGCAGTAACGACCATCCAAGTCGCAAAAAGGGCAGCAACGACCGTCCACGTCACTAAAATGGCAGCATTGACCGTCCAAGTCGCAAAAAGGGCAGAACCGACCGTCCACGTCGCTAAAATGGCAGCATTGACCGTCCAAGTCGTAAAAAGGGCAGAACCGACCATCCACGTCGCTAAAACAGCAGCATCGACCGTCCAAATCGCAAAAAGGGCAGCACCGACCGTCCACGTCGCTAAAATGGAAGTATCAACCGTCCACGTCGCTAAAAGGGCATCACCGACCGTCTACGTCGCTAAAAGGGCAGCACCGACCCTCCACGTCGCTAAAATGGAAGCATCGACCGTCCACGTCGCTAAAATGGCAGCACCGACCATCCAAGTCGCAAAAAGGGCAGCATCGACCGTCCATGTCGTAAAAAGGGCAGTACCAGCTTTCCGAAAGCGGGAAACAAATCAAGTCGTCTCCACGTGAAAGAAGATCCATCAATTTCATGCACACGACCCATATGTGTGGCGTGGATTTATTGATGGGGGGTAATTTGTTGGGGTAAAAATTTACACCCCGGTTGACCAAGTCAAAATCAAAGTCAACCCCAAGCCAAATGGGCCCAAGCCCAGATCCAGTAGGCCCATGCCCGGGTTGAGCCCGAACATGAAGCGGGCGGCCTCCCCCCATGTGAAGGTAAAAATTTTGTAATAACTATTTTGTTGTATTTCTTTTATTTTATTTTATGGAAAAATGTATAAAAAAATAGGCATAAAGCCAAATTTTTGTAAAGCCCATGGCTTATGTGCAAAAAGAAATGGCACATGAGCCATGGGATAGGCAAAATTCCATTTTGGGAAGCCCAAGAGGCTATGTGTAAAGTGTATAACCTATAAAGGTAAAGATAATGAAAATATCTCACAACTTTTTCTCTCTCTCAAAAATTTTTCAGATCTGAGATCTTTTCTCCTTTTTCAAGGTTCCAAAACCTTTTTCTTTCTCTTGAGTTAAATCAAGAGTTTTACTCTTCATTTAACAAAACAAAATAGCTTTTCACCACAAAACCCATAAAGGGGAACTCAGATCTTCCATTAAATCTCAAAATGAAAAGATTTTTAAAAATCCCATATCTCTTGATCTTCAAGATCTAGCTAACAGAGGAGGAAGAAGAAGAACCCCTCCCATTAACCCCAAAAAAACACACTTAAGATTCCAACTCCACTCTGATTTCTCTTCCGAGAATATTTTCAGGCTAAAATCCTATTTTTCTCGCCGGCGCTCAAGCGCAGAGAGCCCACGTGCCGACACGTGGCGCACTTGCGCTCAAGCGCTCAGCGCTCAAGCGCAAAGCGCCCGCGTGCCGACACGTGGCGCGCTTGCGCTAAAGCGCCCTGCGCTCGAGCATAAGTCGCCCACGTGCCGACACGTGGCGCGCTTACACTCAAGCACCCGCGTTCGAGCGCATGTCGCCCCTGTGCCGACACGTGGCGCGCTTGCACTCAAGCGCCAGCGTTCGAGCGCAAGTCGCCCCTGTGCCGACACGTGGCGCGCTTGCGCTCAAGCTCCAGCGTTCGAGCGCAAGTCGCCCCTGTGCCGACACGTGGCGCGCTTGCGCTCAAGCTCCAGCGTTCGAGCGCAAGTCGCCCCTGTGCCGACACGTGGCGCGCTTGCGCTCAAGCTCCAGCGTTCGAGCGCAAGTCGCCCCTGTGCCGACACGTGGCGCGCTTGCGCTCAAGCTCCAGCGTTCGAGCGCAAGTCGCCCCTGTGCCCACACGTGGCGCGCTTGCGCTCAAGCTCCAGCGTTCGAGCGCAAGTCGCCCCTGTGCCCACACGTGGTGCACTTGCGCTCAAACGCCCAGAGCTCCAGCGTAAGTCGCCCCCGTGCCGACACGTGGCGCACTTGCCGTCGAGCGTCAGGCGCTGAAGCGCAAGCGCCCACGTGCCGACACGTGGCGCGCTTGCGCTCAAGCGCAGAGCGCCCACGTGCCGACACGTGGCACTCTAGCGCCTGAGCACACAGCACTTAGACGCACAGCGCTCAAGGTGCTGCCCCTACGCATCCTTTGGGTGTCTTTTCCCCCTTTATATATATATATACATGTATATATATAGGTATACATATATACATACACACATACTCCACGACACTGTCCCTGTTACAAAAAATTTCTAACGGGGCGCTGTCCCGCACCCCGCAAGGTGGCTGCTAGCCCCCTTGACCCCCAGCCCGCTATCCGGGTAGCGGGACCCCCGTAAAAACTCTGCGTGGCTCCCGATATATCTAAAACCCCCCTCCAAAACGAAACACGCGTACACTGCATATTGAGTTCGCATGACCAGTTTAAGCCGTTAATCGGAGGTTCCCTCGCCCTAAAGGCGAGGGGTAATTAACGGCAGCTTAGTCCGCGGCTGCCGGAGATTCGGATCCCCACAATCATTAAACCCCGGCTTATCCTGTTGGATATATATGCCCTAGAGGCCTTCATTGTATAGGATGCTAGGGATATGTATGTAATGACAGTCTTGCTTGATATGATAGTACGCTATTTGATTTGTCTTTGTCTTAACGTATAATATATTTTACATGGTATTTATATATATATGTTGATAAAGTCCATAGGGTGTTTGCCTGACTACCGGCGTTGTGATGGCAGTCATATATGTGGGAGCTGGATAGTCAATAGGCACATCCTTAGATGTCCCTGGTCGCAGGAGTATCGAGATTGAGCATCGATACTCCGGATTAGACTAGTGTATACATATCTAGACCCTGAGGAGGGGCGATGGACTGGTCCCGCAGCCATTGGTGGAGTGCACCTAAGATTGTATACAGACGCTCACTAGGTGTGAGTACACCAGACAGGACACGCCGAGAACTGACTGGATGGTATTATACCTAACGTCAGATAGCAGTTCTCAGGTGACATGTATGCAGATAGTCCGTTGACTTAAGGTCGTCATTTGTCTCGTGTGAGTTCCCTCTGTGCTTTGATTTACCCTACCACGATTCAAAGGAGTCGTGCAAACAGGTTTTAGTTGGGCACAGTCTCGAGCCACGTGGAGGCAGTGAGCGACTGTTAGGGATTCGTCTCTCCCGGTATAGGGAGTTGATATCGCACGGTGATCGGTTGGTCATTACCATAAGTCCCTGGCCAGGGCTGATTGAGAATTGCTGATGGACTGAACAGTGGATTCTCGGATGGTCTTGAGCCCTGCCGACACGACTTGTACGGCTATTAGGGGTCTGACGTCCACCACCTCCCTAGACCATACGTGTGATACTCTTAGATGAATACACCGGACTGCGCGGATATTGTCACGGACAGGCTCAGTAGGATTTCGGTTAGGTTACCTTATCATCTTTCTTATCGACAACTACCAGGGGACCGTTACGTACAGCTAGTGCCGCTTGCGGTCTGTACTTAAACCCACTGCCAGCGTAGTAGTCGAGTCTTTAGAGTCCCACATAGAGATTTCCTAAACCACGGCGAAAAGATATAGAGGTCGTATGGTTTTACGACAAAGGTTCGGACGCATACGTGTTTAAACGCACGTACGACATTCGGACAGTTTTTCTAGCCGGCTTTGGTTTAAGCCAGATTCTAGTATCAGGTTATTGGATTTATACAGTCTAAAGTTTTTCCGTGTTTTCACGGATGCGAGGGGCGTTCTCGTAATTTTCGGAGAAGCTTCTAGAAGGATTGTGACATGAGGGGTTAAGGTGGCCTTTTCATTAATTGCTTTTGTGACTCATATGTGTGATTCATCATATCATTAAATGCATCATTAATGTATCATTAATTATTTAATGACTCACATGATAAATCACTCTTGTTGAATAAATGAAGCATGGTGAATAATCATTTAATTGATTTTATTTGATAATTCATTATGTTTTATATATTCAAGTGAGAAGCTTTTCTCTTCTCATTATCATCTCCACCTTCTCTCTCCTCAAGCTCACTCTCCCTTCAAACCCTAATCCTACAACTCATGAGTTGAGACCAACGATTAGTATAGACTAAACACTTCATAACCAAACTCTATATCATCTTAGTTACTTTGATTAGCAACTAGAGAAACTAAGTAACCTCAAGTTTAGTGGTAATAGCTTGGATTAGGGTTCTCGGGTGGATCATCTATCACGGATAGGAGGCCGAGGAGGACGTAGAGATCATAAAGACGAAGGACTAGAATCATTTGGTATAATCTCTTTACATAGTAGCTTAGAACTCTATGCTTGTTGTTAATTATCGTTTAGAAAAGATCTTCGGTTAGTCGATGTTTACATACAAAACAAGATCGTTTTTCATATTTCCGCCTCCCCGCAACTCGTGGAGTGTTGTATCTCGACTTACTGTGGTAACAGAGCCTCACTAAACAATAAATAACTCACTTGCAAAGTCGTATGAATTTCGAACGCAAAACGAACCGGAAATGATATCGTATTCACATAGTTTCTGGCGATTTTAAAATGAGGTCCAAAAATTTTTCAGGGACCTGCAGAATAACCTACATGAAATTATAAGAATACTGTAGAAATTTGGGTGCATGAATCGGCCAACCCACCGCGGAACCGCGGCCGAACCCACCGATCCGCCGTGGATCCGCGGCCGAGTTGGGACCGATTCACCCTAAATCTTCACAGTTATTCTTCTGTGAATATTTTATCTTTTCCGGAATGTTTATTTTTTGCTCAGGTTTCAGATTTACAGAGAAGTATTGGAGCAGAATCTAATAGGTTTAATCGATCGAAATTATACGATGTTTGCTTGTTTGATTATATCTGTGAACTGTTTTATGTGTTCGTAAACATCGCCTAACTGCTAGTATGTCGGTTGGTAGGGGGTTGCACATATCTGTGATGTTTTTAACTGTTTGTGGATATGAAATGTGTTGGACTGTTGTGATGATTAGCCAGGTTTTGTGATGAATTATTGTATTAATTCATTCGATGTAATTGTAATAAGCTGTAATATTATTTTGCGGGGCACATCCAGGTTGCGGTTGTAGCCACCGTTGTAATATTTCTTTTTACTGTTTTTGCTCCTAGAATAAACCCAAGGTGGGGTACACAAACTACCGGGTATTTCGAAGTGTTTAGTGGCCTACTCACGTGTTGAGGGAGACCGCTTCACTTCGGGTACTTGGCGGGTAGTTTGCCGTACCCGTATGGGTCTGGGGTGGGGTAATGGCTATTCATCACAACTGTGTAATCCGTCTTTCATTGCAGGCTCAATTGAAACGCGGATTGCCTGCGAATCCAATATTGTTTATCTGTGATCTGGAATGCCTATTATTGCGTCTGACGAATGTACAATATCTATATATGATAGCTATTTAGACGTCACTTATGTTTTATACCCGCGCTAGCCCAGCCCCCGCTCTGCCGTTAGTTAAGTAACCTAACGGGTGATGACAGGACCCAGTGGCGAATGCGGATGGCATAAGAGGACGTTGTATTTTCGTTGTTATCTGTAATGATAGGTTAATGATGGGACGCATTATTATTAATGCAAAGAAAATAAAACCTAAACTGAATCGTTGGAACAATTTCTAAAACCACTCGGTTTTTTTGAAAAAGCAAATTTTAAATGCGGAGCTTAAACCACTCCTTTTAAAAGCTATCATTGTTCCTTCGATCATATCAAGTTCATTACGTTAACGGTTTTTTGCCAAAAACCAGCCTTAACCCTCCGTCGTTTCAGATAGACAGCACATCGTATTCATGCTATGCTTGTTGGCCTACGTCAAGGCATAGTGTATGGTAGCAGTGTGTGTGCCTATTTGTTGCAAAGATAGATGCATTAGTTTAGGACAGACGTACAGCCTTGTTGGACTACGTCAAGGGCATGTACAATATACCTAAATTGATCAGGACAACGACGGGTAGAACATGACTTGCGTCTTATGATTTGTTGGCCTACGTCAAGGTCATAAGAGCTTGGGGTAAAAATCACATCGGGAGTTTCAAACATAAAGGAAACTTGCAGATTTAGCATACCTTTTGGAGTGTGGTGACTAGAGTGGCTTCCTTCTAGGGTATCATACAATGATAGTTGGATCCCGATCCCACTGATGAGTAGGATTAGTCTCGGGAATTTTTCTCACTTAACAATCAATGCTATAAACCAAGTAGGTGACTAGAAAGGTGTTAGAGGGGCTACGCCTCTAGGGAAAAGAGATTATTTAATTAAGGAACTTCGCGAAAGCGTTGGAAAACCTCCCTCGAAGTACCGACACTGGCCAGGCTGAAAGGTTAAGCAAGTATTGTGACGTGTGATTAAAGCCTGACTAATTCTTCTTTTAGGTTTTGAAGAAGGATTTGAGGAAACAGTGGAAACCATCCTGTTTAGATAAATTAATAAACCAATCTAAACTTGCAAGATCATATGCTGAGTGTTTTCTTTTCTCTCTCTCTGGCGGCTACCATGACTGGACTAAAACTATTATTTGAAAAAAATATACTGACCGGGCAGAACTATAAAGATTGGCTAAGGAACGTCAATATTGCACTGACTTATGACAAAGTAGCATATGTTACCACCGCTGTTCCTCCCCTTATCCCAGGACCAGATTCCTCAGTTGTGGACAGGGAAGTCCGCAAAACCTGGGATCTAGATTACGAGCGAGCTAAGTGTATCACGCTGGCGTCCATGGAAAATGAACTCCAGAAACAGCACGAGAGTATGGATATTGTATCCATCTTTCTCCATGTCAAAGAGTTGTATGAAGAGCACTCATGTATCGCGAGGTACGAAACCTCAAGGAAACTTTTCTAGATGAGTTTAGCTCCAGGATCACTTGTAGGAGAGCACGTCCTCAAAATGATCAGCTTCACTGAGGAACTCACAAATCTGGGATGCGTGCTAGAGAATGATTTGTATATCGACTTGATTTTGCAGTCCCTTCCACACACCTTCTCTCAGTTCGTGCTGAACTTCAACATGCACGAAATGGAAGCAGATCTTCCAAAGCTCCTCAATATGTTGAGGGTAGCAGAGACCTCCTTGAAAAAGGAGAAGACCCCCGTTCTGTATGTTGGCCAATCATCTTCCTCTAAATCTAAAGAGAAAGCTAAAGGGAAGAAGAAGATGAAAGGCACCAAACCGAAAGGTGGGGTCAAGGTGGTGCAGGGAACGAACAAGGCTGGAAGGGTGAAGACAGAAAAGAACGAGTGCTTCTATTGTCACAGGCAAGGGCACTGGAAGAAGGATTGTTAGGCCTTCAAAGCCAAGAACTGAAGCAAGTAGTTGTTTCAACTTCAGGTGTGTTTGTAATTGAAAATTGTCTTTCAGTTAACTCTACATCATGGGTACTTGATACCGGTTCTGGTTCTATCATCTGTAATTCATTACAGGATTTGAGAAATAGTAGAGCACTGGGGACATGTGATATGACTCTCCGTATGGGCAATGGAATGCATGTAGATGCAATTGCAATAGGGGAATAACACCTAGGGTTGACTAGTGGGCACATTTTCGTGTTGTACAGCTGTTTTTGTATTCCCAGTATGTTGTGTAGTATTATATCGGTATCTTTGTTATCGAATGAAGGATATAGTTTTGCTCTTGAAAGAAATGTTATGAACATTCACCTAAATCAAGAACTGATTGGGTTTGGCACACTGGAAAACGGCATATACATACTTACTCTCAAATTTTCAATATTCAAAACACGCTTAAAAGAAAGGCTCCAGATTCAAATCAAGCCTTCCTATGGTATTGTAGACTTGGTCATATAAATGAAACAAGGTTGAATAAGTTACATAAAGATGGATATTTAGATCCGTTTGAATATTCATCATATGCAACTTGTCAATCATGTATCAAAGGAAAAATGACCAAATCTCCGTTCACCGGACACGGAGAAAGAGCCACTGAACTCTTGGGACTAGTACACAGTGATGTATGTGGTCCGATGTCTACACATGCACGAAGTGGTCACTCCTACTTCATCACTTTTACTGATGACTTCTCTAGGTATGGACATGTGTTCTTAATGAAGCATAAATCCGAGGCTTTTGAGAAGTTTAAGGAGTATAAAAATGATGTAGAGAAACAAACTGGTAAAAGCATCAAGACAATTCGATTTGATCGAGGTGGAGAATACTTAAGTACCAGTTTCCTTGAATGCTTAAAAGAGAATGGAATTCTCTCTCAGCTTACTCCGCCTTATACACCTCAGCATAATGGTGTATCAGAAAGGAGGAATCGCACGCTATTAGATATGGTGCGTTCAATGATGGGTAGTGCTGAGTTGCCACTTTCCTTCTGGGGATTTGCTCTAGAATCAGCCGCATACCTATTGAATAGAGTTCCAACCAAGTCTGTGCCTACCACTCCATATGAAATGTGGAGAGGGAAGAGACCATATCTCAAGTATATCAAGATATGGGGGTGTCCGGCATATGTTAAAAAGAATAATCTAGACAAGCTCGAGGCACGATCGGTTTTATGCAAGTTTGTAGGATACCCCAAGCATTCAAGGGGGTATATGGTCTACGACACTGAAGAACAAAAGGTGTTCGTCGCTCGTCACATTGTCTTCTTAGAAAGCGAATTTCTTGCAAAAGAAATTAGTGGGAGCGCGGTAGAGCTGGAAGAAATTACAGAACCTCAAACTGCTACCGAGGACTTAGTAGAACCTCGGATTTCAGTAGAACATGACGAACCAACGCTACTCCGCAGATCTAGCAGGATTTCTCATCCTCCTGAAAGATACTATGGTTTTCTTCTAGATGGGGATCGAGAGGATTGCATCATCGATAATGATGAGCCTACTAGTTTTCAGCAGGCTATCACGAGTAGTGACTCGATGAAATGGCTGGATGCTATGAGATCCGAAATGGAATCCATGTACACCAATAAAGTATGGACATTAGAAGTTGCTCCTCCTGGAGTAAAAGCAGTTGGATGCAAATGGATCTTCAAAAAGAAGATTGGTGCATTTGGACAAGTGGAAACCTACAAAGCTAGACTTGTTGCAAAAAGTTTTTGTCAAAGACCAGGATTGGACTATGATGAAACTTTTTCACCTGTAGCTATGCTTAAATCCATTTGGATCCTGCTTGCGATTGCTGCCTTCCATGACTATGAAATCTGGCAGATGGACGTAAAAACAGCTTTTCTAAATGGACATGTAGAAGAGAGTGTTTATATGGATCAACCAGAAGGTTTCGTAGATAATGGGAGCAGCGGAAGAGTCTGCAAGTTGCTTAAATCCATTTATGGATTAAAGCAAGCATCGCGGAGTTGGAACATCTGCTTTGATGAGACAGTCAAAGAATTTGACTTTATCAAAAATGTAGATGAACCATGTATTTATAGGAAGATTGTAGAAAGAGCAATAGTCTTCCTCGTTTTGTACGTCGACGACATACTGCTGATAGGGAATGATATCTCTATGCTACAATCAGTAAAGCTCTTCTTGTCACAGAAATTCTCTATGAAAGACTTAGGAGATGCATCATACATTCTGGGCATTAAGATCCATCGTGATAGATCTAATAGAATGTTGGGAATTTCACAGTCCAGGTATATTGACACTATACTAAAGAGATTTAGAATGGAAAATTCCAAGCGCGGTAATTTGCCCGCTTGTCACGGAATCACCCTCTCCAAAGAGATGTCTCCAAAGACTGATGAAGAGAGGGCTCGCATGGGCATTATACCATACGCTTCGGCGGTAGGATCTATAATATATGCGATGTTATGTACAAGACTGGATGTAGCTTACGCACTTAGTGTGGTAAGCAGGTATCAGTCTGACCCAGGTGGGAAACATTGGATAGCGGTGAAGAATATTTTCATGTACCTGAGAAGGACTAAGGAGATGTTCTTAGTTTACGGTAATAAGGACATCCAGGTAGAGGCTTTTACCGACTCCAGCTTCCAAAGTGACAAAGATGATTCTAAATCCATTTCAGGTTTTGTGTTTACCTACAATGGAGGGGCGGTATGTTGGACGAGTTCCAAATAGGATTCCGTCGCAGACTCAACTATGGAGGCCGAGTATATAACTGTTAGTGAAGCCGCAAAAGAGGCTGTCTGGATGAGGAAGTTCATTTCTGAACTTCAGGTGGTTCCGCCCATTGCCAATCCAATACCTTTGTATTATGATAACAATGGCGCTGTAGCTTTAGCGAAGGAACCAAGGTCCCATCAGAAATCCAGGCATATCTTAAGGCGGTTTCACCTGATCAGGGAGATCGTGGATCGTCGGGAGATCGAGATACGGAGAGTGGACACAAAAGACAACACGGCAGATCCATTCACCAAGGCTATCCCTCAAGTGCAGTTCGAGAGGCTGTTTGAGATGTTGGGCATACGGTACGCTAGCAACTGGATCTGGTAGAGACAGTGGGTACTCATTGCGCCAATTATAGGCCTTAGTGCAAGTGGGAGATTGTTGGATATATATGCCCTAGAGGCCTTCATTGTATAGGATGATAGGGATATGTATGTACATGACAGTCTTGCTTGATATGATAGTACGCTATTTGGTTTGTTTTTGTCTTAACGTATGATATATTTTACTTGGTATTTATATATATATGTTGATAAAGCCCATAGGGTGTTTGCCTGACTACCGGCGTTGTGATGGCAGTCATACTTGTGGGAGCTGGATAGTCAATAGGCACATCCTTAGATGTCCCTGGTCGCAGGAGTATCGAGATTGGGCATCGATACTCCAGAGTAGACTAGTGTTTACATATCTAGACCATGAGGAGGGGCGATGGACTGGTCCCGCAGCCATTGGTGGAGTGCACCTAAGATTGTATACAGATGCTCACTAGGTGTGAGTACACCGGACATGACTTGCCGAGAACTGACTGGATGGTATTATACCTAACGTCAGATAGCAGTTCTCAGGTGACTTGTGTGCAGATAGTCCGTTGACTTAAGGTCGTCATTTGTCTCGTGTGAGTTCCCACTGTGCTTTGATTACTACCCTACCACGATTCAAAGGAGTCGTGCAAACAGGTTTTAGTTGGGCACAGTCCCGAGCCATGTGGAGGCAGTGAGCGACTGTTAGGGATTCGTCTCTCCCGGTATAGAGATTTGATATCGCACAGTGATCGGTTGGTCATTACCATAAGTCCCTGGCCAGGGTTGATTGAGAATTGCTGATGGACTGATCAGTAGATTCTCGGATGGTCTTGATCCATGCGGACACGACTTGTATGGCTATTAGGGGTTTGACGTCCACCACCTCCCTAGACCATACATGCGATACTCTTAGACAAATAGACCGGACTGCGTGGATATTGTCACGGACAGGCTCAGTAGGATTTCGGATGGGTTACCTCATCGTCTTCCTTATCGACAACTACCTGGGGACCGTTACGTATAGCTAGTGCCGCTTGCGGTCTGTGTTAAAACCCACTGCCAGCGTAGTAGTCGAGACTTTAGAGTCCCTCACAGAGATTTCCCAAACCCAGGCGAAAAGATATAGAGGTCGTATGGTTTTACGACAAAGGTTCGGACGCATACGTGTTTAAACGCACGTACGACATTCGGACAGTTTTTACTAGCCGGCTTTGGTTTAAGTCAGATTCTAGTATCAGATTATTGGATTTATAAAGTCTAAAGTTTTTCCGTGTTTTCACGGATGCGAGGGGCGTTCTCGTAATTTTCCGAGAAGCTTCTAGAAGGATGGTGACATGAGGGATTAAGGTGGCATTTTCATTAATTGCTTTTGTGACTCATATGTATGATTCATCATATCATTAAATGCATCATTAATGCATCATTAATTACTTAATGACTCACATGATAAATCACTCTTGTTGAATAAATGTAGCATGGTGAATAATCATTTAATTGATTTTATTTGATAATTCATTATGTTTTATATATTCAAGTGAGAAGCTTTTCTCTTCTCATTATCATCTCCACCTTCTCTCTCCTCAAGCTCACTTTCTCTTCAAACCCTAATCCTACCACTCATGAGATGAGACCAAGGATTAGTATAGACTAAACACTTCATAACCTAACTCTATATCATCTTAGTTACTTTGATTAGCAATTAGAGAAACTAAGTAACCTTAAGTTTAGAGGTAATAGCTTGGATTAGGGTTCTCGGGTGGATCATCTATCACGGATTGGAGGCCGAGGAGGACGTCGAGATCATAAAGACGAAGGACTAGAATCATTTGGTATAATCTCTTTACATAGTAGCTTAGAACTCTATGCTTGTTGTTAATTATCGTTTAGAAAAGATCTTCGGTTAGTCGATGTTTACATAGAAAACAAGATCGTTTTTATTATTTCCGCCTCCCCGCAAATTGTGGGGTGTTGTACATCACTTACATACCCTAGGCAGGGGGAATCTGTAGTACGCCTGACAAGCGCGCGCGTATTCCCATCTTAATGGGGTGACGAAAAACACCCTACACCGGACTAAGGTATTTCATGATAAAAACATTTTGAGAAAAACTTTTACACCTTGTCAACAAGTCCTTCTTTATGATTCACGACTCCATCTTCATGCGGGTAAGCTAAAATCTCGGTGGAAAGGACCTTTTGTTGTGAGGTATGTATACCCGCACGGGGCAGTTGAGCTTGAAAATGTTGAAAACGGTACAATTTTCAATATAAATGGACATAGATTAAAACCGTATTTTTCCACTGACCCCACGGAGGAGCTCCTATTTTTACAGAAGCCGCTTAATCTTGATTAAAATTCCTCCGTCTCACCTCCATGTCTTGTAAAATACTGTATCATCTTTAGAATGGAGGTGAGTGAAAAGAATGAGTTTGGGGGAGATTTTAACGATCATATTTATTGCCCCCGTTAATAAATTTCCTCCCTAGCTTACAGGTTTTGTGATCCAGTAGATGGCAACAGTGAGGACACTGTTGAAAACAAGTTTGGGGAAGGTTTGTGCTTATTTACGCATCACTTTGCATCATACTTTGCTTAAGAACAAAATATATAAAAAAATATTTAATATTTAATTTTATAATAAAAGATTAGATAGTGAAAAATTACATCTAAAAGATTGGAAAAATTTAAGAACACCAAGAAATTTAGAAGTTTTCTTAAACGAAACTAGTAATAAGTAGTTATGTGCCGTTGGCCCGAAGGTTAGTAAGATGGAAGAAGTCATTAATCTGAGAATAAAAATAAGTCTGAAAAATAGTTCCTATTCTGGAAGCCAAACATTTGATTGTTGATACCCAACTATACGCACCTACACACGTCTTGAAACTCAGGATAGTAGAGGATACCTTGAAATTCTGATGTCTAAAAGCCAAAGTATGAAGGAAATAATAAATGGATAATAAAATATAAAACGGTGAAGAAAAATAAACACTGGTTTTGTTATCACCGAGGCAGCATAAAGAAAATATAGCGAGGGTGCTTCATCACCTAGTGCCTTAGACTAATGGGTTTGGGAGTCACTGCATAGCCTTAGGTGTTGCAAGACGAGGAAAATACTAATACTCCTAATCAGCAAGCACATGTGTAATCGGTCGGTTAGTACATCAAGAAGTATTAACGGTCACATGAAAAATGTGTCAGCAAATTCATCTAAATATTCCCCGATTTAAAAGTATTGAGGTGGATGGACAAGAGTATGATAGCTTGAATTGAATTCTCCGAGTGTAGGGATGTCTTTTACACACACATAGGGGTATATGATCGATGTTTGGAAGAAAGGTAGGATTGAAGAATACAGACGATGTTTTATTGAGGGATAATGTGATTTCTAATATCTTTTCATGACTATTAAGATAAGGCTCATGACAACCGAAAATCTAGTGTTGTTGGAAACTCTGATTTTCAAAGTCTTCTTTTATAATACTTATCTTTATATGTAACTTTCACGGTCTTCCTTTTATTATGGGATTTTGCGGGTGCAATCCGCTGAAAACCCTTAGGAGACAACACTCCTCCTAGTAGGGACACCTATGCTTTAAAGGCTTGTTGCACGTGCTCATTGCAATCGTGTTGCCTACCAAAGTGTGCTAGTTAGTTTTTTTCTTCTTTATTTTCTCCTTCTCTAAAATAAAAGGTGTTTGCTCGAGACGACCAAAATTTAGTTTGGGGGAATTTGATCAGTCAAAAATATTGCATTCTTAACACATCAATCTCCCTACTCTTTCTAATTATCTAAGGGTGTTTGGTATAAATATAGCAAATATAAGTAATTCATCTGCGAAATATCAAATAACATGTGTTATACATTATAACCGGCATTATGAGGGAAATTGTGTGTTTATTACTACACGCACGATCTTTGTATATTTAAAAACTTATCTTAAGATTATGTGCAGAAATTCTCTAGGTCAAAGAAATGGAACCACAAAAGCGCAGATAAAATGCATCAAGCCAAAGACTTGAAATCTGGCAGTAAACAAGAAAGTATAAAACTATTCCAGACATCAGGAAAGTGTCATAAAGCCAACACAAATCAGCTCTAGAAATTTCATGCAGCAACACTACTATATGGCCGCGGATCCGCGGCCGAGTCAGGCCGATCCGCCGTGGATCTGCGGCCGTTCTGACTCATCGGCGGCAAAAATTTCAGACGTGGCACCCTATCAACGGCCAAACTTCTTCAAGACGCTTCAAATCTCCAAAAGTTTCCCTCCAACAGAAAGCCTTCTCATGCAAGCTAGCTTACTACCTTAATCTAGAGACTTCTCTATACCAACCTAGCTTCCAATGCGAGCCTCATAACAACCAAGCTTCTAGGGGAAGCTAAAGGAAAAACTATAAAAGGAGACCTAGCGCTTCATTAAAAAGGTTGTTCATTAATTGAGTTGTTGAATATTGAGCCAAATATGCACTAGTTGAGTGTTACAACTTGAAATTCAAAACCCTAGCCCAAATCCAATTCCAAAGCCAAATCAAGATCCATCGAGAAGCGAATCAAGCAAGCCCTCAACGAGCCTTTGAAGCAATACCGATCTTCATCCGAGCAAGAGATCCACGAAGATCCGTGACTCAGGAAGATCGATGCGAAGCTAATTTCGGCGGATCTAGTTACCTACTTAAATCATGTAACATCAAGTTGAGTGAATTGTACCTAATCGTCGATTAATAAAGGTGAATATTGTAAATCTTTCTTTTCTTTACATTCTTGCATTATGAAAAGTTACCTATTCTTGATTCTTTCCTTTTTCATGATATGTGAGAGAAATCTCCGCTTGTAGTGGGATCGAGAGAATAGGTAAATGATGATGATGATTAAATTCTTGAACTATTCTTAAGTCTTATGAATTTTGTAAACTTTAGGAAATTGAATCATCGAAGACCTAATTTGAGCGAGATCGCTTTGAATGTTTTTGCTCCAAATTAGAGATCAATGATCGGAGATTTAATTTGCTAGAGCCTAGAATTTGAATGATAATCAATAAAAGGACATAGGATGATGAAGGAGAAACCCTAGTTTCTTCAATAGTTCTCTAATTCTCGTTGATCCTCATCGATCTAGCAACAAATCCTCAATAGATACGAATTCGTAATCATTAGTATTCATCATCACTACCAATTTGATCGATTCCTACAAGCTACTTTACAAATCTTGAGAATTCAATTGGTTTGGACATTTTCATGATCTTTATTAATTCTTGATTTTAGATCTATTTCTTTATGTTCTTGAAACTAAAATCACATAAATATTGAATCATTTTCTTTTACCTTTTCTTTTCAACTCAAATAAAACAAATTCAAACAAATACACACAATCTCAGTGGACGATCCGTATTCGCTAACGAAACTTCAATAGACACTGTTAATTGATTGCGGTATAAATTTCTTTGGTTGTGATTAAAACATTGTCCATACACAAGAAGATGATCAGTCAAATGTCCTCCACAGCGGTACAGTAATTCTTCCAAGATCCGATTGATTCCTGATCACTGCACCTAGTGAGTTAGCTACATCTGGTCTTGTATATAACATCGCACACATGATAAAGCCTACTGCCGAAGCATAGGATATCCCTTGCACGCGAGTTCTCTCCAAATCAGTCTTGGAAGACATCTTTTTGGAGAGAGTGATTCCACAGTAAGTGGGCGAACCACCACGCTTAGAATCTTCCATACTAAACATTAGTACGGTGTTAATGTACCTGGATTTGGGACACTCCCAATATCTGCATAGATCTATCACCATAGATCATAATCAACAAGATGTAGTACGTATAATCCAGATCATCTATTGAGAATCCTCGTGATAAGAGGAGCTTGACAGAGTGCAGCATAGGACACCATTTCCTATCAAGAGTATGTAATCTACATACAATACGTGTAAGACAACCTTACTCTCTACAACCTTCTTGTATATAAAAGGTTCATCTATCTTTTTGATGAAGTCAAACTCTTTGACTGTCGCATCAAAACAGATGTTCCAACTCCGCGATGCTTTCTTTAGTCCTGATGGACTTAAGCATAGCTTTGAAAATCTTAACTTTTCCATTTACACCAAGAATCCTCTCAAGATCCATTTGCTCCCAATGGGTTTTACCCTTTAGGTGCAACATTCAAAGTCATACTTTGTTGGTGTACATGGATTCCATCTCCGACTGCATAGCATCCAGCCATTTCACAGAGTCCCCACTCATGATGACCTACCTGAACATAGGTGGGCCTTCATTTACCATGATACAATCCTCACTCCCACTGTCACCGAGGAGACCGTAGTATCACTCAAGTGGATGAGGAAGCCTACCAGATTCGCAGAGAGGCTGAGGTTCGTTGGAGACTATTGAATACTTTGGTTCTACCAAATCATCAGCTATTAGTTTGTCCAGCTGGAACTCCTCACAGTTCTACCTCATGACCACAAATTTCTTCATAAGAAATTCCTTTTCTAAAAAGGTTGCATGCTGAGAAACAAAACACCTTTTGCTCCTTAGATTGGTAAAAGATATACCCTTGCAAATGTTTGGGATATCCAACAAATTTATACATAACTGACCTTGCCTCGAGCTTGTCCGGATTCTGCCTTTCAACAAAGGCGGGACAACCCTATATCTTAACTCGTTTAAGACATGGTCTCTTCCCTTTCCATATCTCATATGTAGTGGTAGGAACTGATTTGGATGGAACCCCATTCAATAGGTATGCAGCTTCTCAAGTGCATAACTCTAAAAACGAAACAGGCAACTCAGCAGTACTCATCCTATAGCGCACCATATCTCATAGGGCGCGATACCTTCTCCCGATACACCGTTATGTTGTGGTGTATTCGAAGGAGTAAACTGAGAGAGAATCCTATTCCCTATTAGAAAATCCAGGAACTCCATGCCCAAGTATTCGCCTCCACGATCACATCGATGGACTTAATACTTCTACCCGTCTGGTTCTTAACTTCAAACTTATATTCCTTGAATTTCTCAAAAGTTTCAGATTCGTGTTTCAACAGGAACACATGTCTGAATCTTGAGAGGTAGTCGATGAATGTAATGAAGTACCAAGAACCAACCTTGGCATTTGTAGACATAAGACCGTATACATCATCATGTATCCGTCCCAAGAGTTCAGTAACTCTTTCTCTATTTCCAGCAAATGGAGTATTGGTCATTTTATCTTTGAGACAAGATTGGCAAGTATCATAAGATGAAAATTCAAACAGATTCTCATATTCATCCTTATGTAACTTAGCTGGTCGTGTCGCATTGATATGACCTAGTCTACAATGCCACAAGAAGATTCGTTCGTTTCTGAACTATTCCTCTTGTGTGTGTTCTACATACTTTTAACTGTGGTTTGATTTAGAACTTATAAGCCATTACATAACATTCCTGATGCAATCAACTCTTGATTCAGGAAAATATTCACAACATTATTCTCCAATACAGAATTATATCCTTCTTTAACTTTATAGAATCTGATGTAAAGTTGTATATCAGGTTCGGTATGTAATAACATTCGTTCAGAATCAATGTATTTACCATTTGGTAGTACAAGGTGATATCTGCCAACTCATTTGGCTGCAGCAATTGCATCATTCTTTAACACTTAGAGACATATCACCCAATCTCAGTTTTCTACCTTTCTGTAGCCCATGTAATAGATTACATATGTGGGATCCAAATCCGGTATCTCATACCTAGGACGTAGAGGACACTGAGAAATATTTCTTGGTAATGAACACACCCGAAGAATATACATAAACATGCTCATTCCTCGAATGGGTTGCGTAGAAATCCGTATATTCCCCTATTTCCTACTCGGACTTATAACAATTATAAGATAGAGCGGAACCAACTTTCCCCAGCTCAGTATAATAAGCAGGTTCGGTCAATGCATCCATATTATTATCTTGATTAAGGCGTGACACCAGGAGAGAGAGAGAGAGAGAAGAAAACACTCTGCGTATGCTCTTGCAAGATTAGATTGGTTATTATTTTATCTAATCAGGATGGCTCCCACTGTTTTTATCAAATCAACCTTCAAACCCTAAAAGGTAAGACTAGCCAGTATTAATTACACCCTAAATGTTCGCCAATCTTTCAGCCAGGCCAGTGTCGGTATTTTGAGGGAGGTTCCCCGTGCTTTCGCACACACCTAATTAAAATAAACATCATTTTCCCAAGGGCGCAACCCAATTAACACCTTTCTAGAAACCTACTTAATTGGCTAATTATAATGTGTAAAACTCTGCCAGGAGAAACTCTTACTCGCAGTGGGTATCAGGAACCAACTAACTCATAGAACGTATGTAATCTCATTGTAAATTTCAACACTTGAAATTCCAGATAATATTCCGCCCTGGCGTCCTATGACCTTGAAGCAGGCCAACAATTCATAGTGCGCCAGTCAAGTTCAACTCGTACATTTTGTGATTGAATTAAACCCACCCGCACGACCATTGACCCAGGCCAACAAAGTAGCACGACTACCCTAATCTAATCGCAGCGTATGCAGCAAATAAGCACTAGTCAGCTACCGCACACTACACCTTGACGCAGGCCAACAAACATAGAACGAATACTCAGTAGCACTTATCTTAAATGACGGAGGCCTACGACAGGTTTTATGAAAACCATTTGCTTAATGAACTTGATCTCGTTATAGAATCGAGTGTTTTTGAGGCTTTTGGTAGTTTTGCTAAAGAGCTCACTCCCGGTGAAGGGATCTCGGCTCTTTCCTTATCAAATAAAGTGCAGGATATTTCACAAATACCACTATGCAAAGTAAGAACTAAAAAACCAATCAAAAGACAAACCGTGTGGGTTGTAGCATCCGCTGGTTTCTGTTGGTGTGTAGTAGAGCCTCTAGTTAGGTTTAAGCAACATATAGTGATGAACTTTTCAAAATTATAGAGGGCTAATTCAAAAAACTCCGAATCAAACTTGAGATTAGGGTAAAGCATCAATAAAATAAGTCTAAGATAAAAGATGAGGAACTACAACCTTTGTAGTCAACTCCTTCATTCTTTTTGGACTCCTACGGCTCCACCCAAAGCTTGGATCGACTCCGCTCAAGGTCCTTCGTCGTCTACGATGATCCACCCGGAGTATCTTTGGTCAAACTCTTTGCTTCACAAAACTAGTGTGAATGAAGCATAACAAGCTACACTAATGGGCTACAGTAGTATAGATTGGTGAAGTGGTTTGTATTCTCACTTAAAAACCCTTTCTTTTTAAATTCCTCACCCAATGGAAAACTCGAGAGAGCATGAGAGAGGAAGAAGAAGATGGCAATTCTTGAGCTCAATAATGTTAATCTCTTTTTTTTTTTTAAGGAGAAAAGAAAAAAGAATATATATGAGAGTCACACTCACATAAAGCATGGTAAATAAATATCTAGATATTTTTATCATCGAGTTAAAACAAATAAGGAAATTAAACCAAGAGGTAAGGTCACGGTCAAGTGTAGAAGGGTGTAGAAACAATGAACCATTGTTAAATTACCTTTTTTTCTCAATAAATAAATATATATTGATATTCATTCCATATGAGTCATGCATTTCCATTTCCAATGTATTAACAACCATGACATACATGTATGCATGTATGCGTGCATTCATATCATTATGTGTATGTACATAAATATACATATGCATTAATGCATGAATACAACCAAATAGAAATGGTTTAATAAAAGTGAGTTAAAAGTCTATATTAAATCAACACTTGATTTAATAAACCGGCCATATCACATACGACCCGACCAATAAAAAAACGCCTGATTAAAATACAGTATCATAAACATGCATTTAATCGAGCTCCCGCGCACATCTCATATGCACACCACATCGTTTCAGCTGAGCTTGAAAACTCCTATGTGGGACTCTACGACTCGTCAATACGCCGGTAGTACGTGATGATCATATCAAACACCCACAAGCCGCAAGCGATCATCCAAACGTAACGGCCACCCTGGTATTGAGCGATCAGAAGAAAAACAAGCGAACCTGTCAAAACTCCCGTCAAGCCAACTGGCAACACTTACTGCACAGTCCGTTCTCTTCGTCTGATATGTTGCATATCAAGTATAGGGATGGAATCGTCGAGCCCTAATAACTCAACAAGTCATGCCGATATGGACTATGACCGGTCGATAAACTAGTGATAGCACTTATCAGTAAATCCCATCAGCCCTGGCCTGGGACTTCGAGTCAAAGCCAATCGCGCAAAGCATAATATCAACTCCCAATATCGGGAGAGACGAAACCCCTCCTATCGCTCATTGCCTCCATGTGTCTCGAGACGGAACCCAAAAGCCACCTATTTGCACAACTTAGTAGAGCCGTGGTAGGGTGGAAATCAAAGCACAGTGGGAGAACACACAAGACTCTATGATGATCTTGGGTCTACAGACTAACCTTTACTAGTATCACCTGAGAACTGCTATCTGACGTTAGATATAATACTATATAGGAGTTATCGGTGAATCATGTCATTGTACCCAGTCTCCACTGAGGACCCGTATACAATCTTCGATGTCACAACACCAATGGATATGGGATCATCCATCGCCCATCAATATGGGACAAGAAACGCATACGCTAGTCTACTCTGGAATATCGATGCTCTGTCTCGATATACCCTCGACTAGGAACATTTTAGGATATGCTTATAAACTAGACATGCCCCACTAGTATGATCTCCATCACAGTCATAGAAGTCAAGCAAATATCTTGAGGGCTTTATCAACATGTATGAAATGAACAGTATAATACAATAAGTAAACATGTTAAGATAAAATACAACCAGATAGCATATTATCCTGTCGGGCAAGAAAGTCATCTGTATATATATACATGTCCTAGAATCCACTATACATATAATGGCCTCTAGGAAGGCATCACACATGCCATATTGAAAAATTTTGGGGTGCTATGAAACCTTAACCAAGATCATAACTAGAGAATTAGAGTTAACTTTGCATGTAAACAACTTTATATCTAAGAGAGAGGGATTACAACCTTTGTAGTCCGTTCCTTCGCTTCATAAGCTCCGAGTAGTAGTCCCTTCGCCGCGATCCATGAACACCCCGACTCTAGAGAAGCTCCACAAGTCGAATGATCCATGCTTGCTTGAAGACTTCGAAATCCAAGATGATCTACTTCGAGGAAACACGAACTCAAGTTATGACTTCACTAATTATGAATTAGTGAAGCTAACACACTAATCTATATGGCTAGTAAAGAAGAGGATGATGAAGTAGGAATTTTGCTCACTTGATTATTTAATTTCACACTATTTTCTTCTTGATCTCAAAAGCTAGAAAGCAAAATGAGAATGAGGAAGAAGAATAAGAATGAATGAGATTGAGGTTAGAAATGCAACCATGGGTCAAGAATATCATCCTTAACCATTGTAGAGTGTTAACCAAGGCTATGTGTTATGGTTAGGTTAGAAATATCTAGGGCAAAATAAAAAAAGGTGGACTTGGTCAATGGTAATCTACAAGCTTCATGAAGCTTCATCCATGACTCATTTCCACAATTTGAATTACTTAGATATTTAAACCCCAAACATTACATATAGCATGGTATAATTCTCATACATACATGTTGCATGTATAACCTAGCATGCTGCAATATTATATATCGCATATATAATATTTATGTAACAAAAGAAAACAATACAATAAACATGTATCACATATATGTTAAATGTATCACAAGTGAGAATAATAATTATATAAGTGAGCACATAATACACACACACACACACACACACATATATATTTAATCGAATCAACACTTGATCCGATAACCCGGCTATATCACATATAACCGTCTGATATAAAATATCGCGAAAGTATAATACGGTATCAAATACACGTATCAATCTCGATCCCACACATATCACATACGTGCTCCTACTCCATTTCTCCTGAGCCAGGAAACCTCTATATCGGACTGTAAAGACTCGTCAGTACGCCGGCAGTAGGTGATGACCATATCAAGCACCCACAAGCTGCAAGCGGTCAGCTAAACGTAACATCCACCAAGGTTTTGAGTGACCAGAAGATCAACAAGCAAGCCTGTACTTACTCCTGCGAGTCAAATCAGTAAACACTACCGTATAGTCCAGTCTCTTCGTCTGATATGTCGCATATCCAGTCTAAGGGTGGTAAACGTCAGACCCCAGTAACCGATAAGTCTTATCGATGTAAAGCTCATAACGGGTCGAGAAACTACTGATAACACTTACCAGTAAATCTCCATATCATCCCTTGCCAGGGACTTCTAGTTATAGCAAATCGAACACAGCACAACATCAACTCCCTATACCGGGAGAGACTAAACCCCTCCTATCGCTCATTGCCTCCATGTGATTCGGGACTATACCCAAAAGCCACCGTTTTGCACGTTCTCTTGAATGTGGTAAGGTAGAAATCAGAGCACAGTGGGAATCACACAAGTCTCTATGACGATCTCGGGTCTACAGACTAACCTATACCAGTGTCACCAGAAAACTGCTATCTGACGATAGGTATAATACCATCAAGGAGTTCTCGGCGAGTCCGTTCAGTATACCCAGTCTCCACTGAGGACCCATGCACCACCTTTGATGTCCAACACCAATGGATATGGGATCATCCATCGACCATCATACGGGTCAAGATGCGTGTACGCTAGTCTACTCTGGGGTATCGATGCTCTGTCTCGATACACCCTTGACTAGGAACAGTTATAGGATGTACTCGTGGACTATCCTGGCCCCACTAGTATGATGTCATCATAGTCCGAGTAGTCGAGTACATATCCTAAGGGCTTTATCAACATGTGAGAGCAAGAAAGTAAACTAATACAAGTCAACATGTTAGGACAAAGTGAAACAAGATAGAATACTATCACGTCGAGCAAGAAAGTCCTCTCTATATATATCCAAGCATCCATTATAATATATATCATATGTACAACAATGGCCTCTAAGGTATATATATAACTAACAATCTCCCACTTTCACTAAGGCCAGCTGTTGTAGTATATCATACCCAATAACCCAAAGAGTCTCTCAAAATGTATCTGGGCTATGGCCTTCGTGAGTGGATCCGCAATGTTGTCCTTCGTATCAACTCTCCTAACCTCGATCTCCCAGCAATCAACTATCTCCCGGATCAGGTGATACCGCTTAACAATATGTCTAGATCTCTGATGGGTCCTGTGTTCCTTGGCCAAAGCCACAGCTCCATTGTTATCACAATACAGAGGTATTGGATGCTCAATGGACGGAACCACACCAAGTTCAGTGATGAACTTCTTTATCCAGACAGCCTCTTTGGCAGCATCGTTGGCAGTGTAGGGCTACTAGGCACTGTCACAAGGGTCTATAAGGCATCAACCATGCCCGATTTAAAATTTAGACGTGCCAAACAACCTATAGCGGGGATCTTTGCTAGATAATTTGGGTTTAACATGCAAGTAAACAACTTTACTTCTAAGAGTTAGGGATTACAACCTTTGTAGTCCGTTCCTTCACTTCTAAAGCTCCGTGTTGAGGTCCCTTTGCTACGATCATCGAGTACCCGGACTCTAGAGAGGCTCCATGAAGAGAAAGATGCAATCTTGCTTCCGATCATCAATAACAAAGATGATCTACCTTGAAGAAACTCAAACCCGAGCTCTTGCTTTGCTAATCAAGTATTACCAAAGCAAACATCCGAATGTAAGTGGCTAGAATAGATGAGGATGATGAAGTAGGAATTTAGCTCTCATTTGTTTTCAATTTCTCACTCATTTTTATCACATTAGAAAAAGCTAGAAAGCTTTTCAAAGGAAGAAGAAGAAGAAATAACTTTATGATGAATAATGAAATCCTTAGTTATGGTTACTAATCAACCCTTGGTTAAGAAACAAAAGACTTAACCATTGTAGAGAATAAACCACGGTAAAGGGTTTGGGTTGGGTTAAGTAAATATCTTCAAAATATCATAACAAAATATCTTTGCTTAAAACAAACCATAAAGCTTCTTGAAGCTTCATGAAAATGCTAACCCAAATCAAACCCTAATCATGTTTAATCTCTACAAATCATGTTGCATTAGTAATAATAACTTGTTACAATATTATGTAAGTCCATGCTATCTCTCCCGGTACTTTCGGGCATGCGGAATTTGGTGAAAAATTATTTTCTACAGGCGGTAACATGGACTCAAAACCGGATCTTGGTTAAACATCTAACTAACAACCTAACTAGGAGTTGTTAACTACTCGGTTAGGGGGTTATACCTTTCTTTCTTGAACTCCTGCGTCTTCAAGCCTCGATGGTTGTCCGGATCGGCTTCACCCCGTCGTCTCCTTGCGCCGAAGATCGATCCACCTTGAAGCTTCTACCTTTGGCTTCTTCTTCGGTTTTTGAAGAAACTAGTTCACTCGGTTTGCTAAACCTTATGAACTAGAGTGAGTAGAGGAGAGTGTGTTAGGATTTTCTCTATGGTTCTTGGTTCTCAACACATGAGACAAGTGAACCATAGACCAAAGAGAGGGAGAGCAAGAGGAAGGAGATGAGAGCTCAAGAACACAAGAGAGAGAATGAAAATGATAGAATGAGCAAGACTTTTCTCACATGGCTCTCATAATCCAAAACCATCATCACAAAAATAGTAATCAAGTATTGTGTAAATAGTTCAAGTCAAAATGGCTATATCATTTCATGCACTCATATTGCACAAAAGAATAAGCAAGTAAAAAGTCTTTGCCATGAAATGATAGCCATTGTCATCATGATGGTCAACTAGTCCAACCTAGTCAACCGGTCAATAAAGTCAACAAGTCAACAAAGTCAACCCCTCAACAACCATGTCACCACAATACTTAATTAATATTATTGTTAATTACATATCATATTCTCATTAGGGTTGAGCAAAAAGCTAATAGTCAACGGTCAACGGTCAACAACCCTAATGAGAATCCTCTGCCTCTGTCTCTCCGTCAACTGTGCATACACACCCGCATCCGTGTTCCGAGGAACACGAATACAAACTGGATAAAACCAATCCCAAAACGTACACTAGGATCTGGCTTAAACCAAAGCCCGCTAGTGTTAACTGTCCGGACACTGTACGTGCATAAGTGCACGGATGTGACCGGACCCTGTCGCAAAACCATACGACCTGTCGCAAAACCATGCGACCTGTCGCAAAACCATGTGACCTCTACTCTTTTGCCTAAAGGCGAATAGCTTTCTGTGTGGGACTCTAAAGACTCGACACTACGCTGGTAGTGGGTTTAACCACAGACCGCAAGCGGCACTAGCTGTGCGTAACGGTCTCCAGGTAGATGCCGACAAGAAGACTGACGAGGTGAAACCCATCTGAACTCCTACTGAGCCTGAATGTGACAATCTCCGTACAGTCCGGTCTGTTCGTCTGATACATCGCATGGCGGGCCTAGGGGGGCGGTGAACATCAGTCCTCTAATAGCGGTACAAGTCGTGTCGGAGTGAAGCCCAATACACCCTGAGATAGCACTGGAAGCCTAACAGTATATCTCGCTTGCCCTGGCCAGGGACTACTCGTGTAATGGCTCTCCTAGACACAGCGCGATGTCAACCCCCAATACCGGGAGAGACGAATCCTGTCTAACCGTCACTGCCTCTAAGTGCTTCGGGACTGCACCCAACTACTACCTGTTTGCACGACTACTTTGAGCCATGGTAGGGTAGTAACCAAAGTACAGTGGGAACACACTCAAGGTGAAGTGACAGTGTCAAGTCAGCGGACTAAGCTGTACTCATGTCACTTGGGAACTGATAACTGACGCTAGGTATAATACCAACCGGTCAGTTCCAGACGAGTCCTGTCCAGTGTACTCGTAACCTAATGAGCACCCGCATACTATCTCCAGTACGACGTACTGATGGCTGTGGGACAGACCATCTCTCACTCTGGGATGAGAAGCGCATGCGCCAGTCTACTCCGGAGTATCGATGCCCTGTCTCGATAGTCCTGCGACTAGGGACCTGCATAAGGATGTGCTTATAGATTACCCAGCCCCCACTAGTGTGACTGCCATCACAACGCTGGTAATCAAGCAAAGATCCTAAGGGCTCCACTAATGTGTATAGGTGATATACTAAAATAAGCACATGTACACATTGAAGTAGAAACAAACCAAGTAGCATACTACTATTTTGAGCAAGATTGTATATACAAGGTGAATATCCCAAGATTCCATTAAGTAATATACAAACTAGTATGATACAGTAATGGCCTCTAGGGCATATACACTAACAATCTCCCACTTGCACTAAGGCCATGTACTGGCGTATCGAAGACCTATCATCTCGATCAGCCGCTCGAACTGAGTCTGGGGAAGGGCCTTCATGAGTGGATCTGCAGTGTTATCTTCTGAATTTACTCTCTTTACCTCGATATCCCGGCGATCAATGATCTCCCTGATCAGGTGGAACCACCTCAAAATGTTCCTGTACTTCTGATGGGACCTGGGTTCCTTCGCTAAAGCTATAGCGCCGTTGTTATCACAATACAGCGGTATTGGATCAACACTGGTAGGAACCACCTGAAGTTCCGTGAGGAACTTCTTCATCCAGACAGCTTCCTTTTCGGCATCGCAAGCAGCTATGTACTCCGCTTCCATAGTTGAGTCAGCAACGGTTTCCTTCTTGGAACT
Organism: Agapanthus africanus; assembly: GCA_030015575.1. Classification (NCBI taxonomy): domain Eukaryota; kingdom Viridiplantae; phylum Streptophyta; class Magnoliopsida; order Asparagales; family Amaryllidaceae; genus Agapanthus; species Agapanthus africanus. Next base: position 237,404,624 of record CM057346.1, read on the forward strand.
CTTCCAGCAAACCGCCCCTCCATTGAGGGTAAAGACATAACCCGACATGGACTTGGAGTCATCCTTATCACTCTGGAAGCTGGAGTCAGCAAAGGCCTCAATCTGGAGGTCTTTTCCGCCATAGACCAAGAACATCTCCTTAGTCCTTCTCAGGTACTTGAGAATGTTCTTTACTGCTATCCAGTGTTTCTCCCCTGGGTTCGACTGATACCGGTTTACAACGCTCAATGCGTATGCCACATCTGGTCTGGTACATAACACCGCATACATAATAGAGCCTATCGCAGATGCGTAGGGTATTGAAGACATGCGAGCCCTTTCCAAATAAGTCTTGGGAGACATCTCTTTGGAGAGGTTGATTCCGTGACAAGCCGGTAGATTACCTCGCTTGGAATCTTCCATACTGAATCGTTTCAGTATGGTGTCGATGTACCTTGACTGTGAAAGTCCCAACATCCTCTTAGATCTATCACGATAGATCTGGATCCCCAGAATGTAGTTGGCATCGCCCAGGTCCTTCATGGAGAACCTCTGCGAGAAGAATCCTTTGACTGACTGTAGCATAGGAATATCATTTCCTATTAGGAGAATGTCATCGACGTACAAGACGAGGAATACCACATTTCTCCCTACAATCTTACTGTAAATGCATGGTTCATCTAGGTTTTTGACAAAGTCAAATTCTTTGACAGTATCATCAAAGCAGATGTTCCAACTCCGCGGTGCCTGCTTAAGTCCATAGATGGACTTGAGCAACCTACACACTTTACCGCTGCTCCCACTCTGAATGAATCCCTCTGGCTGATCCATATAGACGCACTCTTCCAAATTTCCATTTAGGAAAGCCGTCTTCATGTCCATCTGCCAGATCTCATAATCGTGGAAGGCAGCAATGGCAAGAAGGATCCGAATGGATTTAAGCATGGCTAACGGAGAAAAGGTCTCGTCATAGTCTAAACCAGGTCTTTCACGAAAACCCTTTGCAACGAGCCTAGCTTTATAGGTTTCAACCTGCCCATCTACACCAATCTTCTTTCTGAAGATCCATTTGCAGCCTACGGGTTTTACCCCTTCTGGAGCAAAGTCCAAAGTCCAAACTTTGTCGGTGTACATGGACTCCATCTCGGTCCACATTGCATCCAGCCATTTTACCGAGTCACCGCTCTGAATGCCTTGCTGGAAGCTAGTAGGCTCATCATAATTAACTGTACAATCCTCTCTATCCACGTCTATGAGAAAACCGAAGTATCTCTCGGGCGGATGAGACTGCCTACTACTTCTGCGGAGCGGCATAGGAATGTCCGGTTCTCGTGAAACGTCTGGTTCATCCAAGCTTTCAGTAACAGCTTGTGGTTCTGGAATTTCTTCCAGTTCTATTGCGCCCCCACTTATCTGATTTTCTAAAAATTCAGTTTCCAAGAAGTGGGCGTGCGGAGAAACAAAAACTCTTTGTTCCTCTGCGGAATAGAAAAGATACCCCCTGGAGTTCTTTGGGTATCCCACAAACTTACACAGTACTGAGCGTGCCTCGAGCTTGTCCGCATGCCGTTTTTTTACAAAAGCTGGACATCCCCATACCTTAAGATACTTAAGACAGGGTTTCTTCCCACTCCACATCTGATATGGGGTGGTAGGCACAGTCTTGGTTTGGCCTTGTTCAAGAGATATGCAGCTGCTTCTAGTGCATAACCCCAGAAAGATCGCGGTAACTCAGCCTTACTCATCATGGAACGAACCATATCCAATAGGGTCCGATTCCGCCTTTCCGATACACCGTTGTGTTGTGGTGTGTATGGAGGAGTAAGTTGAGAGAGAATTCCATTCTCTTTTAAGTAGTCCAGAAACTCGGCACTCAAGTATTCTCCACCTCGATCCGATCTTAGAATCTCGATACTTTTGCCGGTTTGTTTTTCAACTTCATTCTTGTATTCTTGAAATTTCCCAAAGGCCTCGGATTTGTGCTTCATTAAGAAGACATGTCCATACCTAGAGAAATCATCTGTGAATGTAATGAAGTATGAATAACCACTTCGCGCATGTATAGACATTGGACCACACACATCACTGTGTATGAGTCCCAAGAGCTTGCTCGCTCTTCTCCGCGTCCAGTGAATGGAGTCTTTGTCATCTTTCCCATGAGACAAGATTCACAAGTGGCATAAGATTGATACTCGAACGGATTCAAGTACCCTTCTTTATGTGACTTAGTTAATCGTGTCTCATTAATGTGACCCAGTCTACAATGCCATAAGAAAGCCTGATTTATTTCTGGAGACTTTCTTTTAAGAGTGTTCTGGACACTGAAAATCTGAGCTTGATTTAACACGTATATTCCGTTCTGTAATGTACCTGACCCAATCAGAACTTGATTTAGGTGGATGTGTACTACATCGCTTACAAAAGTAAATTCATATCCTTCCTTAGAATGTAAGGATACAGATATGATATTACAAGTCGCACCTGGTATATACAAACAGTTACGCAAAATCAATATCTGCCCAGTTGTCAGTCCAAGATGATATTCCCCTACGGATTCAGCATCCATGCTCATTCCGTTAGCAACCCTGAGGGTCATATCACCTTTCCTGATAACCCTACGGTTTCTCAGAGCCTGTAACGAATTACAGATATGAGATCCTGATCCGGTATCCAATACCCAAGAAGTAGGGTTAACTGACATACAGTTCTCAATTACAAACACATTTGAAGCCGAAGCCACAACATGCTTCGAATTCTGGCTACTGGCTTTGCAAGCCCTGCAATCCTTCTGCCAATGTTCATTCCCGTTACAATAGGAACGTCCCTCTTTTACTACATCCAGTCCTGAAACTTTTGCCCTTGCTTTTCCTTTTTCTTCCCTGGTTTCCTTCAGGGTATAAGCAGAGGGCAGGGACTGTAGAATTAAGTCAGTACTTGACCTATTCTCCAACGTGGTCTTCAGGTCCTTGAGCTCAAAATAGCTGGCCTCTGTAAGGACGTTGTCCCCTACAGATGACCCGACAGCCAACCTCGCTTGAAGCAATTCGTTCGAGGTCGCATATCTTGCGATACGAGATTGCTCTCCATATAAATCTTTGTTATGGAGGAAGATAGAAACTGAGTCCATCTTCTCGTGCTGCCTCTGGTTTGCACCATTAACTGAGGCTAACACGAAGCACTTGGATTTCGCACAATCCTTTTTCGATGTCCTACGGATGTAAATATCCGTGACAGGGGAAACTAGACCTGAGACGGTAGGGGTTGTTCATATCATAATATTGCATTATTATATTCCTCATTCTTATTCTTTTTATAAATAAACAGGTGCTTTTGATGCATGTCTGCTACATATTACAGGTTACAGGTTCTTGGACAGAAAATAGTGAAAATGATGAAAAGACGATGCAAAAGTGGACTTTGACCAGCAAACAGAAGACTCTTGATCAAGCCTACATCAAAGATAAAATTCACAAAGTACAAGGCAATGCAAGGTCCAAGATTATAAAGCGAACGGTTAAAAGTCCACCGCAATTATTCACTGGAGATCTGGAAGAAACATAGAAGCTATTTTAATAAAGAACCAAATAATAAGGAAGCCCAAAGATCCAAGGCCCAATACTTTCTTTTAAAGAGACATAAAATTTTACCAAAGCTTGAAGTCTACTTTGACTAGGTCTTCCTAAGGATATTTTGGTAAATGTAGACATGCAAATCAATTGTAACCTAGGGTTTCTATCTCCTATAAATAGAAGCCCAAATCATTGTATTCTTTTCATGCCTCCCTTCATTAATAAATTTCAGCATTCTTTTGGAGAGCATCATTTTTTATAGGTAAATTATTTTCTTGCCTTAGTTTAATTTAGTTTAAGAATTTTATTAACTTGCAATAGATGTTTCTTCTCTTTAATAAAATCATGTCTTTCTTCATCCCTTCAATGAGCGAGTAGTTTCCTCGCTTGTTAGGGTTAGGAATAGGGAAGGATTTGAGAGACGAAGATCTCTCATCTCTTTTCTTTGCCAATCTTTTATGAAAATTAGAACTCCATGCATACCTTCTTATTCCGCTCCCTACGGCACTCTACCCTCGAGGTAACGGTGATTCCGTAGTCTAAAGGCCCGGATTTTAAGGTTTTCCATGGAGGTTAGGGTAAAGATTAAGAAAGGAAGGACAAGGATCTAGAGGAAGAATCAATCTTCCCAATCATCCTAATCCCTTTTGTTAAGATTTACCATAACACTAATATGATATCTTTAATTAAAGGCAATGGAAAGAGATGTAAATCTTTGTTTACCAAATTTTCCCTAAACCTAATCCTAGCAAGTTTCTAATTCTAGTATCATACAACTTCAATTTTTAGATTTAGTAATTAATCCGAACACCCTTCGGAATTAACTCGTTAGTGCGATTAGGAAATTCACAACATCCCTGTGGACCGACCCGTACTCACCGGCTAACTTCATGCGACGCCGTTCTTGATTGCGGTTACAAATATTTTTGATCTATCTTTTAGAAAGAGCAAGCACGCTAAATCACTCAATCAAATGGCGCCGTTGCCGGGGATGGCGTAGAACTTTTCTTTTCGCAATTTCGGGTTAATCATAAAATTAAAAAAAATTATAAAAATCTGAAAAATCACAAAAAAATATATCATCTGTTATTTTTGGAAAGGGTATCTTTGTGTGAATTTTGCAGGATCTACGCACAAATTCGGATCTGGAAATCTACAAAAAGCGAAACAGCAAATAAACGATCCTATCAACAGAAGATTGCAACAACAGAGGAACAGAAAAAAAAATTTACAGGACCGAGTCAACAAGTCAACCGCGCGATCTGGTGCAAAAAAAAAAAAAAAAACAGCTGGCGGCTCTTCCGTCCGCGGAACCGCCGCCGGAGACCACTTATGGCCGCGGAACCGCCGCGGCCTGGTCTGTTCAAAAAAAAAAAAAAAAAACAGGGGGCAGAAGCGCGGGAGAAAAAAAAAACTCTCTAAGTTTCTCTGTTCCTCCTCTACAAAAATTTGCATATATTTTCTGAAAAATTCCTGCAAGATTTTCTGTGCTTTAAAAATCTTTCTCTTTCCAAATAACAATCTGGTGCAGGATTTTTGCGCCTAGATTAAAATAGAAATTGATTGCAAGTAATCTTTTTGTTGCACATCTTTTCTCGAAAATCTTTTTGCAACATTTTTTTCCAAATAAAGATTCTTTGTGATATTCTTAAAATAATAATTGATTGCAAGTGATCTTTTCTGATTTGCATATCCTTAATTTTTTTTTTGCTAAAAATATCTTTCTAAATAAAGAGCAAACGGAAAAAGGAAAATTTTAATTAGAAAACTTGCAAACCTTGAAATTCACAAAAAAGATTTGATTGTAAGTGATTTACTGTTTTGCATATCTTTAATCGGATTTTAAGGGGCTTTTGACCAACTCAGATTGGGTGGGGATTTCATCACCCTTCCCAGGACCCCAGAAAACATCTAAAGCATTTTGCATCGACCACAATTAATAAAAAATACTAGACTCAGCCCTAAGAAAATCGAGCTCAATAGGAAAAGGACTAGTATAGGCATCGACCGTTTATCCTAACTGATTTTGCGGTGTCTAGGCTAGTGGTTTTTAATTAGGCCCACTGTCGTGGTGGTTCCTTCCCACTTACCTGGCCGCAATTGGCGGTGAAGAGGCGGTTTGAGGTCCTATTTCTAGCCTTTTGGAACAGTTAGGAGCTGTCTAGCTGACCTAGGTGACCCTAGATCTAGGTCAGATTGTGCATTTCTGGTTGATTACATTTGTGTCTAAGCCCTTTATCGAAATTTTTTCTGCAAACAGTCTCAAATAAAGAGAAAAGGGAAAAAGGAATTTTTTTAAAAAAGACTTGCAACTTTTGTCGCTCGGAAATCCTTGCACCAACAAACTTTCTTTCTTTCTCCCTTTCTTCTAACATGGGTACCCCACATAACAAATCATTTGCCGAACTTTGGTATCCCGAACCTAATTTTGCGTCGTTTGGCAATTTGTTCGATCAATTTAAAGACGATCCTTCCTTGCCTAAAATATCTTTGAAAGATCAAATAGAGGCGTCTAGGAGAAACAATTCGACTTTTCAACCCACTTTGTGTCAACCAAGTGTTCATATCAGAATATTGCATTTTATACCGCCCATTCTTACGCTCGTGTGTTTATAGGTAGGTACTTTTAATCCGTGTTTGTTATATATTTGCAGGATACAGGTTCTCGGTTCTAAAACGGTAAATTCATGGAAAACACGACAAAATCCGGGTTCCTGCCAACCACTGAGAAAACACGGTCTCCGCTCGTCATCCGTATGTTACCAGATACCAGTTTAGGAAGACAAAATATCAAATCAATGTCACCTTCATGCACAAGGCTCAATGGCAACAACAAGTTCCAAGAAATCTACGCGGAGCTCGAGGCAATCATGACAAAAACATCCACAAAAAGTCCACCTTTCCTCAACAGAAATTCTGGAAGAATTGTGAAAGAATTATCAGAAAATACATATACCAGACAACAAAGGACAAGAAACCAGGGAAGCACAGAAAATCAGAGCTCCTAATCCCACTATAGGGCCGCGGATCCACGGCCAATAGGGGGTATTGGCGGCGGATCCGCGGCCGTACTGTGTCCTCTCACTGTCGTCTTTTGGGGGCAGTTTGGTCTTTGCATGTGTGGTCTTCTGGTTGCCCTAGAACTTCAACTCCCTGCCTATAAATACAGCAGAACTGAGCTCAACCAAGGGGCCATTCTTTAGTTCATTCTTATAGCCTCTTTTGTTAGGATTTTGTATAGTTCTTCTTCCTCTTCTTCATTCCTCTTCCATGAATTGTAGTGAGAGCTTTTTGTGGATGTGAATAAAGATGAGGGTTTTGTATCATTCTCTTGTGTTTCTTCTTCCCCTTTGAGATTTTTGCTTTCTCTTGCTCATTCAACCTCTTCATTGAGCTTGAACGGGTAAGAGTTAGTTATTGATCTCAAGGGTCGTATTTTCTCACGGGACTAGTTCTTCACTTCACATGCGTTCTCTACCCTTCCCTTGATCTTGCAACCTCTTCATTGAGTTTGCAAGTTTAAGGGTTGGCGATTGAGCACATGCTTGGCTTGGGTTCTACTTTCGTGTTCTTTTTATCGCTTATTTATTACTTGCATTTATTACCTTGTCTTTTATTACTTGCAATTTTATTCATGCAATTTTATTACTTGTATCTTTTCTTTTCTTTGTTCTTTTCTTTTTGTTCTCTTTTGTTCATATTGTGAATGTTGTAATTATTGTTATTGTTAAGAATTAATACGGTTTTATAAGTTAACATTTCTTTGCCAATTCCTTTTCCCGTTATTTTCCATTTGAACTTCGCCCAAACCATACGCAAGCGCTCCGTTAGGCACCGTACCCTGACAAGGTAACGGTGATTCCTAACCACGACCGGTTGCGTTCGGTTTGGCCGGAGGCGAAGGCAAGAGACAAGAACGGAAGGACAAGGGTAAATAAGCCGGATTCCACGAATACCGCGCTTAAATCCCCTAATCCACGTTGTTGCCGATTGCTTAGCTTCAATTGGTCAAGACTCGGCTCAAAGGTTTTGAGTACGGATTTCTTAGCTTACAATCTCGTATTTTCTTAACAACCTTATACTTGCAGATAAATACATAGGTTAGATCAAACAAACATACAGATTCTTTATTGACTCGTCTAAAACAAGAAGGTAAGATAACACCATCTCCCTGTGGACCGACCCGTGCTCAACCGGCTAGCTGCATAGCGACACCGTCCTGATCGCGGTTACACTTAAATTCTTTGAACATCCGACACGCCAAAAGCGTGCGATCACCAAGTCAACCTTTACCACTTCCATATGTTGATACCACTTTTTCAAGTCCTTCTGTCACTTCTAAGCCGATGTCCATTGCTGAGCATATTGCTCAATCTCGTAGCCAATCTTTCACCCATCTCCACTTCTCTAGTTCTAGGGATCAACACGACTATTCACCTTTTTATCCATATGTTGACCCTACCCCTGCCCAACCACCCACTTCCTACCAGTCTTACCCGACCTTCCCACCTTCACTAGACACTGCTTCTACACAGCCTTTTGGGAGTTTCACATATCCAAACAATTTCGAATCTTTTGCCGAAACCCCTTTACCACCAAAGTCTAGTTTGGAAGAGGCGTTGGAGGCGTATATCGCAGCAACAAACAAAATGGTTAGGAATGTGGAAGCGTCCGTGGCCACCCTTATGCAACCTGCTGAACCGGTAGCTAGTTTTCCGCTAGCTCCAAATTTTTCAATGTATGAGGCGGCAGTTGGACAGAGTGAGAATGAGAGAGGATTTTCAAATCAAAGCTACCCTTACCCAATTGAAGCCCACAACTCCTGTTTTCCATCGATTGCCCTAAATAGTTCACCTGTTGAAAATAAAAATGAGTTGTGTGATTTTGTAGTGTTTGTTTTGCCAGATTGTGAGGAATCCCTTTCGAGTGAAACCGCACCTAATCCTTTTGACCTTTACACTTCCACTCTAGAACCTACATTGATAAACATCCATGCTTTTGAGGAGGTGTCTAAAGAAATTGACTTTCACTTGATTGAGGATATAGACGCCGGGAATATTTCGGATGATGATCCTGTCGATTTAATTGAAATTTTATGTTCAAATCATCATCCCGAGTTATTAAATGTTTCTCCCGAATCTCATATGCGTCTTGATTTTGATGATAATAGCATGGATGAGTTGAATATTGAGGAGAATTATGAGGATAATATTGAGGAGAGTAGTGAGGATCATATTGAGGTTGAACCATTTTTCTTTGATGTGTCGGATTTTCCAATTCATCCTCTTGAACCTTTACCTAAATCACCCTCCCTCTTTTCCATCGTTCCGACCACGCCTCATTTCACACTTGACGACTGTGAGCTTGAAAACTTTTCCTTCGAATCTGACACAGTTCTCACAGCCGATGACACTTACGAGTGTTTCACTTTTTCGGACGATGTTGAAGTCTCACCGTCCGAGTTTGAGTCCTTTGCATTTTCAGATGAGTTAGTTAATCCATCAGACTCGGTTGCTTACAGTCGTTTCGAACCATTGATGGAATCTTTCCAGTTCGACACGGTTTACTACGGTGAGAATGAGACTATCCCTAATTCACTCCCTTTCGTCCTTCCTATTGTTCCGACCGTGCAAGTGGCCGTTACACTTTCATCTCCTATACCAAGTTCGGCGTACCTATGTTCTCTTGCGAATCTTGAGGGATTTGATCCCATTTCTCGACGAGTTGATAGGATAGCGCAATCACTTTTAACACATCGGTCATCACAAATTGTGCTAATTTATTCACTCGATTTACACCCTCAAGATCGCGCGACCCTTCTTTCTTCTTTCCGCCATTCTTCTCCCCCAACGATACCGTATTCTCTTCTTTCCACACGGTCTCGCGTGTTTCTCATTTCTTTCTTCTACACCCCATTCTTCCACCAACTTGACCATTACCACGATAAGATTTTTGAATGGTTGGTGTTAACCTTTGGCTTGTGTAAGGCCAAGCTTAAGTTTGGGAGAATCTTTGTATATATGTATATATTTTTTTAGTTTTCTTTTCTATAAAAAAAATAAAAAAAAATTTAAAACATTAAAAATATAAAAAATAAATTATTATAAATAAATAGGGGAGTACCGGCATTTTGACCCTCTTGGTTTAGCATAACAGTGAGGACACTGTCAAGTTTAAGTTTAAGGGTATGCTCGGTACGTCTTCTTCCTTCACATTCATTTGTACATATTTTTGCATTTGCATAGTTATTTGAAAACCCCATAAAAATTTAAAAATTTCAAAAATTATAAAAATTACTATATTCAATTTTGGCTAATTGACTTGAGTTTGACAGATAGATTAACTGGCTAGGAACAACTAGATCTTAGACTTAGTGAATTAAAAACCCTAAAAATAACCTTCCTTAAAGTTTAACGGTAGAAAGTATATGCCTTGTAGTTTATTTAGAAATAGGCAAATTTTGGGTTCACTTCTTGGGCTAACTCAAAATGAGGGAAGAGTATTGATGTTCTTATTAGAGTATAAGTTTGAAAAATAATTCCTAACTTAAGTCTAGATTCTGAAAATGTATACCCTACAAATTGCACAATCACGCACCTTGAAACTTGGAATAGTAGAGGAGACCTTGAAATGCTCTTGTCTAAAGTCCTTAGTACAATGAAAATAAAAGAAAAAAGTGAATAAAGAAAAAAAAATGAACACTGGTTTTTGTGATTACTTAAGGCTAAAAAAATAGAAAAAATATTTCGCGAGGGTGCTTCATCACCTAGTGCCTTAGACCAACTGGTTTGGGAGTCACTGCTAAAGCCTTAGGTGTTGCAAGACAAGGAAGTACGCTTTAAAGTGCTAACGCATCTTGTAATCGGTCGTTGGTACCTCAAGAAGTATTAACGGTCGCATGAAGGATGTGTAAGCAAAATTCAATTAAAAATTCACCAATTAATAAGTGCTTTGGACAATGGACGAGAGTACGATTGCTTGATTTGAATTTCCAAGTGTAGGGGTGATTTTTACACACACGTGGGGATATGTGATTGGAGTTTAGATGAGAGAAAGGAGTGAAGAATAGAACTTGTATCTTTAGTAAGGGTTGATAGAAATTCCTAAGTGGAGATGGAACCCTAGAAGGAAAACTTAAGAAATGCTGAAAGCTAAGTAGATCTACATAACATATATAATCTTAAGTTAAATAATGAGAAAGTGTGAAGAATGTGGGTGGATAATTTGCGAGTCAAAAGATAATAGAATTCCTTGTTAGAAAACCTAATTGGAGAACAAAAGTCAATGGGCCAAGTTGATAGGATTTTGTGGGTGTAATCCGCTGAAAACCCTCAGGAGACAACACTCCTCCTACTAGGGACACCTAGAGGTTTAACGGCTTGTTGCACGTGCTCAGTGCAATCGCGTTTCCCTGCGAAAGTGAGGTTGGGATTTTAGTGAATAAAGTAAGTTTGCTCGAGGACGAGCAAAAGATAAGTTTGGGGGTATTTGTTCATATCATAATATTGCATTATTATATTCCTCATTCTTATTATTTTTATAAATAAACAGGTGCTTTTGATACATGTCTGCTACATATTACAGGTTACAGGTTCTTGGACAGAAAACAGTGAAAATGATGAAAAGACGATGCAAAAGTGGACTTTGACCAGCAAACAGAAGACTCTTGATCAAGCCTACATCAAAGATAAAATTCACAAAGTACAAGGCAATGCAAGGTCCAAGATTATAAAGCGAACGGTTAAAAGTCCACCGCAATTATTCACTGGAGATCTGGAAGAAACATAGAAGCTATTTTAATAAAGAACCAAATAATAAGGAAGCCCAAAGATCCAAGGCCCAATACTTTCTTTTAAAGAGACATAAAATTTTACCAAAGCTTGAAGTCTACTTTGACTAGGTCTTCCTAAGGATATTTTGGTAAATGTAGACATGCAAATCAATTGTAACCTAGGGTTTCTATCTCCTGTAAATAGAAGCCCAAATCATTGTATTCTTTTCATGCCTCCCTTCATTAATAAATTTCAGCATTCTTTTGGAGAGCATCATTTTTTGTAGGTAAATTATTTTCTTGCCTTAGTTTAATTTAGTTTAAGAATTTTATTAACTTGCAATAGATGTTTCTTCTCTTTAATAAAATCATGTCTTTCTTCATCCCTTCAATGAGCGAGTAGTTTCCTCGCTTGTTAGGGTTAGGAATAGGGAAGGATTTGAGAGATGAAGATCTCTCATCTCTTTTCTTTGCCAATCTTTTATGAAAATTAGAACTCCATGCATACCTTCTTATTCCGCTCCCTACGGCACTCTACCCTCGAGGTAACGGTGATTCCGTAGTCCAAAGGCCTGGATTTTAAGGTTTTCCATGGAGGTTAGGGTAAAGATTAAGAAAGGAAGGACAAGGATTTAGAGGAAGAATCAATCTTCCCAATCATCCTAATCCTTTTGTTAAGATTTACCATAACACTAATATGATATCTTTAATTAAAGGCAATGGAAAGAGATGTAAATCTTTGTTTACCAAATTTTCCCTAAACCTAATCTTAGCAAGTTTCTAATTCTAGTATCATACAACTTCAATTTTTAGATTTAATAATTAATCCGAACACCCTTCGGAATTAACTCGTTAGTGCGATTAGGAAATTCACAACATCCCTGTGGACCGACCCGTACTCACCGGCTAACTTCATGCGACGCCGTTCTTGATTGCGGTTACAAATATTTTTGATCTATCTTTTAGAAAGTGCAAGCTCGCTAAATCACTCAATCAGGGGTATGATCAGTTAAGAGGTGTCCCAGCTTGTTATGGGCAATGGACATCTGGACAGACCTTTGCCAGTCGTAACAGTCAGGTTCAGTCATTTTTTATCTAGATGTAACCTAGGTGTGGTCACTGGGTCGCTGCAATTAAGACAGAGAGAAGAAAACACTCAGCATGATGCTCTTGCAAGTTTAGATTGGTTTTTAATTTATGTAAACAGGATGGCTCCCACTGTCTCTCGAATCCCTCCTAAAACCATAAAGGAAGAATTAGTCGGGATCAATCTCACCGTACAATACTTGCTTAACCGTTCAGCCAGGCTAGTGTCGGTACTTCGAGGGAGGTTTTCCAACGCTTTCGCGAAGTTCCTTAATTAAATAACCTCTTTTCCCTGTGGGCATAGCCCCGCTAACACCTTTCTAGACACCTACTTGGTTTATAGTATTGATCGTTAAGTGAGAAATTTCCCGAGGAGTACCATTTACTCACAGTAGGATCGGGATCCAAATATCATTGCGTGACAAAACTGAAGGAATCCTACCAGAATCATCACACTCCAAATGGTATGCAGCTCTTGCAAGTTTCAGTTCTTTTGAAACACCCGATGTGGATTTTTGCCCCATGCTCTTATGACCTTGACGAAGGTCAACAAATCATAAGTCACATGTCAAGTTCTACCCGTCATTATCCAGGTTAATTTGAACCCACCCGTATATACCCTTGACGAAGGTCAACAAGGTAATACGACTGTCCCAAACCAACGCATCTATCTATGCTACATATGAACACCCAATAGCTACCAATCACTATGCCTTGACGAAGGTCAACAAACATAGCTTGAATACTATTGAATATTCATACGAAACGACGGAGGGATACGAATGGTTTTGGCGAAACCTTGAACGTAGTGAACTTGATATAATCGAAGGAACGAGATAGCGTTTAGAAGGAGTGGAGCAAGCTACGCATTTAAAAGTTAGTTTTGAAAAGAACCGAGTGGTTTTTCGAAAGTTTTCCAACGATTTTTACTTGTTTTATTTTCTTGCATTAGTTCTTTTAATGCGTGATATTCTTGCATTAGTTCTTTTAATGCGTCCCATCATTTAATCCTACCATTGCAGAAAATGACCAAAATATGACGTACGCTTATGCCATTCGCATTCGCCACGGGGCCCCGTCATTACCCGTTAGGTTACTTAACTAACGACAGAGCGGGGGCTAGGCTATCGCGGCTGTAAAACATAACCAACGCCTAAATAATATCATATATAGATATATTGCAATGATAGCCATTTCAGATAACAGATGAACACATTGGATATACTAGGAACCCGCAATTCGTACGAGCCTGTAACGAAAAGCAGATTACACGGTCGCGGTGAATAGCCAATACCCCACCCAAGACCCCTACGTGTGCGGCAAACTACCCGCCAAGTACCCGAAGCGAAGCAACCTCCCTCAACCCCGTGAGTAGGCCACTCGGCACTTCGGCACACCCGGTAGTTTATGCACCCCCTCCATGGGTCTATCCTAGGAGCAAAAACAGTAAAAAGAAATTATACAATGACGGCTACAACCCCGACCCGGTTGTGCGGCCATATAAATAATTATTACATCAATTTACAAATTTACATGAATTGAAAGAAAAGAAAACTCTCGTCTCATAACCCCCGGCTATTCACCCGCGACAATCCAATGAATTCATATACACAAACCAATAACATTACAGATCACAGATTTGTATAACTCCCACTAATCGACATATAGCGATTAGCAGACGTTCAATACAAATATCACATCACAGAAAAACCCGTCAGCTTAAGTTATAAGAAATTCGATCAAAATACGGTTTTTCTGGCCCCAAACACAAAATTTTCGTTCTGGAAAATCTGGGCAGAAAATACATATTCCAGAAATCCCAAAATACCCCTATGAACAAACTGCAAAAATAAAACCCCACGACCGAGTCAACTCGGCCGCGGTTCCGCGGCGGGAGCAAGCTCCCAACGCGGAAACGCGGCGCGTTGATCGATTCAGTGGGTCGAATTTTTGCAGTTTCTTCTAAAAACCCTGAGTCGATTTTTTGTGTATCTCAAATAATTTTTGCAACACTTTGAAAATCGACAGAAAGTTTGAAATCCGGGTGTATTTCGCGACTTTTTCTCCGATCGAATTTCTAGTTACTATGCTAACATGTTAGATAGAGTTTAACTTGGCTCTGATACCACTGTAAGTCCATGCTACCTCTCCCGGTACTTTCGGGCATGCGGAATTTGGTGAAAAATAATTTTCTAGAGGCGGTAACATGGACTCAAAACCGGATCTTGGTTAAATATCTAACTAACAACCTAACTAGGAGTTGTTAACTACTCGGTTAGGGGGTTATACCTCTCTTTCGTGAACTCCTTCGTCTTCAAGCCTCGATGGTTGTCCGGATCGGCTTCACCCCGTCGTCTCCTTGCGCCGAAGATCGATCCACCTGAAAGCTTCTACCTTTGGCTTCTTCTTCGGTCTTTGAAGAAACTAGTTCACTCGGTTTGCTAAACCTTGTGAACTAGAGTGAGTAGAGGAGAGTGTGTTGGGATTTTCTCTATGGTTCTTGGTTCTCAACACATGAGACAAGTGAACCATAGACCAAAGAGATGGAGAGCAAAAGGAAGGAGATGAGAGCTCAAGAACACAAGAGAGAGAATGAAAATGATAGAATGAGCAAGACTTTTTTCACTTGGCTCTCATAATCCAAAACCATCATCACAAAAATAGTAATCAAGTATTGTGTAAATGGTTCAAGTCAAAATGGCTATATCATTTCATGCACTCATATTGCACAAGAGAACAAGCAAGTAAAAAGTCTTTGCCATGAAATGATAGCCATTGTCATCATGATGGTCAACTAGTCCAACCTAGTCAACCGGTCAACAAAGTCAACAAGTCACCAAAGTCAACCCCTCAACAACCATGTCACCACAATACTTAATTAATATTATTGTTAATTACATATCATATTCTTATTAGGGTTGAGCAAAAAGTCAATAGTCAACAGTCAACGGTCAACAACCCTAATGAGAATCCTCTGCCTCTGTCTCTCCGTCAACTGTGCATACACACCCGCATCCGTGTTCCGAGGAACACGAATACAAACTGGATAAAACCAATCCCAAAACGTACACTAGGATCTGGCTTAAACCAAAGCCCGCTAGTGTTAACTGTCCGGACACTGTACGTGCACAAGTGCACGGATGTGACCGGACCCTGTCGCAAAACCATGCGACCAGTCGCAAAACCATGCGACCTCTACTCTTTTGCCTAAAGGGGAATAGCTTTCTTTGTGGGACTCTAAAGACTCGACACTACGCTGGAAGCGGGTTTAACCACAGACCGCAAGCGGCACTAGCTGTGCATAACGGTCCCCAGGTAGATGCCGACAAGAAGACTGACGAGGTGAAACCCATCTGAACTCCTACTGAGCCTGAGTGTGACAATCTCCGTACAGTCCGGTCTGTTCGTCTGATACATCGCATGGCGGGCCTAGGGGGACGGTGAACGTCAGTCCCCTAATAGCGGTACAAATCTTGTCGGAGTGAAGCCCAATACACCCTGAGATAGCACCGGAAGCCTACAAGTATATCTCGCTTGCCCTGGCCAGGGACTACTCGTGTAATGGCTCTCCTAGACACAGCGCGATGTCAACCCCCAATACCGGGAGAGACGAATCCTGTCTAACCGTCACTGTCTCCAAGTGCTTCGGGACTGCACCCAACTACTACCTGTTTGCACGACTCCTTTGAGCCGTGGTAGGGTAGTAACCAAAGTACAGTGGGAACACACTCGAGGTGAAGTGACAGTGTCAAGTAAGCGGACTAAGCTGTACTTATGTCACCTGGGAACTTATAACTGACGATAGGTACAATACCAACAAGTCAGTTCCCGACGAGTCCTGTCCAGTGTACTCGTAACCTAACGAGCACCCGCATACTATCTCCAGTACGACGTACTTATGGCTGTGGGACAGACCATCTCCCACTCTGGGATGAGAAGCGCATGCGCCAGTCTACTCCGGAGTATCGATGCCCTGTCTCGATAGTCCCGCGACTAGGGACCTGCATAAGGATGTGCTTATAGATTACCCAGCCCCCACTAGTGTGACTGCCATCACAATGCTGGTAATCAAGCAAAGATCCTAAAGGCTCCACTAATGTGTATAGGTGATATACTAAAATAAACACATGTACACATTGAAGTAGAAACAAACCAAGTAGCATACTACTATATTGAGCAAGATTGTATATACAAGGTGAATATCCCAAGCTTCCATTAAGTAATATACAAACTAGTATGATACAGTAATGGCCTCTAGGGCATATACACTAACGTATTATATATCACATATACAATATTTATTGTAACAAAATAAAATAATACAAGTAACATATATCACATATATATCAATGTATTACCCGAGTGAGAAAAAAAATCTTTAAGTGGGCTTATATTAGTTAATGTAATTTAATATATCAAATATATTATTATACATTAAATTATCGAATCAACACTTGATCCGATAATTCGGCTATTTTAGAAATAACCGACTAATATAATTTGTATCAGTTCATCGAATCAACATTTGATCCGATGACCCGGCTATATCTCATATACCCGGCCGATATCTCATATCGTGAGAATCTAATATGGTATCTCATACACGTATTATTCCCGGTCACGCACATATCACATACATGCTCCTACTCCGTTTTTCCTGAGCCAGGAAACCTCTGTGTAGGACTCTAAAGAATCTTCAATACGCTGGCAGTAGGTGATGATCAAATCAAACACCCACAAGCTGCAAGCGGTCAGCTAAACGTAATAGCCACCCAGGTATTGAGCAATCAGAAGATCAACAAGCAAGTCTGTCCATTCTCCAGTGAATCCAACCAGTAACACTCCCGTAAAGTCCGATCTCTTCGTCTGATATGTCGCATATCTCGCCTAGGGGTGGTAAACGTCAGTCCCCAGTAACTTGATAAGTCGTGTCAATATGAGGTCCATAACAGTTCGAGAAACTACTGATAACACTTACCAGTAAATCTCAGCAACCCTGGCCAGGGATTTCCAGTTATAGCCAATCGAACATAGCGTAACATCAACTGCCTATACCAGGAGAGACGAAACCTTTCCTATCGCTCATTGCCTCCATGTGATTCGGGACTGTACCCACAAGCCACCGTTTTGCACGCCCTCTTGGACGTGGTATGATGGAAATCAAAGCACAGTGGGAATCACACAAGACTCTATGACGATCTCGGGTCAACAGACTAACTTGTACCAGTGTCACCAAAGAACTGCCATCTGACGTGAGCTATAATACCATCTGAGAGTTCTCGGCGAGTCCGTCCAGTGTACCCAGTCTCCACTCAGCACCCATATACCTTCTCTGATGTCAAACACCAATGGATATGAGATCATCCATCGCCCATTATATGGGTCAAGAAGCGCATACGCTAGTCTACTCTGGAGTATCGATGCCCTGTCTCGGCACTCCCACGACTAGGAACATTTGAAGGATGTACTTGGCGACTAAGCTGTCCCCACTAGTATGATCTGCATCATAGTCCTGGCAGTCAAGTATTCATCCTAAGCGCTTTATCAACATGTAACATAAAGACAATCGGAGTACATGTTTAGATAAAGTGTAACCAGATAGCATACTATCATGTCGAGCAAGAAAGTCTTCCCTATATATATCCAAGCATCCACTAAAATATAAATCGTAGGTACAGTAATGGCCTCTAGGGCATACATATAACTAACAATCTTCCACTTGCAATAGGGCCATCTGTTGTGGTATCGTATACCCAACAATCAGCTGTGGTTGAAGTATCTCATACTCAACCATCCCATAAAAGTCTCTACTGGGAAATACCCTTTCTGAGTGGATCCGCGCTGTTGTCCGCTGTGTCTACTCTCCTAACCTTGATCTCCCTAGAGATCAACTATCTCCATGATCAGGTAATACTGCCTAAGAATATGTATGGATCTCTGATGGGACGGGGGTTCCTAGGCATAAGCCACAACTCCATTTTCACACAATGGTAGGAACGAAATTCATCTCATGAACTCATATATTTCCAGACTGCCTCTTTGGTAGCATCCTTGGTAACGATGTATCTTGCCTTTAATCGTCTAGAAAGTCACGGTATTTAGCTTGGAACTCTTCCAACATACCGTCCCTCCACTGAGGGTAAAGACAATGCCTGCGACTGACATTCAGTCGTCCTTATCACCCTGGAACCTTTCCAGTGATTCTCCCAAGGATCGATTGATACCATCTCACTACAACTAGTGAGAATCCTAACATCCAATTAGATATATCCCATAGATCCATAACCCAGGATTTAGGAGGTATCACCTTGATCCTATATGGAGAATGTTTGTGATAATAGGAGATTGACCGACCGTAGCATAGGAAACTCCTTCCCTATCAAGAGTATGTCATCCACGTACTATACAAGGATCACCACCATACTCCTTACTACCTTTTTGTATTTACAAGGTTCATCTACCATTTTTATGAAGTCAAACTCTTTGACTACTTCATCAAAACAGACGTTCCAACTCCGCGATACCTGATTTATCCCATAAAACATCATGCTCATGTTTCTGCTGCTCCCACTGTCTACGAAGCCCTCTGGTTGTGAACTTATCGATGCTCTGTTCCAAATCAATATTTAGAAAAGCAGTCATGACACCCAACCGCCAGATATCGTAGTCATGGTATGTAGCCGTGGCAAGTAGGATTTGGATGGACTTTAGCATAGCTTTGAAAGTCACAAATTTTCCATCTACACCAAGTAATCTTCTCAAGATATACTTACTCCTGATGGTGATTTAACCCTTCAGATAAAGCAACCAAAGTCCATACTTTGTTGGTGTATAAGGATTCCATCTCAAATCTCTAAGCATCCAGCCATTCTTACATAGTCCCCACTCCTGATGGCCTGGTCGAAACTAGTTGGGTCATCATCTCATGATGCAATCCTCTCTCCCACTTTCATAGAGAAACCGAAGTATCTCTCAGGTGGATGAGGAACCCTACCAGATTGGCGAAGAGGCTGGGGTTCGTTGGAAACTATTGAATCCTTCGGGTTAACCAAATCATCAGCTGCAGTTTGTATAGCTGGAACTCCTTCCAGTTCTACCCCATGACCATTAATTTCTTCACAAGAAATTCCCTTTTTCTCAAAAAGTGGTATGCCGAGAAATAAAACATCTTTTGTTCCTCGATGTGGTAGAAGATATTCCCTTGCGAATGCTTGGGATATCCAACAAAGTTCCACAGAACTAAACTTGCCTCGAGGTTGTCCGGATTTTTCTTTTGACATAGGCCGGAGAACCCCAAATCTTAACATCTTTAAGAGATGGGCTCTTCCCATACCATATCACATATGGAGTAGTAGGCATCTGATTTGGTTTGAACCCTATTCAATAGGTATGCAACTTCTCAAGTGCATAACCCCAAAAGAAAATAGGCTTCTCAGTAGTACTCATCATAGGGCACACCATATCACATAGGGTGTGATTACTCCGCCCCGATACACCGACGTGCTGTGGTGTATTCGGAGGAGTAATGCTGTGAGAGAATCTCATTCTCCTTTAGAATAGTCCAGGAATTCCATGCTCAAGTATTCTCCTCCTTGATCATATCAAAGGACATAATACTTATACCCAGTTTTTGGTTCTCTACTTCTAACTTATATTCTGTGATTATCTCAAAATATTCGGACTTGTGTTTCAACAAGAACATATGTCTGAATCTTGAGAGATCATCAGTGAATTTAATGAAGTACAAAGGACCTGTCCTGGCATAGGTAGACATGGGACTATCATACATCATCATGTATCAATCCCAAGAGTTCACTAACTCTTTCTCTGTTTCCAATAAACGGAGCTGTGGTCATCTTATCTTTGTGACATGACTGATAAGTTTTACAAGATGTAAATCAAAACTAATTTAAATATACATCTTAATGTAACTTCAACTAGTCGGGTCGCATTGATATGACCTAGTCTACAATGCCTCAAGAAGGATTCGTTCATTTCTGAACTCTTCCTCTTGTGTGTGTTCTGTACGTTAAGAACTGTGGTTTGATTTAGAACGTCTATGTTTTTAGATAACGTACCTGAACCGATCATCTCTTGATATAGGAAATGTTCAAAACATTATCCAACAATACAAAATTATATCCTTCTTTACTAATAAAGAGACTGATATGATGTTGTATATCAGATTCAGTATCTAATAACATTCGTTCAGAATCAATGTATTCTGGTAATACAGGGTGATATCTGCCAACAGACTTGGCTGCAACACTTGCATCATTTCCAACTCTTGAAACTTATCACCCGTTCTTAGTTCTCTACCTATCTGTAGCCTATGTAACAAATTACATTTGCGGGATACTGATCCGGTATCTCATACCCAGGACGTAAAGGATACTGAGAAACAGTTCTCAGTAATTAACACACCCGAAGAAGATGCATCAGCATGCACTTTCTTCATTTGAGTGGCACGGGAATTATGATAATCCCCTATTTCCTGCTCTCTCTTATAACAATTATAACTTGGAGCGGGACCATC
The DNA here is from genome assembly GCA_030015575.1 of Agapanthus africanus. NCBI lineage: Eukaryota > Viridiplantae > Streptophyta > Magnoliopsida > Asparagales > Amaryllidaceae > Agapanthus > Agapanthus africanus. The sequence continues at coordinate 237,425,565 of CM057346.1, forward strand.
ATTCCCAAGCGCAGTATAATAAGCGGGTTCGGTCAATACATCCGTATTATTATCTTGATTTAAGGCGTGATATGGTCGCTACTTAGAGTGAGATAGAAGAAAACACTCAGCGTATGCTCTTGCAAGATTAGATTGGTTATTTATATATCTAATCAGGATGTCTCTCACTGTTTTAGTCAAATCTTCCTTCAAACCCTAAAAGGAAAGACTAGCCGGGATTAATTACACCCTACAAGTTCGCCAATCTTTCATCCAGGCCAGTGCCGGTACTTTGAGGGAGGTTCCCCGTGCTTTCGCACGGACCTAATTAAATAAACCTCATTTTCCCATGGGTGTAACCCCGTTAACACCTTTTTAGACATCTACTCGATCGGCTAATTGTAATGTGTAAAACTCTACCAGGAGTAACTCTTACTCGCAGCGGGTATCGGGATCCAACTATCTCATAGAAGGTATGCAATCTCATTGCAAATTTCAACTCTTGAAATTCCCAATAATATTTTGCCCCTAGCAACTTATGACCTTGGCTAAGGTCAACAAATCATAAGTGCTAGCCAAGTTCAACCCGTCATTTCCCGATTGAATTAAACCCACCCGTACGACCCTTGCCTAAGGTCAACAAAGTCGCACGACTACCCTAACTCAATCGTATCATATGCTTATATAGATAAGCACTAATTAGCTACTTCACACTACGCCTTGGCTAAGGTCAACAAACGTAGCACGAATACAAAATAATACTTATCTGAAATGACGGAGGGCTACGACAGGTTTTTAAGAAAACCCTTTGCGTAATGAACTTGATATCATTGTAGAATCGAGTGATTTTAAATGGAATGTTTTTGAGTCCTTTTCCAGTTTTACTAAAGAGGTCACTCCTGGTGAAGGGATCTCGTCTCTTTCCTCATCGAATAAGGTGCAGGATATTTCACAAATATCACTACGCAAAGCAAAAACTATAAAAACAATCAAAAGACAAACCGAGTTTGTAGCATCTGCTAGTTTTGCTAAAGAGGTCACTCTCGGCGAAGGGATCTCGGCTCTTTCCTAATCGAATAAGGTGCTGGATGTTCTACAAGGAACACCGCTATGTAAAGCAAGATCTAGAGCTACCAGTTTTTGAGACAAGTTTTTACAACATCTTTAGGTTTCTTTTATTTCATTAATCTCATTAATGAAGTCCCATTTTATTATGCTTCACAAGCATCAGATTTGAAACGAAATCAACAATATACAATAAATATCTCATATATATAATATAAACATTCGTCTCAGGCAGTAATATGATCTCATCACAGAACATTGCAGCAGAAGATAACATATATGAAATATTGGATATATTAGGAGGTCCGTGTTTTAATACGAGCCAGTATAAAACACGGATTCCACGGTGGCGATGAATAGCCAAACCCACATCTCTAGACCCCTACGAGAGCGGCAAGCAACACTGCCAATTCTAGAGTTAGGACACCCAGTCTCGACTCCTCGAGATGGTCTCCCACCGGACCCTAGAATACGGTTACTTGTGCTCCCCGCCTTGGGTCTATCCTAATGCGGAAAAGTAAATAATATACAATGGTGACATCATCCTCAGCCCGGAAGTTCCCCAATAAAAGAATATTACATACAATGAATTTTACATGAATGAAAATAAAAATTCTCATCACACATAAAACCCCCGGCTATTCAGAACGCGACGATCCAATATAACTTATCACAGTAACACATAATATCTCATATCATCAACGTAACTAAGCATGCGTATCCCGATTGTCGTTGATGTATAGCAACAAAGCCGGCGATACACCACATACTACGCTTAGGGTCACAGAAAAGAAAGTGTAAAACTACAACAGTTGGAATTCGCAACCTTGTTAGACATCTCATGCCTAACCAAATGAATTCCTTAGACATCGCATGCCTAACAATTATAAACCCCGTATTTTAGTCTCAATCTCAAAAATACTTTTCAATATCTTGTCAGGCAATTCAACAAGATTCCCGATATCCTGATCGAATGGTCTTCACAAACTATATTAGACGGCCGCACCCCCGAATGCCGCCGATGAAGTGCACTAAGGCGGAACACCGCTGCCGCGAGCACCCGAACGGATGCTTTTGGCGACGGGGTTCTCCTTACAGTCACTTGGTCGGGGCAATGGGCCGTGGCTATCTATTAAGTTTACCCGGCGAGTATCCGCATACGCTACGTGATTGTGACGGACTTTTGATCACATCAAAATCCCGTGGCAACCGATCAAATGAGACTAAACTACTAGATTTATAACATTCAAATTAGTTATCTCATAACTATTTGTGAATTCCAAATATTGTATCGCATTCCAGATAAATAGACAATGTTAAACTTTCCGATCGAATAAACAAACACCCAAAATTTTCCAAATAGCTCAACACTCGAGCGGAGTTCAAAAAATATCCATCACATGCCACAATACCAATGGTCCATCCGTAGAAGGGTCAAGCCAACGCCTCACATGTGCCAACGTCGTACTTCCCCAAACCCTAAGGTTTAGAGGCGGTTCAGACGGTCATATAATCGAGTTAAGGTTTGTGTTCTTCTAGAGGGTCCACCGCGTTACTTGCATGTTTTTCCGAAAGATTCAAACTCAAGAAAAATTCAACACTTGAATGTTTTTCGTGTCGGGAAAAAGTGAGTAATTGATATCCGTTCGAACATTTTAACACGTTCTAAATTATCTGGAAAATACTTAAACGAAGTTAAACTTTCCGATCGAATCAACGAATACAAAAGATCTTCAGTAAACTCAACACTTGAGTAGAATTAAAAGTTCCCAGAAGCATGCAAAAGTACCAACGGATGTTACTGTGAAAAAAGATAACCCTAATACCCCTGTACGGCTGCGGAACCACCGCGCAAGGCATGGTATTGCCGCGGTTCCGCGGCGCTTTAAGGGAATTAGGATATCGTTTTTCAGAGTAATCCTTAGAATTCCCTGCTTAATTTTCTGAGTATTTTTAATACAGAAAAAATCAACATTTTAAAAAATTTCCAGAGAGGGGTTAAAAACCGACGTTTTGGGGATCGATCGGACTTTTAACTTCGTATACACGTCGCCTAATGCTCTAGCTTGGCTCTGATACCACTGTACTAGGCACTGTCACAAGGGTCTATAAGGTATCAACCATACCCGATTTAAAATTTAAACGTGCCGAACAAGCTAAAGAGAGGATCTTTGCTAGATAATTAGGGTTAAAAATGCAACTAAATAACTTTACTTCTAAGAGTTAGGGATTACAACCTTTGTAGTCCGTACCTTCACTTCTAAAGCTCCGTGTTGAGGTCTCTTCGCTGCGATCATCGAGTACCAGGACTCTAGAGAGGCTCCACGAAGAGAAAGATGCAATCTTTCTTCCGATCTTCAATAACAAAGATGATCTACCTTGAAGAAACTCAAACCCAAGCACCTGCTTTGCTAATCAAGTATTAGCGAAGAAAACACCTTAATCTAAGTGGCTAGAATAGATGAGGATGATGAAGTAGGAATTTAGCTCTCATTTATTTTCAATTTCTCACTCATTTTTATCACATTAGAAAAATCTAGAAAGCTTTTCTAAGGAAGAAGAATAGGAAATCACTTTGTGATGAATAATGAAATCCTTAGTTATGGTTACCAATCAACCCTTGGTTAAGAAACAAAAGACTTAACCATTGTAGAGAATAAACCATGGAAAAGGGTTTGGGTTGGGTTAAGTAAATATCTTCAAAATATCATAACATATCTTTGCTTAAACCAAAACATAAAGCTTCCAGAAGCTTCATGAAAGTGATAATCGAAATCAAGCCCTAATCATGTTTAATCTCCACAAATCATGTTGCATTAGTAATCATAACTTGTTAAAATATTATATATCACATATACAATATTTATTGTAACAAAATAAAATAATACAATTAACATATATCACATATATATCAATGTATTACCCGAGTGAGAAAAAGAATCTTTAAGTGAGCCTATATTAGTTAATGTAATTTAGTATATCAAATATATAATTATACATTAAATTATCGAGTCAACACTAGATCCGATAATCAGGCTATTTCACAAATAACCGACTAATATAATCTGTATCAGTTCATCGAATCAACACTTGATCCGATGACCCGGCTATATCTCATATACCCGGCCGATATCTCAAATCGCGAGAATCTAATACGGTAGAGCATACACGTATTATTCCCGGTCACGCACATATCACATACGTACTCCTACTGCGTTTTGCCTGAGCCAGGAAACCTCTATGTAGGACTCTAAAGAATCGTCAATACGCCGGCAGTAGGTGATGATCATATCAAACAATCACAAGCTGCAAGCGGTCAGCTAAACGTAACAGCCACCCAGATATTGAGCAATCAGAAGATCAACAAGCAAGCCTGTTGATTGATGATTTTTTTGTTGTGTTTATCAAATGATCCCCGGCAACGGCGCCATTTGATTGAATGATATTCTTAATGTGTCGGTATTTAGAAAATTGTAAAGAAATCTCAACCAAAAATATTTTGACCGCAATCAATAACGGTGTCGAATGTAGCGCGTTAGTAAGTGCGGATCGTCCACAGGGAAAGAGTAATCGTTCGTCTTTTGAATTAGATGAATTGAAACTTTAAAGAAAAGAAACGAAAACAATTCATGATTTGCAATTGAAGTTCAAGAAATAAGAAAAATCTAGATCTAATAACAAGAAAAGATAGAATCAAGAATTGAGATGTTTGTGATGATTTTTCCAAACCAAATATCAAGAATCGAAATGAGGCTCGTAGGAATCGATCGGATCTATAGATGTGATGTAATCTTACAATGACGTATTCTTATTCTTCGATGAATTGTTACTAGATCGATGATGATCGATCGAGAATTAGGGATTTCTTATGAAACTAGGGTTTCATCTTATCTCTTATTCTTTCGTCGATATCATTCATATTCTAGCCTCTAGTAAATTCAAGAAACGATCGTAGATCCCTAATTTCGAGCGATCACAATCAAGAAAGTATCGCAACGAAACTAGGTCATCGATTCTTGAACTTGCTAGGGTTTACAAATCACGTACTCAAGAATCGTATTAAGATTTGTTACATCATCATTCTATTGATCGTCTCGACTCCTTTACGAGCGGAGTTTTACTCAAATATCACAACAAGAATCACAATCACAAATTGAGATCGAATAATGATGCAAGAATTTAAAGAAAGCAAGATTAAAGAATTTCACATTTTATTTATATCAACAATTTCATTATATTCGCTCAAGAACTACAAGAGGAAGAACTCGATCGTCGATTTGGCTTCGCTCGTCTCCGTGAGTCGCGGATCGGCTTGGATCACTTGCTCGATTGAAGATCGGCTCCGCTCCTAAAAGGTTGAAGGGCTTCTCGCTTGATTTAGTACTCGGGATCTTGAATTTGGATTGGAATTAGGGTTAGGGTTTCGCACAAGTCCTGTCACTCAACTTGTGGAAGAAGAGGGAGAGATGAAGAATTAATCTAGTGATTGAACCACCTCAACCCTTAGATCTAGGTTCCTATTTATAGCCATCAAAACCATAGATCTTGGATTTGAATTTTAAGTTTCCCTCCAAAAGTTTGTTGAGGAGATTTTGAATTTCCCTCCAAAAGTTAGTTAGAGGAGAAGCTTCTAGATGTTATTAGTTAGGAGGGAGCTTCTAGAAGAGGTTAATTAGGAGCTTAATTAGGATTAGCTTTGCTTAATAATCTTTGCTGATCTGGTAGAAGCTTCAAGAGAATTATGGAATTTGTCATGTATTAAAGTCTTGTGGGCCCTGATATATGAATTCAGCAGTGAAAATAACTTGCTGATGTATCCAAACCGCCGCGGAACTGCGGCGCAAGCCGGCTCCCGCCGCGGTTCCGCGGCTCTTTTGGAGAGTTGGGGCTTGAGCTCTCTGGTGCTGATTTGGGCTGAGTTTTGGGCCTTTCTTTGATATGTTGATTTTTATATTTCCTTTTGAATTGCTACCAGATCTGAAATCATTGAGTTGGCGTATTTTTGATCAGCTCTTTTGGCTTTGCTCCTGCAATTTCCTGCACACATCTCGACACAAGTGTTGCGCAAATACAGAGATGATGCGATGCCATAAAATACAGTCAATTTCCCTTAAAGTGCCGGTTTTAAAGTCAAACACTTGCAATCTGATATTTTACGACTGATTTGCTAATATGTGAAATATGAATACCGAACACTTCTAAATGAGTGCAAATGATAGGGAAATTGCCGGTTAAAAGATGCAATATTTTCGACTGATCAAATTCCCCCAAACTTAATTTCGATCGTCTCGAGCGAATTGTTTTATTAAAAAGAGAAGGAGAAAATAAAGAAAGAGAAAAACTAACTAGCACACTTTCGTAGGCAACACGATTGCACTGAGCGCGTGCAACAAGCCTTTAAACCTCTAGGTGTCCCTAGTAGGAGGAGTGTTGTCTCCTGATGGTTTTCAGCGGATTGCACCCACAAAATCCAATAATAAAAGGAAGATCATGAATATTACATTTAAAGAAAAGAATTGTAAAAGAAAAGCCTTGAAAATTAGGGTTTCCAACTAAGCTAGCTTTTCGGTTGTCATGAGCCCTATCTTAATGGTCATGAAAAGATGTTAGAAATCACGTCCTCCCTCAATAAAACATCGTCTTATTCTTCATTCCTTTCTTTCTTCCAAACATCGATCATATCACCCTGCGTGTGTGTAAAGGACATCCCTACACCTGGAGAATTCAATTCAAGCTATCATAGTCTTGCCCATCAGCCTCAGTACTTTTTAATTAATGAATATTTAGATGAGATTGCTCACACACTTTCATGCGACCGTTAATACTTCTTGAGATAATAACCGACCGATTACTCATGTGCTTGCTTATTTGGTGTATTTTCCTCGTCTTGCACCACCTCAGGCATAGCAGTGACTACCAGACAGGTTGGCTTTAGGGCACTAGGTGAAGAGGCACCCTCGCTATATATTTTTTTATTGCCCTTGGTGATAACAAAACCAGTGTCCATTTTTCTCACCACTTTATATATTTTTTTATTCACTTTTTTCTTTTTATTTCCTTCATACATCGGCTTTAATGACAAGAGCATTTCAAGGTATCCTCTACTATCCCGGGCTTCAAGACATGTGTAAGTGCGAATAGCAGGGTATCAACGTTCAAAATGTTTGGCTTCCAGAATAGAAACTATTTTTCAGACTTATTTTTATCCTCGGATTAGTGACGTCCTTCATCTTACTAACCCTTAGGACAACGGCTCATAACTACTTATTACTAGTTCGTATAAGAAAACTTCTAATTTTCTTGGTTTTCTTAAATTTTTCTAATCTCATGGATGTAATTTTTCACTATCTAATCTTTTATTATCTTATTTATATACAAAAAATATTTTTATCTTTGAAATTTTTTTAAATTTTTATAGGTTTTTTTAAAAATATTTTGTGCTTATGCAAATGATATGCAAATGATGCGAAAAATAAGCACAAACCTCCCCCAAACTTGTTTTCAACAGTGTCCTCACTATTGCCTTCTGCTAAATCTCGAAAAACCTGTAAGCTTGGGAGGAATTTATTAGTGGGGGCAAAATATTTAAGTGAAGATCCTCCCCCAAACTTATTCTTGGCTCAAAATGTTGTAAAGATTTTCTTTTCAAGAGCCAGAAAAATACCCCCCCCCCCAAACTTGAATTATGCAATGTTAAGCTTTGAAAATCATATGAGGGGGTCAAAAATCAGTGGTCGATGCCAAGCTTTGCAAAGACCAAAGGTTAACACCAACCATTCAAAATTTTTATCAATGCAGTGCTCTGGTTGGTGGAAGAAGAAGTGGTGGAAGAGAGTGTGTGCGCGTCTCATTTTGGAGAGACGATGCAGTGAATGTGATGGATTACTCGCATTCTTTTTACAGTTCAGAAGAAGGGGTGGAGGTTCAATTTCATTGGGTGGGACAAGATTCGTCTCAACGCCCGTGTCATTCAAAAATGCGAGTTCTTCAGCGAAGATTTCCTCAAAAGTTCCATCAATACCCTGATGAATAATATCATCACAAAGTGCTGGGTGATCTTCAGACTCTAAGAACAGTTCATAATCAGTGTTAATTGCTGACCCGGACATCTCGGTGGAAGAGTCCGTATGTGTATGATACATAGTTGGGTCAAACAACAACGTATGAAAAGAGTCAAGATCGGCATCAGGAGGATCATCAAATTCGCTGCTGTCGACATCCATTTGTTAGTTATATGTATGCCCTAGAGGCCATTACTATACATAGGATGTATATTGTAGTGGATGCTGGGACATATATAGGGAGGACTTTCTTGCTCGACATGATAGTATGCTATCTGGTTGATCTTTACCTTAACGTGTATACTGATTGTCTCTCCGTTACATGTTGGTAAAGCCCTTAGGATATGTACTTGACTACCTGGACTATGATGCCGATCATACTAGTGGGGACATGGTAGTCCATAAGTACATCCTTCAAAGTCCCTAGTCGTGGGTGTATCTAGACGGGGCATCGATATACCAGAGTAGACTAGCGTATACCTTCTCGACCCATACAGATGGGCGATGGATGATCCCATATCCATTGGTGTTTGACATCGGAGATGATATACGGGTGCTTAGTAGAGACTGGGTACACTGGACGGACTCGCCGAGAACTCCCAGATGGTATTATACCTCACGTCAGATGGCAGTTCTCTGGTAACACTGGTACAGAGTAGTCTGTTGACCCGAGATCGTCATAGAGTCTTGTGTGGTTCCCACTGTGCTTTGATTTCCATCTTACCACGTCCAAGAGGGCATGCAAAACGGTGGTTTTTGGGTACAGTCCCGAGTCACATGGAGGCAATGAGCGATAGGAGGGGATTCGTCTCTCCCGGTATAGGGAGTTGATGTTGCGCTGTGTTCGATTGGCTATAACAGGAAATCCCTGGCCAGGGTTGCTGAGATTTACTGGTAAGTGTTACCAGTAGTTTCTCGAATTGTTATAGACCTCATATCGACACGACTTATCGAGCTATTGGGGTCTGACGTTTACCACCCCTAGGCAAGATATGCGACATATCAGACGATCAGACCGGACTGTACGGTAGTGTTACTGGTTGGATTCACTGGAGAGTGAGCGGGCTTGCTCGTCGATCTTCAGATCGCTCAATACCCGGGTGGCCGTTACGTTTAGCAGACCGCTTGCGGCTTGTGGATGTTTGATATGATCATCATCCGCTGCCGGCGTATTGACGAGTCTTTAGAGTCCTACACAGAGGTTTCCTGGCTCAAGCGAAACGAAATAGGAGCGCATATGAGATATGTGCGGGACCGAGAATAATGCGTGTATGTGATACCGTATTCCATTCTCGCGATGAATGTATCGATTGGTTGTATACGATATAACCTAGTTATCGAATCAAGGATTGATTCGATAAACCGATACATTGGATATTAGTCGGTTATATGCGATATGACCGGATCATTAAATCAAGTGTTGTTTTAATGATTTAATGCATAATTATATATTTGATATATTACTTTTTATTAACTAGTATCGGTTCACTTAAGATGGATTTTCTCACTCGGATGTGCGCATTGTATATACGATATATTTTTGTGCACTTGTTTGTATCATGTTTGATGATACATGATTACATGGTTAAGTGTAAAGAGTTAAACCATGGTTAAACTTATGATTAGGGTTTTATTTCCTTTTCTCTTTTCCTTTATCTATTTATTCATTTTGGAAAATAGATGGAAAAAGGAGAAAAAGAATGGTGGCTTTTTTTGTTGTTTAGTGGAAGCTTCATGATACAAACCCTAACCATTCATCTAACTTGAGTTAACTCTCTACAATTAATCATGGTCTTGTTATGATAAGGTTTGATTATTCATTTCATTTTTTAATTAACTTATCATAACTATCATCTTCTTCTTCTTCATCTTCTTCAAAGAAGAAAGCTTACTTCATCAATGGTGAATTGAGCAAATGAGTGAGAAATCCAATTCTAAAGTCTACCCACTTCCTATTTTCTCATCCTCTACCTCTTGCCAAGTAGTAGAGTGTGTTTCCTTCACAAGTTTTTAGGGCTTGGTGAAGGTGGGGCTTGATTTAGCGATGCCTCGACGTAGATCATCTTCGGCATCGACATCGACGACCTAGCTCGCTTTTTCTCCGACGAAGCCTACTCTAGAGCCCGGATTCCTTTTGGACAGCGGAGAAGACTTCGTTGCGGAGCTATGGAGGTGGAGCACCGGATCTACAAAGGTTGTATTTCCGATATCCCATTAGGTAAGTGTTAACGAGTTAGCTTTTTCGCCTAAACTTCTAGCCAACGGTCCGTTCTAGGGTTTCTCGGCACCGTTTAAATTTGAATTTGGCATGGTTGATGCCTTGTGAGACCTCACTAGAGTGCCTAGGAACCCTACAGTGGTATCAGAGCCTAGCTAGAGCCTTAGGCGAAGTCTAGACGCAATTTGAAGTCCGATCGATCGAAAATCCGAACCCAAAATAGCTCTCTGGACTTTTTCTAAAAAACGGGATTTTTCCAAATTAAAAATATGCAGAGAACTCAGCACAGAATTATAAGAATTACGGCGCAAAATTGGGGTCATGAACAGTGCAAGATGCGGCGGAACCACGGCAGGAGCCTACCTTATGCGGCGGTTCCGCGGCATATTGATGACGTCAGCCCCCCCTCTCTGCACAGTAATTCATTATTTCAGAAGCTGAGTTTTATGGGTATTTTTAATATTTTTCCAAGAGTTGAATTTTCTGGAGTTGTTTTGGGGATTCAGTGTTTCGATCGGAGTATCAAATTTTGTCTGTGTGGCTTTCCGGATAAATTTTAGAATATGTTAAAAAGTTCGACCGGATATAAATACCCAACTTTTCCCCTGTCGGGAAATTTCCAAGTGTTGGATTTTTCCGTAGTTTAACGACGTTCTAAGTAGTGCAAGTAACGCGATGGTCCCTCTAAAAGACAACAAACCTTAACTCGATTATGTGACCGTCTTGAACTGCCCTTTGAACCTTCGGGTTTGGGGCAGTACGGCGTGCCACATGTGAGGCGTTGGCTTGACCCTTCTACGGCTGGACCGTCGGTACTGAGGTACGAACGGAATGTTGTTAGACTTGTTTCATGTGTTGATCTGTATTGGGAAAACTTGGGTGTTCGATTGTTCGATCGGAAAGTTTAACATTTTCTGTTTATCTGGAATGGGATACAATAATTGGAATTCACAATAGTTATGTGATAACTAAATGAATGTTATAAACATAGCAGTTTAGTCTCACTTGATCGGTTGCCACGGAATTTTGATGTGATCAAAAGTCCGTCGCAATCACGTAGCGTACTCGGATACTCGCCGGCTAAACTTAATAGATAGCCTCGCTCCATAGCCCCGACCAAGTGACTGTAGGAGAACCCCGTCGCCGAAAGCATCCGTTCGGGTGCTCGCGGTAGCGGTGTTCCGCCTTGGTGCACTTCGTCGACGGTATCAGGGGTTCGGCCGCCTACTGAAGTTTGCGACGAGTATTCGATCAGGATGTCGGGAATCTTGTTGAATTGCCCGACTCGATATTGAAAAGTGTTTTCGATTTGGAGACTGAAATGCGGGGTTTATAATTGTTAGGCATGCGATGTCTAAGTAATTCATTTGGTCAGGTATGCGATGTCTGAGGTGGTTGCGGATTCCAACTGTTGTAGTTTTACACTTTCTTTTCTGTGACCGTAAGTGTAATATGTGATATCGCCGGTTTCGTTGCTATATGACAACGACAATTGGGATGCGCATATTTACTTACGTTGATGACATGAGATGTTATGTGTTGCTGGATATGTTATATTGGATCGTCGTGTTTGAATAGCCGGGGGTTTTTATGTGAGATGAGTGTTTTTCATTTTCATTCATGTAAAAATTTGTATGTAATATTCTTTTATTGGGGCACTTCCAGGTTGCGGGAGTTGTCACCTGTTGTATATTATTTACTTTTCCGCACTAGGATAGACCCAAGGAGGAAGGCACAAGTAACCGGGTTCTAGGGTCCAGTGGGAGACCAACTCGAGGAGTCGAGTCCGGGTCTCCTAACCCTAGAATTGGTAGGGTTGCTTGCTGCTCTCGTAGGGGTCTTGGGGTGTGGGTTTGGCTATTCATCGCGACCGTGGAATCCGTGTTTTATACTGGCTCGTATTGAAAACACGGACGTCCTAGTATATCCAATATTTCATATGATTCTTCTGCTGCGATATCTGTGATGTGATCATGTGATGTTCTATGATAGATACAGTATATATAGTATATATGATATATTATATAGACGTTACTTATGTTTTACACCCGCGCTAGCCCTGCCCCGCTCTGCCGTTAGTTACCTAACCTAACGGTGCACGAGGGGACATCGAGGCGAATGCGGATGGCATAAGTGTACGTCGTATTTATCTGTGATGTTTAGGTATTTAAATGATGGGACTTCATTAATGTGATTAATGAAATAAAAGAAACCTAAAGATGTTGTAGAATCGAATTTCAAAAAAAAACAAGTAGCTACAGTTCTTGCTTTGCACAGCGGTATATATGATATATCCTGCACCTTATTCGATGAGGAAAGGACCGAGATCCCTTCACCGGGAGTGACTCCTTTAGCAATAACTGGCAGATGCTACACACTCGGTTTGTCTTTTGATTGCTTTTAAGAGTTTTTGCTTTGCACAGTGATATATATGATATATCCCGCACCTCATTTGACCAGGAAAGGACCGACGATCCCTTCACCGGGAGTGACTCCTTTAGCAAAACTAGAAAAGCCTCAAAAGCACTCCATTTTTAAAATCATTTGATTCTACGACGATATCAAGTTCATTACGCAATAGGTTTTCAGAAAAACCTGTCGTAGCCCTCCGTCATTTCAGATAAGTAGTAGTTAGTATTCGTGCTACGTTTGTTGGCCTGCGTCAAGGCGTAGTGTGCGGTAGCTAACTGGTGCTTATCTGCATAAGCATATGATGTGATTGGATTAGGGTAGTCGTGCGACTTTGTTGGCCTGCGTCAAGGGTCGTGCGGGTGGGTTTAATTCAATCAGGAAATGACGGGTTGAACTTGACTAGCGGACTATGGTTTGTTGGCCTGCGTCAAGGTCATAGGACGCTAGGGGCAAAATATTATCGGGAATTTCAAGTGTTGAAATTTGCAATGAGATTGCATACCTTCTATGAGATAGTTGGATCCCGAAACCCGCTGCGAGTAAGAGTTACTCCTGGGAGAGTTTTATACATTACAATTAGCCGATCAAGTAGGTGTCTAGAAAGGTGTCAACGAGGTTACGCCTCTTGGAAAATGAGGTTTACATTAATTAGGTCCGTGCGAAAGCACGGGGCACCTCCCTCGAAGTACCGACACTGGCCTGGCTGAAAGATTGGCGAACTTGTAGTGTGTAATTAATCCCGGCTAGTCTTTTCTTTTAGGGTTTGAAGGAAGATTTGATAAAAAGCAGTGGGAGCCATCCTGATTAGATAAAATAATAACCAATCTATTCTTGACAGAGCGCACGCTGAGTGTTTTCTTCTCTCTCTCTCCAGGTAGCGACCATATCACGCCTTAATCAAGATAATAATACGGATTATTGACCGAACCCGCTTGTTATACCGAGCTGGGGAACGTTGGTCCCGCTCCAACTTATAATTGTTATAAGACAGAGCAGGAAATTGGGGATTACCAGAATTCCCGTGCCGCCCAAACGAAGAGAGTGCATGCTGATGCATCATTTTCGGGTGTGTTCATTACAAAGAACTGTTTCTCTGTATCCTCTACGTCCTGGGTATGTGATACCAGATCAGGATCCCAGATATGTAATATGTTACATAGGGCTGCAGAAAGGTAGAGAACTGAGAACGGGTGATAAGTTTCATGAGGCAGAAAACGGGGCAAGAGTTGCAGCCAAGTCTGTCGGTCACTGTCACCCTGTATTACCGATACATTGATTCTGAACGAATGTTATTAGATACCGAACCTGATATGCAAAATCATATCTGTCTCTTTATTAGTAAAGAAACGATATAATTTTGTATTGTTGGATAATGTTTTGAACATTTCCTATATCAAAAGTTGATCGGTTCAGGCACGTTATCTAAAAGCATTAATGTTCTAAATCAAACTACAGTTCTTAGTATATGGAACACACACAAGAGGAAGAGTTCAGAATTGAACGAATCCTTCTTGAGGTATTGTAGACTAGGTCATATCAATGCGACCCGACTGGCTGAGTTACATTTAGATGCATATTTAAATCAGTTTGAATTTACATCTTGTGAAACTCACCAGTCATGTCACAAAGATAAGATGACCACAGCTCTGTTTATTGGAAACAGAGAAAGAGTTAGTGAACTCTTGGGATGATACATGTTGATGTATGTAGGTCCCCACTCTACACTTGCCAAGACCGGTTCTTTATACTTCATTACGTTCTCTGATGATCTTTCGAGTTTCAGACCTATGTTCCTGTTGAAACATAAGTCCGAACCTTTTGAGATATTCACAGAATATAAGTTAGAAGTAGAGAACCAAACTACGGGTATAAGTATTATGTCCTTTGATGTGATCAAGGAGGAGAATACTTGAGCACGGAATTCCAGGACTATTCTAAAGGAGAATGAGATTCTCTCTCAGCATTACTCCTCCGTATACACCATTGCACGATGGTATATCGGGGCGGAGCAGATACACCCTATCTGATATGGTGTACTCTATGATGAGTACTACTGAGTTACCTTTTTCCTTTTTAGGAATTATGCACTTGAGAAGCTGCATACCTATTGAATAGGGTTTGAATCAGATCACAGCCTACCACTCCATATGAGATATGGTATGGGAAGAGCCCATATCTTAAACTGGTTAAGATTTGGGATTGTCCGGCCTATGTCTAAAAGCAAAATCCGGACAAGCTCGAGGCAAGGTTAGTTATGTAGAACTGGAAAGGTTCCAGCTATGCAAACTACAGCAGATGATTTGATAGAACCAAGGGATTCAGTAGATACCAACGAACCTCAGCCTCTCCGCCGATCTAGTAGCATTCCTCACCCACCTGAGAGATACTTCGGTTTCTCTATGACAGTGGGAGTGAGGATTGCATCATGAGATGATGACCCAACTAGTTTCGAGCTGGCCATCGAGAGTAAGACTCTGTAAGAATGGCTGGATGTTTATCGATCTGAGATGGAATCCTTATACACCAACAAAGTATGGACTTTGGTTGCTATATCTGAAGGGTTAAATCCCCATCAGGAGCAAGTATATCTTGAGAAGATTACTTGGTGTGCTTGGAAAAGTTGAGACTTTCAAAGCTAGACTTGTTAAAGGTTTGCATCATTGACCAGGTGTGGATCATGATGAAACTTTTTCTAAGGATCTATGCTTAAGTCCATCCAGATCCTACTTGCCACGGCTACATACCATGACTACGATATCTGGTGGTTGGGTGTCATGACAGCTTTTCTAAATGATAGTTTAGAAGAGAGTGTCTATAAGTACACAGCTAGAGGGCTTCGTAGACAGTAGGAGCAGCGGAAACGTATGCAAGATGCTTTATAGGATAAAGCAGGCATCGCGGAGTTGGAACATCTGTTTTGATGAATTAGTCAAAGAGTTTGACATCATCAAAATGGTAGATGAACCTTGTATAAACAAAAAGGGTAGTAGGGAGTATGGTGACGATCCTCGTAAAGTACGTGGATGACATGCTCTTGATAGGGAAGGAGTTTCCTATGCTACGCTCGGTCGATCTCTGCTTATCACAAGGATTCTCCAATAGGATCAAAATGATACCTACTAAATCCTGGGTTTTGGATCTATGAGATAGATCTAAATGGATGTTAGAATTCTCACTAGATGTAGTGGGACGGTATCAACCGATCCTGAGGAGAATCACTGGAATGGTTCCAAGGTGATAATGACGACTGAGTGTCAGTCGCAGGCATTGTCTTTACCCTCAGTGAAGGGACGGTATGTTGGAAGAGTTCCAAACAAGATACCGTGGCATACTAGACGATAAAGGCAGGATACATCGCTACTAAAGATGCTACCAAAGAGGCTGTTTGGGTGTATATTGGTTCATGAGATGAACTAGGTTCCTACCATTGTGAGACAATGGAGTTATGGCTTATGCCAAGGAACGCCCATCCCATCAGTGATCCAGACATATTCTAAGGCAGTATTACCTGATCATGGAGATGGTTGATCTCCAGGGAGATCGAGGTTTAGAGAGTAGACTCAGAGGACAACACAGCGGATCCACTCACAAAGGCCTGATCCCAGAGAGAGACACTTTTATGGGATGGTTGAGTATGAGATACTACAACCACTGCTATCAGATGGCCCAAGTGCAAGTGGGAGATTGTTAGTTTTATGTATGCCCTAGAGGCCATTACTATACATAGGATGTATATTGTAGTGGATGCTGGGACATATATAGGGAGGACTTTCTTGCTCGACATGATAGTATGCTATCTGGTTGATCTTTACCTTAACGTGTATACTGATTGTCTCTCCGTTACATGTTGGTAAAGCCTTTAGGATATGTACTTGACTACCTGGACTATGATGCCGATCATACTAGTGGGGACATGGTAGTCCATAAGTACATCCTTCAAAGTCCCTAGTCGTGGGTGTATCGAGACGGGGCATCGATATACCAGAGTAGACTAGCGTATACCTTCTCGACCCATACAGAAGGGCGATGGATGATCCCATATCCATTGGAGTTTGACATCGGAGATGATATACGGGTGCTCAGTAGAGACTGGGTGCACTGGACGGACTCGCCGAGAACTCCCAGATGGAATTATACCACACGTCAGATGACAGTTCTTTGGTGACACTGGTACAGAGTAGTCTGTTGACCCGAGATCGTCATAGAGTCTTGTGTGGTTCCCACTGTGCTTTGATTTCCATCTTACCACGTCCAAGAGGGCGTGCAAAACGGTGGTTTTTGGGTACAGTCCCGAGTCACATGGAGGCAATGAGCGATAGGAGGGGATTCGTCTCTCCCGGTATAGGGAGTTGATGTTGCGCTGTGTTCGATTGGCTATAACAGGAAATCCCTGGCCAGGGTTGCTGAGATTTACTGGTAAGTGTTACCAGTAGTTTCTCGAATTGTTATACACCTCATATCGACACGACTTATCGAGCTATTGGGGTCTGACGTTTACCACCCCTAGGCAAGATATGCGACATATCAGACGATCAGACCGGACTGTACGGTAGTGTTACTGGTTGGATTCACTGGAGAGTGAGCGGGCTTGCTCGTAGATCTTCAGATCGCTCAATACCCGGGTGGCCGTTACGTTTAGCAGACCGCTTGCGGCTTGTGGATGTTTGATATGATCATCATCCGCTGCCGGCGTATTGACGAGTCTTTAGAGTCCTACACAGAGGTTTCCTGGCTCAAGCGAAACGAAATAGGAGCGCATATGAGATATGTGCGGGACCGAGAATAATGCGTGTATGTGATACCGTATTCCATTCTCGCGATGAATGTATCGATTGGTTGTATACGATATAACCTAGTTATTGAATCAAGGATTGATTCGATAAACCGATACATTGGATATTAGTCGGTTATATGCGATATGACCGGATCATTAAATCAAGTGTTGTTTTAATGATTTAATGCATAATTATATATTTGATATATTACTTTGCATTAACTAGTATCGGTTCACTTAAGATGGATTTTCTCACTCGGATGTGCGCATTGTATATGCGATATATTTTTGTGCACTTGTTTGTATCATGTTTGATGATACATGTTTACATGGTTAAGTGTAAAGAGTTAAACCATGGTTAAACTTATGATTAGGGTTTTATTTCCTTTTCTCTTTCCTTTATCTATTTATTCATTTTGGAAAATAGATGGAAAAAGGAGAAAAAGAATGGTGGCTTTTTTTGTTGTTTATTAGAAGCTTCATGATACAAACCCTAACCATTCATCTAACTTGAGTTAACTCTCTACAATTAACCATGGTCTTGTTATGATAAGGTTTGATTATTCATTTCATTTTTTAATTAACTTATCATAACTATCATCTTCTTCTTCTTCATCTTCTTCAAAGAAGAAAGCTTACTTCATCAATGGTGAATTGAGCAAATGAGTGAGAAATCCAATTCTAAAGTCTACCCACTTCCTATTTTCTCATCCTCTACCTCTTGCCAAGTAGTAGAGTGTGTTTCCTTCACATGTTTTTAGGGCTTGCTGAAGGTGGAGCTTGATTTAGCGATGCCTCGACGTAGATCATCTTCGGCATGGACATCGACGACCTAGCTCGCTTTTTCTCCGACGAAGCCGACTCTAGAGCCCGGATTCCTTTTGGACAGCGGAGACGACTTCGTTGCGGAGCTATGGAGGTGGAGCACCGGATCTACAAAGGTTGTATTTCCGATATCCCATTAGGTAAGTGTTAACTAGTTAGCTTTTTCGCCTAAACTTCTAGCCAACGGTCCGTTCTAGGGTTTCTCGGCACCGTTTAAATTTGAATTTGGCATGGTTGATGCCTTGTGAGACCTCACTAGAGTGCCTAGGAACCCTACACCATTAAGTCGACAGAACAGACCTGAGCAGTAGGTTAGGAGGGTACACTTCCCAACTTGTAAATGTTCAGCTCTATTGACCTATTCCCGAAGGATAGGGTCGTAGAACCATTACGACAGTTGATTATTGTATTGGAAGTGGCCAAAAAGGGGCGACCTAAAATCACCGGAATTTGATTCCGTGGGTTCGCTACAGGCTGTGTATCAATTACAATAAAGTCCACAGGGAATATGAATTCCCCGATTTTTATTAACACATCCTCCAGTTCAGCCCTAGCTTTGGTGATTGATCGGTCAGCCATCTTGAGAGTGCAATGGGTTGGCTTCAACTCTCCGATACCTAGTTGCTCATAGACTGAGTATGGAAGCAAGTTAACACTAGCGCCAAGGTCTAGTAGAGCACGGTTAATGTGTTTTTCCCCAATAGAAATAGAAATCGTAGGATATCCAGGATCCTTACGTTTCCTCGGTAATTGCTGGGGGAAAGCCGTGTCTACTGTTTTTGCCATGAAAATCTTCTTGGGCACTTGAGTCTTCCTCTTCCTAGTGCACAAGTTCTTAAGAGTTTTCGCATAGGACGGAACTTGTTGGATGGCATCTAGGAGAGGGATGTTGATATTAACTTGCTTAAAAATGTCCCTAATCTTCTCCATATGTGGACTCGATGTGTTAGCCCTTAACCGATTAGGATAAGGTGCTTTAGCAATAAGCGCTGGGTCCATCATAGGAGAAGGAAGTGGGGGTAGACATGATCCCAAAAGAGGAGTGGGGATCGTCTGTGGAGAGCAAGAGAGATGGACTGAGGTGGCGAGCCTTGTGGGAAACAAAGAATAGGCTCGCAAAAAGGTGGTGGGGTAGAAGAACTGGGGTCAGAATTAGAAGTGTGTGTGTAAGGAAAGGTCTCAGTCGAGGTTTTATTGATTGATTTATCGGTATCATCAAACTCTTCCCCAGCGTGAGTGTCAAGCACTCTTCCAGATCTCAACGTGGTTGCATTCACAAGATGTGAATAGCCAGGATTAGGTAAAGGTTGAGCTGGAAGTTTCCCTTTCTCTCTTGCACTCATTTCGGCTTTTAGTTGTGCAATTTGTGCTTCCATCGATTTGATATTCTCATTTTGAGTGACAATGATCTTCATTACATTCACGATGGAAGATTGCAAACATGCCGTCCCTTGGATGGATTGTTTCATGAAAGTATCCAAGGTTTGTGCTAGTGTAGAGGTGTTATCTGTACCGGTCAATTGCAAAAAGTTTTCATGTGGTGCAAAAGTGTTGGCCGGATTTTGGAAGTTTTGTGATTGAAAGGGGTGCTGACTCAATTGAAGTGGTGGCTGCTGTTGTGGTGGAGGGACCCTTTGGAAATTGTGTTGGGTTGGAACCGTGTTTTGAGATTGTGATTGGTTCCAAGAAAAGTTAGGGTGGTTCCTCCAACCGTGATTATATGTGGAGGAAGATGGATCGTTTCTAGGTCGTTGAAATGCGGCATTGGTATGCTCATTACCTTGAAACGGACATTCTTCCGTCAAGTGAGACGGATCAGAACAGCAGCCACATACAGTTTTGGAGAGTGACATTTGATTTAGAGTGGCAGCTAAAAATTTGTTTTCCATAGTCTCGAGTTTCTTGTGTATAGCTGCAATGTCAGCTCTAACTCCTATGGAAATATCATTGCCATCCCTAGAAGATTGACTCATACCCTCCTACTGTAAAGATTTTTCAGCGAAATCTTCTAGGAATTCCCAGGCTTCCCCATCATTCTTAGTCATAAAGTTGCCTTGACACATGGATTCAAGGGCCTGTCTTGTGTAAGGAGTAATGCCCTCATAAATGATTCGGCACAATTCCCATCTCGGGATGCCGTGATGTGGACATTGGACTAACGGATCCTTGAAACGTTCAAGACATTTTGAAAATGTTTCATTTGGAAGCTGGGTGAATTGATAGATTTCGCTACGGACTCGAGCTGACTTTTGGTATGGGTAGAATTTCTTAAGAAATGCTTTGATGAATTCGTCCCAATTTGAAATGGATTGTGCGGTAGTGTTATATAGCCACTTCTCGGCTAAATCGCACAAAGTGAATGGGAGAAGATGAAGACGCATAGCATCCATAGAAAGCTGTGAGGTACCCATCATTGCGCATACATTTTCAAATTTCGTGATAAATGCATATGCGTCTTCAGACTCGAGACCGTGAAATTTTGGTAGAAGGTTGATGTATTGGGGTTTAATCTGAAAATTTTCCCCGTTGGCTGGTGGTATGGAAAGACAGGTGGAAAGTGGGGCTCGTGTAAGATAGCACCTCTCTTGGAGAGAGATACGAGGTGGATTCTGCGCACCAACGGACGGCGGCAGGATAGTGGTAAAGAAGTTCGATGGAGACGGATCCATCGATGTGGGTGTGGTGGTGGGTAAAGAAAAGGTAAGTGTAGAAATACCGACTTTAGGGTCGATCGGGGGACGCGGACTGAACAGGCACTAGAATCCCGTTGTCCAGCCTATCTTGCACTAAAAAGGGTTAGTACAAGTGGCATCATGAATTTATAATTAGGGAATGATGAATGAATGCGGTGTTTGTTTTGAAAATTGGACGGATATTTGAAAAAATGATGCAACACAACAAATGCAACACCCAAAACCCTAGAATCTAGTGGTCACCTAGGTCCGGATCTAGACAGCTCCTAACTGCCAAAAGACAAGTCGCAGGATAAATCCTCCACTGCCTCTTTGTCCCCCTGTGGCCAGGTAAGTGCCATGTAAGTGGGAAGGTACTCCATTACGTAAGTAGTGGGCCTGATTAATAACCACTAGCCTTCGACACACTTGCCTTAGACACCACAAGAAAACGCGGATAAGCAATGAATTACCCATGGCCTTCTTCTGTCCTAAGTGAGCGCGACGGTCCTTAGAGTCATCTCTAGATATTTTTTAGTTAATGTGGGTCAATGCAGATGCAAGTTTGTGATTTTTGGGGCTTAGGAAGGGTAATGAACTACCCACCTAATCTGGATTTGGCCTTGCCCCTTAATATCCGTATTAATATGCAAACAACCACAAAAATCAAAACAAGCACAATTAAAATTTTGCTTTTTGCGCGGCGCTGCGATTTTTGCAAAGAAACCTGCAGCAAAGTGTTAATTGGAGCTAAAAAGAGGAGAGAGAAGAAGGTAAGAAATCACCTGAGGAATTTTGGTGCAGAGATACCTCAAGGAGGCCGCGGTTCCGCCGCAAATCGTGGCAATTGCAGCCCTTCCGCGGTCTAATGAAAAGAACACTGCACAAAATTTTCAGGGAATGTTCCTGTTCACTTCCCCTGTCCTCTGGAATTCTGCAAAAAAAAATTCCAATTTCACAGCAGCTCCAGATTTCCTCGCACAAATCACAACACACGTATTAGGATTTATGCGAGTTTAGATCTAAAAATTATAATAGAATAAATCTTTCAACTCAAATTTCAAAATATGAACAATTAGCGCATTATCCCCGGCAACGACGCCATTTGATTGATGATTTTTTTGTTGTGTTTATCAAATGATCCCCGGCAACGGCGACATTTGATTGAATGATATTCTTGATGTGTCGGTATTTAGAAAATTGTAAAGAAATCACAACCAAAAATATTTTGACCATAATCAATAAAGGTGTCGAATGTAGCGTGTTAGTAAGTGCGGATCGTCCACAGGGAAAGTGTAATCGTTCGTCTTTTGAATTAGATGAATTGAAACTTTAAAGAAAAGAAACGAAAACAATTCATGATTTGTAATTGAAGTTCAAGAAATAAGAAAAATCTAGATCTAATAACAAGAAAAGATAGAATCAAGAATTGAGATGTTTTTGATGATTTTTCCAAACCAAATATCAAGAATCGAAATGAGGCTCGTAGGAATCGATCGGATCTATAGATGTGATGTAATCATACAATGACGTATTCTTATCCTTCGATGAATTGATACTAGATCGATGATGATCGATCGAGAATTAGGGATTTCTTATGAAACTAGGATTTCATCTTATCCCTTATTCTTTCGTCGATATCATTCACATTCTAGCCTCTAGTAAATTCAAGAAACGATCGTAGATCCCTAATTTCGAGCGATCACAATCAAGAAAGAATAGCAACGAAACTAGGTCATCGATTCTTGAACTTCGTAGGGTTTACAAAGCTCGTAGGACTCAAGAATCGTATTAAGATTTGTTACATCATCATTTTATTGATCGTCTCGACTCCTTTACGAGCGGAGTTTTACTCAAACATCACAACAAGAATCACAATCACAAATTGAGATCGAATCATGATGCAAGAATTTAAAGAAAGCAAGATTAAAGAATTTCACCTTTTATTTATATCAACAATTTCATTACATTCGCTCAAGAACTACAAGCGGAAGAACTCGATCGTCGATTTGGCTTCGCTCGTCTCCGTGAGTCGCGGATCGGCTTGGATCACTTGCTCGATTGAAGATCGGCTCCGCTCCTAAAAGGTTGAAGGGCTTCTCGCTTGATTTGGTACTCGGGATCTTGAATTTGGATTGGAATTAGGGTTAGGGTTTCGCACAAGTTGTGTCACTCAACTTGTGGAAGAAGAGGGAGAGATGAAGAATTAATCTAATGATTGAACCATCTCAACCCTTAGATCTAGGTTCCTATTTATAGCCATCAAAACCCTAGATCTAGGATTTGAATTTTAAGTTTCCCTCCAAAAGTTTGTTGAGGAGATTTTGAATTTCCCTCCAAAAGTTAGTTAGAGGAGAAGCTTCTAGATGTGATTAGTTAAGAGGGAGCTTCTAGAAGAGGTTAGTTAGGAGCTTAATTAGGATTAGCTTTGCTTAATGATCTTTGCTGATCTGGTAGAAGCTTCAAGAGAATTATGGAATTTGTCATGTATTAAAGTGATGTGGGCCCTGATATATGAATTCTGCAGTGAAAATAACTTGCTGATGTGTCCAAACCGCCGCGGAACCGCGCCGCAAGCCGGC
Source organism: Agapanthus africanus (assembly GCA_030015575.1). Taxonomy (NCBI): domain Eukaryota; kingdom Viridiplantae; phylum Streptophyta; class Magnoliopsida; order Asparagales; family Amaryllidaceae; genus Agapanthus; species Agapanthus africanus. The sequence goes on from CM057346.1 coordinate 237,449,153, forward strand.
ACCCGCCGCGGTTCCGCGGCTCTTTTGGAGAGTTGGGGCTTGGGCTCTCTGGTGCTGATTTGGGCTGAGTTTTGGGCCTTTCTTTGATCTGTTGATTTTTATATTGCCTTTTGAATTGCTACCAGATCTGAAATCATTGAGTTGGCGTATTTTTTATCAGCTCTTTTGGCTTTGCTCCTGCAATTTCCTGCACACATCTCGACACAAGTGTTGCGCAAATACAGAGATGATGCGATAACATAAAATACAGTCAATTTTCCTTAAAGTGCCGGTTTTAAAGTCTAACACATGCAATCTGATATTTTACGACTGATTTGCTAATATGTGAAATATGAATACCGAACACTTCTAAATGAGTGCAAATGATCGGGAAATTGCCGGTTAAAAGATGCAATATATTCGACTGATCACCTGTACATTCTCCCGTGAATCCAACCAGTAACACTCCCGTACAGTCTGGTCTCTTCGTCTGATATGTCGCATATCTCGCCTAGGGGTGGTAAACGTCAGACCCCAGTAGCTTGAAAAGTCATGTCGATATGAGGTCCGTAACAGTTCGAGAAACTACTCATAACACTTACCAGTAAATCTCATAACCCTGGCTAGGGATTTCCAGTTATAGCCAATCGAACACAGCGGAACCTCAACTCCCTATACCGGGAGAGACGAAACCCCTCGTATCTCTCATTTCCTCCATGTGATTCGGGACTGTACCCAAAAGCCACCGTTTTGCACTCCCACTTGGACGTGGTATGATGGAAATCAAAGCACAGTGGGAATCACACAAGACTCTAGGACGATCTCGGGTCTACAGACTAACCTGTACCAGTGTCACCAGAGAACAGCCATCTGATGTGAGGTATAATACCATCTGGGAGTTCTTGGCGAGTCCGTCCAGTGTACCCGTTCTCCACTGAGCACCCGTATACTTTCTCTGATGTCAAACACCAATGAATATGAGATCATCCATCGCCCATCATATGGGTCAAGAAGCGCATACGCTAATCTACTCTAGAATATCGATGCCCTGTCTCGGCACTCCCACGACTAGGAACATTTAAAGGATGTACTTGGTGACTACGTTGTCCCCACTAGTATGATCTGAATCGTAGTCCTGGTAGTCAAGTACTCATCCTAGGGGCTTTATCAACATGTAACAAAGAGACAATCAGTGTACATGTTTAGATAAAGTGTAACCAGATAGCATACTATCATGTCGAGCAAGAAATTCTTCCCTATATATGTCCAAGCATCCATTACAATATACATCGTATGTACAGTAATGGCCTCTACGGCATACATATAACTAACAAGCAGCGATCTATTCAGCCCCCATCGTCGGGTCTGCCATGGTTTCCTATTTGGAACTCTTCTAACAAACCGCCCCTCCATTTAGGGTAAAGACAAATCCCGAGTGCGACTTAGAGTCATCCTTATCACTTTGGAAGCTCCAATCGGTAAAGGACTCCAACAAGAGTTCTCCGTTACCATACACCAAGAACATCTCTTTAGTCCTTCTCAAGTACTTGAGAATGTTCTTCACAGCTGTCCAGTGATTCTCTCCAGGATCTGCTTGATACCTACTCACTACACTTAACGAGTATGCTATATCGGGTCTGGTACATAGCATTGCGTACATGATAGAGCCTACTGCCGAAGCATAGGGTATCCCTTGCATGCGAGCTCTCTCCAAATAAGTCTTAGGAGACATATCTTTGGAGAGAGTGAGTCCAGAGATCGTGGGTAAGTTCCCACACTTGGATTCTTCCATACTAAGCCTCTTTAGTATGGTGTCAATGTACTTGGATTGGGACAATCCAAGTATCCGTCTAGATCTATCTCTATAGATCTTAATTCCCAAAATGCAGGAGGCATCAACTAGATCTTTCATTGAGAATCTTAGTGATATGAATAGCTTGACCGAGTGTAGCATAGGAACATCATTTCCTATCAAGTGTATGTCATCCACGTACAATACGAGGAAGACAACCATACTCTCTGCCACCTTCTTTTATATACAAGGTTCATCTATGTTTCTGATGAAGTCAAACTCTTTGACTACCACATCAAAACAGATGTTCCAATTACGCGATGCCTGCTTTAACCCGTAGATGGATTTAAGCAGCTTGCACACCTTCCCGCTGCTCCCACTATCTACGAAGCCCTCTGGCAGAGTCATGTACACACACTCCTCTAAATCACCATTTAGAAAGGCGATCTTATCATCCATTTGCCAGATTTCGTTGTCATGGTATGCAGCAATAGCAAGTAAGATCCGAATGGACTTAAGCATAGCCACTGGAGAAAAGGTTTCGTCATAATCCACACCTGGTCGTTGACGAAAACCCTTTGCAACAAGTCTAGCTTTGAAAGTCTCAACTTTTCCATCTACACCAAGTTTCTTTTTAAAGATCCATTTGCTCCCAATGGGTTTCACTCCTTCAGGAGCAACTTCCAAAGTCCATACTTTGTTGGTGTACATGGATTCCATCTCAGATCGCATTGCATCTAGGCATTTCATAGAGTCCCCACTCGTGATGGCCTGCTTGAAGCTAGCTGGATCATCATTTTCCTTGATGCAATCCTCGCTCCCGCCATCTATGAGAAAACTATAGTATCTCTCAGGTGGACGAGGAACCTTACTAGAACGGCGGAGAGGCTGGGGTTCGTTGGGAGCTACTGAATCATCTGGTTCCATTAAATCTTCAGTTGTAGTTTGTGGTGCTGGAACTTCTTCCAGCTCTACCGCTTCAGCACTAATTTCTCTTACAAGAAATTCCTTTTCTAAAAAGGTGGCATGTTGAGAAACAATCACCTTTTGTTCCTCGCCGTGGTAGAAAAGATATCCATGTGAATCTTTAGGATATCCCACAAACTTATAAGGAACTGACCGTGCCTCGAGTTTGTCGAGATTTTGTGTTTTAACATAGGCCAGAAAACCCCGTATCTTAACACGTTTAAGACATAGTCTCTTCCCACTCTATATCTCATATGGTGTGGTAGGTACAGATTTAGACGGAACTTGATTCAATAGGTATGCTGCTATCTCAAGCACATGGCCTCAAAAGTAAATAGGTAACTCAGCAGTACTCTTCATAGAGCGCACCATATCTAATAGGGTGCGATTCCTCCGCTCCGATACACCGTTGTGCTGTGGTGTATAGGGAGGAGTAAGCTAAGAGATAATCCCATTCTCTTTTAGATAATCCATGAGCTCTTTGCTCAAGTATTCTCCTCCTCGATCAGATCGATGGATCTTAATACTTTTGCCCATTTGGTTCACTACTTCGTGCTTATATTACCTAAATTTCTCAAAAGGTTCAGACTTGTATTTCAACAGGAACACATGTCCGTATCTTGAGAGATCGTCAGTGAATGTAATGAAGTACGAAGATCCATTCCTGGCATGTGTAGACATGGGACCGCATACATCACTATGTATCAGTCCTAAGAGTTCCGTAACTCTTTCTCCGTGTCCACTAAACGAAGTTTTGGTCATTTTGCTTTTGAGACATGACTGGCAAGTGTCATAAGAAGAAAATTTGAACGGATTCAAATATCCATCTTTATGTAACTTAGCTAGTCGTGTCGCATTGATATGACCTAGTCTACAATGCCACAAGAAGGATTCGTTCATTTCTGAACTCTTCCTCTTGTGTGTGTTCTATATATTAAGAACTGTGTTTTGATTTAGAACGTATATGCCATTATGTAAGGAGCCTGATCAATTCAACTTTTGATTTAGGAAGATGTTCATAACATTATGCTGTATTACAAAATTATATCCTTCTTTACTTAGTAAAGAAACTGATATAGTGTCGCATATCATGTTCGGTATATAATAGCATTCGTTCAGAATCAATGTATTACCACTTGGTAATACATGGTGATATTCGCCAACTGTTTTGGCTGCAACATTTACACCATTCCCTACTCTTATGGATTGATCACCCATTCACAGTTCTCTACCTTTCTTTAGTCCATGCAATATATTGCATATGTGGGATCCTGATACGGTATCTAATGTCCAGGACGTAGAGTGAACTGAGAAACAGTTCTCGGTAACTAACACACCTGAAGAAGATGCATCAACATGTTTATTCTTCGTTTGAGTGGTGTGAGAATCCAGATATTCTCCTATTCCCTGCTCGGACTTATAACAATTATAAGTAGGAGCGGGACCAACGTTCTCCTGCTCAGTATAACAAGCGGGTTCATTCAATACATCCATATTATTATCTTGATTAAGGCCTGATATGGTCGCTACCTGGAGAGAGGGAGAGAGAAGAAAACACTTTAGCGTGCGCTCTTGCAAGATTAGATTGGTTATTATCTTATCTAATCAGGATGGCTCCCACTGTTTTAATCAAATCTTCCTTCAAACACTAAAAGGTAAGATTAGCCGGGATTAATTACACCTTACAAGTTCGTCAATCTTTCAGCCAGATCAGTGTTGGTACTTTGAGAGAGGTTCCCCGTGCTTTCGCACGGAACTAATTAGAATAAACCTCGTTTTTCCCAGAGGCATAACCTCGTTAACACCTTTCTAGGCACCTAGTTGATCGGTTAATTGTCCTGTGTAAAATTCTCCCAGGAGTAACTCTTACTCACAGTGGGTATCGGGATCTATCTATTTCATAGAAGGTATGCAATCTCATTCAAATTTCAACATTTCAAATTCCCGATAATGCTTTTACCCCTAACCCCCTATGACCTTGACAAAGGCCAACAAACCATAGGAAGCTAGTCAAGTTCAACCCGTCATATCTTGATTGAAATAAACACACCCGCACGTCCCTTGACAAAGGACAACAAGGTCGTGCGACTACCCTAATCCAATCGCATCACATGCTTAAGTAGATAAGTACTAGTCAGCTACCCCAAACTACGCCTTGACAAAGGCCAACAAACGCAACACGAATACTAAATAGTCATTATCTGAAATGACGGAGGGCTACGCAGGTTTTTCTGAAAACCATGAGCGTAATGAATTTGATATCGTTTGTAGAAACAAGTGATTTTGAAAAGGAGTGTTTTTTAGGCTTTACTAGTTTCGCTAAATAGGTCACTCCCGGTGAAGAGATCTTGGCTCTTTTCTTATCGAATAAGGTGCAGGATATTTCACAAATACCGCGGTGCAAAGCAAGAACTTTAGAAGCAATCAAAAACTAAACCGTGAGTTTGTAGCATTTGCCAGTTTTGCTAAAGAGGTCACTCCCGGTGAAGGGATCTCGGTTCTTTCCTCATCGAATAAGGTGCAGGGTATATCACATATACCACTATGCAAAGCAAAGACTGTAGCCAACATTATTTTTGAAAATTTTATTCTACAACAACTTTTAGGTTTCTTTTCTTTTCATTAATCTCATTAACGAAATCCAATCATTTAAGCTTCCTAAGCATCACAAAAGAAACGAAAGCAGTAATATTTATATATCAACATATATATATATATATAATAAGCATTCGTCTAAGGCAGTAATATGATCTCATCACAGAACATTGCAGTAGAAGTCAACATATGAAATATTGGATATACTAGGACGTCCGTGTTTTATTTTGAGCCTGTATAAAACACGGATTCCACAGTTGTGATGAATAGCCAAACCCACATCCCTAGACCCCTATGAGAGCGGCAAGTAACCATGCCAATTCTAGGGTTAGGAGACCCGGTCTCGACTCCTCAAGATGGCCTCCCACTGGACCCTAGAACTCGGTTACTTGTGCTCTCCGTCTTGGGTCTATCCTAATACGGAAAAGTAAATAATATACAATGGTGACATCATCCTCAATCCGGAAGTGCCCAAATAAAAGAATATTACATACAAATGAATTTTACATGAATGAAAAAGAAAACTCTCATCTCACATAAAAACCCCGGCTATTCAACACACAACGATCCAATATAACATATCACAACAACACATAATCATCACAGATAACTAGGCGAAGTTAGATAATTCGATAGATACAATGAATTCCCAAAAATTTCAAAAGAGCTCAACACTTCAGCAAAGTTAAAATTAACCAGAGACATACCACAGTACCTACGGACCAACAGCTGAAGGGTCGACCCAAGCCTCTCAAGTGGCGCCATGGATGCGCCGCCAAAACCAGGTTTTGGCCTCGGATCCGCGGTCACTTAGACGAGTTAGGGTTTCGTTCTTCAAGTGTGTCCATAGAATTCCGTGCATGAAAAATTCAACTTTTTGAAAGATTTCCAGAAAAGGGGTCGTTCCGGGGTTTCGGGGTTCGATCGGACTTCTAACTTCGTCTAGACAACTCTAAATCCTCTAGTTTGGTTTTGATACCACTGTAGGGTTGCGTAACACCACCGTAAGGTTTAGGAAGGCATCACACATGCCATAGTGAAATTTTTTGGGGTGCTATGAAACCCTAACCAAGATCTTAACTAGAGAATTAAGGTTAACTTTGCATGTAAACAACTTTACTTCTAAGAGAGAGGGATTACAACATTTGTAGTATGTTCCTTCTCTTCATAAGCTCTGAGTAGTAGTCCCTTCGCCGTGATCCATGAACTCCCGGACTCTAGAGAGGCTCTACAAGTCGAATAATCTATGCTTGCTTGAAGACTTCGAAATCAAAGATGATCTACTTCGAGGAAACACGAACTCAATCTATGACCTCACTAATTATAAATTAGTGAAGCTAACGCACTAATCTATATGGCTAGTATAGAAGAGGATGATGAAGTAGGAATTTTGCTCACTTTATTATTTAATTTCTCACTATTTTCTTCTTGATCTCAAAATCTAGAAAGCAAAATGAGAATGAGGAAGAAGAAGAAGAATGAATGAATGAGATTGAGGTTAGAAATGCAACCATAGGTCAAGTATAACATCCTTAACCATTGTAGAGAGTTAACCATGGCTATGTGTCATGGTTGGGTTAGAAATATCTAGGGCAAAACAAAAAGGGTGGACTTGGTCAATGGTAATCTACAAGCTTCATGAAGCTTCATCCATAACTCATTTCCACCATTTGAATTACTTAGATTTTTAAACCCAAACATTACATATAGCATGGTATAATGCTCATGCATACATGTTGCATGTATAACCTAGCATGCTATAATATTATATACATTACAATAAACATATATCACATATATGTTAAAAGTATCACAAGTGAGAATAATAAATATATAGGTGAACACATAATATATATACATACACATATACATATACATATACATATACATATATATATATATTATATTTAATCGAATCAACAGTTGATCTGATAACCCGGCTATATCACATATAACCGGCCGATATAAAATATCGCGAGAATAAAATACGGTATCAAATACATGTATCAATCTCGATCCCGCACATATCACATACGTGCTCCTACTCCGTTTCGCCTGAGCCAGGAAACCTCTATGTAGGACTCTAAAGACTCGTCAATACGCCGGCAGTAGGTGATGATCATATCAAGCACCCACAACTTGCAAGCAGTCAGCTAAACGTAACAGCCACCCAGGTATTGATCAACCAGAAGATCAACAAGCAAGCCTGTACGTACTCTTGCGAGTCCAATCAGAAAACACTACCGTACAGTCCGGCCTCTTCGTCTGATATGTCGCATATCCAGTCTAGGGTGGTAAACGTCAGACCCCAGTAACCGATAAGTCGTGTCGATGTAAGGCTCATAACGGGTCGAGAAACTACTGATACCACTTACCAGTAAATCTCCATATCAGCCCTGGCCAGGGACTCCCAGTTATAGCCAATCGAACACAGCACAACATCAACTCGCTATACCGGGAGAGACGAAACCCCTCCTATCGCTCATTGCCTCTATGTGATTCGAGACTGTACCCAAAAGCCACCGTTTTGCACGTTCTCTTGAACGTGGTAGGGTGGAAATCAAAGCACAGTGGGAATCACACAAGACTCTATGACGATCTCGGGTCTACAGACTAACCTGTACCGGTGTCACCAGGGAACTGCTATCTGACAATAGGTATAATACAATCTAAGAGTTCTCGGCGAGTCTGTTCAGTGTACCCAGTCTCCACTGAGCACCCGTACACCATCTTTGATGTCCAACACCAATGGATATGAGATCATCCATCGTCCATCATATGGGTCAAGATGTGTGTCCGCTAGTCTACTCTGGAGTATCGATGCCCTGTCTCGATACACCCTCGACTAGGAACAGTTATAGGATATACTCATAGACTATGCTGGCCCTACTAGTATGATCTCATCATAGTCCTGGTAGTCGAGTACATATCCCAAGGTCTTTATCAACATGTGAGAGCAAGACAGTAAACTAATACAAGTCAACATGTTAAGACAAAGTGAAACCAGATAGCATACTATCATGTCGAGCAAGAAAGTCCTCTCTCTATATATCGAAGCATCCATTATAATATACATCATATGTAGAACAATGGCCTTTAGGACATATATATAACTAGCATAGGCCTCTATTTGGAGATCCCCATTACCATACACCAAGAACAATTTTTTAGTCCTTCGCAAGTACTTAAGAATGTTCTACACTACTATCTAATATTTCTTCCTTGGGTTGGATTGATTTCTGCTTACTATAGCTAGTGCATAAGCTACATCAGAGCGAGTACATAACATCACACACATTATAGGTCCTACGGCTGAAGCGTAGGGTATAATGCTCATGCGAGCTCTTTCTTGATCAGTCTTCAGACAGAAGTCCTTGGAGAGAGTTATTCCATGGCAAGCGGGAAATGCACCAAGCTTGAAATCTTCCATACTAAACTTTTTTAGGATGGTGTCAATCTACTTTATAGATCCTGATGCCCAAAATGCAAGAGGCATCACCTAGGTCCTTCATGGAGAACCATTGTGATAAGAATAGTTTGACCGATTGTAGCATAGGAATATCATTCCCTATCAAGAGAATATGATCCACATACAATACGAGGAATGTGACAGTACTTCATACAATCTTCTTATAAATGCATGGTTCATCTATATTTTTGACAAAATCAAACTCTTTGATTGTATCATCAAAGAAGATGTTCCAGCTCCGTGATGCCTGCTTTAATCCATAAATGGATTTAAGCAACTTACATGCCTTTCGTTGCTCCCACTGTCAATGAAGCTCTCTAGCTGATCCATAAAAATGCATTTTTCTAAATCACCATTTAAAAATGTAGTTTTAACGTCCATCTGCCAGTTTCATAACCGTAGTGAGCAGAAATAGCAAGTAGGATCCGAATGGATTTAAGCATTGCTACTGGAGAGAAAGATTCATCATAGTCCAATCCTGGTCTTTGACGAAAACCTTTCGCTACAAGCCTTGCTTTATAGGTCTCCACCTGTTCATCTACACCAATCTTTCTCTTAAAGATCCATTTGCATCCTACGGGTTTTATCCCAAGAGGTGCAACATCCAAAGTCCATACTTTGTTGGTGTACATGGACTCCATTTCGGATCTTATGGCATCCAGCCACTTCACTAAGTCACCTCTCGTGATAGCCTGCTGAAAACTAGTTGGATCATCATCATAAATGATGCAATCTTCTCTATCACCATCAATAAGAAACCCATAGTATCTCTCTGGTGGGCGAGAAGTTTACTAGATCTCCGGAGAAGCTGAGGTTCTTGAAGTTCTACTGCAACATCAGTTTCAACTAATTCGTCATGAGCAATTTGTGTCTTTAGAACCTCTTCTAGTTCTACAGCATTGCCATCAGTACTATTTGTAAAAATTTCATTTTATAAAAATGTTGCATGTTGAGAAACAAACACTCTTTGTTCCTCCTTGTGGTAGAATATATATCCGTATGAATGTTTTGGATATCCCACAAATTTACACATGACTGATCGTGTCTCGAGTTTGTCTGGATTCTGCTTTTTGACAAAAGCCGGACAACCCTATATTCTAACTCTTTTAAGAGATGGTCTCTTACCACACCATATCTCATATGGAGTGGTAGACACGGTCTTGGTTAGAACCCTGTTCAACAGATACATGGTTGTCTCCAATGCATATCCCCAAAAGGAAAGCGGTAACTAAGCATCACTCATAATGGATCGTACCATATCTAATATGTTACGATTCCTCCGTTCTGACACACATTTGTGCTGTGGTGTGTTAGGGGGAGTGAGCTGAGAGAGAATCCTATTCTCTTTTAAGAAGTCTGAAAACTCTGTACCCAAATACTCTCCACCTCGATCCGATCGAAGTTTCTCGATGCTCAAGCCGGTTCGTTTTTCTACTTCAAATTTGTACTCCTTGAATTTCTCGAAAGCTTCGGATTTATGCTTTAATAAAAACACTTGTCCGAATCTTGAGAAATCATCAGTAAAAGTGATGAAGTATGAAAAACCGCCTCTAGCATGTGTAGACATTAGTCCGCATATATCATTGTGTATGAGGCCTAAGAGTTCTATTGCTCTTTCTCCGTGTCAAGTAAACGGAGTTTTGGTCATTTTACCTTTGATACAGGACTGACAAGTCGTATAAGATTTATATTCAGAAGGATTTAAATATCCATCTTTATTTAGCTTGTTTAGTCTTGTTTCATTAATATGACCAAGTCTACAATGCCAAAGAAAAGCTTCATTTATATCTGAAATTTTCCTTTTATTTTTATGTTGTATGTTGAAAACTGTGTTGGTTTAGGACGTAAATACAGCTATTTAGTATACCATACCCAATGAACTGTAGATTCAAGTTAATGTTCATAACATTATTTTGCAACACAAAATAATATCCTTCATTGTCTAACAAAGAAATGGATATTATATTACATAGCATGCTAGGTACATAATAGCAAGGGTTCAAAACCAAAATACATCCCGAAGGCAACCCAGATGATACTCTCCTACAGATACAGCATGTATATTGGAACCATTTCCAACCCGAAGTTAATGGTCACCCGCCTTCAAAACTCTACTGTTTCTCAATCCCTGCATACTATTGCAGATGTGAGAACCAGAACCGGTATCTAATACCAAAGATGCAGAGTTTATAGAAAAACAGTTTTCAGTTACAAACACACCTGAAACGGATGCTTCTTCCTCTTGAGATCAGCAAGATACAGAGCACAATTGCGTTTACAGTGTCCCGACTTGTGGCAGAAAAAACATTCCCCTTTTCCATTTCCTGTGGCCCCGGATTTGTCTTCCCCTTTGCCTTTTCAACTCCACCTCTCGGTTTGGTCAGTTTCTTCTTCTTCTTTCCCTTGGCCTTGGCTATTGGGATGGAAGAGGAAAATGGCCCAGCAAGCAGAGCAGGAGTTTTCGCTGTCTTAAGCGTGCTCTCTGCACTTCTCAACATATTGAGAAGTTCAGGCAGTGATTTCTCCAAATCGTTCATATTGTAGTTCACAATGAATGGAGCAAAGGCGCGCGGGGGGGGGGGGGAGGGGAGACTGTAGAACAATATCACTATATTGCTCGTTCTCCATGGTCCATCCTAGGATCTCAAGTGTTAGTGTATATACCCTAGGGGCCATTATTGTATCATACTAGCTTGTATATTACATAATGGAAGCTTGGGATATTCACAGTTGTATTAACAGTCTTGCTCAACATAGTAGTATGCTACTTGGTTTATATCTATCTTAATATGTGTATATGTTTCTTTTAGCATATCGCGAATACATATTGATAGATCCCTTAGGATCTTGCTTGACTACCAGCGTTATGTTGGCAGTCACACTAGTTGGAGCTAGGTAGTCTACAAGCGCATCCTTTTTCAGGTCCCTAGTCGTAGGATTATCGAGACAAGGCATCGCTATTCCAGAGTAGACTAGTGTATACGCTTCTCATCCCAGCAGTGGAGATGGTCTGTTCTACAGCCATTAGTACGTTGTACTGGAGACAGTATACAGGTGCTCGTGGGGTTACGGGTACACCGGACAGGACTCGCAGGGAACTGTTGGTTGGTATTATACCCGTCGTCAGTTAACAGTTCCCAGGTGACATGAGTACAGCATAGTTTGTTGACTTGATACTGCTGCTTCGTCTCGAGTGTGTTCCCACTGTTCTTAGATTGCTACCCTACCATGGCTCAAAGGAGTCATGGAAATAGGTAGCAGTTAGGTGCAGTCCCGAAGCACTTGGAGGCAGTGGCGGTTAGATAGGATTCGTCTCTCCCGGTTTTGGGAGTTGATATCGCACTGTGTTTGTAGAGCCATTACGCAGAGTCCCTGGCTAGGGCAAACAAGATTTACTGGTAGGATTTCCAGTAGCTTCTCAAGGTGTAGTGGGCTTCACTCTGACACGACTTATACAGCTTTTAGGGGACTAACGCTTGCTGCCCCCAGGCTCGATATGCGATAGTCTTCTCCGAACAGACCGGACTGTTCGGAGATTGTCACATCAGGCTCATTAGGAGTTCGGATGGGTTTCCTCATCGGCCTTCTTATCGACATCTACCTGGGGACCGTTACGTACAGCTAGTGCCGCTTGCGGCCTGTGGTTAATCCCACTGTCAACGTAGTGTCGGGTCTTTAGAGTCCCACACAGAGTGTTTCCCTGCTTCAGGTGAAACGATATAGAGGTCGTATGGCTTTAAGACATGGTTCGGACATATACGTGTACTTGTGCACGTATGATGTTCGGACAGTTTATACTAGCGGGCTACTAGCGGGTTTTAGTATAAGCCAGATTCTAGTATTGGATTATTGGATTTATAGAGTCTCAGTATTTCCGTGTTTTACGGATGGGAGGGTCATTCTCGTAATTAGTCGAGAAGCTTCTAGAAGAAAGGTGAGGTGGAGAGCTTAGGTGTAATTTGCATTAAATGAATTAGTGACTCTTGAAGTGATTCATCCAAATGAGTTAATAAAGCATTTATTGCTTAAAGACTCATGAGATGATTCATTCATTTGTATTAAATGACGCATGAAGATATTTGTGCAAGATATTTGTACAAGATATTTTATGCTTCATAATATATATATAATTTGAGTTATAATTCATTTCATTCTAAAAGACACATTCTCTCTCCTTAAGCTCTCCTCTTCGTAAACCTAACCCTAATCCTCTTATGTGTTGAGATCCCAAGGGTTAGTAAGACTAATAGATCCTTAATCCACTTCTATATCTTCTGGGTCCCTTTGAGTAGCAATCCTAGCCACTTAGTTAGTTCAAGTGAGAGGTTAAAGCTTAGAGAAGGAACTCTCGGGTGGATCTTCTATCACATCGAGGAGGCCGACGAGGAGGTGAACTACAAGAACAAGAAGGACTAGAATCTTGAGGTATAATCATCTATCATAGTAGTTAATCATTTCTAGATAGTTCTTAGTTAGGGTTTAGCAAATATCCGTAAAGTTAGTCGATGTTAACTTGAACAAAATAATTGTTTTACCTATTCCGTCTGTCCGCATCATGTGGGGTGTCTAACGTCGACTTACAGTGGTATCAGAGCCTAGCTAAACCATAACTAACATGTTAGCAAAGTCTTTAGAAATTCGATCGCAAAACGAACCTGAAAATACGACGTTTTCACATAGTTTCTGCCGTTTTTAAAACGGGGTCTAAAAATTTTTTAGGGACCCTTAAAAATACAAGCAGGGTCTTTTAAGAATTGTGAAGAAATTTAGGATCGTGACTCGACCATACCATCATGGAACCACTGCCGATCCAAGAGATTCGCCGCGGATCCGCGCCGAGTTGACACCGAGTCAACCCAAACTTGCTCAATTATTCTTCTGTGTTGATGTTCTATTTTATGGGATGTTTTGTTTCTGCTCAGGTTTTATGTGCACAAGGAATTGTTTGGAGTGGATTCATAAGTATTGCTTGATCGAAATTCTAAGATGTTTGGCTTACTGGATTATATCTGTGTTGTGTTTAATGTGTTCGTAAACCTCCCCTAACTGCTAGTATGTCGGTTAGCACGGGGTTGCACATTTCTGTAATGGTTTTTTCTGGTTCGTGAATATGAACTTGTTGGATTGTCGTGAATGGATAGCCGGGGATGTGAGACGAGTGTTTCTTCCATTCAAATGTAAATTGTAATTTGTTGTAATATTCTTTTGCGGGGCACATCCGGGTTGAAGTTGTAGCTGTAAGGGCACGGCGGCGCCCCGGCCGTCAATCCGACGCGGAAATGCGGAAACGAAAAACTTTACTAAAACTGTAAACCGGCACCACCGTGCACTATAAAACCCGGATCGGGCCATTAACCTAACCCTAGCAAACTAGAAATGGGGTAGAGGGCTATACCAAGCGATCCGTGTCCTTCGGTCTTCGGCCTCCACTCCGATCACCATGCGGAACCTCCGGTCTTCATCTCCTCGTCGGAACGGGCACCACATCGCCTGGTTCGTTTACGGGCTCCCATCTCTGGACAGAGGCAACTCGGGCACAAAGTTGGCGAGCTGACGTGCCCAAGGGGTGCTGTAGATGAAGTGTAGAATGGTTGTCTCTTTTGGGGTTTAAGTTGCCTTTTATGGAGGTAAAGAGAGAAAAGGCTTTGGAGGAAAAATGGTGCTCTCATTTTTAGCAAGGAATGAGATGAGAAATTTCCACACATAAAAATGAACTCTCTCTTCTTACCTCTCAAGTGTGGCCGACCCTTGATGATAAAATGGTGGAGGGAATGAAAAACATCAAGGAAGGTGAGAGTAGTAAAAGCAAAGGGGTGACCACAACCAAAATGTGATGATAACAAAGTCAAATCAATTTCTAATCCATTCTAATCACCATTAAAGCAAGTAATGATGCAACAAAAAAGCAAAGATGATAGAACCATCTATCATAATCCCTCAAATGAAAATAAACCCTCCACAATGGATAATTTGCACAACTGCAAATAACCCCTCCATCGGAAAGTCCGGCCGTGAGGGAACAAAGGAAAACTGGCCGGAACGGAATGCAAACTGGCAACTTCAGAAAACCGATCCCGTAATAAATTAGAGAAAAACCCCGTGACTGTATATACATACCCGCATTTGTATTCCCGCTGAATACAAATGCAAAGAGACAAAATCTACACTGTACAATACTAGGATCCGGTTTAAACCAAAGCCTGCTAGCAAAATCCGTTCGACCACGATCCGTGCAATACCGCACGTATCTGATCGAACCCTGTCATATCTCCATACGGACTCTGCTGCGTTTATCCCGAAACTTGAGTAACTGTGTGTGGGGGACTCTAAAGACTCGTCAATACTATGGCTGTGGATTTAACCACTAGCACGTCAGAGGTATCAGCCATACGTAATAGGCTACCAGCTATTGACCAAAAGGGACGTCTGTGAGCGAACTCATCCTGACACCCTACTGTGCCTGTCAGTGACAATATCCATACAGTCCGGTCCGTTCGTCTATAAGCATCGCATGGCGGGCCTAGGGGGTGGTAAAAGTCAGACCCCCAAAAGCGGTACAAGTCGTGTCGGAGTGTAGCCCAGAACACCCTGAGATACTACTGGAATACCTATCAGTAAATCTCCTGCCTTGGCCAAGGACTTCGTGTAAGGGCTCTCCTAGAGACAGCGCGACCTCACCCCCAATACAGGGAGAGACGAACCCCTGCAGATCCGCTCACTGCCTCCATGTGGCTCGGGACTGTACCCAACTAAAACCTGTTTGCGCGTCTCCTTTGAGCGTGGTAGGGTAGTAATCAAAGTACAGTGTTAACTCACACGAGAAAAATGACGATCTCAGGTCGATGAACTAACCTGTACACATGTCACCAGGGAACTGCTATCTGACGTATGGTATAAGACCAACTAGCAGGTTCCCGGTGAGTCCTGTCCGTTGTACTCATAACCCAATGAGCACCTGTAAACATCTTAGGTGAACCAACTGACACCAGTGGTTTGTAAGACCGGCCACCGCCCCTCGACGGGGTCTCGACTTTATACATTAGTCTACTCTGGAGAATCGATGCCCTGTCTCGAAACTCCCACGACTAGGGACCTTTTAAGGATATGCTTATAGACCCCAGCTACCACGTATATGATCGCCCTCATACTGCTGGTAGTCAAGTAAGAATCCTAGGGGCTCTATCAACGTGTAATAGCGACCTGTAAGGTCACCTAAAGCAGTACACGATGATACAGATAAACTAGATAGCATACTATTATCTTGAGTAAGACTGTCCTACCGTCATAGGTCCTCCTTCAATCATTGCAATCACGTGCCTGTGATCCAATAATTGACTCTGAGGGCACTATATCTAACAATCTCCAACTTGCACTCAAGGCTAATTATTGCGATGTCGCATACTCACAGCCCGTGTGATACCGAACACCCAACTCCTCTACTAATCAGTCTCACAAAGCTCGTTTGCAAAACTATTGCGTTCGAGGAATAGCCTCAGTGAGTGGATCCGCTCTAATGTTTCTTTCTATGTCTCTCTATATCTCAAGTTCGCGGAGAAAGCCATCCCCCGAAATGAGTAATACCTGTCTTAGAATGTATGGATATCTGATGGGACCTAGTTCAGAAATGAACTCCAAATCCAAACTTCTTAGACTGTATTGTCAACTAAACTTAATCAGTATCCTGCGCCATGCATCCCTCAGTATCCGTCTGGACCACCTGTCCAGAATACCGCCTCTCGTCAGAGGGAAAACTATAACTATGATAGTCACTCTGTCATCCAGGTCACCTTGGAAGCCTGGAATGATAACCGTCTCCTAAAGGTGGCTGCCGTTATCAAATCCCTAGAACATGAACTTATGATCTAAAGCTGCTTCCGACTGTTTCTCCAAGATTGGATTAATATCAACCTATTGCATCTCCTGCAAAAACAGCATCTGGTGTGGTACTTGACATCTCATGATTGACTCAATTGCCCAAGCAAGTGATCTGCCGATAATGCACATCCCTCTCTACTTTAGTCTGTAAGACACCTTTAGAGAGGGTGACTCCATTACCTGCAGGTACACTACCGTGCCAAGAGTCGTCCGTTCTAAAACACCTTTAGAATGTTGTCTAAGTACCCAGATTGGGAAACTACCCAAATCTAGATCTAAAACATAGATCTAGTAACCAGAATGTCTGACATAATATCCAATTCCTTTGTGGAGAAACTACTGTGTGACAACCAAAGTATAACCGATCGTAGTATAGGAACATCACTTTCTACTCTGTGTATGTCATCCAAATACCAGGACATCACACCCTACTACCTTCTTAACAGATCCATCCCCTATTCTGATGAAGTCAAACCCATGACTGTCACATCAGAAATAGATGATCTATCTCCGCTATATCTGCTTAAGTCTATAAATAGACATAAGCCACTTGTCCACTATGCTTCTGCTGCTCCAACTTACTACGACAACCCTCTGGCAGAGTCATATAGACGTACACTTCTAAAGCCAGTTTAGAACGACGCTATACTCATCCTCCTGCCGGGTCTCACAGTCTGGAACAACAGCAATGGCAAGTCTGGGTAAACAAGAACCTCCCTGCCACTGTCCTTGAGCAAACCGAAGTACCTCTCGAGTGCCTGAGGTTACCCACCATATCTGCGGAGTTGCTAATGGAATGTCAAAACAGATTGAATCTTTAGGTTCTTATCAAATCTTCAGTAATCGTTTGCGGTTCTGGAATCACTTCCAGTTCTACCATACTCCCACTAGTGTTTTCTGAAAAAATCCATTTCTTTTAAAATTGTGGCGAGTGAAGAACAATATCACTATTGATCTTCCAGATGGTAGAAAGTCAACCCTCGTCATAGCCTGGGTCAACCCACAAACAGCTATTACAGAAACGTGCCTTGAGTTATCCAGAGTCTGGTTTTAAGCATAAGCCGGACAACTCCCCGTACCTTAACATCGTTAAGATATGAACTGTTCTATATCCAATACAGAAACAGGGGCTCTGATTTAATTGAACCAGATTCAAATCATGCAGCTCTCTCCGGTGCATGTCAACTAAATGGAGAAAGGCCGATCAGCGTTACTCAACTTAGGAATGCTTCCAATTATGAGTAACCTGAAAGAAAAACAAGCTTCTCAAAATCATTACTATCAACTGAATACCATACACAAGTATCTACATCTTCGATCACTTTGAAGAATCGCGATACTTGCAACATCTAGTTCTCTACTTTATTCGTATACCTATAACTTCTCAAAACATAGACCCTGTGTTTCTACGAAACACTTGTCTAAGAACCAGAGAAGTCATAAGTAAACAGAATATAGTACGAGGACCAACCCCTTTGTCCTAATGGACACTGGACAACATACAATACTCTGTATAAGTCCCGTGAGTCTAACAACTCATTCACTGTGTGTCGTAGGTTGAAAACTGTACTTATGGTTAGGAAGAATTACACCGTTGTTCAATTCTCCTTAACTAACCATCCACTGATATAGGTAAATGTTATAGACATAATTTCAAAAAGGTATATCTCACTCTATGAAAATAGACATACAGATATATCAATTTGAAATTGGTGCATAACAACGGATATTCAAAACCAAATATTTGCCGTCCGGCAAAAAACCCAGGCGATTTACTTAAATATCACCAATAACAATGAATTCCGATATAATGAGGACGATCACATAATTCCCAATAACTTACTCCCACTCATCATCTGTAAAACCATACAGATGTGAGAATCATACCTGGTAAATACATACCCTGGAGCAAGTGTCTAATTAGGAAATCTGTTTTCTTTTAACAGTACACAGTGAAACTGAAACATTGAAATGTTTCGATGGGGTAACCGGGTATTCCTAGTAATGCCTCATCCATTATCCAGATTCACAACTGTAACTGTATATTTCTTTGCCACCTCTCCAAATACCTTTATATGTCTTTAGTCATTACCTTCTGTACACCATTTTAGGCCAAATTGTTTTCTTCCTTCCCTACCGTTCGACACCAGCCTATGGTTTGGAAGAAGACTATCCAATAAGCATAATGGGTGTACTGTCCTAATCCTAGGAGCACTCGCAATGCGAGAGAAGGTGAAGATAAAGGACAACCGAATAAAACCTTATTCCTATTTCTCCTGAACCAGAATCCATCCATAAACTGGAACAAGTTCCTTTCGAGTTCGTATATAACCATACGATGGAACATCCAAATAAACTGTGGATCTTCGTAGTGATAGGGAGTGTCCTAGAGAAATACAAAGGTGAAGTGGGAGTGGTAATGAAATACTTGGTTTGGTCGTGAATATCAGTCGCAATTTACTTTGCCCTCCTTCTAATCCCTTTATTTGTCTTAACTTAATAACTTCTGTACACCGTTTAGGCTTATTGGTTTTCTTCATTCCCTACTGTAGGGTTCCTAGGCACACTAATGAGGTTCCACAAGGCATCAACCATGCCAAAATGAAATTTTTCTAGGTGCCGAGAAACCCTAATGAAGATCGTTACCTAGAGATTAGGCAAAAAGCAAACAAGCAAACAACTTTGCTACTAAGTGAATGGAAATACAACCTTTGTAGATCCGGTGCTCCACTTCTTTAGCTCCATGATGACGTCCCTCCGCTGCGATCATCGGGATCCTGGACTCTAGCGATGGTTTCGTCGGAGAAATGATCGGGCTAGGTCGTTGACTTCGGTGCCGAAGATGATCTACGTCGAGGCGACTCAAACTCAAGCTCCACCTTCACTAGGTCATGAAACTTGTGAAGATAACACACTCTACTACATGGCAAGTGGTAGAGGATGAAGAAATAGGAAGTGGGTTCACTTTGGTTTTGGATTTCTCACTTGGAATCATCACTTGGAAATTTTCAAGTAAGCTTTCTTCAACTCAAGAAGAAGATGAAGAAGAAAAGAAAAAGAATTATCTTAAAAAGAAAATCCAAGTGATTCTTATCATAATGCAACCATGGGTGATCCTAACAAGTGTAGAGACTAAATTAGGGTTAGGTATAATGGTTAGGTTAAGGAAAGAAACAAAATAGCCATGACTTTTCAAAACATCATGAAGCTTCAAGAAAAAACCAAAAGAAGCCACCATTTTCTTTCTTGCCCAAAAATAAATGCATAAAGAAAATAAATAAAAAATTTAAAACCCTAACCATTTAGCCTAAACACGGTTTAAACTAAACACACACCCAAGTTTGCACGTATCATCAAACATGATACAAACTAGTGCACAAACATATATCATATATACAATGTGCACAAACAAGTGAGAAAAATAATCTTAAGTGAACCAATACTTGTTAATGTAAACTAATATATCAAATATATAATTATACATTAAATCATTAAATCAACACTTGATTTAATGCTCCGGTCATACAGCATATAACCGACTAATATCAAATGTATCGACTTATCGAATCAATCCTCGATTCGATAACTAGGTTATATCGCATACAACCAACCGATACATTCATCGCGAGAATAGAATACGGTATCACATACACGAATTATTCTCGGTCCCGCACATATCTCATATGCGGTCCTATTTCGTTTCGCTTGAGCCGGGAAACCTATATGTAGGACTCTAAAGACTCGTCAATACGCCGGCAGTAGGTGATGATCATATCAAACACCCACAAGCCGCAAGCGGTCTGCTAAACATAACGGCCACCCGGGTATTGAGCGATCAGAAGATCAACGAGCATGCCCGCTTACACTCCTGTGAATCCAACCAGCAACACTTATCGTACAGTCCGGTCTCGTCATCTGATATATCCCATATCTCGCCTAGGGGTGGTAAACGTCAGACCCCAGTAGCTCGATAAGTCGTGTCGATATGAGATCTATAACAGTTTGAGAAACTACTGGTAACACTTACCAGTAAATCTCAGCAACCCTGGCCAGGGATTTCCGGTTATAGCCAATCGAACACAGCGCAACATCAACTCCCTATACCGGGAGAGACGAATCCCCTCCTATCGCTCATTGCCTCCATGTGATTCGGGACTGTACCTAAAAACCACCGTTTTGCACGCGCTCTTGGACGTGGTAAGGTGGAAATCAAACACAGTGGGAATCATACAAGACTCTATGACGATCTCGGGTCTACAGACTAACCTGTATCAGTGTCACCAGAGAACTGCCATCTGATGTAAGTTATAATACCATCTGGGAGTTCTCGGCGAGTCCGTCCAGTGTACCCAGTCTCCTATGAGCACCCGTATATCATCTCTGATGTCAAACACCAATGGATATGGGATCATCCATCGCCCATCTGTATGGGTCGAGAAGGTATACGCTAGTCTAAACTGGTATATCGATGCCTTGTCTCGATACACCCACGACTAGGGACCTTGAAGGATGTACTTATGGACTACCATGTCCCCACTAGTATGATCCGGATCATAGTGCAGGTAGTCAAGTACACATCCTAAGGGCTTTACCAACATGTAACAGAGAGACAATCAGTGTACACGTTAAGGTAAAGAGCAACCATATAGCATACTATCATGTCGAGCAAGAAAGTCCTCCCTATATATGTCCCAGCATCCACTACAATATACATCCTATGTACAGTAATGGCCTCTAGGGCATACATATAACTAACAATCTCCCACTTGCGCTAGGGCCATCTATAGCAGTGGTTGCAGTATCTCATACTCAACCATCCCATAAAAGTCTCTCTCTGGGAAAAGGCATTTGTGAGTGGATCCGCCGTGTTGTCCTCTGAGTCTACTCTCCTTACCTCAATCACCCTGAAGATCAACCATCTCCATGATCAGGTGACACTGCCTTAGAATATGTCTGGATCACTGATGGGACGGACGTTCCTTGGCATAAGCCACAACTCCATTGTCACACAATGGGAGGAACTAAGTTCATCTCATGAACTAATATACACCCTGACAGCCTCTTTGGTAGTATCTTAAGTAGCGATGTATCCATCCTTTATCGTCTAGTAAGCCACGGTATCTAGCTTGGAACTCTTTCAATCATACTGTCCATTTACGGAGGGTAAAGGCAATGCCTGTGACTGACATTCGGTCGTCCTTATCACCCTGGAACCTTTCCAGTGATTCTCCAAAGGATCGATTGATACCATCTCACTACAACTAGTGAGAATCCTAACATCCAATTAGATCTATCTCATAGATCCAAAACCCAGGATTTAGTAGGTATCACATTGATCCTATATGGAGAATCATTATGATAAGCGGAGATTGATCGAGCGTAGCATAGGAAACACTTTCCCTATCAAGAGTATGTCATCCACGTACTCTACGAGGATCATTACCATACTCCCTACTACCTTTTTGTATATACAAGGTTCATCTACCATTTTGATGAAGTCAAACTCTTCGACTACCACAAAACAGACGTTCCAACTCCGCGATGCCTGTTTTGTCATATAAAACTTCTTGCACATGTTTCCGCTGCTCCCACTGTCTACGAAGCCCTCTGGCTGTGTACTTATAGACGCTCTCTTCTAAATAATCATTTAGAAAAGCAGTCATGACACCCAACCACCAGATATAGTAGTCATGGTATGTAGCCGTGGCAAGTAGGATCTAGATGGACTTAAGCATAGCTACTTAGAAAAAGGTTTCATCATAATCCATACCTGGTTAATGATGCAAAGGTTTAACAAGTCTAGCTTTGAAAGTCTCAACTTTTCCATGTACACCAAGTAATCTTCTCAAGATATACTTGCTCCTGATGGGGATTTAACCCTTCAGATAAAGCAACCAAAGTCCATACTTTGTTGGTGTATAAGGATTCCATCTCAGATTGCTAAGCATCCAGCCATTCTTACAGAGTCCCACTCCTGATGGCCAGCTCGAAAATAGTTCGGTCATCATCTCATGATGCAATCCTCGCTCCCACTGTCATCGAGAAACCGAAGTATCTCTCAGGTGGATGAGGAACCCTGCTAGATTGGCGGAGAGGCTGAGGTTCGTTGGTTACTATTGAATCCTTCGGTTTTACCAAATCATCGGATGTAATTTGTGTAGCTGGAACCTTTCCAGTTCTACATAACAGACCTTGCCTCGAGCTTGTCCGGATTTTGCTTTTAGACATAGTCCGGACAACCCCAAATCTTAACCAACTTAAGATATTGGCTCTTCCCTTTCCATATCACATATGAAGTGGTAGGCAACTGATTTGATTTGAACCCTATTCAATAGGTATGCAGCTTCTCAAATGCATAACTCCGAAAAGGAAAATAGGAAACTCAGTAGTACTCATCATAGAGCACACCATATCACATAGGGTGCTATTGCTCCGCCCAGATATACCATCGTGCTATGGTGTATACGGAGGAGTAATGCTGAGTGAGAATCTTATTCTTAGAATAGTCCAGGAATCACGTGCTCAAGTATTCTCCTCCCTGATCACATTAAAGGGCATAATACTTATACCCGTATTTTGGTTCTCTACTTCTAACTTATATTCTGTGAATATCTCAAAAGTTTCGGACTTGTGTTTCAGTAGGAACATATGTCTGAATCTTGAGAGATTATCAGAGAATGTAATGAAGTACAAAGAACTAGTCCTGGAATGTGTAGACAGGGGACCTTGCATACATCATCATGTATCAGTCCGAAGAGTTTACTAACTCTTTCTCTGTTTCCAATTAACAGAGTTGTGGTCATCTTATCTTTGTGACATGACTGGCAAGTTTCACAAGATGTAAATTCAAACTTATTTAAATATGCATCTATATGTAACTTCAGCTAGTCGGGTCGCATTGATATGACCTAGTCTACAATATCTCAAGAAGGATTTGTTCATTTCTGAACTCTTCCTCTTGTGTGTGTTCTGTATACAAAGAACTGTAGTTTGATTTAGAACGTCAATGCGTTTAGATAACATGCCTGAACCGATCAACTTTTGATATAGGAAATGTTTAAAACATTATCGAACAATACAAAATTATATCCTTTCTTTACTAATAAAGAGATTGATATGATTTTGTATATCAGGTTCGGTATCTAATAATATTTGTTCAGAATCAATGTATTCTGGTAATACATGGTGACAGTGACCAACAGACTTTGTTGCAACACTTGCACCGTTTTCTGTCTCATGAAACTTATCACCCGTCCTCAGTTCTTTACCTATCTGTAGCCCATGTAACAGATTACATATGCGGGATCCTTATCCGGTATCATATACCCAGGACGTAAAGGATACTGAGAAAGAGTTCTTTGTAATGAACGCACCCGAAGGAGATGCATCTTATGCACTTTCTTCGTTTGGGCGGCATGGGAGTCCTGGTATTCCCCTATTTCTTGCTCTGTCTTATAACATTTATAGATTGGAGCGGGACCAACGTTCCCCAGCTCAGTATAACAAGCGGGTTCGGTCAATACATCCATATTATTATCTTGGTTAAGGCGTGATATGGCCGCTACCTGGAGAGAGAGAGAAGAAAACAATTAGCGTGCGCTCTTGCAAAATTAGATTGGTTATTATTTTATCTAATCAGGATGGCTCCCACTGTTTTTATCAAATCTTCATTCAAACCCTAAAAAGAAAAACTAGCCGGAATTAATTACACGCTATAAGTTCGCCAATCTTTCAGCCAGGCTAGTGTCAGTACTTTGAGGGAGGTCCCCCGTGCTTTCGCACGAACCTAATTAATGTAAACCTCGTTTTCCCAGAGGCGTAGCCCCGTTGACACCTTTCTAGACACCAACTTGATCGGCTAATTGTAATGTGTAAAACTCTCCCAGGAGTAACTCTTACTCGCAGTGGGTATCGGGACCCAACTATCTCATAGAAGGTATGCAATCTCATTGCAAATTTCAACACTTGAAATTCCCGATAATTTTGCCCCTGACCTCCTATGACCTTGACAAAGGCCAACAAACCATAGGATGCTAGTCAAGTTCAACCCGTCATTTCTTGATTGAATTAAACCCACCCGCACGACCCTTGACAAAGGCCAACAAGGTCGTACGACTACCCTAACCCAATCTGCATCATATGCATAAGCAGATAAATACTAGTTAGCTACCGCACACTACGCCTTGACAAAGGTCAACAAACGCAGCACGAATACTAACTACTACTTATCTGAAATGACGGAGGGCTACGACAAGTTTTTCTGAAAACCTATTGCGTAATGAACTTGATATCGTTGTAGAATCAAATTATTTTTTAAATGGCGTGTTTCTGAGGCTTTTCTAGTTTTGCTAAAGGGGTCACTCCCGGTGAAGGGATCGTCGGCCATTTCCTCGTCGAATGAGGTGCGGGATATATCATATATACCACTATGCAAAGCAAGAACTATAGAAGCAATCAAAAGACAAACCGAGTGTGTAGCATCTGCCAGTTATTGCTAAAGGGGTCACTCCCGGTGAAGGGATCTCGGCCTTTTCCTCATCGAATAAGGTGCAGGATGTTCTACAAGGAACACAGCGATGCAAAGCAAGAACTGTAGCTACCTATTTTTGAAAATTCGATTCCACAACATCTTTTAGGTTTCTTTTACTTTCATTAATCATATTAATGAAGTCCCATCATTTAAGTTACCTAAACATCATAGATAAATACGACGTACACTTATGCCATCCGCATTCGCCTCGATGTCCCCTCGTGCACCGTTAGGTTAGGTGACTAACGGCAGAGCGGGGCAGGGCTAGCGCGGATGTAAAACAAAAGTAACGTATATATAATATATCATATATAGTATATAGTGTATCTATCACAGAACATCAAATGATCACATCACTGATAACGCAGCAGAAGAAATATATGAAACATTGGATATATTAGGACGTCCGTGTTTTTAATACGAGCCAGTATAAAAAACGGATTCCACGGTCGTGATGAATAGACAAACCCACAACCCTAGATGTAAGTCCACGGTAGAGCCCCGGCCGTCTAACAGACGCCAAATGCGGAACAAAAACTTTTTACAACTGGCGCTATCGCGTACCGTAACCCGGATCTGCCACTAAAGCTAAACTAAGAAACTACAAATGGGTAGAAACGTTTAACCGAATGATCCGAGTCCTTCGGTCTTCAACCATCATCCCACGCTTGTTGCGGCTGCTCCGATCTCCTGAATCTCCAGTCTCGTCGTCCAGGTGGCACCACGTCGACGGATCATTAAACGGGCTCCCGCCTCTGAACCGAGGAAACTCGATTGCCAAGTTTGCTAAAAGAGACGACCAAGATGAAGTACAGAATGAGTAGAAACACTTTGTCTCGTTACGTCCAAGGCTATGGACGAACGGTTAATGAAGTTGCCTTTTGGAATCGGGTGAAATGAGAAATGAAGCTTATCTAATTTCGATGAGTCCAAAACAATACCAATCTTTTTCTAGCAACCATGATTACCCAAAAGAGAGAGGCCGGCCACTTTATAAGGAGGAGGGTGAGTGTAGAAGAGGGGGAGAGTGACCATAAGCACTAAACCAAAAGAATGAGTCACAAGACACCTAGTATGAATGCAATCAATGCATACATTGAACCTTAACCCTTAGTCATCAAGCATAAATTGCTCCATTAATGCACTAATGACTCACTAGCCTTGTCACCCTCTCCAGAATCTTCTAGAACACTGACTCACCTCATCAAGAAAAGATAAATCCATATTTAAACGACTGTCAAATAAGGCTAATAGAAAACTGGAAACTGGCAACTTCCAAAAGTGATCCTGAAACGAATTTCAGGATAACCCCGTATCAGTATAAACATACCCGCATTTGCATTACGACCGAATACAAATGCAACTAAGACAAAGATATTATATCTACACAGTATAATACTGGGTTCCGGTTTAAACCAAAGCCTACCAGTATTATCTGCCCGAAAAACGACACGTGCGAAAACGCACGTGCTTTTTCCGAACCTTGCCATATCACCATACGGCCTCTACAACGTTTCGCCCGAACTTGGGAAAGTGTCTGTGGGGGACTCTAATGACTCATCAACACACTGGCACTGGGTATAACCCCTAGCACGTCAGAGGTACAAGCTGTACGTAACGGTTTGTCTATGTATTGATTGGAAGGGAAGCTGACGAGCGAACTCATCCATAAACCCTACTGAGCCTGACAGTGACAATGTATATACAGTCCGGTCCATTCGTCTAAAGAGTATCGCATATCGAGTCTAGGGGGTGGATAAAGCCAGACCCCTAATAACGCGATAAATCGTGTCGGCATGAAACCCATCACCACCTGAGAAACTACTGATCCAAATGAGTAATTCTCCACTACCTCGGCCGGGGATTCCTAGTGATGGCCACCCGTGCACTGCGCGACATCAACCCCCAATACCGGGAGAGACAAATCTCCGACGATCCGCTCACTTGCCTCCAATATGGCTCGGGACTGTACCCAACTAAAACCTGTTTGCACAAGTCCTTTGAGCGTAGTAGGGTAGTAATCTAAGCACAGTGGGAACTCATACGAGACAAATGACGATCTCAGGTCGATGAACTAACCTGTACACTTATTACCAGGGAAATGCTATCTGACGATATGTATAATACCAACTTGCAGGTTCCCGGCGAGTCCTGTCCGGTGTACTCATAACCCAATGAGCACCTGTATACATCTTAGGTGATCCTACTGACACCAATGGCTTGTGAGACCGGCCATCGCCCCTCGTCGGGGTGTCGACTGTATACACTAGTCTACCCTGGAGTATCGATGCCCTGTCTCGAAACTCCCATGACTAGGGACACTTTAAGGATGTGCTTATAGACCCCAGCTCCCACGTATATGATCACCATCATACTGCTGGCTGTCAAGCAGAATCCTATGGGCTCTATCATCATGCAATAGTGAACTAAAGCATGTATACGATGATAAAGACAAACCAGATAGCATACTATCTTCTCGAGCAAGACTGCCATATCGGTATAGGCCCTGCCTCAATCATTGCAATCACGTACCTGCGATCCAATAATTGACTTTGAGGGCACTATCTCCAACAATCTCCCACTTCCACTTAAGGCTAATTATTGCGATGTCGCATACTCACAGCCCGTGTGATACCGAACATCCAACTCCTCAACTAATCAGTTTCACAAAGCTAGTTTGTAAAACTATTGTGTTCGAGAAATAGCCTCAGTGGGTGGATCCGCCCTGATGTTTCTTTTTATGTCTCTCTTAATCTCAAGTTCGCGGAGAAAGCCATCTCCCGAATCGAGTAATACCTGTCTTAGAATATGTCTGGATATCTGATGGGACCTAGTTCATAAATGAACTCCAAATCCAAACTTCTTAGACTGTATCGATAACTGAACCTAATCAGTATCCAGCACCATGCCTACCACAGTATCATCTTGGACCACCTGTCCATAATATTGTCCCTCATCATAGGGAAAAACTATAACTCTGACAATCACTCTGTCATCCATGTCACCTTGGAAGCCTGGAATTTTAACCGTCTCCCGAAGGAGGCTGCCGTCATCAAATCCGTAGAACATGCACTTATGTTCTAAAACTGCTTCCTTATGTTTCTTCAGGATTGGATTAATATAAACATATCGCATCTAGTGCAAAAACAACATCTGGTGTGGTACTTGACATCTCATGATTGACTCAATTGCCCAAGTAAGTGATCTGCCAATCATGCACTCCCCTCTCCTCTTTAGTCTGTAAGACACC
This sequence comes from Agapanthus africanus, assembly GCA_030015575.1. Taxonomy (NCBI): domain Eukaryota; kingdom Viridiplantae; phylum Streptophyta; class Magnoliopsida; order Asparagales; family Amaryllidaceae; genus Agapanthus; species Agapanthus africanus. Next base: position 237,477,609 of record CM057346.1, read on the forward strand.
TTTAGACTGGGTGACTCCATCACCTGCATGTACACCACCATGCCAAGAGTCATCTATTCTAAAATACTATTAGAATACCGTCAAAGTACCCACATTGGGAAACTACCCAAATCAAGATCTAAAACCATAGATCTAGAAACCAGAATGTCTGATATTATATCCATATCCTTTGTGGAGAAACAACTGTGTGACGAGCACAGTACAACCGATCGTAGTATAGGAATTTTACTTCCTACTCTGTCTATGTCATCCAAATACCAGGACATCACACCCTAATACCTTCGCAACAGATCCATCCTCTATTCTGATGAAGTCAAAACCATGACTCTCTTATCAAAATTAGATGATCTAATCTCTGCTATATCTGCTCAAGCCTATAAATAGACATGAGCTACTTGCCCACTATGCATCCGCTGCTCCCATTGACTACGACAACCCTCTGGCAGAATAATATATACGTACACTTCTAAAGCTAGTTTAGAACGACGCTATACTTATCCTCCTGCCGGGTCTCACAGTCTGGAACAACAGTAGTGTCAAGTCTGGGTAAACAAGAACCTCCCTGTCACCGTCCTTGAGGCTACCTGAGTACCTCTCGGGTGTCTGAGGTTACCCACCATATCTGGGGAGTGGCTATTGGAATGTCAAACCTGATTGAATATATAGGTCCTATTAAATTTTCCGTAATCGTTTGCGGTTCTGGAATCACTTCCAGTTCTACCATACTCCCACTACTGTTTTCTGAAAAAATCCATTTTAATAAAACTGTGGAGAGTCTAGAACAATATCACTATTGATCTTCCAGATGGTAGAAATGTGAACCCTCGTCAAAGCCAGGGTCACCCACAAACTGCCATTACAGAAACGTGCCTTGAGTTATCCAGTGTCTAGTTTTAAGCATAAGCTGGACAACTCCCCGTGTCTTAACATCGTTAAGATATGAACCATTCTATATCCAATATAGAAACAGAGGCACTAATTTAATTGGAACCAGATTCAAATCATGCAGCTGTCTCCAGTGCATATCAACTTAATGGAAAGAGGGTACTCAACATTTACTCAACTTAGGAATCCATCCAATTATGAGTAAACTGAAAGAGAAACAAGTTTCTCAAAACCGTTACTATCAACTGAATACCAATCACAAGAATCTACATCTTCGATCTTTTGAAGAATCCTGATACTAGCGACATCTGGTTCTCTACTTTATTCTTATACCCACAACTTCTCAAAACATAGACATTTTATTTCTACGAAACACTTGTCTAAAACTTAGAGAAGTCACAAGTAAACAGAGCATGGTATGAGGATCTACCCCTTTGTCCTAACCGACACTGGACAACTTACAATACTCTGTATAAGTCCACTGACTTGAATAACTCAAAACCTGTGCAACGTAGGTTGAAAACTGTGCCCAGGCGATTTCCTCAAATATCATCAATTACAACGAATTCCGATATAATGAGGATAATCACCAAATTTCCAATAACTTACTCCCACTCATCATCTTAAAAAACCATACAGATATGAGAATGAAACCTGGTAAATACATACCCTGGAGTAAGTATCTAATCGGGAAATCAGTTTTCCTTTTAACAATGCGCAGTGAAACTGAAACGAGAAAATGTCTCGTAGGGGTATCCTGGTATTCATAGTAATGCCTCTTCCATAATCCAATTCATGACTATAACCGTATATTTCTTTGCCTTCTCTCCAAATCCCTTTATTTGTCTTTAGTCGTTACCTTCTGTACACCATCGTTAGGCTAAATGGTTTTCTTCCTTCCCTACCATTCGGCGCCGGCCGATGGTTTAGAAGAAGACTATCCAGTAAGCATAATAGGTGTACTCTCCTAATCCTTGGAGTACTCGCAACTTAAGAGAAGGTGATGATAAAAGACAACTGAATAATACCTTATTCTATTTCTCCCAAACTGGGAGAAAAGCAAAGGTGAAAAATAGGAGTGGGGATGAAGTACACGGTTTGGTCGTGAATGATAATAGTCGCAATTTACTTTGCCCTCTTTCTAATCCTTTTATCTTGTCTTTACATGTTACCTTCTGCACACCCTACTTAGGCTAATTGGTTTTCTTCATTCCCTACCTTTCGGCACCAGCCTATGGTTTGGAATAAGACTATCCAATAAGCGTAATAGGTGTACTCTCCTAAACCAAGGAGCCCTCGCAACCTAAGAGAAGGTGATAATAAAAGACAACTGAATATACCAATTCTATTTCTCCTGAACCTGGATCCATCCTCGAAGTAGTCCCTTCGAGTTCGTATATAACCATACGATGGATCTATCCAATGGAAGTGGATGTCCGTAGTAATACGGGGTGTTCTGAGAAATACAAAGGGTAAAAGAAGGAGCGGTAATGACTTATGCAAGTTGGACAATCCAAAAGCAAGTATTTTAAGAAGGTTCGGTCTACTTGGTCACTGAGTCATAATCTAGGGTCGGTCAAAGGTTGCTGCCAAAGAGAGAGAGAAAAGAAACACTCTGCGTGCACTCTAACCTAGATTAGAATTGTTATCACTTTATCTAATCAGAAAACCTCCCACTGTAATCTCAAATTCTCCTCCAAACCTTAAAGAAGAATTAGTCGGGATCACCCGAAGCGTAAACCAACTCATCAGTGAGAATCGGGATCCAACTATCATCGCATGATAACTTGAAGGAAGCCACTCAAATTATCACACTCTAGAAGGTATGCGCATATCTGGCAAGTTTCAGTTTCTTTAGAAACTCCCGATGTAATTTTTGCCCCATGCTCTTATAACCTTGGCTTTGGTCAAAATGTCATAAGTCACATGCCAAGTTCTACCCGTCACTATCCATGTCAATTTGAACCCACCCGCACATGCCCTTAACTTTGGCCAAAATGGCAGAACGACTGTCCCAAACCAACTCATCTATCTATGCTACAGATGAATACCCAGCAGCTACCAAACACTATGCCTTAACTTTGGCTAAAATACATAGCTTGAATACTACTGAATACCCAAAAGAAATGACGGAGGGCTACGGATGGTTTTTGGCGAAAAACCTTTAACATAATGAACTTGATCTCGTTGTAGGAAACTGATAGCTTCTTATAAAAATATAGTGGCGAAAAACCTTGGCTAAAGAGGTCACTCCCGGTGAAGGGATCTCGGCTCTTTCCTCGTGGAATGAGGTGCAGGATATTCTAACTGAATACCGCGATGCAAAGCAACTTGTAATCGACTATATGTAAATTATTATCCTGACGTAAACTTATGCCCAAGGGGTCATTCCCGGTGAAGGGATCTCGGCCCTTGCCTCGTCGAATGAGGTGCGGGATATTCTGACTGAATATCGCTATGCAAAACAAAAGGAAACGTCTTTGTAATAACACTTTTAAAATTTGTTCCAACAACATCAAATATAGGTTTGTTTTATCCTTGCATTGATAAGAATCAATGCAGTCCCATCAATCAATCACACCAGAAAAGAATGAAAAATAAAATGTACGTATATGCCATCCGCATTCGCCACTGGGTTCCGTCATCACCCGTTAGGTTACTTAACTAACGACATAGCGGGGGCTGGACTAGCGCGGGTGTAAAAACATATACAACATCTAATAGTATTTATACCAATATACAATAGTCGCTCCAGTCGTGATAATATGCAACATTACAGAAAAGTAATAAGCATCACAGAACAATACAGATAATCTGGGATCCCCGGGTTTCACAGAGCCGCTACTGAAACCCGACGTTCCCCTGGTCGTGTGGATAGCCTGTGCAATGAAACCTAGACCCCTACGGGTGCGGCAAGTTAGCCGCCAAAACCTGAAGCGAGGTAGACCCCACAGCATAGTTAATGGAACACCCGGCACTTCACGGAATCCGGTAAATTGAGCACCCCTCCTTGGGTCAACCTGTGCCCCCTACGAGTGAGGCGAATAGTCTGCCAATTCTAGAGTGAGGTCCCTCTGCCTCTCAATACCATGAGATACGGACCCGTTGCCCTCCAGAACCCGGCTATCCGTGCACTCTTTCACGGGATAAACCTAGTACAGAAATAAAAATATGTACAACGGGTACATCAACCTCGACCCGGTCGTGCCCCAAAAGAATATTATACAAACAGGCAGTAACGGCAGTCTACATGTTGGACGCTCGCCCCGCAATATCAAATGTATAAATAAATCCAAACTGCACCATCATTGCACCCTGCTATCCACCACGACATATCCGCAACATCACAGCACAACACAGAACATCAACGCGAATGTCACGTTCGCAAACCCGTCTAAAAGAACTATAGCAATCAGACACGGTTTACCGATCAAAAGACATTCCCGGTCGGAGATATAATGTAAATACTGCATACTAACAAATTTAAACTTTCGATCGAGTAAATTTTCGGAAGTGGGCCCCACGAACAACAGGTGTACAGTAATAAAAACTGGGCCCAAAAGAATATACCAGAAAGCCATAATTTCCAAGAAGAACTTACTGGTGAAATAGGGAACACTGTTGCCACATACTGGACGCGGTTCCGGGTTCAAACTCAAGCTTTGACCGTGGTTCCGCGGCGGTATTGTGGTAACACGTGCCCAAATTTCACACTAATTCTTAAAAAACCCTGCTTAGTTTTCTGTAATATGCAAAATTATTTTTAGGCCCTTTAAAAAATCGACAAAAACTACAGCTCTGGAATTTGCAGTTTTTCGAAAATTCGTTCGATCGATATTTCAAACGTGTTAGCACAAGTTAGTATAGCTTAATGGTGAGGCTCTGGTACCACTGTAAGTCCACGGTAGCGCTCCGGCCGTCTAACAGACGCGAAATGCGGAACAAAAACTTTTTACAACTGGCGCTATCGTGTACCGTAACCCGGATCTGCCACTAAAGCTAAACTAACAAACTACAAATGGGTAGAAACGTTATACCGAATGATCCGAGTCCTTCGGTCTTCAACCATCATCCCACGCTTGTTGCGGCTGCTCCGATCTCCTGAATCTCCAGTCTCGTCGTCCAGGTGGCACCACGTCGACGGATCTTTAAACGGGCTCCCGCCTCTGAACCGAGGCAACTCGATTGTCAAGTTTGCTAAAAGAGACGGCCAAGATGAAGTAGAGAATGAGTAGAAACACTTTGTCTCATTACGTCCAAGGTTATGGACGAGCGGTTAATGAAGCTGCCTTTTGGAATCGGGTGAAATGAGAAATGAGGCTTATCTAATTTCCAATAGTCCAAAACAATACCAATCTTTTTCTAGCAACCATGATTACCCAAAAGAGAGAGGCCGGCCACTTTATAAGGAGGAGGGTGAGTGTAAGAGAGGGGGAGAGTGACCATAAGCACTAAACCAAAAGAATGAGTCACAATTCACCTAGTATGAATGCAATCAATGCATACATTGAACCTTAACCCTTAGACATCAAGCATTAATTGCTCCATTAATGCACTAATGACTCACTAGCCTTGTCACCCTCTTTAGAACCCTCTAGAACACTGACTCACCTCATCAAGAAAAGATACATCCGTATTTAACCGACTGTTAAATACGGCAGATAGAAAACTGGAAACTGGCAACTTCCAAAAGTGATCCTGAAACGAATTTCAGGATAACCCCGTATCAGTATAAACATACTCGCATTTGCATTATGACCGAATACAAATGCAACTGAGACTAAGATATTATATCTACACAGTATAATACTGGGCTCCGGCTTAAACCAAAGCCTACCAGTATTATCTGCCTGAAAAACGACACGTGCGAAAACGCACGTGCTTTTTCCGAACCTTGCCATATCACCATACGGCCTCTACAATCGCCCGAACTTGGGAAAGTTTCTGTGGGGGACTCTAATGACTCATCAACACACTGGCACTGGGTATAACCCCTAGCATGTCAGAGGTACAAGCTGTACGTAACGGTTTGCCTATGTATTGATTGGAAGGGAAGCTGACGAGCGAACTCATCCATAAACCCTACTGAGCCTGACAGTGACAATGTATATACAGTCCGGTCCATTCGTCTAAAGAGTATCACATATTGAGTCTAGGTGGTGGATAAAGTGAGACCCCTAATAACCTGATAAATCGTGTCGGCATGAAGCCCATCACCACCTGAGAAACTACTTATTCAAATCAGTAATTCTCCACTACCTCGGCCGAGAATTCCTAGTGATGGCCACCCGTGCACTGCGCGACATCAACCCCCAATACCGGGAGAGCCGAATTCCCGACGATCCGCTCACTTGCCTCCAATGTGGCTCGGGACTGTACCCAACTAAAACCTATTTGCATAACTCCTTTGAGCGTGGTAGGGTAGTAATCTAAGCACAGTGGGAACTCACACGAGACAAATGACGATCTCAGGTCGATGAACTAACCTGTACACATGTCACCAGGGAAATGCTATCTGACGATATGTATAATACCAACTAGCAGGTTCCCGGCGAGTCCTGTCCGGTGTACTCAAAACCCAATGAGCACCTGTATACATATTAGGTGATCCTACTGACACCAATGGCTTGTGAGACCGGCCATCGCCCGTCGTCGGGGTCTCGACTGTATACACTAGTCTACCATGGAGTATCGATGCCCTGTCTCGAAACTCCCACGACTAGGGACACTTTAAGGATGTGCTTATAGACCCCAGCTCCCACGTATATGATCACCATCATACTGCTGGCTGTCAAGCAGAATCCTATGGGCTCTATCATCATACAATAGTGAACTAAAGCATGTATACGATGATAAAGACAAACCAGATAGCATACTATCATCTCGAGCAAGACTGTCATATCGGTATAGGTCCTGCCTCAATCATTGCAATCACGTACCTGCGATCCAATAATTGACTTCGAGGGCACTATCTCCAACACTAGACCCCTACGAGAGTGGCATGTAACCCTTCCAATTCTTGGGTTAGGAGACCCGGACTCGACTCCTCGAGTTGGTCTCCCACTGGACCCTAGAACCCGGTTACTTGTGCTCCCCTCCTTGGGTCTATCCTAGTGCGGAAAAGTAAATAATATACCAATGGTGACAGCATCCGCACCCTGGAAGTGCCCCAATAAAAGAATATTACATACAAGTTTTACATGAATGAAAATGGAAAAACACTCATCTCACATAAAAAAAACCCGGCTATTCAAACACGACGATCCAATATAACATATCCAGCAACACATAACATCTCATGTCATCAATGTAAGTAAATATGCCCATCCCAATTGTCGTTGACATATAGCAACGAAACCGGCGATATCACATATTAAACTTACGATCACAGAAAAAAAAGTGTAAAACTACAACAGTTGGAATCCGCAATCTATTTAGACATCGCATGCCTAACCAAATGAATTTCTTAGACATCGCATGCCTAACAATTATAAACCCCGCATTTTAGTCTCATTATCGAAAACTCTTTTCAATACCAAGTCGGGCAATTCAATAAGATTCCCGACATCTTGATCGAATGCTCATCGCAAACTTCAGTAGACGGCCGCACCCCCGATACCGTCGACGAAGTGCCCCAAGGAGGAACACCGCTGCCGCGAGCACCCGAACGGATGCTTTCGGCGACGGGGTTCTCCTACAGTCACTTGGTCGGGGCTATGGGACGTGGCTATCTATTAAGTTTACCGGCGAGTATCCGCGTACGCTACATGATTGCGACGGACTTTTGATCGCATCAAAACTCCGTGGCAACCGATCAAGTGAGACTAAACTGATATGTTTATAACATTCATATTAGTTATCTCATAACTACTTGGGAATTCCAAATATTGTATCACATTCCAGATAAATAGAAAAATGTTAAACTTTTCGATCGAACAATCAAACACCCAAGTTTTCCCGAAACAGCTGACCACATGAAATAAGTTTTAAAACATTCACTTCATGCCACAGTACCGACGGTCCAGCCGTACAAGGGTCAAGCCAACGCCTCACATGTGGCACGCCGTACTGCCCCAAACCCTAAAGTTCAAAGGGAAGTTCAAGACGGTCACATAATCGAGTAAAGGTTTGTTGTCTTCTAGAGGGTCCATCGCGTTACTTGCACTACATCGAACGTTCTTAAACTATGGAAAGATCCAACACTTGGAAATTTCCCGACAGGGGAAAAAGTGGGTATTTATATCCGGTCGAACTTTTCAACATTTTCTAAAATTATTCGGAAAAACCCATAGACGAAGTTAAACTTCCCGATCGAAACACCGAGTCCCCAATACAACCCAGAAAACTCAACTCTTGAGTAAATATTCAAAATTCCCATAAAACACAGCACTAACAGAACCAAATTACTGTGCAAACCACGTGCACTAATTCAACAAACTGGCCATGGAACCGCCGTAGAAACCAGGGTGGGGCCGCGGTTCCGCGGCACTTCTATCGAGTTAAGTGCATGTGCTGCACAGTAACTCCTACAATTCCCTGCTGAAATTTTTGGAAATTTTTAATCTGGAAAAATCCACTGTTTTAAAAATTGTACAGAGAGGGGTTAATGGTTAGGGTTTCGTGACTCGATCGGATTTCTAACATCGTCTACACATCGCCTAAGGTTCTAGCTATGCTCTGATACCACTGTAGGGTTCCTAGGCATACTAATGAGGTTTCACAAGGCATCAACCATGCCAAAATCAAATTTTTCTAGGTGCCGAGAAACCCTAATGAAGATCGTTAACTAGAGATTAGGCAAAAAGCAAACAAGCAAACAACTTTGCTACTAAGTGAATAGAAATACAACCTTTGTAGATCCGGTGCTCCACTTAGTTATCTCCATGATGACGTCCCTCTGCTGCGGTCATCGGGATCCCGGACTCTAGCGATGGTATCGTCGGAGAAATGATCGGGGTAGGTCGTTGACTTCGGTGCCGAAGATGATCTACGTCGAGGCGACTCAAAATCAAGCTCCACCTTCACTAGGTCATGAAACTTGTGAAGATAACACACTCTACTACATGGCAAGTGCTAGAGGATGAAGAAATAGGAAGTGGGTTCACTTTGGATTTGGATTTCTCACTTAGAATCATCACTTGGAAATTTTCAAGTAAGCTTTCTTCAACTCATGATGAAGATGAAGAAGAAAAGAAAAAGAATTATCTTAAAAAGAAAATCCAAGTGATTCTTGTCATAATGCAACCATGGGTGAGCCTAACAAGTGTAGAGACTAAACTAGGGTTAGGTATAATTGTTAGGTTAAGGAAAGAAACAAAATGGTCATGACTTTTCAAAACATCATGAAGCTTCAAGAAAAAAGCCAAAAGAAGCCCCCATTTTTTTTCTTGCCCAAAAATAAATGCATAAAGAAAATAAATAAAACATTTAAAACCCTAACCATTAACCTAAACATGGTTTAAAGTAAACACACACCCAAGTTTGCATGTATCATCAAACATGATACAAACTAGTGCACAAACATATATCATATATACAATGTGCACAAACAAGTGAGAAAAATAGTCCTAAGTAAACCAATACTAGTTAATGTAAAATAATATATCAAATATATAATTATACATTAAATCATTAAATCAACACTTGATTTAATGATCCGGTCATACTGCATATAACCGACTAATATCAAATGTATCGACTTATCGAATCAATTCTCGATTCGATAACTAGGTTATATCGCATACAACCAACCGATACATTCATCGCGAGAATAGAATACGGTATCACATACACGCATTATTCTCGGTCCCGCACATATCTCATATGCGCTCCTATTTCGTTTCTCTTGAGCCAGGAAACCTCTATGTAGGACTCTAAAGACTCGTCAATACGCTGGCAGTAGATGATGATCATATCAAACACCCACAAGCCGCAAGCGGTCTGCTAAACATAACGTCCACCCGGGTATTGCGCGATCCGAAGATCAACGAGCAAGCCCGCTCACACTCCTGTGAATCCAACCAGCAACACTTACCGTACAGTCCGGTCTCGTCGTCTGATATGTCGCATATCTCTCCTACGGGTGGTAAACGTCAGACCCCATCAGCTCGATAAGTCATGTCGATATGAGGTCTATAACAGTTCGAGAAACTACAGGTAACACATACCAGTAAATCTCAGCAACCCTTGCCAGGGATTTCCGGTTATAGCCAATCGAACACAGCGCAACATCAACTCCCTATACCGGGAGAGACGAATCCCCACCTATCGCTCATTGCCTCCATGTGATTCGGGACTGTACCCAAAAACCACCGTTTTGCACGCCCTCTTGGACGTAGTAAGGTGGAAATCAAAGCATAGTGGGAATCACACAAGACTCTATAACGATCTCGGGTCTACAGACTAACCTGTACCGGTGTCACCAGAGAACTGCCATCTGACGTAAGGTATAATAGCATCTGGGAGTTCTCGGCGAGTCCGTCCAGTGTACCCAGTCTCCACTGAGCACCCGTATATCATCTCTGATGTCAAACACCAATGGATATGGGATCATCCATCGCCCATCTGTATGGGTCGAGAAGGTATACGCTAGTCTACACTGGTATATCGATGCCCTGTCTCGATACACCCACGACTAGGGACCTTGAAGGATGCACTTATGGACTACCATGTCCCTACTAGTATGATCCGCATCATAGTCCAGGTAGTCAAGTACACATCCTAAGGGCTTTACCAACATGTAACAGAGAGACAATCAGTGTAAACGTTAAGGTAAAGAGCAACCAGATAGCATACTATCATGTCGAGCAAGAAAGTCCTCCATATATATGTCCCAGCATCCACTACAATATAAATCCTATGTACAGTAATGGACTCTAGAGCATACATATAACTAACACCTACAGGTCGCCACCTGCCTATGATTTGGAAGAAGACTATCCAATTTGCGTAATAGGTGTACTATCCCCTAATCTAAGGGGCACTCGCAACCTGAGAGAAGGTAAAAGAAAAAGACAACTGAATAGTCCTATCCATTTTCTCCAGAACCAGAAACCATCCTCGAATAAATTCCTTCGAGTTCGTATATTACCATACGATGGTTTTGTCCAATAGAAGTGGACGTTCGTAGTAATACGGGGTGTCCTGAGAGAAAAGGGAAAAAGTAGGAGTGGCAATGAGGTTTGCAAATCTGACAATCCAAAAGCCAGTCTTATAAGAAGGTTCGGTTAATCTTGGTCACTGAGTCATAGTCTAGGGTCGGGTCAATGGTCGCTGCCAAAGAAAGAGAGAAAAGAAACACTCAGCGTGCACTCTAACCTAGATCAGAATGGTTATCATTTTATCTAATCAGGAAACCTCCCACTGTAACGTCAAATTCTTCCCCAAACCTGAAAGAAGAATTATCGGGATCACCCGAGGAGTAAACCAACTCATCAGTGGGAATCGGGATCCAACTATCATCGCATGATATCATGATGGAATCCGCTCACGTTATCACACTCCAAAAGGTATGCGCATATCTGGCAAGTTTCAGTTTCTTTAGAAACTCCCGATGTGATTTTTGCCCCATGCTCTTATGACCTTGACTTTGGTCAACATATCATAAGTCACATGTCAAGTTCTACCCGTCATTCTCCAGGTTGATTTTAACCCACCCGTACCTACCCTTGACTTTGGTCAAAATAGTAGTACGACTGTCCCAAACCAACGCATCTATCTATGCTGCATATGAATACCCAATAGCTACCAATCACTGTGCCTTGACTTTGGCCAACATACACAGCTTGAATACTTATTGACTATTCATATGAAACGACGGAGGGCTACGAATGGTTTCTGGCGAAAACCTTTAATGTAATGAACTTGATATCGTTGAAGGAACCGGATAGCTTTACAAAAATATAGTAACGAAAACCTTTGCTAAAGAGGTCACTCCCGGTGAAGGGATCTCGGCTCTTTCCCCGTAGGATGAGGTGCAGGATATTCCAACTGAATACCACGATGCAAAGCAAAAGTAATCGGCTATAGTGAAGTTATTGCCCTGACGCAAACTTCTATCCAAAGGGTCACTCCCGGTGAAGGGATCTCGGCCCTTGCCTCGTCGACTGAGGTGTTGGATATTCATAACCGAATACCACTGTGCAAAGCAAAAGTAATGGTCTATAGTGAAGTTATTGCCCTGATGCAAACTTCTGTCCAAGGGGTCACTCCTGGTGAAGGGATCTCGGCCCTTGCCTCGTCGACTGAGGTGCTGGATATTCTTAACCGAATACCACTGTGCAAAACAAAAGTGAACGTCCTTGCAATAACAGCTTTTTTTTTGAAAAATGTTCCAACAACATCAGATTAGGTTTGTTTAGCTTGCATTGAACCGAATCAATGCAGTCCCATCAATTAATCACACCATAAAAGAACGAAAATACGATGTACGTATATGCCATCCGCATTCGCCACTGGGTCCCGTCATCACCCGTTAGGTTACTTAACTAACGACAGAGCGGGGACTGGACTAGTGCGGATGCAAAACATATACAACATCTACTAGTATATATATCAATATATAATATTCGCTCAAGGCGTGATAAAAATGCAACATCACAGAAATGTAATAAGCATCACAGAACAATACAGATATCTGTCATCCCCAGGTTTCACAGAGCCGCTACTGAAACCCGACGTTCCCCTGGTCGTGTGGATAGCTTGTGCAATGAAATCCTGGACCCCTACGGGAGCGGCAAGTTACCTGCCAAAACCTGAAGCGAGGCAGCCCCCATCAGTAACGTGAATGGACCACCCAGCACTTCACGGAATCCGATAACTTGGGCACCCCTCCTGGGTCAACCTAGACCCCCTACGAGTGCGGCGAATAGCCTGCCAATTCTAAAGTAAAGCTCCCTCCGTCTCAACGCCATGAGATGCGGGCTTGTTGCCTACAAGAACCCGGCTATTCGTGCACCCTACCGCGGGGTATTCCTAGTACAGAAAGTAAAATATACATACAACGGGTACATCGACCTCGATCCGGCCGTGCCCCAAAAGAATAATACAAACAGGCAGTGACGGCAGTCCACATGTCGGACGCTCGCCCCGCAATATCAAATGTACATATAAAACAGAACTGTACTAACATTGCATCCAGGCTATCCCCCACGACCAATCCGCAACATCACAGCACAACACAGAACATCAACGTGAATGTCATGTTCGCAAATCCTTCTAAAAGGGCTATAGCAGTTAGACAGGATTTACCGATCAAATGACATTCACGGTCGCAGATATAATGTAAATACTGTGAACTAACATGTTTAAAATTTTCGATCGATCAAATTTACCAAAGTGGGCCCCAAGCACTACTGTAGCACTCAAAGAAAATCTGGGCCCAAAAAGAATATATCAAAAACCACATTTTCATGACAGAGACCCACTGAAGAAATTTGGTTAAGTGAAGCCACTGTTCGGCGGCGGAACCGCGGCCAAAATGGGGTTTTTGCCGTGGTTCCGGGGTGCTACAGTGGAATCATGGTACCAATTTTCTTCAGTGTTCTCACAATACCCTGCACACATTTCTGCAACAACCTGAAAAATTTTTAGAGCCCAAAAAAATTTCGACAGAAACTAATGCAATGAAAACGCGGTTTTGGGATAAATGTTCGATCGAAGTTTTAAACATACTAGAGCAAGCTAGACTAAGTTAATGGCGTGTCTCTGATACCAATGTAAGTGCACGGCGGTGCCTTGGCCGTCAATCCGACGCCGGAAATGCGGAAACGAAAAACTTTACTAAAACTGTAAACCGGCACCAACGCGCACTATAAAACCTGGATCGGGCCATTAACCTAACCCTAGCAAACTAGAAATGGGGTAAAGGACTATACCAAGCGATCCGTGTCCTTCGGTCTTCGGCCACCACTCGGATCTCCACGTGGAACCTCCGGTCTTGATCTCCTTGTCGGAACGGGCACCACATCGCCTGGTTCGTTTACGGCCTCCCACCTCTGGACTGAGGTAACTCGGGCACGAAGTTGGCGAGCCGACGTGCCCAAGGGTTGCTGTACATCGTGTAAAATGGTTGTCTCTTTTGGGGTTTAAGTTGCCTTTGATGGAGGTAAAGAGAGAAAAAGCTTTGGAGGAAAAATGGTGCTCTCATTTTTAGCAAGGAATGAGATGAGAAATTTCCACACATAAAAATGAACTCTCTCTTCTTACCTCTCAAGTGTGGCCGGCCCTTGGTGATAAAATGGTGGAGGGAATGAAAAACATCAAGGAAGGTGAGAGTAGTAAAAGCAAAGGGTCACCCACAACCAAAATGTGATGATAAAATAGTCAAATCAATTTCTAATCCATTCTAATCACCATTAAAGCAAGTAATGATGCAACAAAAAAGCAAAGATGCTAGAACCATCTATCATAATCCCTCAATGTAAATAAACCCTCCATAATGGATAATTTGCACAACTGCAAATAACCCCTTCATCGGAAAGTCCGACCGTGAAGGAACAAAGGAAAACTGGCCGGAACGGAATGCAAACTGGCAACTTCAGAAAACTGATCCCGTAATAAATTACAGGAAAACCCCGCGACTGTATATACATACCCGCATTTGTATTCCCACTGAATACAAATGCAAAGAGACAAAATCTACAATGTACAATACTAGGATCCGGCTTAAACCAAAGCCTGATAGTAAAATCCGTCCGATCACGATCCGTGAAATACCGCACGTATCTGATCGAACCCTGCCATATCTCCATACGGCCTATACAGCGTTTCGCCCGAAACTTGAGTAACTGTGTGGGGGACTCTAAAGACTCGTCAATACTATGGCTATGGATTTAACCACTAGCACGTCAGAGTTATCAGCCATACGTAACGGGCTACCAGCTATTGACCAAAAGGGACGTCTGTGAGCGAACTCATCCTGACACCCTACCGAGCCTGTCAGTGACAATATCCGTACAGTCCGGTCCGTTCGTCTATGAGCATCGCATGGCGGGCCTAGGGGGTTTGTAAAAGTCAGACCCCCAAAAGCGGTACAAGTCATGTCGGAGTGTAGCTCAGAACACCCTGAGATACTACTGGAATACCTACTAGTAAATCTCCTGCCTTGTCCAAGGACTTCGTTTAAGGGCTCTCCTAGACACAGCGCGACCTCACCCCCAATACCGGGAAAGACGAACCCCTGCAGATCCGCTCGCTGCCTCCATGTGGCTCGGGACTGTACCCAAATAAAACCTGTTTGCACGTCTCCTTTGAGTGTGGTAGGGTAGTAATCAAAGTACAGTAGGAACTCACATGAGACAATTGACGATCTCAGGTCGATGAACTAACCTGTACACATGTCTCCAGGGAACTGCTATCTGACGTCTAGTATAAGACCAACTAGCAGGTTCCCGGCGAGTCCTGTCCGGTGTACTCATAACCCAATGAGCACCTGTATACATCTTAGGTGAACCAACTGATACCAGTGGCTTGTGAGACCGGCCACCGCCCCTCGACGGCGTCTCGACTGTATACATTAGTCTAGTCTGGAGAATCGATGCCCTGTCTCGAAACTCATACGACTAGGGACCTTTTAAGGATATGCTTATAGACCCCAGCTCCCACGTATATGATCGCCCTCATACTGCTGGTAGTCAAGCAAGAATCCTAGGGGCTCTATCAACGTGTAATAGCGACCAGTAAGGTCACCTAAAGCAGTACACGATGATAAAGATAAACCAGATAGCATACTATCATCTTGAGTAAGATTGTCCTACCGGCATAGGTCCTCCCTCAATCATTGCAATCACGTGCCTGTGATCCAATAATTGACTCTGAGGGCACTATATCCAACAGTAGCCACCGTTGTATTATTTCATTTGCTGTTTTCTGCTCCTAGGATAGATCCAAGATGGGGTGTACAAACAACCGGGTATTTTGAAGTGTTTAGTGGCCTACTCACGTCGTTGAGGGAGACCGCTTCACTTCGGGTACTTGACGGGTAATTTGCCGTACCCGTAGGGGTCTAGGGTGGGGTTTTGGCTATTCATCGCGACTATGTAATCCGTCATTCTTTGCAGGCTCAAAAGGAATGCGGATTCCTAGAATATCCAATATGTTCATCTGTGATCTGGAATGCCTATTATTGCGTCTGACGAATGTACAATATATATATATATGATATCTAGTAGGCGTCACTTATGTTTTGCACCCGTGCTAGCCCAGCCACCTCTCTGTCGTTAGTTAAGTAACCTAACGGGTGAATGACGGGGCCCGGTGGCGAATGCGGATGGCATAACAGGACGTTGTATTTTCGTTGTTTTCTGCAATGATATGTTAATTGATGGGACGCATTATATTAATGCAAAGAAAATAAACCAAAGTTGAATCGTTGGAACAGTTTAAAAGAAACCACTCGGTTATTTTAATACAGAAGATTTTTTTTTAATTGCGGAGCCTAAACCACTCCTTTTAAAAGTTATCAGGTTCCTTCGATCATATCAAGTTCACTTCGTTCACGGTTTCGCCAAAACCATTCTTAGCCCTCCGTCATTTCATTTGGGTATTCAGTAGTATTCAAGCTATGTATTTTGACCAACGGCAAGGCATAGTGTTTGGTAGCTGCTGGGTATTCATTTGTTGCAGAGATAGATGAGTTAGTTTAGGACAGTCGTACTGCCATTTGGCGAACGTCAGGGGTATGTACTGATGGGTTCAAATTAACAAGATAATGATGGGTAGAACTTGACACGTGACTTATGACATTTTGACCAATGCTAAGGTCATAAGAGCATGGGGTAGAAATTCATATCGGGAGTTTCTGAAGAAACTGAAACTTGCTAAGAGATTGCAACCATTTAGAGTGTGATAATTTTGGTAGGATTCCTTCAGCTTTATCACACAATGATATTTGGATCCCGATACTACGGTGAGTATATGCTACTCATCAGGTGATTCTTTCACTTAACGATCAATGCTATAAACCAAGTAGGTGTCGGGAAAGGTGTCAGCGGGTCTACGCCCCAGGGAAAAGTGGTTATTTAATTAAGGAACTTTGCGAAAGCGTCGTAAAACCTCCCTCGAAGTACCGACACCGGCATGACAGAACGGTTAAGCAAGTATTGTACGGTGAGAATAGTCCTGACTAGTTCTTCCTTTATGGTTTGAGGCGGGATTCGAGAAACAGTAGGAGCGATCCTGTTTAGATAAACTAAAAACCACTCTAAACTTGCAAGAGCATCATGCTAAAGTGTTCCCTCACTCTATCATTGCAGCGACCTAGAACATGACAGGCCTTAAGTTATTATTAGATAAAAATATTTTGACAAGGACAAATTATAAAGATTGGTTTCGGAATGTTAAGATGGTTATTACCAATGACAAATTGGGGTATATCCTTACTACAAAGGCCCCTGCCGTCCCAGGTCCTGAATCCAGTGTCGCGGATAAGGAAATCCGCAAGACCTGGGAGTTAGATTGCGCGAAGGCCAAATGCATCGTGTTTGTCTCTATGAACAATGAACATCAGAGGAGGCACGAGAATATGGATCTAGAATCCATATTTCTCCATACCAAGGAACTGTATGGAGAGCAATCCCATATTGCTAGATACGAGACCTCAAAGAACTTGTTTCAGTCGAGGATGGCCGTCGGATCATCTGTAGTGGAATATGTCCTTAAGATGATTGGCTATATTGAAGAGCTCGCAGACCTCGGGACAACATTAAAGAACGAGCTGTATACAGACTTGATTCTCCAGTCCCTTCTTTCCACCTACGCCCAGTTTATCTTGAATTTCAATATTCAAGGTAAAGAAGTTGAACTTCCAGAACTCCTTAATATGTTGAGGAGTGCAGAGGGCACATTGCAAAAAGCAAGGGAAACACCCACTATCTTTGTTCGTGGGGCTTTCTCTTCAAGGTCCAAGGCAAGGGCCAATGGAAGGAAGAAGAAGGACGCTACCAAACCAAGAGGTGGTGTTGGTATGGTGGGAGTTAAGGGAAAGGCAAAGGTTGTGGTTCCAGTAGTGGCAAAGGACGAGTGCTTCCACTGTCGCAGGAAAGGCCATTGGAAGAAAAATTGCAAAGCTTGTAATGCCAAGAACCAGGACCCGAAGCAAGCTGTGGCTTCGACTTCAGTTGTGTTTGTAATTGAAAATTGTCCGTTAATCAACTCTTCTTCTTGGGTATTGGATACCGGACCAGGATCTCATATATACAATTCATTGCAGGCACTGAGAAACCGTAGAGTGCTGAAGGTTGGTGATATGACCCTCCTGGTTGCTAACGGAGCTAGCTTGAATGCTGTGTCCGTAGGGGATTATCACCTTGGATTGACGAGTGGACATATTTTGGTTTTGCGCAACTGTTTTTGAATACCCAATTTAACGTGTAATATCATATCAGTATCGTTGTTATGAAAAGAAGGTTGTGATTTCATGTTTGTAAGCGATGTTGTTAACATCCACCAAATCATGGTTTGATTGGGTCCGGTACACTAGATAACGGTATATACGTGTTAAACCAATTACAGATTTTCAATGTCAAGAACACACTAAAAAGAAAGTCTCCTGATATATATCATGCTTTCTTATGGCATTGTAGACTAGGTCACATCATTGAGACAAGATTAACTAAGTTACATAGATAAGGATATTTAGATCCGATCAAATATCAATCTTATGCCACTTGTCAATCATGTCTCAAAGGAAAGATGACAAAGACTCCATTCACTGGACATGGAGTAAGAGCGAGCGAGCTCTTAGGACACATACACAGCGATGTATGTGGTCCAATGTCTACACATGCAAGAGGCGGTTTTTCATATTTTATTACCTTTACGGATGACTTCTCTAGGTATGGATTCATTTTCTTAATGAAACATAAATCCGAGTCCTTTGAGAAATTCCAGGAATATAAGAATGAAGTAGAAAACCAAACTGGAAAAAGTATCAAGACACTGAGATCTGATCGAGGTGGTGAATACTTAAGTTCCGAGTTCCTGGATTACCTAAATGAGAAATGAATTCTCTCTCAGCTTACTCCTCCATACACTCCACAGCATAACGGTGTATCGGAAAGACGGAACCGAACCCTATTAGATATGGTACGTTTTATGATGAGTAATGCTGAGTTACCGCAATCTTTCTGGGGTTATGCGCTAGAATCAGCTGCATATCTTTTGAACAGGATTCCTACCAAGACCGTGCCTACCACACCATATCAGATGTGGAGTGGGAAGAAACCCTATCTTCAGTATCTGAAGATATAGGGATGTCCAGCTTTTGTTAAAAAGCAGCATGCCGACAAACTCGAGGCACGATCGGTATAATGCAAGTTTGTGGGATATCCAAAGAACTCCAAGGGGTATTTATTCTATTACGCAGAGGAACAAAAGGATTTTGTTTCTCGTAATGCCCATTTTCTAGAACAGCAGTTTTTAGAAAAGGAAACAAGTGGGAGCGTAATAGTGTTAGTGTATATGCCCTAAGGGCCATTATTGTATCATACTAGCTTGTATATTACTTAATAGAAGCTTGGGATATTCACAGTTATATTGACAGTCTTGCTAAACATGGTAGTACGCTACTTGGTTTATATCTATCTTAATATGTGTATATGTTAGCATATCGAGAATACTTATTGATAGAGCCCTTAGGATCTTGCTTGACTACCAGCGTTGTGATGGCAGTCACACTAGTGGGGGCTGAGTAGTCTATAAGCACATCCTTTTTCAGGTCCCTACTCGTAGGATTATCGAGACAGGTCATCGATACTCCAGAGTAGACTAGTGTGTACGCTTCTTATCCCAGTTGGGGAGATGGTCTGTCCCACAGCCATCAGTTCGTTGTACTGGAGATAGTATACAGGTGCTCGTTGGGTTACGGTTACACTGGACAGGACTCGCAGGGAACTGTTGGTTGGTATTATACCTGTCGTCAGTTAACATTTCCCAGGTGACTTGAGTACAGCATAGTCCGCAGACTTGACACTGCTGCTTCGTCTCGAGTGTGTTCCCACTGTTTTTAGATTGCTACCCTACCACGGCTCAAAGGAGTTGTGCAAACAGGTAGCAGTTGGGTGCAGTCCCGAAAAACTTCGAGGCAGTGGTGCTTAGATAGTATTCGTCTCTCCCGGTATTGGGAGTTTCTCATGCTGTGTTTGGAGAGCCATTATGCATAGTCCCTGGCCAGGGCAAACGAGATTTACTGGTAGGATTTCCAGTAGCTTCTCAAGGTGTAATGGGCTTCACTCCGACACGACTTATACAGCTTTTAGGGTACGGACGCTTGCCGCCCCCTAGGCCTGATATGCGATAATCTTAGACGAATAGACCGGATGGTACGGAGATTGTCACATCAGGCTCAGTAGGAGTTCGGATGGGTTTCCTCATCGTCCTTCTTATCGACATCAACCTGGGGACCGTTACGTACAGCTAGTGCCGCTTGCGGTCTATGGTTAAACCCACTGCCAGTGTAGTGTCGAGTCTTTAGAGTCCTACACAGAGAGTTTCCTTGCTTCGGGCGAAACGATATAGAGGTCGTACGGTTTTACGACAGGGTTCAGACACATACGTGTTTTTACGCACGTACGATGTTCGAACAGTTTATACTAGCAGGCTTTAGTTTAACCCAGATTCTAGTATTGGATTATTGGATTTATACAGTCTCAGTATTTTCTTGTTTTCACGGATGGGAGGGGCATTCTCGTAATTAGTCGAGAAGCTTCTAGAAGATTGACGAGTTGGAGGTTTAAGTGAAATTTGCATTAAATGGATTAATGACTCATGGTCTGATTCATCCAAAGGAGTTAATGATGCATTTATTGCTTAATGAGTCATGAGATGAATCACACAAAGTGAGTTAATGAAGCATGGTTGATATTATTATTTGTTATTCATTTAATAATTATTATGCTTCATATTCACAAATGAGATATTATTTCATATCATTCTTACTCTCACCTTCTCTCTCCTTAAGCTCTCACTCTTCCAAGAACTAACCCTAACCTCTCATGTGTTGTGATCCAAGGGCTAGCAAGACTAATAGATCCCTAATCCTCTTCTATATCCTCTAGGTTACCTTGATTAGCACTCATAGCAACCTAGTTACCTCAAGTGAGAGGTTAAAGCTGGGAGAAGTAGCTCTCGGGTGGATCTTCTATCACAACAAGGAGGCCGACGAGGAGGTGGTCAACGAGAACAAGAAGGACTTGATTCATTAGGTATAATCATCTATCATAGTAGCTAATCACTTCTATATAGATTGTTAGTTGGGGTTTAGCAAAGATCCGTAAAATTAGTCGATGTTAATTTAAACAATATGATTGTTTTAACTATTCCGCCTCCCCGCATCATGTGGGGTGTCTAACGTCGACTTACAGTGGTATCAGAGCCTCGCTAAACCATAACTAAGTTGTTAGCAAAGTCGTTAGAAATTCGATCGCAAAACGAACAAGAAAAAACATCATTTTAACAAAGTTTCTGCGGATTTTAAAACGGGGTCTAAAAATTTTTTAGGGACCCTTAAAAATACATGCAGGGAATTATAAGATTACTGGAGAAATTTGGGATCGTGACTCGGCCAAACCGCCGCGGAACTGCGGCCGATCCAAGCGATCCGCCGCGGATCCGCGGCTGAGTTAAAGCCGAGTCAGCCTAAATTTGCCTAGTAATTCTTCTCAGTTGATTTTGTATTTTCTGGGATGTTTTGTTTCTGCTCAGGTTTCAGGTGTACAGAGTATTATTTGGAGTAGAATCATTTGTGTTCGCTTGATCGAAAATCTAAGATGTTTGGCTAACTTGATTATATCTGTGATGTGTTTAATGTGTTCGTAAAGCTCACCTAACTGCTAGTATGTCGGTTAGCAGGGGGTTGCACATTTCTGTAATGGTTTTTACTGGTTTTTGAATGTGGACTTGTTGGATTGTCGTGAATGGATAGCCGGGGTTGTGAGACGAGTGTTTATTTCATTCAAATGTAATTTGTAAATTGTTGAAATATTCTTTTGCGAGGCACATCTGGGTTGAGGTTGTAGCCACCGTTGTGTTATTTCATTTACTGTTTTCTGCTCCTAGGATAGACCCAAGATGGGGTGCACAAACTACCGGGTACTTTGAAGTGTTTAGTGGCGTACTCACGTTGTTGAGGGAGACCGCTTCACTTCGGGTACATGGCGGGTAGTTTGCCGTACCTGTAGGGGTGTAGGGTGGGGTTTTGGCTATTCATCACGACAGTGTAATCCGTCTTTCTTTGCAGGCTCAAAAGGAATGCAGATTCGTAGAAAATCCAATATGTTCATCTGTGATCTGGAATGCCTATTTTTGCGTCTAACGAATGTACAATATCTATATATGATATCTATTAGGCGTCACTTATGTTTTACACCCGCGCTAGCCCAGCCACAGCTCTGTCGTTAATTAAGTAACCGAACGGGTTAATGACGGGACCCAGTGGCGAATGCGGATGGCATAAGAAGACGTTGTATTTTCGTTGTTTTCTGCAATGATCGGCTAATTGATGGGACACATTATATTAAAGCAAAGAAAATAAAACAAAGTTGAATCGTTGGAACAGTTTAAAAGAAACCACTAGGTTATTTTAAAACAGAAAATATTTTTTAAATTGCGGAGCTTAAGCAACTCCTTTTAAAAGCTATCAGGTTCCTTCGATCATATCAAGTTCACTACGTTCACGGTTTCGCCAAAACCATTCGTAGCCCTCTCTGATTTAATTTGGGTATTCAGTAGTATTCAAGCTATGTATTTTGACCAACGCCAAGACATAGTGTTTGATAGCTGCTGGGTATTCATTTGTTGCGTAGATTGATGAGTTAGATTGGGATAGTCGTATTATCATTTGGACAATGTCAGGGGTATGTACGGATGGGTTCAAATTAACAATATAATGATGGGTAGAACATGACATGTGACATATGACATTTTGACCAAAGCCAAGGTCATAAGAGCATGGGGCAGAAATTTATATCGGGAATTTCTAAAGAAACTAAAATTTGCAAAGAGTTGAATACCATTTGGAGTGTGATAATTTTGGTAGGATTCATTCAGCTTTATCACACGATGATATTTGGATCACGATCCTACTGTGAGTATCCGCCACTCATCAGGAGATTCGTCACTTAACGATCAATGCTATAAACCAAGTAGGTGTCAAGAAAGGTGTCAGCGGGGCTACGCCCCCAGAGAAAAGAGGTTATTTAATTACGGAACTTCGCGAAAGCGTCGTAAAACCACCCTCGAAGTACCGACACCGGCCTGGCTGAACGGTTAAGAAAATATTGTACGGTGAGAATAGTCCTGACTAGTTCTTCCTTTTTGGTTTGAGAAGGGATTCGAGAAACAGTGGGAGCCATCCTGTTGAGATAAACTAAAAAACACTCTAAACTTGCAAGAGCATCATGCTAAAGTGTTTCCTTTCTCTCTCATTGCAGCGACCCAGAACATGACAGGCCTTAAGTTACTATTAGATAAAAATATTCTGACAAGGACAAACTATAAAGATTGGTTCCGGAATGTTAAGATGGCAATTACTAATGACAATTTAGGGTATGTACTTACCACTAAGGCACCTGCAGTCCCTGGTCCAAAATCCAGTATCGCGGATAAGGAAATCCGCAAGACCTGGGAGATTGATTGCTCACAGGCTAAATGCATCTTGCTTGCCTCTATGAATAATGAACATCAGAGGAGGCACGAGAATATGGATATTGAATCCATATTTCTCCACACAAAAGATCTGTATGGAGAGCAATCTCGTATAGCAAGATACGAGACCTCGAAGAACTTGTTTCAGTCGAGGCTGGCCCTCGGGTCATCTGTAGGAGAACATGTCCTTAAGATGATTGGCTATATAGAAGAGCTCGCGGACCTCGGGACAACATTAGAGAACGAGCTATATACAGACTTGGTTCTTCAGTCCTTTCCTTCCACCTACGCCCAGTTTATTCTGAATTTCAACATTCAAGGAAAAGAAGTTGAACTTCCAGAACTCATTAACGTGTTGAGGAGTGCAGAGGGCACCTTGCAGAAAACAAGGGAAACACCCACTATGTTTGTTCGCGGTGCTTCCTCTTCCTGGTCCAAGGCCAGGGCCAAAGGAAGGAAGAAAAAGGCCGCTACCAAACTAAGAGGTGGTGTCAGTAAGGTGGGAGTTAAGGGAAAGACAAAGGTTGCGGTGCCAGTAGTGACAAAGGACGAGTGCTTCCACTATCGTAGGAAAGGCCATTGGAAGAAAGATTGCAAAGCATGGATTGCCAAAAACCAGGATTCGAAGCATGTTGTGGTTTCGGCCTCGGGTGTGTTTGTTATTGAGAACTGTATATGAATTAACTCTACTTCCTGGGTATTAGATACCGGAGCAGGATCTTATATCTGTAATTCATTACATGCTTTGAGAAACCGTAGAGTTATTAGGGTAGGCAATTTGTCTCTCAGAGTTGCGAACGGAATGAGCGTGGACGCTGAATCCGTGGGAGAATATCTCCTAGGTTTGACAAGTGGCCAGATATTTATTCTACGTAAATGTTTGTACGTACCTAGTTTGACTTGTAATATCATATCAGTGTCCTCACTTTCGAGAGAGGGATATGATTTTACATTCGTAAGCGATGTAGTAAACATCCACCTAAATCAAGTTCTGATTGGGTCCCGTACATTAGATGACGGTATATACGTATTAAATCATGCTCAGGTTTTCAATGTCCAGAACACATTAAAAAGAAAGTCTCCAGATATCAATCAGGCTTTCTTATGGCATCATAGACTGGGTTATATCAATGAGACAAGGTTAACTAAGTTACATAGAGAAGGATATTTGGATCCGTTCGAATATAAATCTTATGCAACTTGTCAATCATGTCTTAATGGAAAGATGACAAAGACTCCATTCACGGGACATGGAGTAAGGGTGAGGGAGCTCTTAGGACTCATACACAACTAAGTATGTGGTCCAATGTCTACACATGCAAGAGGTGGTTTTTAATATTTCATTACTTTTATGGACGATTACTCTAATTATGGATTCATTTTCTTAATGGAACATAAATCCGAGGCCTTTGAGAAATTCCAAGAATATAAGAATGAAGTAGAAAACCAAACCGACAAAAGTATCAAGACACTGAGATCTGATCGATGTGGTGAATACTTTAGTGCCGAGTTCCTAGGTTACCTAAAAGAGAAAGGAATTCTCACTCAGCTTACTCCTCCATACACTCCACAGCATAATGTTGTATCGGAAAGACGGAACCGAACCCTATCAGATATGGTACGTTCCATGATGAGTAATGCAGAGTTACCGCGATCTTTCTAGGGTTATGCGCTAGAATCAGCAACATATCTTTTGAACAGGGCTCCTACCAAGACTGTGCCTACCACGCTATATCAGATATGGAGTGGGAAGAAACCCTATCTTCAGTATCTGATGATATGGGGATGTCCATGTTTTGTTAAAAAGCAGCATGCGGACAAACTCGAGGCACGATCAGTACAGTGTAAGTTTGTGGGATATCCAAAGAACTCCAAGGGGTATTTCTTCTATTACGTGGAGGAACAAAAGGTTTTTGTTTCTCGTGATGCCTATTTTCTAGAACAACAGTTTTTAGAAAAGGAAACAAGTGGGAGCGCAATAGAACTGTAAGAAATTCCAGAACCACAAACTACTACAGAAAGTTTAGTAGAACGAGTAGTTCAAGAAGAACAGGACATTCCCGCACCCCTCCGTAGGAGTAGTAGGCAGTCTCATCCGCCTGAGAGATACTACAGTTTTCTCATGGATGGGGACAGAGAGGATTGCGTCGTTGATAATGATGAACCTACTAGATTCCAGCAGGCCATCCAGAGCGGCGACTCGGGAAGATGGCTGCATGCAATGCGGACCGAGACGGAGTCCATGTACACCAACAAAGTATAGACTTTGGACTTTGCTCCAGGTGGGGTAAAACCCATAGGATGCAATTGGATCTTCAAGAAAAAGATTGGTGTAGATGGACAGGTGGAAACCTATAAGGCTAGACTTGTTGCAAAGGGTTTTCGTCAAAGACCTGGTTTGGACTATGACGATACTTTTTCTCCAGTGGCTGTGCTCAAATCCATTCGGATCCTTTTTGCCATTGCCGCCTTCCATGATTATGAGATCTGGCAGATGGACGTAAAGACGGCTTTTTTAAATGGTAATTTACAAGATTACGTCTATATGGATCAGCCAGAAGGTTTCAATCTGAGTGGGAGCAGCGGGAAAGTATGCAAGTTGCTTAAGTCCATTTATGGCCTAAAGCAGGCATCACGGAGTTGGAACATCTGTTTTGATGAAACGGTCAATGAATATGACTTTATCAAAAATCCAGATGAACCATATACATATAGTAAAATTGTAGCACGAACTGTCGTATTCCTCGTCTTGTACGTGGATGACATTCTATTAATAGGAAATTACATTCTTATGCAACAATCTGTCAAAGGATTCTTGTCACACAGGTTCTCCATGAAAGACCTGGGTGATGCCACTTACATTCTGGGGATTCAGATCTAAGAGGATGTTTGGACTTTTGCAGTCCAAGTATATCAACACTATACTGAAAAGATTCAGTATGTAAGATTCTAAGCGCGGTAATTTACCGGCTTGTCAGGGAATCACCCTATCCAAAGAGATGTCTCCCAAGACTGATTTGGAAAGGGATCGCATATCAGTTATACCCTATGCTTCTGCGGTAGGCTCTATAATGTATGCGATGTTGTGCACCAGACCAGATGTAGCTTACGTATAGAGCGTGGTAAGCAGGTATCAGTCAGACCCAGGGTAGAAGCACTGGATAGTAGTAAAGAACATTCTCAAGTACCTAGGACGGACTAACGATATGTTCTTGGTTTACGGCAGAAAAGACCTCCAAATCGAGGCTTTTGCCGACTCCAGCTTCCAGAGTGACAAGGATGACTCCAAGACCATGTAAGGATATGTCTTTACCCTCAATGGAGGGGCGGTGTGCTGGAAGAGTTCCAAGCAGGACACCGTTGCTGACTCGACGATGGAAGCGGAGTATATCGCTGCTTGCGATGCCGCAAAAGAAGCTGTCTGGATGAAAAAGTTCCTAACTGAACTTCAGGTGGTTCCTACCATTGCTGATCTAATACCGTTGTATTGTGACAACAACGGAGCTATAGCTTTAGCGAAGGAACCCAGGTCCCATCAGAAGTCCAGTCACATCTTGAGGCGGTATCACCTGATCAGGGAGATCATAGATCGCTAGGATATCGAGGTCCGGAGAGTTCCTACAGAGTAGAACACTGCAGATCCATTCACTAAGGCCTTACCTCAGATTCAGTTCGAGAGGCTACTCGAGATGATAGGTCTTTGATACGCCAGTACATGGCCCTAGTGCAAGTGGGAGATTGTTAGAGTATATGCCCTAGAGGCCATTATTGTATCATACTAGCTTGTATATTACTTAATGGAAGCTTGGGATATTCACAGTTATATTAACAGTCTTGCTAAACATGGTAGTATGCTACTTGGTTTATATCTATCTTAATATGTGTATATGTTAGTATATCGAGAATACATATTGATAGAGCCCTTAGGATCTTGCTTGACTACCAGCGTTGTGATGGCAGTCACACTAGTGGGGGATGGGTAGTCTATAAGAACATCCTTTTTCAGGTCCCTAGTCGTAGGATTATCGAGACAAGGCATCGATACTCCGGAGTAGACTAGTGTGTACGCTTCTCATCCCAATTGGGGAGATGGTCTATCCCACAGCCATCAGTACGTTGTACTGGAGAGAGTATACAGGTGCTCATTGGGTCACGGGTACACCGGACAGGACTCGCAGGGAAATGTTGGTTGGTATTATACCCTTCGTCGGTTAACTGTTCACAGGTGACATGAGTACAACATAGTCCGCAGACTTGACACTGCTGCTTCGTCTCGAGTGTGTTCCCACTGTTCTTAGATTGCTACCCAACCACGGCTCAAAGGTGTCGTGCAAACAGGTAGCAGTTGGGTGTTGTCCCGAAGCACTTGGAGGCAGTGGCGGTTAGATAGGATTCGTCTCTCCCGGTATTGGGAGTTGATATCGCGCTGTGTTTGCAGAGCCATTACGCAAAGTCCCAGGCCCGGGCAAACAAGAATTACTGGTAGGATTTCCAGTAGTTTCTCAAGGTGTAATGGGCTTCACTCCGACATGACTTATACAGCTTTTATAGTACTGACGCTTGCCGCCCCCCTAGGCCTGATATGCGATAGTCTTCGATGAATAGACCGGACTGTACGGAGATCTACCTGGTGACCGTTATGTACAGCTAGTGCCGCTTATCGACATCTACCGTCAGTAGGAGTTCGGATGGGTTTCCTCATCGGCCTTCTTATCGACATCTACCTGGTGACCGTTATGTACAGCTAGTGCCGCTTGCGGTCTGTGGTTAAACCCACTGCCAGCATAGTGTCGAGTCTTTAGAGTCCCACACAGAGAGTTTTCCTGCTTCGAGCGAAATGATATAGAGGTCGTATTGTTTTACGACAGGGTTCGGACACATATGTGTTTTTACGCACGTACGATGTTCGGACAGTTTATACTAGCAGGCTTTGGTTTAAGCCAGATTCTAGTATTGGATTTATACAGTCTCAGTATTTCCTTGTTTTCACGGATGGGAGGGGCATTCTCGTAATTAGTCGAGAAGCTTCTAGAAGATTGATGAGTTGGAGGCTTAGGTCGAATTTGCATTAAATGGATTAATGACTCATGGTGTGATTCATCCAAAGGAGTTAATGATGCACTTATTGCTTAATGACTCATGAGATGAATCACACAAAGTGAGTTAATGAAGCATGGTTGATATTATTATTTGTTATTCATTTAATTATTATTATTCTTCATATATTCACAAATGTGATATTATTTCATATCATTCTCACTCTCACCTTCTCTCTCCTCATGCTCTGTCTCTTCCAAGAACTAACCCTAACCTCTCATGTGTTGAGATCCAAGGGTTAGCAAGACTAATAGATCCCTAATCCTCTTCTATAACCTCTAGGTTACCTTGATTAGCACTCATAGTAACCTAGTTACCTCAAGTGAGAGGTTAAAGCTTGGAGAAGTAGCTCTCGGGTGGATCTTCTATCACAACGAGGAGGCCGACGAGGAGGAGGTCAACGAGAACAAGAAGGACTTGATTCATTAGGTATAATCATCTATCATAGTAGCTAATCACTTCTATACAGGTTGTTAGTTAGGGTTTAGCAAAGATCCGTAATGTTAGTCGATGTTAGTTTAAACAATATGATTGTTTTACCTATTCCGCCTCCCCGCATCATGTAGGGTATCTAACTTCGATTTAAAAATAGAACTGGAAGAAATTCAAGAACCAAAAACTACTACTGAAAGTTTGGTAGAAGCAGAAGTTCAAGAAGAACAAGACATTCCCGCACCCCACCGTAGGAGTAGTAGGCCGTCTCATTCGCCTGAGGGATACTACGGTTTTCTCATAGAAGGGGATAGAGAAGATTGCATCAATAATAATGATGAACCTACTAGCTTCCAGCAGGCCATCCAGAGCGGCGACTCAGAAAGATGGCTGGATGCAATGCGGACCGAGATGGAGTCCATGTACACCAACAATGTATGGACTTTGGACTTTGCTCCAGATGGGGTAAAACCCATAGGATGCAAGTGGATCTTCAAGAAAAAGATTTGTGTAGATGGACAGGTAGAAACCTATAAGGCTAGACTTGTTACAAAGGGTTTTCGTCAAAGACCTGGTTTGGACTATGACGAAACTTTTTCTCCAGTGGCTATGCTCAAATCCATTCGGATCCTTCTTGCCATTGCCGGCTTCCATGATTATGAGATCTGGCAGATGGACATAAAGACGGCTTTTCTAAATGGAAATTTAGAACAATGCGTCTATATGGATCAGCTAGAAAGTTTCAATCAGAGTGGGAGCAGCGGGAAAGTGTGCGAGTTGCTTAAGTCCATTAATTGACTAAAGCAGGCATCGCGGAGTTGGAACATCTGTTTTGATGAAACAGTCAAAGAATATGACTTTATCAAAAATCCAGATGAATCATGTATATATAGTAAAATTGTAGCACAAACTGTCGTATTCCTCGTCTTATACGTGGATGACATTCTCTGGATAGGAAATGACATTCCTATGCTACATTCTGTTAAAGGATTCTTGTCACACAGGTTCTCCATGAAAGACTTGGGTGATGCCTCTTACATTCTGGGGATCCAGATCTATCATGATAGATCTAAGAGGATGTTGGAACTTTCGCAGTCCAGGTATATCAACACAATACTGAAAAGATTCAGCATGGAAGATTTTAAGCGCGGTAATTTACCGGCTTGTCACAAAATCACCCTATCCAAAGAGATGTCTCCTAAGACTGATTTAGAAAGGGATCGCATGTCAGTTATACCCTACGCTTCTGCGGTAGGCTCTATAATGTATGCGATGTTGTGTACCAGACCAGATGTAGTTTACACACTGTGCGTGGTGAGCCGGTATCAGTAAGACCCAGGGGAGAAGCACTGGATAGCAGTAAAGAACATTCTCAAGTACCTGAGAAGGACTAAGGATATGTTCTTTGTTTACGGTGGAAGAGACCTCCAGATCGAGGCTTTTGCCGACTCCAGCTTTCAGAGTGACAAGGATGACTCCAAGTCCATGCCAGGTTATGTCTTTACCCTCATTGGAGGGGCGGTGTGCTGTAAGAGTTCCAAGCAGGACACCATTGCTGACTCGACGATGGAAGCGGAGTATATCGCTGCTTGCGATGCCGCAAAAGAAACAGTCTAGGTGAAGAAGTTCCTAACAGAACTTCAGGTGGTTCCTACCATTGTTAATCCAATACCGCTGTATTGTGACAACAACGGCGCTATAGCTTTAGCGAAGGAACCCAGGTCCCATCAGAAGTCCAGACAAATCTTAAGGCGGTATCACCTGATCACGGAGGTCATAGATCGCCAGGAGATCGAGGTCCGAAGAGTTGCTACAGAGGAGAACACTGCAGATCCATTCATAAAGGCCTTACCTCAGACTCTGTTCGAGAGGCTATTCGAGATGATAGGTCTTTGATATGCCAGTATATGGCCCTAGTGCATGTTGGATATTGTTAGTGTATATGCCCTAGGGGCCATTATTGTATCATACTAGCTTGTATATTACTTAATGGAAGCTTGGGATATTCACAGTTATATTAACAGTTTTGCTAAACATGGTAGTATGCAACTTGGTTTATATCTATCTTAATATGTGTATATGTTAGTATATCGAGAATACATATTGATAGAGCCCTTAGGATCTTGCATGACTACCAGCGTTGTGATGGCAGTCACATTAGTGGGAGCTGGGTAGTCTATAATCACATCCTTTTTCAGGTCCCTAGTCATAGGATTATCGAGACAGGGCATCAATACTCCAGAGTAGACTAGTGTATACGCTTCTCATCCTAGCAGGGGGGATGGTCTATTCCACAGCCATTAGTACGTTGTACTGGAGATAGTATGCAAGTTCTCGTTGGGTTACGGGTACACCGGACATGTCTCGCAGGGAACTGTTGGTTGGTATTATACCCGTCGTCAATTAACAGTTCCCAGGTGACATAAGTACAGCATAGTCCGTTGACTTAATACTGCTGCTTCGTCTCGAGTGTGTTCCTACTGTTCTTAGATTGCTACCCACCACAGCTCAAAGGAGTCATGCAATTAGGTAGCAGTTGGATGCAGTCCCGAAGCACTTGGAGGCAGTGGAGGTTAGATAGGATTCGTCTCTCCCGGTATTGGGAGTTGATATCGCACTGTGTTTGGAGAGCCATTACGCAAATTTCCTGGCCAGGGCAAACGAGATTTACTGGTAGGATTTCCAGTAGCTTCTCAAGGTGTAGTGGACTTCACTCCGACACGACTTATACAGCTTTTAGTGGACTGACGCTTGCCGCCCTCCTAGGCCCGATATGCGATAGTCTTAGACGAACAGACCGGACTGTATGGAGATTGTCACATCAGGCTTAGTAGGAGTTCGGATGGGTTTCCTCATCGGCCTTCTTATCGACACTACCCAGGGACCGTTATGTACAGCTAGTGCCGCATGCGGCCTGTGGTTAAACCTGCTGCCAGTGTAATGTCGAGTCTTTAGAGTCTCACATAGAGTGTTTCCCTGCGTCTGGCAAAACGATATAGAGGTCGTATGGTTTTACGACAGGGTTCGGACAAATACGTGTACTTGTGCACGTATAATGTTCGGACAGTTTATACTAGCGGGGTTTAGTTTAAGCCAGATTCTAGTATTGGATTATTGGATTTATACAGTCTCAGTATTTCCATGTTTTATGGATGGGAGGAGCATTCTCATAATTAGTCGAGAAGCTTCTAGAAGAAAGGTGAGGTGGAGAGCTTAGGTGTAATTTTCATTAAATGAATTAGTGACTCATGAATTGATTCATCCAAATGAGTTAATGAAGCATTTATTACTTAATGACTCATGAGATGATTCATTCATTTGTATTAAATGAAGCATGAAGATATTTGTGCAAGATATTTGTACAAGATATTTTATGCTTCATAATATCTACATAATTTGAGTTATAATTCATTTCATTCTAAAAAACACATTCTCTCTCCTCAAGCTCTCCTTTTCTGAAACCTAACCCTAATCCTCTAATGTGTTGAGATCCCAAGGGTTAACAAGACTAATAGATCCTTAATCCAGTTCTATATCTTCTTGGTCACTTGGATTAGCAATCCTAGCCACTTAGTTACCTCAAGTGAGAGGTTAAAGATTGGAGAAGGAACTCTCGGGTGGATCTTTTATCACATCGAGAAGGCCGACGAGGAGATGAACAACAAGAACAAGAAGGACTAGAATCTTAAGGTATAATTATCTATCATGGTAGTTAATCACTTATAGATAGTCGTTGGTTAAGGTTTTGCAAAGATCCGTAAAGTTAGTCGATGTTAGCATGAACAAAATGATTGTTTTACCTATTTCGCCTCCCCGCATCATGTGGGGTGTCTAACGTCGACTTACATCAAGTTCTTCTATAAGACCAATCATCTTCAAGACATGTTCACCTACTGATGTGCCAGATGCCATCCGCATCTGAAACAGCTTTCGAGATACTTCGTAGCGTAAAGTCCGAGATTGCTCTCCTTACAACTCCTTTGTATGAAGAAAGATGGATTGATCATCCATCTTCTCATGCTGCTTCTGATGTATATTGTCCATAGAAGCAAGCGTGAGGCACTTGGCCGTGTCATAATCAGTATCCCATATTTTTCGGATCTCCTTATCCGATACAGATGATTCATGACCTGGGACGGGTGGGGCTTTGGCAGTGAGGACATATGATACTTTATCATATGTGATTGCAATGTTCAGGCTCCTCAGCCATTTTTTATAATTCTGTTCTGTCAGTTTGTTTTACTCTAACAGAAGCTTAAGTCCCGTCATGGGTATATGCCATTAGGAGAGAGAAAAGAAAACACTCAGCGAAATACTCTTGCAAAGATTTAGATTGGTTATTATTTTATCTAATCGATGTCTCCCATTGATTTTATCAAATTTTCTTTCAAAACCTCAAAAAGAAAATATGCGAGTATTAATTACATTCTACAGTTTCGCTAACCGGTCAGCCAAGCCAGTGTCGGTACTTTGAGGGAGGTTCCCCGTGCTTTCGCACGGACCTAGTTAAAATAAATCTCGTTTTCCCAGAGGTATAACCCAGTTGAAACCTTTATAGACACCTACTGAATTAACTAATTGTAAAGTGCAAAACTATCCTCAGAGTAACTCTTACTCACAGCGGGATCGGGATCCAACTATCATATAGAAGGTATGCAATCTCAATGCAAATTTCAACTCTTGAAAATCCCGATGTGGTTTTTACCCCTAGCATCTTATGACCTTGGCTACAGTCAACATATCATAAGCATTAGTCAAGTTCTACCCGTCATTTCGTGATTAACTAGACCCACCCATATAACCCTTGACTATGATCAACATAATCACATGAATGTCCTAACTAATCGCATCATATGCTTTGTAGGAAGACATCACTTGGCTACCGTACACTACTCCTTGACTATGATCAACATACGTAGCATGAATACTAAGTACTCTACTTCCTAAAATGACGGAGGGTTGCGGATGGTTTTTATGAAAACCTTTAACGCTTTGAACTTGATCTCATTATAGAATCTAAATAGTTTAGAAAAAGAGTGGCTTAAGCTCCGCATCTTCTGAAACTTGCTTTTTCATAAAAAGGCCGAGTGGTTTTCAAATCCGATTCTACAACATCTTTAGGTTTTTTTTCCTTTACAATAATCTCATTAATGTAGTCCCATCATTTAAGTTCCTAAGCCATCACAGAAAAGAAACAAAAATAGAACGTACACTTATGCCATCCGCATGCGCCACAGTGTCCCGTTATGCACCATTAGGTTACTTAACTAACGGCATAGCGGGGCGGGACTAGCGCGGATGTAAAAAAGAAGCAACGTTTATTATATTTCATATATATAATAATATTCCTTTCGTCTCAGATATTAAGTAATCTCATCACAGAATAATCAGCAGCAGAAACACATTTATGAAAATATAGGATATACTAGGAAGCCCGTATTTTATATTTAGCCTACAATAGAAAATATCGATTCCATGGTCGTGATGAATAGCCAAGCCCACACCCCTAGACCCCTATGAGAGCGGCAAGTGACCCTACCAATTCTAGAGTTAAGGAGACCCGGTCTCGACTCCTCGATATGGCATCCTATGGAACTCCAGAACCCGGTCACTCGTGCTCCCCTCTATGGGTCTATGTTAATGGGAAAAGTAAATAATATACATCAATGGTGACACCATCCTCAACCCGGAAGTACCCTAATAAAAGAACATTACATACAATGAATTTTACATGAATGAAAAGAAAAACTCTCGTCTCACATAAAACCCCCGGCCATTCAATCACGACGATCCTGTACATCATATCACAGCAACGCATAACATCACATGTCATCAACGTAAGTAAATATGCATATCCCAATTGTCATTGAGGTATAGAAACGAAACCAACAATACACCACATATTACACTTCCGGTCGCAGAAAAGAAATATAAAACTACAACATTTGGAATCCGCACTTTTCATTAGACATCGTAAACTTAGAATATCACATACCCTGGATTTCATGCTAACACTGTAGATCTTACTAGGTCTTAATAATGAAAACACTATTTCAAAAGAGATCCGGTAATTCAACAAGATTCCCGATATCCGACGAGATCGAAATGTTAGATTTATAAATAACCAATTAATTTTCTCAAAACTAATTAGCGTAGATTCCAAATACTGTATCACATTCAAAAAGATTAAACGACGTTAAATATATCAATCAACACATCAACATACCCACTGTTCTCATAGATCTCAACACTTGAACCTATTTTTAAAGAGAGCACAACATGTACCCATGGATCAGCACAAGAAGGCACTGTTCAAGCCGCAACAACGGCGCTGCGGAACCACCGTAAATGCCTGATTTGGCCGCGGTTCCGCAGTCATTGTGTAGAGTTAGGCGCTCGTTCTTCTTGGGGATCCACAAAAAACCCTGCACTATTTTCTGAATATTTTTAAACCACAAAATTCCAAGCATTGAAAAAATTTCCAGTGAGCATGCAAAAATCACATTTTTCATGCCCGATTAAGTTTTTAAACGCCGTCTGGGTTACCCTAAAGCTCTAGCTAGGCTTTGATACCATGTTGGTGTGTAGTAGCGCCTCTACTTAGGTTTAAATAACATATAGTGATGAACTTTTCAAAATTATAGAGTGCTAATACAAACAAACTCCGAATCGAACTAGAGATTAGGTAAAGCATCAATAAAAGAAGTCAAAGCTAAAAGATAAGGAACTACAACCTTTGTAGTCAACTCCTTCACTCTCTTTGGACTCCTACGGCTCCACTCAAAGCTTGGATCGACTCCGCTCAAGGTCCTTCGTCGTCTATGATGATCCACCCGGAGTATCTTTGCTCAAACTCTTTGCTTCACAAAACTAGTGTGAATGAAGCATAACAATCTACACTAATAGGCTAAAGTAGTATTGATTGGTGAAGTGGTTTGTATTCTCACTTAAAAACCCTTTCTTTTTAAGTTCTTCACTTATTGGAAAACTCAAATGGGCATGAGAGAGGAAGAAGAAGAAGATGGCAATTCTTTTGCTCAATATTGTTAATCTCTTTTTTTTAAAAGAGAAAAGAAAAAATAATATATATGAGAGTCAAACTCACATAAACCATGGTAAATAAATATCTATATATTTTTATAATTGAGTTAAAACAATTAAGGAAATTAAACCAAGGGTTAAGGTGATGGTCAAGTGTAGAAGGGTGTAGAAACAACGAACCATGGTTGAATTTCCTTTTTCTTTTCTCAATAAATAAATATATGTAGATATTCATTCCATGTGAGTCTTGCATTGCCATCTCTAATGTATCAACAACTATGACATACATGTATGCATGTATGTGTGCATTCACATCATCATGTGTATGTACATAAATATACATATACATTCATTCATGCATAAAACCAAATAGAAAAGGTTTAATAAAAGTGAGTTAAAAGTCTATATTAAATCAAAACTTGGTTTAATAAACCGGTTATATCACATATGACCCGACCAATAGAATAACGCCCGATTAAAATACAGTATCATATACATGCATTTAATCGAGCTCCCGCGCACATCTTAGATGCACACCACATCGTTTCTCCAGAGCTAGAAAACTCCTGTGTAGTACTCTAAAACTCGTCAACACACCGACAGTAGGTGATGATCATATCAAACACCCACAAGCCGCAAGCGGTCAGCCAAACGTAACGTCCAACAGGGTATTAAGCGATCAGAAGAAAAACAAGCGAACCTGTCAAAACTCCCGTCGAGCCAACTGGCAACACTTACCGTACAGTCCGGTCTTTTCGTCTGATATGTTGCATATAAAGTGTAGGGATGGAATCGTCGAGCCTTAATAACTCAATAAGTCATGCTTTTATGGACTATGACCGGTAGATAAACTACTGATAACACTTATCAGTAAATCTCATCATCCCTTGCCAGGGACTTCGACTCAAAGCCAATCACGCATATCACAACATCAACTCCCAATATCGGGAGAGATGAAACCCCTCCTATCACTCATTGCCTCCATGTGTCTCGGGAATGTACCCAAAAGACACCTTTTTGCACGAAATAGTAGAGCCGTGGTAGGGTGGAAATCGAAGCACAGTGGGAGAACACACAAGACTCTATGATGATCTTGGGTCTACAGACTAACCTGTACTAGTGTCACCTGAGAGCTGCTATCTGACGTCAGATTTAATACCATATAGGAGTTCTCGGTGAGTCCGTTCAGTGTACCCAATCTCCACTGAGAACCCGTATATAATCTTCGATGTCACAGCACCAGTAGATATGGGATCATCCATCGCCCATCAATATGGGTCAAGAAACGCATACGCTAGTCTACTCTGGAATATCGATGCCCTGTCTCGATATACTCTCGACTACGAACATTCTAGGATATGCTTATAAACTACACATGCCCCACTAGTATGATCTCCATCACAGTCATGGAAGTCAAGCAAATATCCTGAGGGCTTTATCAACATGTATGAAATGAACAGTATAGTACAATCAATTAAACATGTTAAGATAAAGTACAACCAGATAGCATACTATCATGTCGAGCAAGAAAGTCATCTGTATATATATATATACATGTCCTAGCATCCACTATACATATAATGGCCTTGTCATGACCCAAATTAAGCACATAACTGGCACATAGACTATGTAACGTCAACATGCGTAAAGCAATTTAAGTAAGCCGAAAACCCAGCAAACTAAACCATTACAAGAAGGAAAAGATACAACACTTTTTAAATCTTGAAGCAAAACATTAAGCTTAAGTTTGTTTTCATAAAAATTTCGGCAGCACCTCCTTTGTAAAAGCTATCCCCGAAATGGGTACAAACATAAGGTATAAGTAAAGCATCCCAAACGGGAGCAAATCTCGCCCAACGGCGGAAACAACTAACACAACAGATATACGACGCCGTAGCGAAGAAATGAGATAAACAACATTAATAAAGGCCGGCTCACACGAGTACGACAACCAAAGTTATAAGAATATACAACATCGATCCTCACAACTCGTCTCTTAGTCAATACTTGAATGTGGTAGATGGAGAGTACAATATACAAAAGATATACAATGTACATCATCGGATAACCGCAACCCACCAAAAGCAAAAGGCTTCACTGCCAACCGTAGCGGTATCCGTAAGAGATAATAAGGCGCCCTACCACGACTACTCTGAGGATCAGACCTGCAAAATACTGTGGCACATCGGGGGTGAGTTGCCAACTTGTGAATAGAAAATAACATCATACTGTAATCGCAAGTATACACTAACAGCGATAATATATCACATGTAATCTGATAGCATAAGTATGGCAATATGAATATGCAACTATCATGATCAAGGTACAAACCAGGGTACTACATTTACATGAAACCAATGCATATCAAATAGATATGGAGTATGGGATAAAACATGTCATCCTCACGGAATCCTCATCGTGGCTGGACCAGTGCCCATCAAGACAATCAAATTCCCAAATTCCTCAAAACGGCCCTCAGATCGGCCCACATAACCTGTAAGTCTCATGGAACCTGAGTGCCCAACATCGGCACTCGAAAACAAAATGAAATACTCGTGTCCAACATCGACACGTAAATCCACATATCGTAACTGTACATCTCATGAAACATGAGTGTCCAACCCGACAATCGAAATCCTTGGAACCTGAATGTCCAATCTCGACACTCGCAATCCCTATATCCATACATCTCACGGAACATAAGTGCCCAACATCGACACTCGAAATCCCCAAATCCAGAGAAACCGGGTTTTCAAAACAATACGCATTTCTTGAAATATCCCCGCGGTTCCCAATCCGGAAAATCACATGAAATCTATATCTCAATGCGTAAATCCATGTAATATGTTGTATGCAACATAGAACAACAATATGAGCCTATCAGGGGAAAATCCGCTATTTAAATGCATCAAGTCATTAAATATATCACGCGGTTTCCAATTTTCCAAATCCAACGCAATATCATATAAGTGAACAAGTAGCTAAAGCAAAGTATATGTGTATGCATGTAGGTATGCATGTAGGCTATATTTCATATGCGCAATTGCACGAGAGTCGATGCCTCAATGTCACTAATCACTACAATATCACATATGCATATATGTTGTGCGTATCATGACAATTACCGACAGTGTGTGTGCAGAATACAATGAGTGCTCGTACAACATGGACTGTCAATAATAGTGCAGTGTACAATGGGTACAGGTTCAGGCGCAACAAATAACAATATGCAATGAAGTTCATGCACCATCTCTATATGTGCATATAAACATGCGGCTAATATCTTACCATATCTAGCCCTGACGCTTAACGCCATACGGGTGATTTCCCCATAGATGTTGAATCTACTCACCTACAGTTGCGGGCCAGGTAAATCCAATCACCTGCTTCCCTTTCTACACAGCGTCCGAAGTCCCCGCTTGCGATCCTATTAACACAAATATAACAAGTGCAAATCTCAGAAATCGACCAATATCACGTACACACTACATTTGATCGACGCACCAACTCCAATCCAACTCACAAGTGTTCGTCTAATGGCTAATGTGTGTGGCGACACATTAAAACCAACCCAAGTGCAGCAGCTACATAAGATCATGAACCGTGTCGGATAACGTAACACGCGTACTCAAAACACTAGATTATAGCAAAGTGGTCTAATATTTTTATACACAAACAATTGGTGAATGTTTCAAGTGTCACGAGACCACATACAACCCCAGAGACCCTACGCCCAAAACCGAACACCCCAGCCTCCACTTTGGCCGCATTTTGCAGCCAGAACCAATAAATCTGCGGCCTGATGGTAAAGGAATGGTCTCAAGTTTTTACGATGGGTTCTAGGCCACAACACTAGGTTACTGTGATGAGAACTTTTCCAACAAACAACTGGTTCTATAGCAGATCACAGAGACTTCAAGTTGACACTAAAAATACGATATTTGCACAAAACTAAACCTTTAGTGTTCTAAACCATAACTTTGAGGAAACACAACAAAATAAATACCTAATTATCAGTAGAGGTCATTACCTAACCATTTTTGCTCAAAAATCAAATCTTTCCAAGCTCTAAGGCATCTTAGTGGCTAAAGCAAGACTTTTGAAGTGTTTAAATGGGATTTTTGTGAAGCTTAACATGGTTTTAGTGATGAGGTAGTGAGGGCTCAGTTTGGGGTTGAGGGGATGAACAACAATTGAGAGTGAGAGAGAATGAGAGAGTGAGAGAGATGATAATGATGAGAGGTGAGCGTAGGGCGAGTCTTAGCCTTACACTCACTCTCTCCCTCTCCTCATTAATGCTCACATAAATTCTCCCTTGACTCACCTAGCCACCTCTCTCAATCCAAACAAGATATTTCTCAGACAAATATCTAAGGCAAGGTTAAGGCAAGGTATGGATTGCTTAAGGTGTCATGGTCACTTAACAAGATTAACTCTAACTAACCTTCACATTAATATGCACATGTGTTTGCAAGAAATAACAAATAATAATAAAATATTAATTAATTGTTATAAAATGTGAGAAAACCGATTTGGTAAACTTTTCCTCAAAAACCCGCATTAACGCTTAATTAACTTTAACCGCATTTCTAAGGTATTACAATCCCCCCCCAAAAGAAAATTCGTCCCCGAATTAAAATTCTTACTAAGCGCACCTTCAAAGAGATGAGGGAACTTCATCCGCATCTCACTCTCGGTCTCCCAAGTGATCTCCTCATTAGTTGGGCTATGCCAAAGAACCTTCACAGATGGCAGGACCCTTGACCGAAGTTTCTTCACTTGCCGATCCAAAATAACTACCAGCTGCTCGGTGAACGAAACATCGTGCTCAAGCTGAACGGTCTGGTGCAGAATCATGTGAGAAGGATCATGAAGGCATCTATGAACCATCGACACACGGAACACGGGGTGAACGTCCGGAAAACTGGGCAGGAGCGCCAAACGATAAGCAACGGTACCAACTCGCTCAAGGATCTCGAAAGGACCTACAAATTTGGGACTGAGCTTCCCCTTTCTCCCAAACCTCATAACGCCCTTCGTCGGAACTAAAGTCTGCGACGACGACTGTCGGCATATGACTTCTGTCGGCACTGGGCTGCTCTCATCCTGTCCTGAATCAGCTGGATCTTCTCCGTAGTCTCCTGAACTAGCTGGGGCCCCAAAACCCTAGTCTCACTGAGTTCGGTCGAACAGACTGGCGATCGTCACTTCCTACCATATAAAGCCTCAAAAGATACGATCTGAATAGTCTCCTAAGAAATTGTTGTTGTAGGAGAACTCAATCAACGGCAAGTGATGATCCCAACTGCCACCAAAATCAAGCACGCACGCCCGAAGCATATCCTCTAGAGTCTGTATCGTCCGCTCTGACTAACCATCAGTCTGCGGATGGAAAGCGGTACTAAAACTCAACCGGGTACCCAAAACTTTCTGAAACTTCTGCCAAAGACGGCTAGTAAACTGGGTGCCCCTGTCGGATACAATGCATGTGGGAACGCCATGCAAACGAACAATATCATCTATATACAACTGAGTGTACTGAGCATAACCGAAAGTATTCTTCAGTGGATGGAAGAGAGCCACTTTCGTCAATCGGTCAACAATCACCCATATGGAGTCATACCCCCGACTGGTCCTGGGTAGACCCACAACAAAGTCCTTGGAAATCTGCTCCCATTTCCACTCGGGAACGGGTAAAGGCTGCAACTCTCCAGCCGGTCTCTGATGCTCAGCCTTGACTT
The DNA here is from genome assembly GCA_030015575.1 of Agapanthus africanus. NCBI lineage: Eukaryota > Viridiplantae > Streptophyta > Magnoliopsida > Asparagales > Amaryllidaceae > Agapanthus > Agapanthus africanus. The sequence goes on from CM057346.1 coordinate 237,519,446, forward strand.
GTTGACAAGTATGGCACCTCGAAACGAAGTCTGAAACATCGCGCTTCATCCCTTCCCACAAGTAAATGTCTCTCAAGTCACGGTACATCTTGGTGGAACCTGGATGAACGCTAAAGGCTGACGGATGTGCCTGCTCTAGGATCTCGCACCTCAACCCAACAATATCTGGTACACACAAGCGAGTCCCATAACGTAGCACACCCTGATCATCAATCAAGTACTCTGAATCTGTACCCTGCCGAACAAGCTCAAAAGTCTCAGACAAATGGGCATCACTGGGCTGCGCCTCACGGATACGATCAAGTAGAAATGGACGGGCGCGGACATGAGAAAGCTGTCCCCCAGTGGAAGTGAACTCGAACTAAACTCTACCATCGCACAAGATCTGCCAATCCGTAGAAGACTGTCTCTGAACTGCGCTCAACTGGGATAATCTACCCCCGGGCCTACGACTCAAAGCATCAGCTATCACATTCGCCTTGCTCAGGTGATAAAGGATCTCACAATCATAATCCTTCACAAGCTCCATCCACCGGCGCTGTATCAGATTCAGGTCCCGCTGCTGGAAGATGTACATCAAGCACTTATGGTCCATGAAAATCTGACACGACTCCCCGTACAAGCAGTGTCTCCAAATCTTCAAAGCAAAGACCACAGCGGCCATCTCAAGATCATGAGTGGGGTAATTCTGCTCATGCTTCTTTAGCTGCCTAGAAGCATAAGAATCACACTATCATACTGCATCAGTACACAACCGAGCACCACTCGAGACGCATCGCAGTAAACTACAAAGCCACTTGATCCAGAAGGAAAAGATAGAACTGGTGCAGTTGTCAACCGAGTCTTCAACTGCTGAAAACACTGCTCGCCCCCTTCCGGGTCAGTCCGGTCAGCGGTGCAGTGATACTCGAAAAATCCTGCATGAAGCAGCGGTAATAACCAGCTAAACCCAAAAAGCTGCGGACCTCTGTCACGGATACAGGTCTGGGCCAAAGCTGTACAGCCTCGATCTTACTCGGGTCCACAAGAATACCATCTCCCGTCATAACATGACCCAAGAAGTCAGCTCTATCAAACCAAAATGCGCACTTTGAGAATTTAACTTACAGCCGGTGTTCTCTCAATGTCTGCAAAGCAATCCTCATGTGCTGCTCATGCTCCTCACGACTTCTAGAGTAGACCAGAATGTCATCAATAAATACAATAATAAACTGGTCGAGGAACGACCTGAAAATCCAGTTCATCAGATCCATGAAGGCTACTGGGGCATTGGTGAGTCCGAACGAAATCACCAGAAACTCATAATGCCCATACCGTGTACGAAAAGCAGTCTTCGGAATTTCATCATTCCAAACCCGCAACTGATGATAACCCGAACACAAATCAATCTTAGAAAAATGTTTTCTACCTTGGAGCTGATCAAACAAATCGTCTATACGAGGTAAAGGATACCTATTCCGTACCGTAGCTCGGTTCAATTGACGATAATCAATACACAACCTCAAACTGCCGTCCTTCTTCTTGAAAAACAGCACATGAGCTCCCCAAGGCGAAACCCTTGGACACACAAGTCCCTTATCAAGAAACTCTTGCAATTGATCCTTATGCTCTCTAAGCTCTGCCGGAGCCATCCGGTAAGGCGGTATAGAAATAGGCCTCGTGCCTGGAATCAGATCAATGCAAAACTCAATATCACGCTCTAACGGCGAACTAGGTAACTCATCAGGAAAAACATCGGGAAACTCTTGCACGATAGGAACCCGGTTCAACGACTCTACTATGGCTCCAGTATCACAAATGAAAGCCATGAATTCCCGACATCCCTGCCTCAAAAGCCGACTAGCGCTAAGGGCTCAAATCAAATTGTGAGGGGCGGCACCACGGTCCCCCTGCACAACCCGAAAAGACTCGCCCGGAAAACTAAAACTGACTGTCTTCTCACGGCAGTCCACGGACGCATAGCAAGCAGCTAACTAGTCTATGCCAAGGAGAACGTCGAAGTCCAACATATCTAGAATGATCAAGTCGACGGACGAATCACTATCTCCAATACAAACGACACATGACCGAAACACATGTCACGCAACAAAAGAATCGCCAACAGTAGTAATCACAACAAGCAGCTGATCTAGCAAACACGACTCTCGGCCCAACCTCGGCACGAAGTGCGTAGAAACATACGAATGCGTAGATCCCAGATCAAACAAAACATGTGCCTCAAAAGAACATACAGAAAGAGTACTTGAGACCACAGCATTGGACGCTTGCGCGTCCTGATGAGTCAAAGAAAATACCCGAGCCTGCCCTCTACCGGCGACTGGCTGACCTGCGTCTCTGCCACCACATCCCTATTGGAACAAAGCCGCCGCGACCCCGACCTCTCTGAACACGAGTCTGACGCGGAGCACCAACAGGCATAAGAGGCAACGCCCTATGAGGTGGAGAAGGTGGTAGGGTAACATATGGTACAGACGCCCCGCCCTCACATGGTTCAATACAATATCGAACGCGATGACACAAACTCCCGCACTGGTAACAACCAGATGAAAACTGCAGACTCTCCTGGGGATAAAAGCTAAATAACTGGCCTCGCCCTGAGTCTCCACTACCCCCAGTATCTGAACGGGATCTGTCACGGCGTCTAAACGCCTGTCTCCATGCTCATACAGCAGTACGAACCCTCTTCGGTTTCGGAGCAACCGACGTCTCGGATAGACGCTCCTCAACCAATAGGGTTGCGTCCATCATTGCTGCATACGTGTCATAATGTTGTATGCTGATAGCGAGGAACAACTGGGTAAGCAGACCTCGAACAAACCACTTTACCCTCATCTCCTCCGTAGCCACCAAATACGGAGCATACACAGACAGCTCGGTAAACTGCACGTCATACTCGGCCACCGTCATAACCTGAGTCTGGCGTAACAACTTGAAACTGTGTTCTCGATCATCCCTGACGCTCAGCTGAAGAAAACGCACAATAAACACCGTCACGAACTCAGTCCAAGTCATAGGAGAAAGACCTGCGGCTCTTCCCTTCTCTAAGGACTCGCACCACTTCTGGGCCAAAACTTCCAGACGAAAGCTCACGAACTCTACCCATCTCGCGTCGGAGCATATCAGCGAATGACATATCCTGGCCATCCGATCGATAAACGACTGGGGATCCTCAGTTGCATCAGTGCCAGTGAAAACCGGGGGCCTCAGCCTCATGAACTCCGATAACGATACGGTGATCACCTCTGTAACTGTAGGTACAACTGCCTGAACAGTAGGCACCATCGCGGCCCTAGCAACATGTGGAACAACCTCCTGTCTCTGCGCTCGAATGGCCTCAATTAATGACTCCATCATCTGGCGCAAATCCTGCATACCGGCCCCTAACATAGCCATATGGTCTGTCGACCCAATCTGCTCCTGCACAATAGGCGTACCGCCCTGGTCAGTCCTCGTCTTAGACGAGTCAACTCTGACCTCTGCCCTCACGGCTGCTCTCTACGCCCTCGTAGTCTTCGGTGGCATAAAAGATGGAAATGGAAACAGGATTCGATAAGGACACAGAAATCGAATCACAAGGATGTATACAATCACGGAAGGAATTTCAAACAATAAGTCTTAAGGTCACTTAGGCGGAGTACCGTGTCTTAAGTATGCCCCGGAACGTACACACGCTACGTTACTCTGCTTAAGCTACCTACTCCATCATACCAAGGTCATGCTACACTCCGAAAAGTAAAACCTAGGACTCTGATACCAACTATGTCACGACCCAAATTAGGCACATGACCGGCACTTAGACTACGTAACGTCAACAGGCGTAACGCAATTTAAGTAAGCCTAAAACCTGGCAATCTAAACCATTACAAGAAGCAAAAGATAGAACACTTTTAAAATCTCGATGCAAAACTTTAAGCTTAAGTTTGTTTTCATAAAAATTTCGGCAGCACCTCCTTTGTAAATGCTAGCCCCGAAACGGGTACAAAAATAAGGTATAAGTAAAGCATCCCCAAACGGGAGCAAATCTCGCCCAACAGCGGAAACAACTAGCACAACAGATATACGACGTCGTAGCGAAGAAATGAGATAAACAACATAAATAAGGGCCAGCTCACACGAGTATGACAACCAAAGTCATAAGAATATACAATATCGATGCTCACAACTCGTCTCTAAGTCAATACATGAAGGTGGTAGATGGAGAGTACTAGATACAAAAGATATACAATGTACATCATCGGATAACCGCAACCCACATAAAGCAAAAGGCCTCAAAACCGTAGCGGTATCCGCAAAAGTAGAGATTATAAGGTGCCCTGCCGTGACTACTCTGAGGTCCAGACCTGCAAAACACTGCGGCACAACGGCGGTGATTTTCCAACTCATGAATAGAAAATAACATCTTACTATAATCGCTTGTATGCACTAACAGCGATAATCTATCATATGTAATCTGATAGCATAAGTATGGCAATATGAATATGCAACTATCATGATCAAGGTACACACCAGGGTACTACATCTACATGAAACAAATGCATATCAAATAGATGTGATGTATGGGATAAAACAAGTCATCCTCACGGAATCGTCATCGTGGCAGGACTAATGTCCATCAAGACAATCAAATTCCCAAATTCCTCAAAACGGCCCTCAGATCGGCCCTCATAACCTGTAAGTCTCATGGAACCTGAGTGCCCAACATCGGCACTCAAAAATATCATGAAATACTCGTGTCCAACATCGACACGTAAATCCACATATCGTACCTGTACATCTTTCGGAACCTGAGTGTCCAACCCGACAATCGAAATCCTCGGAACCTAAATGTCCAACCTCGACACTCGTAATCCCCAAATCTATACATCTTACGGAACATAAGTGCCTAACATCGACACTCGAAATCCCCAAATCCAGAGAAACTGGGTTTTCAAAACAATACACATTTCTTGAAATATCCCCGCGGTTCCCAAATCCGGAAAATCACATGAAATCCATATCTCAATGTGTAAATCCATGTAATATGATGTATGCAACATAGAACAACAATATGTGCTTATCAAGGGAAAATCCGCTATTTAAATGCATCAAGACATTAAATATATCACGCGGTTTCCAATTATCCAAATTCAACGGAATATCATATAAGTGAACATGTAGCTATAGCAAGGTATATATGTAAGCATATAGGTATGCATGTAGGCTATATTTCTTATGCACAATCGCACGAGATCAGTGCCTCTATGTCACTAATCAATACAATATCATATATGCATATGTGGTGTGCGTATCAAGGCAATTACCGACAGTGTGTGTGTAGCATACAATAAGTGCTCTTGCAATATGGACTGTCAATAATAGTGCAATGTACGATGGGTACAGGTTCAGGCGCAACAAGTAACTATATGCAATGAAGTTCATGCACCATCTCTATATGTGCATATAAACAAGCGGCTAATATCATATCATATCTAGCCCTGACGCTTAACGACATACAGGCGATTTCCCCGTAGATGTTAAATCTACTCACCGATAGTCGCGGGCTGGGTAAATCCAATCACCTGCCTCCCTTTCTTCGCTGCGTCTGAAGTCCCCACTTGCGATCCTATTAACACAAACATAACAAGTGCAAATCTCAGAAATCGATCGATATCACGTACACACTACGTTTGACCGACGCACCAACTCCAATCCAACTCACTTGTGTTCGTCTAATGGCTAATGTTTGTGGCGACACACCAAAACCAACGCAAGTGCAGTAGCTACACAAGATCATCACCGTGTCGGATAACGTAATACGCGTACTCAAAACACTAGATTATAGTAAAGTGATCCCAGATTTTGATACACAAACAATTGGTGAATGCAGCAAGTGCCACGAGACCACATACAACTCAAGTGACCCTACGCCCAAAACCCAACACCCCAGCCCCCACTCTGGCCGCAATTTGCGGCCAGAACCAATAAATCTGCGGCCTGATGGTAAAGGAATGGTCTCATGTTTTTACGGTAGTTTTTAGATCACAACACTAGGTCACGGTGACGAGAACTTTTCCAACAAACACCTGGTTCTACAGCAGATCACAGAGACTTCAAGTTGACACTAAAAATACGATATTTGCACAAAACTAATTCTTTTGTGTTCTTAACCATAACTTTGAGGCAACACAACAAAATAAATACCTAATTATCAGTAGAGGTCATTACCTAACCATTCTTGCTCAAAAAATCAAATCTTTCCAAGCTCCAAGGCATCATAGTGGCTAAAGCAAGACTTTTGATGTGTTTAAATATGATTTTTGTGAAGTTTAGCAAGGTTTTAGTGACGGGGTAGTGAGGGTTCAGTTTGGGGTTGAGGGGATGAACAATAATTGAGAGTGAGAGAGAATGAAAGAGTGAGAGAGATGATTATGATGAGAGGTGAGTGTAGGGTGAGTCTTAGCATTACACTCACTCTCTCCCTCTCGTCATTAATGCTCACATAAATGCTCCCATGACTCACCTAACCACCTCTCTCTCTCAATCCAAACAAGATATTTCTCACAAAAATATCTAAGTCGAGGTTAAGGCAAGGTTAGATTAAGGTATGGATTGCTTAAGGTGTCATGGCCACTTAACAAGATTAACACTAACTAACCCTCACATTAACATGCACATGTGTGTGCAAGACATAACAAATAATTATAAAATATTAATTAATTGTTATAAAATGTGAGGAAACCGATTTGGAAAACTTTTACCCAAAACCCGTATTAACGCTTAATTAACACTAGCCGCATTTCTAAGGTGTTACAGGCCTCTAGGGCATACATATATCCAACAGTTTCGCAAAAGAGGTCACTCCCGGTGAAGGGATCTTTGCTCTTTCCTTATCGAATAAGGTGCTCGATATTCTACAAGGAATACCGCTATGCAAAGCAAGAACTAGTGCTACAAGTTTTTAAAACAAGTTTCTACAATATCTTTAGGTTTCTTTTTCTTTCATTAATCTCATTAATGATGTTAGTTATATGTATGCCCTAGAGGCCATTATTGTACATATGATGTATATTATAGTGGATGCTTGGACATATATAAGGAGGACTTTCTTGCTCAAAATGATAGTATGCTATCTGGTTACTCTTTATCTTAACATGTACACTTATTGTCTCTCTTTATTACATGTGGATAAAGCCCTTAGGATGAGTACATGAGTACCAGAATTATGATGTAGATCATACTAGTGGGGCAGAGGTAGTCGGCAAGTAAATCCTTCAAATGTTCCTAATCGTGGGTGTGTCGAGACAGGGCATCGATATACCAGAGTAGACTAGCGTGTACGCTTCTCGACCCATGTGATGGGCAATGGATGATCCCATATCAATTGGTGTTTGACATCAGAGATGACTGGGTGCTCAGTGGTGACTGGGTACACTGAACGGACTCGCCGAGAACTCCTACATGATATTATACCTATCGTCAGATAGCAGTTCTCTGGTGACACTGGTACAGGTCAGTCCGTCGACCCGAGATCGTCATAGAGTCTTGTGTGATTCCCACTGTGCTTTGATTTCCACCATACCACGGTCAAGAGAACGTGCAAAAAGGTGGTTTTTGAGTATAGTCCTGAGTCACATGGAGGCAATGAGCGATAGGAGGTGATTCGTCTCTCCCGGTATAGGGAATTGATGTTGCGCTGTGCTCGATTGGTTATAACAAGAAGTCCCTGGTCAGGGCTGATTTTGAGATATACTGGTATGTGTTATCAGTAGTTTCTCGACCCGTTATGGTCCTCATATCGGCACGATTTATCGGGTTACTGGGGTCTGACGTTTACCACCCCTATACAAGATATGCGACATATGAGACGAAGAGACCGGACTGTACGGTAGTGTTATAGATTGGATTTGCAGGAGTATGAGCAGGCTTCCTTGTTGATCTTCTGATCGCTCAATACCCAGGTGGCCGTTACGTTTAGCAGACAGCTTGCGGCCTGTGGGTGATTGATATGATCATCACCTACTGCCGGCGTATTGACGAGTCTTTAGAGTCCTACACAGAGGTTTCCTGGTTCAAGCGAAATGGAGTAGGAGCACATATGTTATATGTGCAGGACCGAGATTAATACGATATGTGATACCGTATTCTATTCTTGCAATTTATGTCATCGGTCGGTTATATGTACTATAGCCGGGTTATCGAATCAAGTGCTGATTTGATAAGTTGATACATATGATATTAGTCGGTTATATGTGATATAGCCGGATTATTAAATCAAGTGACGACTTAATAATCTAATGTATAACTATATATTTGATATATTAAGGTGCATTATCTAATATTAGCTCACATTAAGATTTCTTTTTCTTACTTGTTTGTGCACATAATATATATGTGATATATATTAGTGTACAATATTTTGTGTCATACTAGATGATACTTGTGACATGGGTGTATAAGACTCACACATGCTTATGATAATAACTGGGTTTTTATTTGATTAAGTAATTCAAAAATTGGATGGATTAAGTCATGGCTAGAAACTTTGTGAAGCTTGATGGATTCATTAACTTGTCCACAACTTTTGTTTTACTTAAGATATTTATAAACCTAACCATTATCCTTATTTGAGTTTAGTCTCTACATGGTTTAAGCATATGATGTTAACTCACCCATGGTTGGCATTCTCTACTTGCAATTTTCCATGGTTGCATTTCATCAACTCCTTCCTCAAGCTCACTAGCATTTGGGAGATAATGAAAATGAGTAAGAAAATTATTTCTAAAATGAGCAAAATTCCTACATCATCATCCTCTACTACTAGCTATTTAGTATAGGGTGTTTGCTTCACTAATTCCACAATTAGTGAAGAGGTAGCTTGGGTTAGTGTCTCCTCTACGTAGATCATCTTCGGCTTCGAAGACTTCTTCCAAGGTTGTTCATTTCACCAAGGGAACCCATACTAGAGTTCGGAAGATTACTACTCGCAGCGAAGGGACTACTACACGGAGCATTAGAAATGAAGGACCGGTCTACAAAGGTTGTATTTCTCCTTCACTTAGATGTAAAGTTGCATGTTGTTTCGTCGGATTTTCTAGTAAAGATTCTAGGGTTGGGGTTAGCTAGGACGTAAAATTTTTGAAATTGGCATGGACGATACCTCCCGAAACCTTGCTGCCGACCTAGGAAACCTTGCATTGGTATCAGAGCAATGCTAGAAAATTAGACGATGTTTGTTAGATTACGAAACTGAAACGACTCTGAAACTTGAAACATTGCAACCCAGTTTCTGTCGAATTTAAAAGGTCTTCAAATATTTTTAAAACAATTGCAGAATATTGTATGAGATGCAACATGAACACACAAGAAAATTTAGCCTCCCTCGCTGCAAAAATGCCTGCCACATGCATAGAAAATCCGGCTACCTCGGCCAAGTGAGGGAATTTGGGTTGAAATTTATACTGTGTTCCAGTAACTGGGTTTTGGTGTTTCAGGTGTTGTTTGTTTTTTCTATGTTTGCATGTGATGTGATCTTACAGTATAGGCAATTCGGAGTGTTTCGTATTCGTAATTCTAACATGTTTCGGGTATTCGCAAGTTGTCTAGGCGAAGTTAAAAAGTTCGAACGAATGTCAAAAACCCATTTTTCCAAGTTTAACGTATTCGGAAAATCATGCAAGTAATTCTATGGACTCTCTAGAAGAATGAAACCATAACTCGACATAATGACCATGGAACCATTTTCGAACCTTAGGCTTTGCGGAAGTTCCACGGTTCCATTAATGAGACATAGGTCTTCCTTTCTACGGTTGGTCCATAGGTGCTGTGGCATGTTCTGGGTATTTTTGAACTGTGCTCAAGTGTTGAGCTCTCGGGGAATTGTAGGACTTTGATGAGTCGATCGAAAAGTTTAACGTCCTATTGATATCATGTGATAGGATACAATACTTGGGATCCACAAGAAAACAAATTTGAATTTTATAAATCTAGTAATTTAGTCACATTTGATCGGTTGCAATGGGATTTTGATGTGATCAAAAGTCCGTCGCAATCACGTAGCGTATACGGATACTCGCCAGGTAACCTTATAAGATAGCCATACCCCATAGCCCCGACAAAGTGACTGTAGGAGAACCCCGTTGCCAAAAACATCCGTTCGGGTGCTCGCGGCCGCGGTGTTCCGCCGAAGTGCACTTCGTCGACGGCATCGGGGGTGCGGCCATCTACTAAAGTTTCCGACGAGCATTCGATCAACTGGTCGGGAGTATTGCTGAATTGCCCGACTTGATATTGAAAAGTGTTTTCGATATCGCGAGTAAAATGCAGGCTTTATAATTGTTAGGCATGCGATGTCTAAGGATTTCATTTGGTTAGGCATGAAATCCAGAATATGAGATATTTTGGGTTTATGATGTCTAAGGTGGTTGTGGATTCCAATTGTTGTAGTTTTCACTTTCTTTTCTGCCACCGTAAGTGTAATATATGGTGTATCGCCGGTTTCGTTGCTTTATGTCAACGACAATTGGGATACGCATATTTACTTACGTTGATGACATATGATGTTATGTGTTGCTGTGATATGTTATATTGGATCGTCGTGTTTAAATAGCCGGGTTTTTTTTATATGAGATGAGAGTTTTTCATTTTCAATCATGTAAAAACTTGTATGTAATATTATTTTATTGGGGCACTTTCGGGTTGAGGAAGATGTCACCGTTGATGTATATTATTTACTTTTCCGCATTAGGATAGACCCAAGGAGGGGAGCACAAATAACCGGGTTTTAGAGTCCGGTGGGAGACTATCTCGAGGCGTCGAGTCCGGGTATCCTAACTCTAGAATTGGTAGGGTTGCTTGCCGCTCTCATCGGGGTCTTGGGATGTGGGTTTGTCTATTCATCACGACTGTGGAATCCGTGTTTTATACATGCTTAATTTAAAACCCTGAAATCCTAGAATATCTAATATTTCATATGTGATTTCTGCTGCGATATTCTGTGATGTGATCACTTTATATGATGAGATAGATAGTGTATATAATATATATGATATATTATAGACATTTTCTTATGTTTTATACCCACACTGGCCCTGCCCCGCTCTGCCGTTAGATACCTAACCTAACGGTGCATGACGGGACATCGAGACGAATGCGGATGGCATAAGCGTACGTTGTTTTTATCCGTGATGCTTAGGTGACTTAAATAATGGGACTTCATTAATGAGATTAATTAAAGAAAATAAACCTAAAGATGTTGTGGTTTTCATATCAGATTTTTGCATTTTTATACCGTCCATTCTTAATCACAATGCATACAGGTAGGTAATTTTGATCCGTGTTTGCTGAATAATTGCAGGTTACAGGTTCTCAGCTCTTTACAGTGAAATTCATGAAAAGTCGCAACAAATGCGGGACTACGACCAACAACAGATGAATACTGATCTCCGCTAACCATCCGTATGATGCCGCCTACCAGTTCAAGGGACAAAATGGCAAATCATTGGTCATTTCACTGCACAAAGCACAGGGGCAGCACTAGATCCAAGACTTCAACGCGGAGCTCAATAAACAAAAGTGCACTGCTGAAAATCTAGAAGAAAACTGAAGAGATTCTGAGAAATCAAGTGTACAAAACATAAGAGAACAGCAACATGGAGAAGCCCTGAAAAGATGATCCCCCAAATCCACCAAATGGCCACGGAACCGAGGCAAAATAGGCACTTCTGCCGCGATTCCGCGGCCTCGTCTGAACAGTGTCGGTGGCAGTTGAGCAGCGTTGACTCGGCTCTCTTGGGGCAGTTTTGTAATCTCATGTTTAGCTCAGAATGTATACGAAGGGTTTCACACTCGTGCCTATAAATAGCAGAGTAAAAAGCCAAATAAAGTGTGTCTTTGTTTATTTAGATTATAGAATTAAATTTTGTTCTTCTTTATCTTTTTCTATGAAAAATTGTAGTGAGTTTATGAACGTTGATTAATAAAAAAAAAAAAAAAAAAAGAGTTCCTTTTTATCTTGCATGTTTGTCTTTTGCAATTTTTATTTGCTAATTTAGTTGTATTATTTTATCGTTGTTTTTCTTTTGTTTTCTCTTCTTCTATTTTCTTTATCCTTAATAATGATGATGCTTGAGTAAGATCCTTGCCAAGGTGAGGTCTCAAGTAGCTAGTTGTAATTTCTTCTTAACCTCATTTCTTTCTACCTTCCTTTTTGTTTTTATCTTTTTAATGGGTGGGTAATCTCTCACTTGTTAGGGCGGGAGAAGGAAAGTTTGAGAGAAGGAAATCTTTCTCACTCTTTTCTTTGCCCAACACCTTAATTCGGACTCCCTTTAATTGAACCACAATCCGCTCACTACGGCACCCTATCCTATATGATAGCGGTGATTCCATAGTTAGACCGGTTGTGGTTGACTTAACCGGAGGTTAGGGCTAAGAGCCAAGAACGGACGGATAAGGACCAAAAGGAAGAAAATAAGTCTAGAAAGCCTAGCTTATACCTGCAAGTTCCTTCCTAATCGTGCTATTCCTCGTTGTTGCCGATTACCATAACACCGATATTAAAAAGGGCATTGAAAGAAGTGAGAAATTCCTAACTCGAACTAACCTAATCCTAACCCTAACAAGTTGTTTTATCATCCATTATCTCATTGGTAGATCTTAAAACAAATCTCGACATATTTGGATTTAACTCGTTAAAACATAAAGAAAAATATTCCATCTCCCTATGGATCGACCCGTACTTAACCAGCTAGCTACTAAGCGAAACCGTCTTGATTGCGGTAATTAAAAATTTAAACATGCAGAAAATCATAACAATCAAATGGCGTTGTTGCCGGGGAGACGGTAGTTTATTTTTTTTTTGTAATTTCGGGTTAATTAAAAAATTAAAAATTAAAAAAATTGAAAATTTTTGAAACAAAACAAAAAAATCATCTTGTTATTGTTTATTAGTTTTAGTGCAAGTGTGCAGGATAGGAAGAAGGACTAGTTCGGTTCTGGAGCAAACACAGTGAACAAATCAAGAGTCAAGGGCTCTAAACAGGAAGAGGAAAATCAATTCAGCACAGGATAAAATTTTGAAGCAGTCAACTTTCTGAACAGGCGCGGAACCTCGGCAGAATCGTATGTTTGACCGCGGAACCATGGTCAACTGCTGACGTCGGCAACCAATTTTCTCTGTGAGTATTCCAATTTTCTCCTTCCCTCCAGTGAACTCCACTGAACCATATTTTTCTGCAGAATTCTTTGCGCAAATTATCTTCCCCTCTCCGATAAAATGATTTTGTGCAGGATTCTTTGCACCGCAGCCAAAATAAAGATTTTGTTGTTACTTCTTTGCATAAATAATACGGAATTTAAGGGGCTATAACACCAATTCAGATTGGGTAGGGATTTAATCACCCTTCCTAAGACCCCAAAAATCACTAAAAGCATACGCATCACCCTTGATCTTAATTAAAAAATATCTAGACTCAGTCAACTTAGGAAAGTCGTGCTCAATAGGACAGAGAAAGGTTGTGGGCATTAATTCGATTATCTAAACTTGACTTTGTGGTGGCTAGGCTAGACAAGTGCGAAAGGTAACTTTAAAAGGCCCGTCTCATGGTGATTCGTGAGCGGAACCCTCCTTTCTTCATTTGTGCTTACCTGGCCACAATTGGCTGTGAAGAGACGATTTGAGGGTCATCTCACAACTTGTCACTTTGGAACAGTTAGGAGCAATATAGTGGACTTTGAAGACCATAGCTCTATGTTTGATTCTGTATGTTTTAACTTTGATTGTTTGAAGTAAGTCCGTAAGTCCATACATATCTTTGCAAAACTCTTTCTTCAAAAAAACAAAAAAAATGAACAAAACAAAAACTTTTATGAAAACTTGCCCTTTGACGCCAGAATCTCATTTCACTCACTTTTCATCCGCATTTCTTCATTGACGTTTTCTTACCCTCACATTTTACGCTTTGACTATACTAAACTCGTTTAGTGTTTGTCCGGTTGGACTCGGGACACTACTGCCCTCATAGTCCGCGTTTCGTTTGTTGCTACCGACTACGCGATCAACTCCGACGTCGAAACTCCATCTACACCTCTTTCACATTTACCTTTTCCGGCCAAATCCGACGTTGATCAGAATTCTGTTCAAACATCTTCATCTTCACCATCATCATCATCATCACCAAATTCTTCTTCTGAGATGTCAGGATTTCCTCCTAACATCACTTTACCACCCCCGGGACTGATTCCACCTCATCTAGTTGCGAATAACCCGCAACCACCTCCTGTTGAAGAGCCACAACGAATCGCGCTCCAGGATCGTTTCTATCCCACCCGCTCCGCACTTCCTACTTGTCTTTCACTTCCGCCGGCAAATGGGGATAATTTCGAAATTAAGCCCCACTTCATCTACATGTTGCCTAAATTTCACGGGCTAGAATCCGAAGATGCCTACATCTTCATCAACAAGATCCAAAACGTCTGTGCAATGATGAAGATAACCCAAATGTCCGACGATGCTATACGGCTACGAGTCATTCCTTTCACTTTGTGTGACGTAGCTGAGAAGTGGCAGTATAGTACCGCATCGTATTCCATAAATAGTTGGGAAGAGTTTGTTAATGCTTTTCTTAAAAAATTCTACCCAAATCACAAGACCGTGAGAATACGAAATGAAATTAACTAATTTTCCCAGCTTCCTGCCGAACCTTTTTGGAAGTGCTTTGACCGATACAAAGACCATCCTATTCAGTGCCCTCATCATGGTATGGAGAGATGGCAACTTTGCCACACCTTATACGAAAAACTGAACCCAGTAACTAAGCAATTGCTGGAGACCATTTGTCAAGGCCACTTCCTATCCAAATCCGACGAGGAAGCATGGCAATTTCTCGACGATCTCGTGGAACAAATGCTTCAGTGGGAAAGCACCAGACTGACACTTCATCCACTTCTTCTATTTCTTCTGGTCCCTCTAGGGTAGGCGTTCATCAACTTGATCTCTCAATTGCATTGAAGGCAGAAATGGCAGCGATCACACGAAAACTAGAAGCAATTGAGTGAAAATTCTCATCGCCTTATCCAGCCCCTGCTCTTCCCCCTCGTACCATCTGCGCTTGTTATTCAGACCCATCACATTTGACCGAAGAGTGTCCATACAACCTACCTGTTCAAGGATAGGATCAGGTCAATGCTGCATTTCAGCAAAGACAAAGAAATGATCCATACTCCTCCACTTACAATCCTGGTTGGAAGAACCACCTCAATTTCTCCTGGAATCAGAACCAGCTACAATTCCAAGGCCACAAAAACTTCCAAAGGCCTCCTCCTCCTCAACAACAAGCTCAGCCTCAAACTCAATATCAATATCAGCAGACTTCCAACCACAACCTTTTGAAAATCCACCAAACAATTCTGTACCCAATAATTCTTTTCCTCAAAACAATTTTGTTCCGTCAAATAACGATAAGGTTTCCTCTCTAGAACGAAGTCTGGAGGCGTTTGTAAAGAAATCGACTCAATCCAATGCCAAGATCTAGTCTTTCATTCAGTCTTTGTTGCAACATACTGCTACACACGGGCAAAGCATCAAAACCATCGAAGCCCAGATTGCACAACTGAATGCGGCTTTAAGCGAGCGGGAGAAAGGGAAACTTCCATCTCAACCACTCCCAAATCTTGGTCACCCATGTAATGCACATGTTGCTCTTGAACAACAAAACTATAATGTGAGTGCCGTGACTACATTGAGATCTGGAAGGATACTGCACAACAACGTTGGTATAGATGATAACACCCCGGCCGCTTCCGCTTCTTCTTCTTCTCCTTCTTCATCTTCTGAGCCTGTTCTCCATTCTTCAAAAGGCACTTCTTCTTCTGCTACTCCGAAGGGACCCACATCTCACTCCACGAAAACTCTAGTTCTGGGATCCGTTCCAACTCCACAATCTCCTCCACAAGCATTGGACTCAACCAATTTTCAAAATGTTCCATTTCCAAAACTGTTGAGGTCCAATAAACAAAATCCACAAATGAAGAAGATTGTGGAGTTGTTTAAATAGGTTAACAATAACATTTCCCTCCTGGATGCAATCGAACAAGTCCCTTCCTACGCAAAAATCTTGAAGGACTTGTGCACTAAGAAATGGAAATCTCAGGTAACCAAGAAGGTTTTCTTAGCTAGTGCCGTGAGTGATGCTCATACCCAAGATTTACCTCAAAAAGGAAAAGACCCTGGCCGTCCTATTATTTCAATAACTATTAGGGATAAGAACATCAACTGCACACTTCTGGATCTTGGTGCTAGTGTTAACCTGCTTCCGTATTCGGTATATGAGCAATTAGGTGTAGGAGAGCTGAAACCCACACAGTGTACTCTCCAAATGGCCGACCGATCTATCACCCATCCTAGGGGTGAGCTAGTGGATCTGTTAATAAAGGTAGGGGACTTTATATTCCCCATGGATTTCATTGTTTTAGACACACAACCTGCAGCCAAGCCCCGGAATCAAATTCCGGTGATACTCGGTCGTCCATTCCTTGCGACCTCGAATGCTGTGATCAATTGTTGAAATGGTTCGATAAACCTATCTTTTGGAAATATGACAATTGAACTCAACATTTTAAGGTTGGGGAATCAGCCCTACGAACCTAATGCTCATATACTAGGCGTTAGTTCAATCCAGGAGATCGTCCATGAGGACTATGAGTTCGAGAAATTTTTGTTCGATCACAGCAATCTTGACGCCACTAGTGCATTCCTCCTTGAATCTGATACTGCTCCCGACAGTGATTATGAGTGTTTCAGTTTCTTGAACTATCTTGACTTGTCGCCACCCGAGCTTGAATCCATTGAATTTTTAGATGCGTTAGCTGAACCATCCGACTCGGTCGCTTACACTCGTTTTGAGCCTCTGTTAGAATCCTTCGAGTTCGAGACATTTTCGCCGATTTTGCCTTCAATCGTTTCACCTCCAGCGCTCGAACTTAAGCTGTTGCCTTCTCAACTCAAGTATGCTTACTTAGGTGATAACGAGACTCTCCCTATTATCATCTAGGCTTCTCTAGCTTCAGAGCAGGAGAAAGCCCTTCTGACGGTCTTGCACAGCAATCGTCAAGTTTTTGGCTGGACTAAGGCGGACATCAAGGGGATTAGTCTTCTGATCGTTAAACATCACATTCATATGATGCATGATGCCAAACCAGCTAGGGATCCACAGAGGCGACTCAATCCAGTCATGAAGGAGGCTGTGAAAAAAGAGATTGTCAAATGTCTAGATAGTGGTATCATTTACCCTATCTCTGATAGCCAGTGGGTCAGTCCGATATATGTTTTCCCCAAAAAGTCGGGCATAACGGTCATCACCAATCAGGCAAACGAGTTAATCCCTACTCGCACCCAAACTGGATGGCGAGTATGCATCGATTATAAGAAAATCAATGACGCAATGCGGAATGACCACTTTCCGCTACCATTTATTGCCAAATGCTCAAATGATTGGCGGGACACGAGTGATACTGCTTTCTGGATGGATACTCCGGCTATAACCAGATTCCCATCGCCGAAAAAGATCAGGACAAAACCACGTTCACCTGTCCTTACGGCACATTTGCATATCGCCGCATGCCCTTTGGGTTATGCAATGCACCTGCTACCTTCCAGCAGTGTATGATGGGAATTTTCTCTGACATGGTGGAAAAATTCTTGGAGATATTCATGGATGATTTCTCCACTATCGGTGATTCCTTTGACGAGTGTTTACAGCATCTCGACGCTGTCCTTACCCGATGTAAGGATAAAACCTCACTTTGAACTGGGAGAAGTGCCACTTCATGGTGCACGAAGGTATTGTCTTAGGACTTATCATCTCGCAAAATGGCATTGAGGTGGCTAAAGCTAAGATTGAGGTCATTTCCAATCTTCCTCCTCCTAGATGCGTCTGAGACATCCGAGCTTTTCTTGGCCACGCCGGTTTCTATAAACGGTTTATCAAGGATTTTAGCAAAATTGCTAGACCTTTGACACTTCTGTTGACCAAGGATACCACATTCGATTTCAACTCGAGCTGTGTGACTGCATTTGAATAACTTAAAAGCTCACTCACTTCTGCTCCCGTACTTTCTTCTCCTCACTGGACATATCCCTTTGAGATTATGTGCGATGCGTCTGACTTTACTATTGGTGCGGTCCAAGGACAGCACGTTGATAAAAGGCCGCACGTAATCTATTGTGCTAGCCGAACCCTGAACGATGCCTATCTGAATTACACAACAACCGAGAAGGAATTCGTGGCTGTTGTGTTTGCATTAGAAAAATCCAGGCCTTATTTAATCGGCTCTCGAGTCATTTTCTACATAGACCATTCTACTCTACGCCATCTTTTTGCAAAGAAGGACGCAAAATCTCGGCTGATATGTTGGATCCTCTTACTCCAAGAGTTTGACCTTATCATCAAAGACAAAACAGGATGTGAAAACATAGTGGCCGACCATATCTCAGGGCTTCCTTCTTCGCTGACGCTTTCAATTCCAATAAATGATGTTTTTCTGGATGAACAGCTCTTGACAGTATCATGCGAACCCTGGTTTGCTGATATTGTGAAGTATTTGGCAACATGATTACTACAGAATGAATGGTCAAGTCAGGACAGACTTCGATTCTTATCCCAAGTAAAGCACTTTTACTGGGATGAACCCTATCTGTTTAAATACTATCCCGACCAGATTATTTGTCGGTGTGTGCCTAATAATGAATTCAAGAGTGTGCTGTTATTTTACCACGATCAAGCGTGTGGCGGGCATTTTGGCCTAAGAAAGACAGCCAAGAAGATCATGCCATGTGGCTTCTACTAGCCACAACTCTTCAAAGATGCTTATGATTACTGCAAGACTTGCTCCCGGTGCCAACACTTGGGCCAGATATCCTGGAGAAACGAGATGTCGCTCTAACCAATCTTGGTTTTCGAGATTTTCAATGTTTGGGGGATTGATTTCATGGGCCCGTTTCCCAGCTCTTTTGGGAACCTGTATATTCTGCTAGCTGTTGATTATGTCACTAAATGGGTCGAGGCCGTGCCCAGCCGGACTAACGACAACAAGTCATTAGATTCTTTAAGGAAAACATCTTTTTCCGGTTTGAACACCCCCGTCCAATCATTAGTGAAAATGGAACACATTTCATTTATAGGACTTTCAAGGCCTTGATGCGAAAATACTCCATTAATCATAAACTATCGACGCCCTATCACCCCCAAACATTTGGGCAAGCTGAAGTGTTTAATCGGCAAATCAAACAGATTTTGGAGAAAACAGATTCCAAGAAGCGTAAGGATTGGTCTTTAAAACTCACTGATGCCCTTTGGGCATTTCGAACTGCTTATAAGACTGATCTTGGCATGTCTCCTTATCGGCTTGTTTACGGAAAGGCTTGCCACCTTCCAGTGGAAATTGAGCATCGAGCATCTTGGGCGATTAAGGAGTTGAATTTATCTCTTGATAATGCGGGCAGCCATCGGAAGCTGCAGATAAACGAATTGAACGAGCTTCAGGATGAAGTTTATGAAAACGCGGCTATCGTTAAGAACCGAACGAAGGTGTTTCACGATAAACACCTTACGCGAAAAAATTTCACACCTGGTCAACAGGTGCTTCTTTACGACACCCGGTTACATCTCCATCCCGGGAAGCTCAGATCTCACTGGAAAGGACCATATTTTGTGCAGACTGTATATCCACACGGTGCGGTGGATTTGGATAATCTAGAGGACGGTTCACTATTGAAAGTGAACGGACACAGGTTAAAACCGTTCCTCACCGCTGACCCATCGGAGGAGCTCCTGATGTTGCAGGAGCTGGTTTACTTTGACTGATCTTCCTCCGCTTACCACCAAACTTCGGTTATCCAGTCATAAACAGTGGAAACACGGTTTCAAATATGTTTGGGGGTATGTATATACCATCTTCACACTTGTAATTATAATAAAATAAAATAAAATAAATTTGGTGTATTTTTGTAAATATTCAGTTCTATTAAATAAATAAATAAATAAATAATAATACAATTTTTTTCTTTACAAAATAAATTCCTTTTTTCAAGGGGGCTTTTGTACATATAACCAAATAACCCCTAGAAAAACATCCCGACCCCTCTTCTGCATTTACAGAACCCTAAATTGTCCCTCCAACAAAACCCTAGCCGCCGCAGCAGAAAGTGCAGAGAGATCACCACTCCAGACCGTGCTTCCGCTGCCCATCAGCCTATCTGTTGGCTATAGTGCCCCCAAGGAAATTATCATAATCGCGGACTTATGATTATGATGATTGACTGAGGACCTATACCGATAAAGCAGTCTTACTCAAGATTAT
Organism: Agapanthus africanus; assembly: GCA_030015575.1. Classification (NCBI taxonomy): domain Eukaryota; kingdom Viridiplantae; phylum Streptophyta; class Magnoliopsida; order Asparagales; family Amaryllidaceae; genus Agapanthus; species Agapanthus africanus. The sequence continues at coordinate 237,539,780 of CM057346.1, forward strand.
AGTATGCTATCTGGTTTGATTTTATCATCATATACATGTTGATAGAGCCCGTAGGATTCTTGCTTGACTGCCAGCATTGTGATGGCGATCACATATGTGGGAGTTGGGGCTTATAAGAACATCCTTAAATGTCCCTAGTCGTAGCAGTATCGAGACCGGGCATCGATACTCCAGTGTAGACTAGTGTATACTGATCGAGACCCCGACGAGGGGCGATGGACAGGTCTCACAAGCCATTAGTGTTAGTTTGTTCACCTAAGATAGTATAAAGGTGCTCATTGGGTTATGAGTACACTGGACGGACTCGCCGGGAACCTGCTAGTTTGTATTATACCTATTGTCACATAGCAGTTCCCAGGTGACATGTGTACAGGTTAGTCTATCGACCTGAGATCGTCATTTGTCTCGTGTGAGTTCCCACTGTGCTTTGATTACTACCCTACCACGGCTCAAAGTAGTCGTGCAAACAGGTTTTAGTTGGGTACAGTCCCGAGCTACATGGAGGCAGTGATCGGATCGTCGGGGATTCGTCTCTCCCGGTATTAGGGGTTGATGTCGCGTTGTGTACGGATGGCCGTAACCATAAATCCGTGGCCACGGTGGACGAGAATTACCGATCCAGGATCGATAGTTTCTCAGGTGGTGATGGATTTCATACCGACACTAAATATCGCGTTGTTGGGGGTCTGACTTTATCCACCCCCTAGACTCGATATGCGATATTCTTAGATGAACAGACCGGACTGTACGGATATTGTCACTGACAGGCTCTGTAGGGGTTCAGGATGAGTTTGCTCATCGGCCTCCCTTTCGTTCAATACCAGGGTAGCCGTTACGTACAGCTAGTGCCGCAGACGTGCTTATGGTTAAACCCACTGCCAGCGTATTGACGAGTCTTTAGAGTCCCATACATAGGGTTTTCACGGTTCAGGCGATATGGTGTACATGAGATATGTTGATACATACAGATGTCCGATTAAATATGTGCACTTGCTGCGCAGACATTAATTGGACGGTTGATAATACTAGCGGCTTAGGATTAAGCTAGTTTATTAAATCAGGTTTTGATTTAATAATTTATATATGTATTTGTATATACGTATTCTAGTATTATTGTTCACTATTCGTTTTCTCTCTCGGCTATTCGTATTTTGGTACGAATACGCGTATATGTATTTCGGTATATGTACCGGGAAGTATTACGTATTTTATACGGAATAGCTTCTAGAAGATGCCACATCATTTATACGACTTTCCATTTATGGAAATTCTTTTGTTTTTATAAATGAGGTGGAATATGTGAGGTGGCATGAACATTGTTCATGGTATGGGCATGAGTCAAAGCATGTTGCAAAGCATGGCTTTGATTTATTTATTTGTAAAAAGGAAATGATTTTTTTTTGGGAATGAGAGAATGGGGGGGCAGCCACTACTTTGGGGGTAGGGTTAATTTCATTTGTGAAATTACACTTCATTGTTCGTCACTCCCTCACACTCTCATTCTCACAAAAAAACTTAGCCATTTTAGTTCTTGCAAGAGGTTCACCTCATTGATCTTCTATGCTTGTTCATTGAGAAAAACAAGTTGAGAGAAAATTGTAGTGACATTTTCATACACCCCCACTCTCCATCGCTAGCGACTTTGGAGCGTCGGTTACCTAGTTCGACGAGGTTGGAGCTTGCGCCGTTTCCCTCGGGTGGATCATCGGAGATGGAGGTAGACCGGCAACCCAACATCGTCAAAGGATCACGAGGAGCATGGAATGACGACCGAAGGACATGGATCAACTCGGTATAACGATTCTAACCTCTTCTTACTTTGTTAGTTTAGGGTTTAAGGTCGATCCGGGATTCGGTTAGCGGTAGCGCCGGTTTTAGAAATTTTTGTTCCGCATTTTGACCACGTTTCGACGGCCGGGACGCTGCCGGAACCCTACATGGTATCAGAGCCACCCTTTAAACCCCTTATTAGCTTTTTTAAACGTGCTTAAAAGATCGATCGATGGATTTTACCGAAATCACGATTTCATTTTTCAGTTTGCTGTCGTTTCTCAAAAGTGTTCAAAAAATTATTTGTAGTAGCTTAAAAATCCGTGCAGGCAATTCTAAAGGTACAGAAAAAATTTGAGCTCTTGAAGCCTCTAAAGTGACGCGGAACCGCCGCACTTAACCCCCATTGGCGGCGGATCCGTGGCCATTTAGTGGCGACGGGCTTCAAAATTTTTCCTGTAGCCCCCTTATGTGAAATTGTGATTTTTGTGATATACTGTTTTGGCCCCGGTTTCTGTGAAGTGTTGTTTTGCTATTGGGGCCAGTTTGGAACTTAGTCGATCGATTTTTTAAGTGTACGTTTAACAGTACTTACATTTCTATCTGCGACCGTGAATGTCATTTGATCGGTAAAGTCGTCTAATTGATGTATGTCATTTAGACGGGTTTGCGAACGTGACATTCACATTGATGTTCTGTAATGTACTGTGATGTTGGTTGGATCGTCGTGGTGGATAGCTATGGTGCAATGTTAGTACAGTTTTATTTCATTTGTACATTTGATATTGCGGGACGAGCGTCCGACATGTGGACTGCCGTCACTGCCAGTTTGTAGATTATTCTTTTGGGGCACGACCGGGCTGAGGTCGATGTCACCCTTGTATATTATTTTATTTTCTGTACTAGGATTACCCCGAGGTAGAGTGCCCAAATAGACAGGTTCTAGAGGGCAACTGGTCCGCATCTCAAGGCATTCAGACGGAGGGGACCTTACTTTAGAATTGGCGGCCTATTCGCCGCACTCGTAGTGGGTATAGGTGACCCAGGAGGGGTGCTCAAGTTACTGGATTCCGAGAACTTCCGGATGGCCCATTCACGTTGTTGAAGGGGGCTGCCTCACTTCTGGTTTTGGCGGGTAACATGCCGCGCTCGTAGGGGTCTAGGTTTCATTGCACATGCTATCCACACGACAGGGAACGTCGGGTCTCACTTACGGCTCAAGTGAAACTCGGGGCTCCAGATTATCCACCATTCTGTGTTGCTTCTGTGATGTTTCTGTGATGTTGCTTATATCATGCCTGGGACGAATGTTATATATTTATATATATACTAGTAGATTTTGTATATGTTTTGCACCCGCGCTAGCCCAGTCCCCGCTCTGTCGTTAGTTATGTAACCTAACGGGTGATGATGGGACCCAGTGGCGAATGCGAATGGCATATACGTACATTTTATTTTCGTTCTTTTCTGGTGTGATTAATTGATGGGACTGCGTTGATTCTTATCAATACAAGGATAAAACAAACCTGTATATGATGTTGTTGGAACTAAGTTTTTAAAAACTGATATTACAGACGTTCCCTTTTTCTTTGCAACGTGGTTTTCATTTTGGAATATCCTGCACCTCATTCAACGAGGCAAGGGCCGAGATCCCTTCATCGGGAGTGTGTAAGTCTACGGTAGCGCCCCGGCCGTCTAACAGACGCCAAATGCGGAACAAAAACTTTTTGACTGGCGCTATCGCATACTATAACCCGGATCTTCCATTAAAGCTAAACTAACAAACTACAAAGTGGGTAGAAATGTTATACCAGACGATCCGAGTCCTTCGGTCTTCGACCATCATCCCACGCTTTGTTGCGGCTGCTCCGATCTCCTGAATCTCCAGTTTTCTCGTCCAGGTGGCACCACGTCGACGGATCTTTAAACGGGCTCCCGTCTCTGAACCAAGGGAACTCGATCATCAAGTTTGCTAAAAGAGATGACCAAGATTGATTTAGAGAACGAGTAGAACACTTTGTCTCGCTTCGTCCAAAGCTACGGACGAACGGTTAATTAAGTTGCCTTTTGGAATTGGGTGAAATGAGAATTGAAAATACTAATTTCCATCAATCCGAAATCTTAATCTTTTTCCAAGCAACCATGATCCTTCTCTCAAGAGGGGCCAGCCACTTATGAAGGAGGGGGGAGGTGAGTGTAGGAACAAAGGAGGTGACCACAACATTAATGAATGAGAATATGTCATTTAGACACCTTGCATTATCATTAATGCACTAATGAATCATCTAACCTTGTCATGCTATCATTAAATGAACAATTAATGCAACCGATGAATTAACAACACCTCATCATCCTAGTCACCATCTAGAATCTTCTAGAACCACGACTCACCCTCATGACTCACCCTGGTGATGGAAAGAAAAATCCGTATTAAACCGAATGTTTAATACGGCCGATAGAAAACTGGAAACTGGCAACTTCCAAAAGCGATCCCGAAACGAATTTCAGGATAACCCCGTAACAGTATAAACATACCCGCATTTGTATTACGACCGAATACAAATGCAACCGAGACAAAGATATTATATCTACACAGTATAATACTCGGATCCGGCTTAAACCAAAGCCCACCAGTATTATCTGTCCGAAATATGACACGTGCGTAAACGCGCGTGCATTTTCTGAACCTTGCCATAAAACCATACGGCCTCTACAACGTTTTCCCCGAACATGGGAAACTGTCTTTGGGGGACTCTAATGACTCATCAACACACTGGCACTGGGTATAACCACTAGCACGTCAGAGGTACTAACTGTACGTAACGGTTGCCTATGTATTGATTGGAAGGGAAGCTGGCGAGCGAACTCATCCAGAAACCCTACTGAGCCTGACAGTGACAATATTCGTACAGTCCGGTCCATTCGTCTAAGAGTATCGCATATCGAGTCTAGGGGGTGGATAAAGTCAGACCCCTAATAACGCGATAATTCATGTCGGTATGAAGCCCATCACCTCCTGAGTAACTACTGATCCAAATCAGTAATTCTCCACTACCTCGGCCGAGGATTTCTAGTGATGGCCACCCGTGCACTGTGGGACATCAACCCCCAGTACCGGGAGAGACGGATCCCCAACGATCTGCTCACTGCCTCCATGTGGCTCGGGACTGTACCCAACTAAAACCTGTTTGCACGTCTCCTTTGAGCGTGGTAGGGTAGTAATCAAAGCACAGTGGGTACTCACACGAGATAAATGACGATCTCAGGTTGACAAACTAACCTGTATACATGTCACTAGGGAACTGCTATCTGACGATATATATAATACCAACTAGCATGTTCCCGGCGGGTCCTGTCCGGTGTACTCATAACGTGATGAGCACCTGTATACAGCTTAGGTGAACCAACTGACACCAATGGCTTGTGAGACCGGACATCGCCCCTCGTCGGGGTCTCGACTGTATACACTAGTCTACTCTGGAGTATCGATGCCCTGTCTCGAAACTCCTACGACTAGGGACACTTTAAGGATGTGCTTACAGACCCCAGCTCCCACGTATATGATCGCCATCATACTGCTGGCAGTCAAGCAAAAATCCTATGTGCTCTGTCAACATGCAATAGAGGACTAAAGCATGTAAACGATGATAAAGTTAAACTAGATAGCATACTATCATCTCGAGCAAGACTTTCATATCGGTATAGGTCCTCCCTCAATCATTGCAATCACGTATCTGCGATCCAGTAATTGACTTAGAGGGCACTATATCCAACAATCTCCCACTTGCACTTAAGGCTATTATTGCGATGTCGCATACTCATAGACTCAGTGAGTAGATCCGTCCTGATGTTTCTTTCTATATCTCTCTTAATTTCAAGTTCGTGGAGAAAGCCATCTCCCGAATCGAGTAATAAGTGTCTTAGAAAATGTCTGGATATCTGATGGGACCTGGTTCATAAGTGAACTCCAAATCCAAAATTCTTAGACTGTATTGATAACTGAACCTAATCAGTATCGCGCACCATGCCTCCCACAGTATCCTCTTGGAGCACCTAACCATAATACTGTCCCTCGTCAGAGGGAAAACTATAACTCTGACAATCACTCTGTCATCCAGGTCACCTTGGAAGCCTGGAATGATAACCGTCTCCTCAAGGAGGCTGCCATTATCAAATCCATAGAACATCCATTCATGTTCTAAAACTGCTTCCTAATGTTTCTCCAGGATTGGATTAATATAAAATTATCGCATCTAGTGCAAACACAACATCTGGTGTGGTACTTGACATCTCTCGATTCACTCAATTGCTTAAGCAAGTGATCTGCCAATCATGTACGTCCCTTTCCTCTTTAGTCTGTAAGACATCTTTAGAGAGGGTGACTCCATCATCTGCAGGTACACCACCATGCCAGGAGTCATCTATTCTAAAATACTATTAGAATATAGTTAAAGTACCCACATTGGGAAACTACCCAAATCTAGATCTAAAACCATAAATCTAGTAACCAGAATGTCAGATATTATATTCATATCCTTTCTGGAGAAACAACTGTGTGACGACCACAGTACAACCGATTGTAGTATAGGAATTTTACTTCCTACTTTGTGTATGTCATCCAAATACCAATACATCACACCCTACTACCTCCTTAACTGATCCATCCCCTATTCTGATGAAGTCAAAACCCATGACTGTCACATCAAAAATTGATGATCTTATCTCCGCTATATCTGCTCAAGTCTATAAATAGACATAAGCTGCTTGCCCACTATGCTTCCGCTGCTCCCACTGACTACAACAACCCTCTGGCAGAATAATATATACGTACACTTCTAAAGCTAGTTTAGAACGACGCTATACTTATCCTCCTGCCGGGTCTCATAGTCTGGAACAACAGTAGTGTCAAGTCTGGGTAAACAAGAACCTCCCTGTCACCTTCCTTGAGGCTACCAGAGTACCTCTCGGGTGTCTGAGGATACCCTCCATATCTGCGGAGTGGCTATTGGAATGTCAAACCTGATTGAATATATAGATCCTATTAAATTTTTCGTAATCGTTTGCGGTTCTAGAATCACTTCCAGTTCTACCATACTCCCACTACTGTTTTCTGAAAAAATCCATTTTACAAAAACTATGGCGAGTCAAGAACAATATCACTATTGATCTTCCAGATGGTAGAAAGTCAACCCTCGTCAAAGCCAGGGTCAACCCACAAACTGCCATTACAGAAACGTGCCTTGAGTTATCCAGAGTCTGGTTTTAAGCATAAGCTGGACAACTCCCCATACCTTAACATCGTTAAGATATGAACCATTCTATATTCAATATAGAAATTTTGGCACTTATTTAATTGGATCCAGATTCAAATCATGCAACTGTCTCCAGTGCATATCAACTCAATGGAGAAAGGCTAATCAGCATTGCTCAACTTAGGAATCCATCCAATTATGAGTAACCTGAAAGAGAAAAACCATTACTTGAATACCAATCACAAGAATCTACTTCTTCAATCACTTTGAAGAATCCCGATACTTGTGATATGTGGTTCTCTGCTTTATTCTTATACCCACAACTTCTCAAAACCTAGACATTGGATTTCTATGAAACACTTGACTAAAAACTAGAGAAATCATAAGTAAACAGAACATAGTACGAGGACCAACTCCTTTGTCCTGACGGACTCTGGACAACAAACAATTACTCTGTATAAGTCCACTGAGTCGAATAACTAAAAACCTGTGCATCGTAGGTTGAAAACTATACCCAGGCGATTTCCTCAAATATCACCAATTACAACGAATTCTGATATAATGAGGATGATCACCTAATTCCCAATAACTTACTCCCACTCATTATCTGTAAAACCATACAGATGTGAGAATCATACCTGGTAAATACATACCCTGGAGTAAGTATCTAATCGGGAAATCAGTTTTCCTTTAACAATGTACTGAAACATAAAAATGTTTCGTAGGGGTATCCTGGTATTCCTAGTAATGCCACTTCCATAATCCAATTCATCACTTCAACCGTATATTTTATTGCCATCTCTCCAAATCCCTTTATTTGTCTTTATTCATTACCTTTTGTACACCATCGTTAGGCTAAATGGTTTTCTTCCTTCCCTACCGTTCGGCACCAGCCTATGGTTTGGAAGAAGACTATCCAGTAAGCATAATAGGTGTATTCTCCTAATCCTAGGAGTACTCGCAACTTGAGAGAAGGTGATGATAAAAGACAACTGAATAATACATTATTCTATTTCTCCCGAACTGTGGAAAAAAGCAAAGGTGAAATAGGAGTGGCGATGAAGTACGCGGTTTGGTCTTGAATGATAACCGTCGCAATTTACTTTGCCCTCATTCCAATCCTTTTAATTTTGTCTTTAGTTATTACCTTCTGTACACCCTACTTAGGCTAATTGGTTTTCTTCATTCCCTACCTTTCGGCACCTTCCTATGGTTTGGAATAAGCCTATCCAATAAGCGTAATAGGTGTACTCTCCTAAACTAATGAGCCCTCGCAACCTGAGAGAAGGTAATAATAAAAGACAACTGAATAAACCAATTCTTTTTCTCCTGAACCTGGATCCATCCTTGATGAAATCCCTTCGGGTTCATATATAACCATACGATGGATCTATCCAATGGAAGTGGATGTCCGTAGCAATACAGGGTGTTCTGAGAAATACAAAAGGTAAAAGAAGGAGGGGCAATGACTTATGCAACTTTAGACAATTCAAAAGCCAGTATTTTAAGAAGGTTCGGTCAACTTGGTCACTGAGTCATAGTCCAGGGTCGGTCAAAGGTCGCTGCCAAAGAGAGAGAGAGAGAGAGAGAGAAAAGAAACACTTTGCGTGCACTCTAACCTAGATCAGAATGGCTATCACTTTATCTAATCAGGAAACCTCCCACTGTAATCTCAAATTCTCCTCCAAACCTGAAAGAAGAATTAGTCGGGATCACCCGAAGAGTAAACCAACTCATCAGTGAGAATCGGGATCCAACTATCATCGCATGATAACTTGATAGAAGCCACTCTAGTTATCACACTCCAGAAGGTATGCGCATGCCTGGCAAGTTTCCTGTATGTTGGGAACTCCCGATGTGATTTATGCCCCATGCTCTTATGACCTTGACTAAGGGCCAACATATCATAAGTCACATGTCAAGTTCTTCCCGTCATTATCCAGGTTGATTTGAACCCACCCGCACATGCCCTTGACTAAAGGCCAAAATGGCAGAACGACTGTCCCAAACCAACTCATCTAATTATGCAACAAATGAATACCCAGCAGCTACCAAACATTATGCCTTGACTAAGGGACAAAATACATAGCTTGAATACTACTGAATACCCAAAAGAAATGACGGAGGGCTACGACTGGTTTTTGGTGAAAAACCATTAACGTAATGAACTCGATCTCGTTGAAGGAACCTGATAGCTTTTTATAAAAATATAATGGGGAAAACCTTTTGCTAAAGAGGTCACTCCTGGTGAAGGGATCTCGGCTCTTTCCTCGTGGAATGACGTGCAGGATATTCCAACTGAATACTGTTGCGCCACGGCAGCGCCCCGGCCGTCTTACCGAGGCCAAAATGCGGAATCAAAAATTTTCCTTACTAGGAAACTGGCGCTACCGCGGACAATGAAAACTCGGATCGTTAACCATTAACCTATACTAGCTAACAAGAGATGGGAAGAGAAGTATACCAAGTGATCCGAGTCCTCCGGTCTTCTCGTCATCGTCCCGATCTCCCGCGGAAAGTCTTGTCTCCATATCGCCGCCTCCTCGCCGGAAGGGCACCACATCGCCTGCGTCTTTTACGGGCTCCTGCCTCAATACCGAGGCAACTCGGGCATGAAGCCGGCAACTCGACATGCCCAAGAATTGCTGTAGAAAGTGTAGTGTAGAGGCTATGTCTCATTTGGGGTTTATGTTGCCTTGAAGGATGGAGGAAGAGGTAAAGAAAACTGGTGCTTTCAATTTTCTAGCAAGAAGAAGATGAGATGAATAATTCCTCTCATAACCAAAATGAACTCTCTCATTCTTTTCTCTCAAGTGAACCCTCTCTCTTATAATGAGAATGATGGAGGAATGAAAATCAAAAAAACAAATACAAGAGGAAGGTGAGTGTAGGAGAAAAAGAAAGGTGACCATATCCAAAGCATCATGATAACAATCTCACATCAACACCAATCAAAGATCAAATCCTTTCTCATCACTTCTAATCTCAAAAAGGCAAGCCATCATGAAAAGCAAAGATGCTTAATCTTTCATAATGCCATAAATAAAAAGAACCCCTCCACAAATGGTTATTTGCAAACTTGCAAATAACCCCCCTCCATCGGGAAAGTCCGGCCGGGAAAGAACAAAGAAAAACCGGCCGGAACGGAATGCAAACTGGCAACTCCAGAAAACTGGTCCCGTAATAAATTACAGGAAAACCCCGATACTGTGCATACACACCCGCATCTGTATTCCTACCGGATACAAATGCAATGAGACAAAATCTACACTGTACTATACTAGGATCCGGCTTAAACCAAAGCCGGCTAGTAATATCCGTCCGATCCTGATCCGTGCAATACCGCACGTATCTGATCGAACCCGGCCATATATCCATACGGCCACTAGTACAAACCGTCCGATCCTGATCCGTGCAATACCGCACGTATCTGATCGGACCCTGCCATATCTCCATACGGCCTCTACAGCGTTTCGCCCGAAAGCTTGAGTAACTGAAAGTGTGGTGGACTCTAAAGACTCGTCAATACTATGGCTGTGGATTTAACCACTAGCACATCAGAGGTATTAGCCAATACGTGACGGGCCACCAGCTATTGACCAAAAGGGACGTCGATGAGCGAACTCATCCTGACACCCTACTGAGCCTGTCAGTGACAATATCCGTACAGTCCGGTCCGTTCGTCTATGAGCATCGCATGGCGGGCCTAGGGGTTGGTAAAAGTCAGACCCCCAAAGGCGGTACAAGTCGTGTCGGAGTGTAGCCCAGAACGCCCTGAGATACTACTGGAATACCTACCAGTAAATCTCCTGCCTCGGCCGAGGGCTTTGCGTAATGGCTTTCCTAGACACAGCGCGACCTCACCCCCAATACCGGGAGAGACGAACCCCTGAAGATCCGCTCACTGCCTCCATGTGGCTCGGGACTGTACCCAACTAAAACCTGTTTGCACGACTCCTTTGAGCCATGGTAGGGTAGTAATCAAAGCACAGTGGGAACTCACACGAGACAAATGACGATCTCAGGTCGATGAACTAACCTGTACACATGTCACCTGGGAACTGCTATCTGACGTCTGGTATAATCCCAACTAGCAGGTTCCCGGCGAGTCCTGTCCGGTGTACTCATAACCCAATGAGCACCTGTATACATCATAGGTGAACCAACTGACACCAGTGGCTTGTGAGACCGGCCACCGCTCTTCGTCGGGGTCTCGACTGTATACACTAGTCTACTAATGGAGTATCGATGCCCAGTCTCGAAACTCCCACGACTAGGGACCTTTTAAGGATGTGCTTATAGACCCCAGCTCCCACGTATATGATCGCCATCATACTGCTGGTCGTCAAGCAAGAATCCTAGGGGCTCTATCAACGTGTAATAGCGACCTGTAAGGTCACCTGAAACAGTACACGATGATAAAGGTAAACCGGATAGCATACTATCATCACGAGTAAAACTGTTCTACCGGGATAGGTCCTCCCTCAATCATTGCAATCACATGCCTGTGATCCAATAATTGACTCTGAGGGCACTATCTCCAACAATCTCCCACTTGCACTCAAGGCTAATTATTGCGATGTCGCATACTCACAGCCCGTGTGATACCGAACACCCAACTCCTCTACTAGTCAGTCGCACAAAGCCTGTTTGCGAAACTATTGCGTTCGAGGAAAAGCCTCAGTGAGTGGATCCGCTAAGATGTTTCTTTCTATATCTCTCTATATCTCAAGTTCGCGGAGAAAGCCATCTCCCGAAATGAGCAATACCTGTCTTAGAGTATGTCTGGATATCTGATGGGACCTAGCTCATAAATGAACTCCAAATCCAAACTTCTTAGACTGTATCGATAACTGAACTTAATCAGTACCCAGCGCCATGCCTCCCTCAGTATTGCCTTGGACCACCTGTCCAAAATACTGCCCCTCGTCAGAAGGAGAAACTATAACTCTGACAGCCACTCTGCCATCCATGTCACCTTGGAAGCCTGGAATGATAACCGTCTCCTAAAAGAGGCTGTCGTTATCACATCCCTAGAACACGCACTTATGTCCTAAAACTTCTTCCGATTGTTTCTCCAGGATTGGATTAATATCAACTTATTGCATCTACTGCAAGAACAACATCTGGTGTGGTACTTGACATCTTATGACTGACTCAATTGCCTAAGCAAGTGATCTGTCAACCATGCGTATCCCTCTCCCCTTTAGTCTGTAAGACACCTTTAGAGAGGGTGACTCCATTACCTGCAGGTGTACTACCGTGCCAGGAGTCGTCCATTCTAAATACTCATAGAATGCTGTCAAGGTACCCAGATTAGGAAACCACCCAAATCTAGATCTAAAACTATAGATCTAGTAACCGGAATGTCTGATATAATATCCAAGTCCTGTGTGGAGAAAACACTGTGTGACAACCAAAGTATAACCGATCGTAGTATAGGAATATCACTTCCTACTCTGTGTATGTCATCAAATACCAGGACATCACACCCTACTACCTTCTTAACAGATCCATCCCCTATTCTGATGAAGTCAAACCTATGACTTCACATCAGATATAGATGATCTATCTCCGCTATATCTGCTTTAGTCTATAAATAGACATAAGCCAACTGTCCACCAATGCTTCCGCTGCTCCCACTGACTACGACAACCCTCTGGCAGAGTCATATAGACGTACACTTCTAAAGCTAGTTTAGAACGACGCTATACTCATCCTCCTGCCGGGTCTCACAGTCTGGAACAACAGCAATGGTAAGTCTGGGTAAACAAGAACCTCCCTGCCACCGTCCTTGAGCATACCGAAGTACCTCTCGAGTGCCTGAGGTTACCCACCATATCTGCGGAGTGGCCAATGGAATGTCAAACCATATTGAATCTTTAGGTTCTTATCAAATCTTCAGTAATCGTTTGCGGTTCTGGAATCACTTCCAGTTCTACCATACTCCCACTACTGTTTTCTGAAAAAATCCATTTTTATTAAAACTGTGGCGAGTCAAGAACAATATCACCATTGATCTTCCAGATGGTAGAAAGTCAACCCTCGTCATAGCCTGGGTCAACCCACAAACAACCATTACAGAAACGTGCCTTGAGTTATCCAGAGTCTGGTTTTAAGCATAAGCCGGACAACTCCCCGTACGTTAACAATGTCAAGATATGAACTGTTCTATATCCAATATAGAAACAGAGGCACTGATTTAATTGGAACCAGATTCAAATCATGCAGCTGTCTCCAGTGCATGTCAACTAAATGGAAGGAGGCCGATCAGCGTTATTCAACTTAGGAATGTTTCCAATTATGAGTAACCTGAAAGAGAAGCAATTTCTCTTTATTATTACTATCAACTGAATACCATACACAAGTATCTACATCTTCGATCACTTTGAAGAATCCCGATACTTGCTACACCTGGTGCTCTACTCTATTCAAATACCTATGACTCCTCAAAACTTAGACCCTGTGTTTCTACGAAACACATGTCTAAGAACTAGAGAAGTTAAAAGTAAACAGAATATAGTATGAGGACCAACCCCTCTGTCCTAATGGACACTGGACAACATACAATACTCTGTATGAGTCCGCTGAGTCTAACAACTCTTTCACTGTTTGTCGTAGGTTGAAAACTGTACTTATGGTTAAGAAGAATTACACCGCTGTTTAATGCTCCTTACCTAACCATCCACTGATATAGGTAAATGTCATCGACATAATATCAAAAGGTATATCTCACTCTATAAAAATAGATGTACAGATATATCAATTTGAAATTGGTGCACAACAGCGGATATTCAAAACCAAATATTTGCCGACCGGCAAACAACCCAGGTGGCTTCCTCAAATATCACCAATTACAACGAATCCCGATATAATGAGGATGGTCACCTAATTCCCAATAACTTGCTCCCACTCATCATCTGTAAAACCATACAGATGTGAGAATCATACCTGGTAAATACATACCATGGAGTAAGTATCTAATCGGGAAATCAGTTTTTCTTTTAACATTACACAGTGAAACTGAAACATTGAAATGTTTCGGTGGGGTATCCTGGTATTCCTAGTAATGCCTTTACCATTATGCAGATTCACAACTGTAACCGTATATCTCTTTGCCATATGTCCAAATCCCTTTATATGTCTTTAGTCATTACCGTCTGCACACCCCTTTAGGCCGAATGGTTTTCTTCCTTCCCTACCGTTCGGCACCAGCCTATGGTTTGGAAGAAGACTATCCAATAAGAATAAAAGGTGTACTGTCCTAATCCTAGGAGCACTCGCAACGCGAGAGAAGGTGAAGATAAAAGACACATGAATGTACTTTATTCCTATTTCTCCTGAACTAGGATCCATCCCCGAACTAGAACAAGTTCCTTTCAAGTTCGTATATAACCATACGATGGATTATCCAATAAACTTGGGATCTTCGTAGTGATACGGAGTGTCCGGGTGAAATACAAAGGTGATTTAGGATTGGCGAAGAAATACTTGGTTCGGTCGTGAATAGCAGTCGCAATTTACTTTGCCCTCTTACTAATCCCTTGCTTTATCTTAACTTAATACCTTCTGTACACCATCGTTATGCTAATTGGTTTTCTTCATTCCCCACCGTTAGGCACCAGCCTAAGGTTTGGAAGAAGACTATCCAATTTGCGTAATAGGTGTACTACTCCTAAACCAAGGAGTACTCGCAGCCTGAGAGAAGGTAGAAGGAAAAGACAACTGAATAGTCCTATTCGTTTTCTCCAGAACCGGAAACCATCCTCGAATTCCTTCGAGTTCGTATCTAACCATACGATGGTTTTGTCCAATGGAAGTAGACGTTCGTAGTAATACGGGGTGTCCTGGAGAAAAGGGTAAAAGTAGGAGTGGCAATGAGGTTTGCAACTCTGACAATCCAAAAGCCTGTGTTAAGAAGGTTCGGTCAACTTGGTCACTGAGTCATAGTCTAGGGTCGAGTCAATGGTCGTTGCCAAAGAGAGAGAGAAAAGAAAACACTCAGCGTGCACTCTAACCTAGATCAGAATGGTTATCGCTTTATCTAATCTGGAAACCTCCCACTGTAACCTTAAATTCTTCCCCAAACCTGAAAGAAGAATTAGTCGGGGTCATCCGAAGAGTAAACCAACTCATCAGTGGGAATCGGGATCCAACTATCATCGCATGATAACATGACGGAATCCACTCACGTCACCACACTCCAGAAGGTATGCGCATATCTGGCAAGTTTCAGTTCTTTTGAAACTCCCGATGTGATTTTTACCCCTAGGACCCAAGTGACCTTGACGAATAATCAACAAATCAAAAGGTCCTAGTCAAGTTCAGCCCGTCATTATCTTGATTGCGTTAAACCCACCCGCACGACCCTTGACGAATAATCAACAAAGTCGTACGACTGTCCTAACCAATCCACATATCCATACGACAGAAAGCATTACAGAGCTACCGCACACTACGCCTCGGCGAATAGCAACGACAAACGTAGCGCGAATACTAAGCAATACTAATCTGAAATGACGGAGGGCTACGACTGGTTTTTGGCGAAAAACCTTTAACGTAATGAACTTGATATCGTTGAAGGAACTGGATAACTTTTTAGAAAATATAGTGACGAAAAACTTTACTAAAGAGGTCAGTCCCGGTGAAGGGATCTCGGCTCTTTCCCCGTAGAATGAGGTGCAGGATATTCCAACTGAATACCACGATGCAAAGCAAAAGTAATCGGCTATAGTGAAGTTAATGCCCTGACGCAAACTTCTGTCCAAGGGGTCACTCCCGGTGAAGGGATCTCGGCCCTTGCCTCATCGACTGAGGAGCAGGATATTCCAAATGAATACCACGATGCAAAACAAAAGTGAACGTCCTTGCAATAACAGCTTTTTGAAAAGTGTTCCAACAACATCAGAATAGGTTTGTTTATCTTGCATTGATCCGAATCAACGCAGTCCCATCAATTGATCACACCACAAAGAACGAAAATATACAGACGTACGTATATGCCATCCGCATTCGCCACTGGGTCCCGTCATTACCCGTTAGGTTAGCTAACTAACGACAGAGCGGGGACTGGACTAGCGCGGATGTAAAACATATACAACATCTACTAATATATATACCAATATATAATTCTCGCTCAAGGCGTGATAAAATGCAACATCACAGAAATGTACAGCATCACAGAACAATACAGATATCTGGAAGCCCCGGGTTTCACAGAGCCGCTGCTGAAACCCGACGTTCCCCTGGTCGTGTGGATAGCCTGTGCAATGAAACCCTAGACCCCTGCGGGCGCGGCAAGTTACCCGCCAAAACCTGAAGCGAGGCAGCCCCCTTCAGCAACGTGAATGGACCACCCAGCACTTCACAGAATCCGGTAACTCGGGCACCCCTCCTCGGTCAACCTGTACCCCCTACGAGTGCGGCGAATAGCCCGCCAATCCTAGAGTGATGCCCCCTCCGTCTCAATGCCATGAGATGCGGGCCCGTTGCCCTCTAGAACCCGGCTATCGGTGCACCCCTCCGCGGGGTAACCCTAGTACAGAAAGTATAATATACATACACTGGGTACATCGACCGCAACCAGGTCGTGCCCCAAAAGAATAATACAAACAGGCAGTGACGGCAGTCCACATGTCGGACGCTCGCCCCGCAATATCAAATGTACATAATACAACAGAAACTGTACTAGCATTGCATCCAGGCTATCCCCCACGACCGATCCGCAACAACACAGCATAAACATAGAACATCAACGTGAAAATCACGTTCGCAAATCCGTCTAACCGGGCTATAGCAGTTAGACAGGATTTACCGATCAAGTGATATTCACGGTCGCAGATATAATGTAAATACTGTGAAATAATGTGTTTAAAATATCCGATCGATCAAACAATTAACAAGTGGGCCCCCCAAGCAATACTGTAGCACTCACAGAAATTCTGGGCCCAAATTTAATATTCCAGAAACCCTATTTTAACCCCAGAAGCCTACTGGAAAAATTCGACAGATCGATCACTCCAATCTGCGGCGGAACCGCGGCGACAAGGGGGTTTTAGCCGCGGTTCCGCGCTCCAATTGGAAGATCATCGTCTTGAATTTCTCCAGAATTCTTAGAACTTCCAGTACATCATTCTGCAATCACCTGAAAAAATTTTCGAGCCCGGAAAAAATCGACAGAAAACTGATACATGCAAAAACGCGGTTTTTGGAATTTTGGTCGATCGGATAAGTAAAACACATTAGAACAAGCTAGGAAAGGTTAATGGCGTAGCTCTGATACCATGTTGCGCCACGGCAGCGCCCCGGCCGTCTTACCGAGGCCAAAATGCGGAATCAAAAATTTTCCTTACTTGGAAACTGGCGCTACAGCGGACAATGAAAACCCGGATCGTTAACCATTAACCTATACTAGCTAACAAGAGATGGGAAGAGAAGTATACCAAGTGATCCGAGTCCTCCGATCTTCTCGTCATCGTCCCAATCTCCCGCGGAAAGTCTTGTCTCCATATCGCCGCCTCCTCGCCGGAAGGGCACCACATCGCCTGCGTCTTTTACGGGCTCCTGCCTCAATACCGAGGCAACTCGGGAATGAAGCCGGCAACTCGACATGCCCAAGAATTGCTGTAGAAAGTGTAGTGTAGAGGCTATGTCTCATTTGGGGTTTATGTTGCCTTGAAAGATGGAGGAAGAGGTAAAGAAAATTGGTGCTTTCAATTTTCTAGCAAGAAGAAAATGAGATGAATAATTCCTCTCATAACCAAAATGAACTCTCTCATTCTTTTCTCTCAAGTGAACCCTCTCTCTTCTAATGAGAATGATGGAGGAATGAAAATCAAAAAAAACAAATACAAGCGGAAGGTGAGTGTAGGAGAAAAAGAAAGGTGACCATATCCAAAGCATCATGATAACAATCTCACATCAACACCAATCAAAGATCAAATCCTTTCTCATCACTTCTAATCTCAAAAAGGCAAGCCATCATGAAAAGCAAAGATGCTTAATCTTTCATAATGCCACAAATACAAAGAACCCCTCCACAAATGGTTATTTGCAAACTTGCAAATAACCCCCCTCCATCGGGAAAGTCCGGCCGGGAAAGAACAAAGAAAAACCGGCCGGAACGGAATGCAAACTGGCAACTCCAGAAAACTGGTCCCGTAATAAATTACAGGAAAACCCCGATACTGTGCATACACACCCGCATCTGTATTCCTACCGGATACAAATGCAATGAGACAAAATCTACACTGAACTATACTAGGATCCGGCTTAAACCAAAGCCGGCTAGTAATATCCGTCCGATCCTGATCCGTGCAATACCGCACGTATCTGATCGAACCCTGCCATATATCCATACGGCCACTAGTACAAACCGTCCGATCCTGATCCGTGCAATATCGCACGTATCTGATCGGACCCTGCCATATCTCCATACGGCCTCTACAGCGTTTCGCCCGAAAGCTTGAGTAACTGAAAGTGTGGTGGACTCTAAAGACTCGTCAATACTATGGCTGTGGATTTAACCACTAGCACGTCAGAGGTATTAGCCAATACGTGACGGGCCACCAGCTATTGACCAAAAGGGACGTCGATGAGCGAACTCATCCTGACACCCTACTGAGCCTGTCAGTGACAATATCCGTACAGTCCAGTCCGTTCGTCTATGAGCATCGCATGGCGGGCCTAGGGGTTGGTAAAAGTCAGACCCCCAAAGGCGGTACAAGTCGTGTCGGAGTGTAGCCCAGAACGCCCTGAGATACTACTGGAATACCTACCAGTAAATCTCCTGCCTCGGCCGAGGGCTTTGCGTAATGGCTCTCCTAGACACAGCGCGACCTCACCCCCAATACCGGGAAAGACGAACCCCTGAAGATCCGCTCACTGCCTCCATGTGGCTCGGGACTGTACCCAACTAAAACCTGTTTGCACGACTCCTTTGAGCCGTGGTAGGGTAGTAATCAAAGCACAGCGGGAACTCACACGAGACAAATGACGATCTCAGGTCGATGAACTAACCTGTACACATGTCACCTGGGAACTGCTATCTGGCGTCTGGTATAATCCCAACTAGCAGGTTCCCGGCGAGTCCTGTCCGGTGTACTCATAACCCAATGAGCACCTGTATACATCATAGGTGAACCAACTGACACCAGTGGCTTGTGAGACCGGCCACCGCCCCTCGTCGGGGTCTCGACTGTATACACTAGTCTACTAATGGAGTATCGATGCCCAGTATCGAAACTCCCACGACTAGGGACCTTTTAAGGATGTGCTTATAGACCCCAGCTCCCACGTATATGATCGCCATCATACTGCTGGTCGTCAAGCAAGAATCCTAGGGGCTCTATCAACGTGTAATAGCGACCTGTAAGGTCACCTGAAACAGTACATGACGATAAAGGTAAACCAGATAGCATACTATCATCACGAGTAAGACTGTTCTACCTGGATAGGTCCTCCCTCAATCATTGCAATCACGTGCCTGTGATCCAATAATTGACTCTGAGGGCACTATCTCCAACAAATACCGTGATGCAAAGCAACTTGTAATCGACTATAGTGAAGTTATTACCCTGATGCAAAATTCTGCCCAAGGGGTCACTCCCGGTGAAGGGATCTCGGCCCTTGCCTCGTCGAATGAGGTGCAGGATATTCTAACTGAATATCACTATGCAAAACAAAAGGAAATGTCTTTGTAATAACACTTTTTAAAGCTGTTCCAACAACAACAAATATAGGTTTGTTTTATCCTTGCATTGATCAGAATCAACACAGTCCCATCATTTAATCACACCAGAAAAGAACGAAAAATAAAATGTACGTATATGCCATCCGCATTCGCCACTGGGTCCCGTCATTACCCGTTAGGTTACTTAACTAACGACAGAGCGGGGACTGGACTAGCGCGGGTGTAAAACATATACAACATCTAATAGTATATATATACCAATATACAATAATCGCTCCAGGAGTGATAATATGCAACATTACAGAAAAGTAATAAGCATCACAGAACAATACAGATAATCTGGGATCCCCGGGTTTCACAGAGCCGCTACTGAAACCCGAAGTTCTCCTGGTTGTGTGGATAGCCTGTGCAATGAAACCTAGACCCGTACAGGTGTGACAAGTTACCCGCCAAAACCTGAAGCGAGGCAGCCCCTACAGCAAAGTGAATGGACCACCTAGCACTTCACGGAATCCGGTAACTTGAGCACCCTTCCTTGGGTCAACCAGTATCCCTACGAGTGCGGCGAATAGTCTACCAATTCTAGAGTGAGGCCCCTCTGCCTCTCAAAACCATGAGATACCGACCCGTTGCCCTTCAGAACCCGGCTATCCATGCACTCCATCGCGGGGTAAACCTAGTACAGAAATAAAAATATGTACAACGGGTACATCAACCTCAGCCCGGTCGTGCCCCAAAAGAATATTATACAAACAGGCAGTGACGGCAGTCCACATATTGGACGCTCGCCCCGCAATATCAAATGTACAAATAAATCCAAACCGCACTACCATTGCACACTGCTATCCACCACAACATATCCGCAACATCACAGCACAACACAGAACATCAACGCGAATGTCACGTTCGCAAATCCGTCTAAAAGAACTATAGCAATTAGACGCAATTTACCGCTCGAATGACATTCACGATCGGAGATATAATGTAAATACTGCATAACAACAAGTTTAAAATTTCGATCGACAAAACTTCCCGAAGTGGGCCCCACGTACATCTGGTGTACAGTAATAAAATATGGGCCCAAAAGAAATATTCAAAAAACCACAATTTACCCTGTAGAACATACTGTAGAAATTTGGCTCACTGTTCCCACAAACGCGCGGCGGATTCACGGCCAAACCCCGGTTCGGGCCACGGATCCGCGGCCGTTCTGTGGGATCACGTGACCAAATTTCACCAATTTGCTTAGAATTGCCTGCACAATTTTCTGTGATGCTCAAAATAATTTTTAGGCCAGATTTAAAATCGACAGAAACTTTGTACTGAAAATTGTAGTTTTCGAAAATCCGTTTGATCGATGTTTTAAACGTGTTAGCACAAGTTAGTAAAGCTTAATGGTGAGGCTCTGATACCACTGTAAGTCTACGGTAGCGTCCCGGCCGTCTAACAGACGCCAAATGCGGAACAAAAACTTTTTGACTGGCGCTGTCGCATACTATAACCCGGATCTGCCATTAAAGCTAAACTAACAAACTAAAAAGTGGGTAGAAATGTTATACCAAACGATCCGAGTCCTTCGGTCTTCAACCATCATCCCACGCTTTGTTGCGGCTGCTCCGATCTCCTGAATCTCCAGTTTCCTCGTCCAGGTGGCACCACGTCGACGGATCTTTAAACGGGTTCCCGCCTCCGAACCGAGGCAACTCGATCATCAAGTTTGCTAAAAGAGATGACCAAGATTGATTTAGAGAACGAGTAGAACACTTTGTCTCGCTTCGTCCAAAACTACGGACGAACGGTTAATTAAGTATCCTTTTGGAATCGGGTGAAATGAGAATTGAAAATACTAATTTCCATGAATCCAAAACCTTAATCTTTTTCCAAGCAACCATGATCCTTCTCTCAAGAGGGGCCGGCCATTTATGAAGGAGGGGGGAGGTGAGTGTAGGAACAAAGGAGGTCACCACAACATTAATGAATGAGAATGAGTCATTTAGACACCTTGCATTATCATTAATGCACTAATGAATCATCTAACCTAGTCATGCTATCATTAAATGAACAATTAATGCAACCGATGAATTAACAACACCTCATCATCCTAGTCACCATCTAGAATCTTCTAGAACCACGACTCACCGTCATGACTCACCCTAGTGACGGAAAGATAAATCCGTATTAAACCGAATGTTTAATACGGCCGATAGAAAACTGGAAACTGGCAACTTCCAAAAGCGATCCCGAAACGAATTTCAGGATAACCCCGTAACAGTATAAACATACCTGCATTTGTATTACGACCGAATACAAATGCAACTGAGACAAAGATATTATATCTACACAGTATAATACTCGGATCCGGCTTAAAGCAAAACACACCACTATTATCTGCCCGAAATATGACACGTGCGTAAACGCACGTGTATTTTCCGAACCTTGCCATAAAACCATACGGCCTCTACAACGTTTCGCCCGAACTTAGGAAACTGTCTGTGGGGGACTCTAATGACTCATCAACACACTGGCACTGGGTATAACCACTAGCACGTCAGAGGTACTAACTGTACGTAATGATTGCCTATGTATTGATTGGAAGGGAAGCTGACAAGCGAACTCATCCAGAAACCCTACTGAGCCTGACAGTGACAATATCCGTACAGTCCGGTCCGTTCGTCTAAGAGTATCGCATATCGAGTCTAAGAGGGTGGATAAAGTCAGACCCCTAATAACGCGATAATTCGTGTCGGTATGAAGCCCATCACCTCCTGAGAAACTACTGATCCAAATCAGTAATTCTCCAGTACCTCGACCGAGGATTTCTAGTGATGGCCACCCTTGCACTGTGCGACATCAACCCCCAATACCGGGAGAGACGAATCCCCGACGATCCGCTCATTGCTTCCATGTGGCTCGAGACTGTACCCAACTAAAACCTGTTTGCACGTCTCCTTTGAGCGTGGTAGGGTAGTAATCAAAGCACAGTGGGAACTCATACGAGACAAATGAAGATCTCAAGTTGACAAACCAACCTGTACACATGTCACCAGGGAACTGCTATCTGACGATATATATAATACCAACTAGCATGTTCCCTGCGAGTCCTGTCCGGTGTACTCATAACGTAATGAGCACCTTTATACATCTTAGGTGAACCAACTGACACCAATGGCTTTTGAGATCGACAATTGCCCCTCGTCGGGGTCTCGACTGTATACACTAGTCTACTCTGGAGTATCGATGCCCTGTCTCGAAACTCCTACGACTAGGGACACTTTAAGGATGTGCTTATAGACCCCAGCTCCCACGTATATGATCGCCATCATACTGCTGGCAGTCAAGTAAGAATCCTATGGGCTCTATCAACATGCAATAGAGAACTAAAGCATGTAAACGATGATAAAGTCATACCAGATAGCATACTATCATCTCGAGCAAGACTTTCGTATCGGTATAGGTCCTCCCTTAATCATTGCAATCACGTATCTGCGATCTAATAATTGACTTAGAGGGCACTATATCCAACAGAGTGACCCCTTGAGTAAAAGTTGGCGTCAACGTAATAACTTCAATATAGTCGTTTCCTTTTGCTTTGCATCGTGGTATTCAGTTTGGGTTATCCTGCACCCCATTTGACGGGGAAAGAGCCGAAATCCCCTCACCGGGAGTGACCTCTTTAGAAACAGTTTTCGCTACTATATATTTATAAAACCACTTGGATTCCTTCAACAATATCAAGTTCATTACGTTAAAGGTTTTTCGCCAAAAACCAGCCGTAGCCCTCCGTCACTTCCGATTTGTATTGCTTGGTATTCGTGCTACGTATGTCGTGCTTAGCCGAGGCGTAGTGTTCGGTAGCTATGTAGTGCTTTTCTATTGCATGGATATGTGATTGGTTAGGACAGTCGAACGGTCATTTTGGCTCAGTCAAGGACTCGTGCGGGTGGGTTTAATGCTATCAAGATAGTGATGGGTTGAACTTGATTAGGATCCATTGATATGTTGGCTCAGTCAAAGTCACTTGGGTCCTAGGGGTAAAAACACATATCGGGAGTTTCAAACATACAGGAAACTTGCCAGGCTTGCGCATACCTTCTGGAGTGTGGTGACTTGAGTGGCTTCCATCAAGTTATCATGCGATGATAGTTGGATCTCGATTCCCATTGATGAGTAGGATTACTCCTCGGGTGATTCCGACTAATTCTCTTTTTAGGTTTGGAGGAGAATTCGAGAAAACAGTGCGAGCCATCCAGATTAGATAAAATGATTAACCATTCTGATCTAGGTCAGAGTGCACGCTGAGTGTTTTCTTCTCTCTCTGTCTCTTTCTGGCTGCAACTATGACCCGACCATTGACTAAACCTCATGAAACCAAGTTAACCGAACCTTTCTAAAACACTTTGGCTTTTGGAATGTCAAGGTGTCGCATACATCATTGCCACTTCTATATCACCTTTGCATTTCTCCAGAACACCCCGTATTACTATGAACATCCACTTCCATTGGATAAATCCATCGTATAGTTACATACGAACTCGAAGGAACTTTTTCGATGATGGATTCTGGTTCTGGAAAGATTGAATAGGATTATTCGGTTGTCTTTTCTCTTTACCTTCTCTCAGGTTATGAGGGCTCCTAGGATTTAGAGAGGGTACATCTATTGAGCTTATTGGATAGTCTTCCTCCAGACCATTGGCAGGTGCCAAACGGTAAGGTAGGAAGAAAACCAACAACCTTAACTGTGGTGTACAGAAGGCAATAAGTAAAGACACATCAAGGGATTAGAATAATGGCAAAGGAAATTGCGATCACCGTCGTTCACGACAAAAACAAAGTATACCCCTGCCACTCCTACATCCACTTTGCTTTTCTCTAGAACACTCCGTATCACTACAGATATCCACTTCCATTGGATAAATCCATCGTATAGTTACATACGAACTCGAAGGAACTTTTTCGAGGATGGATTCTGGTTCTGGAGAGAAAAGAATAGGATTATTCAGATGTCTTTTCTCTTTACCTTCTCTCAGGTTGCGAGGGCTCCTAAGATTAGGAGAGTACACCTATTACGCATATTGGATAGTCATCTTCCAAACGTTAGGTTGGAGCCGAAGGGTAGGGAATGAATAAAACCAATTAGCGTAAAGGAGGTGTACAGAAGGTAATAAGTAAAGACA
This sequence comes from Agapanthus africanus, assembly GCA_030015575.1. NCBI lineage: Eukaryota > Viridiplantae > Streptophyta > Magnoliopsida > Asparagales > Amaryllidaceae > Agapanthus > Agapanthus africanus. The sequence continues at coordinate 237,564,667 of CM057346.1, forward strand.
TAATAAAGGGATTGCAGTGATGGCAGGTAAGTATCTGGTTACTATCGTGAATCAGGATAGTGGTAGAGGCATTACTAGGAATACCAGTTAACCCTTTTGAAACATTTTCATGTTTCAGTTTTACTGTGCGATGTTAATTGAAAACTGTTTTCCCAATAAGAATCTACCTCCAGGGTATGTATTTACCAGATCAGTTCTCACATCTGCATATTATTACGGATGGTGAGTGGGAGTAAGATATTGGGAATTGGGTGATTAGATCCTCATTATATCGGAATTCGTTGTAATTGGTAATATTTGAGGAAATCATCTGCATTTTGCCGGATGGCAAATATATGGATTTGAATATCCGTTGTTATGCACCAATTTCAAACTGATATATCTATACGTTTATTTTTATAAAGTAAGATATATCTTTTTGATATTATGTCTGTGACATTTACCTATATCGGTTGGTTATTAGGTAAGGTGCATTCAACAGCGGTGTAATCCTTCTTAACCATACTACAGTTTTTCAACCTACGACACACAGGGTATGAGTTATTGAACTCAGGGGATTTATACAAAGTATTGTATGTTGTCCAGTGTCCATTAGGACAATGGAGTTGGTACTCGTACTATATTCTGTTTACTTGTGACTTCTCCAGTTCTGGACAAGTATTTCGTTGAATGCAAAGTCCAGATATAGAGAAGTTATAGGTATAAGAATAAAATAGAGAACCATTTGTTGGAAGTATCAGGATTCCTCGATGAAGTCGAAGATGTAGATACTTGTGTTTGGTATTCCGCTGATAGTAATGGTTTTAAGAACATTCTTCTCTTTCGGGTTACTCATATGTGGATGCACTCCTAGATGAGTAATGATGATTGTCCTCTTTCCATTTGGGTGATATGCACTGGAGACAGCTGCATGATTTTGAATCTGGTTCAAATTAGATTAGTGCTTTTATTCTATATTAGATTAATATAGAATCAATTTATGTCTTAACGATGCTAAGGTATAAGGAGTTGTCCGGCTGATGCTTAAAACCAGAATCCGGATAAACTCTAGGCACGTTTCAGTAATGGCTGTTTGTGGGTTATCCCGGACTTTGACGATGGTTGACTTTCTACCATCAGGAAGATCAATATTTATATTGTTCTTAACTCGCCACAGTTTTAATAAAATGGATTTTTTCAAAAACAGAAGTAGGAGTATGGTAGAACTGGAAGTTATTCCAGAATCAAAATCGATTACTGGAAATTTAATAGAACCTAAGGATTCAATTGGATTTGACTTCCATTAGCCACTCCGCAGTTTTGGTGGGTAACCTCAGGCACCTGAGAGGTACTTCGGTCTTCTCAGAGATGGTGACAGGGAGGTTCTTGTTTACCCAGACTTGCCATTGCTGTTGTTCTAGACTATAACACCCGACAGGAGGATGAGTATAGCGTCGTTCTAAACTAGTTTTAGAAGTGTACGTGTATATGACTTTGCAAGATGTTTGTTGTAGTCAGTGAGAGCAGCGGAAGCATAATGGGCAAGTAGCTTATGTCTATTTATAGACTAAATCTGGTATAGCGGAAATAGATCATCTATTTCCGGTGTGATAGTCATAGGCTTTGACCTCATCAGAATAGGAGATGGATCTGGTAAGAAGGTGGCGGGGTGTGATGTCCGGGTATTTGGGATGACATGCACTTATAGGAAGAGATATTCCTATACTACGATCGATTATACTGTGGTTGTCACAATGTTGTTTCTCCACAAAGGATATGGATATAATATCAGGTTTTCTTGTTACTAGATCTAGGGTTTTAGATCTTGATTTGGGAAGTATCCCAATCTGGGTACTTTAACATTATTCTAACAGAATTTCGGGATGAACGACTCCTGGCATGGTGGTGTACCTGCAGGTGATGGAGTCACCCTCTCTAAAGGTGTCTGACAGACTAAAGGGGAGAGGGATCCGCATGATTAGCATATCACTTGTCTAGGCAATTGAGTTAATCATGAAATGTCAAGTACCACACCAGATGTTGTTATTGCACTAGCTGCAATAAGCAGATATATTAATCCAATCCTGGAGAAACATTAGGAAGCAGTTTATAAACATAAGTGAAAGTTCTTGGGATATGGTAACGGCAGCCTCCTTCTGGAGACGGTTATCATATCAGGCTTCTAAGGTGACCTTGATGACAGAGTGACTGTCAGAGTTATAGTTTTTCCCTCTTTTGAGGAACAGTATGTTGGACAGGTGTTCCAAGCGGATACTGAGGAAAGGAAAGTCGCAGGATACTGATTAAATTCAGTGGACGATGCAGTCTAAGTAGTTTGCTGGATTTGGAGTTCTTTTGTGAACTGGGTCCCATCAGATATCCAGACAAATTCTAAGACAGGTATTGCTCATTTCGGGAGATAGCTTTCTCCGCGAAGTTGAGATATAGAGAGATACAGAAAGAAACATTGGAGCGGATCCACTCACTGAGGTTATTTCTCGAACGCAATCATTTTCGCAAACGGGATTTACGAAACTGATTAGTAGAGAAGTTAGGTGTTCGGTATCACACGGGCTGTGAGTATGCAACATCGCAATAATTGGCCTTAAGTCCAAGTGGGAGATTGTTGGCTATAGTGCCCTCAAGGCAATTATCATAGTCGCGGACTTATGATTATGATGATTGACTGAGGACCTATACCGATAAAGTAGTCTTACTCAAGATGATAGTATACTATCTGGTTTGTCTTTATCATCATATACATGTTGATAGAGCCCGTAGGATTCTTGCTTGACTGCCAGCATTGTGATGGCGATCACATATATGGGAGCTGGGGCCTATAAGCACATCCTTAAACTTCCCTAGTCGTAGGAGTATCGAGACCGGGCATCGATACTCCAATGTAGACTAGTGTATACTGATCGAGACCCTGACGAGGGGCGGTGGCCAGGTCTCACAAGCCATTGGTGTTAGTTTGTTCACCTAAGATAGTATGCAGGTGATCATTGGGTTATGAGTACACTGGACGGACTCGCCGAGAACCTACTAGTTTGTATTATACCTATTGTCAGATAGCAGTTCCCAGGTGACATGTCTACAGGTTAGTATGTCGACCTGAGATCGTCATTTGTCTCGTGTGAGTTCCCACTGTGCTTTGATTACTACCCTACCACGGCTCAAAAGAGTCGTGCAAACAGGTTTTAGTTGGGTACAGTCCCGAGCCACATGGAGGCAGTGATTGGATCGTCAGGGATTCATCTCTCCCGGTATTGGGGGTTGATTTCGCGTTGTGTACGGATGGCCATCACCATAAATCCGTGGCCACGGTGGACGAGAATTACCGATCCAGGATTGATAGTTTCTCAGGTGGTGTTGGGTTTCATACCGACACTAAATATCGCGTTGTTGGGGGTCTACCTTTATCCACCCCCTAGACTCGATATGCGATATTCTTAGATGAATAGACCAGACTATACGGATATTGTCACTGACAGGCTCAGTAGAGGTTCGGGATGAGTTTGCTCGTCGGCCTCCCTTTCGCTCAATACCTGGGTAGCCGTTACGTACAGCTAGTGCCGCTGACATGCTTGTGGTTAAACCCACTGCCAGCATATTGACGAGTCTTTAGAGTCCCACACAGAGGGTTTTCACGGTTCAGGCGATATGGTGTACATGAGGTATGTTGATACATACAGATATCCGATTAAATTTGTGCACTTGCTGCGCAGACTTTAATTAGACGGTTGATAAAACTAGCAGCTTAGGATTAAGCCAGTTTATTAAATCATGTTTTGATTTAATAATTTATATATGTATTTGTATATACATATTCTAGTACTATTGTTCACTATTCGTTTTCTCTCTTGGCTATTTGTATTTTGGTACGAATACTTGTATATGTATTTCAGTTCATGTACCGGGAAGTATTCCGTATTTTATACGGAATAGCTTCTAGAAGACGCCACATCATTTATATGACTTTCCATTTATGGAAATTCATTTGTTTTTATTAATGAGGTGGAATAGGTGAGGTGGCATGAACATTGTTCATGGTATGGGCATGAGTCAAAGCATGTTGCAAAGCATGGCTTTGATTTGTTTATTTGTAAAAAGGAAATGATTTTTTTTGGGAATGAGAGAATGGGGGGGCGGCCACTACTTTGGGGGTGGGGTTAATTTCGTTTGTGAAATTACACTTCATTATTCGTCACTCCCTCACACTCTCATTCTCACAAAAAAACTTAGCCATTTTAGTTCATGCAAGAGGTTCACCTCATTGATCTTCTATGCTTGCTCATTGTGAAAAAACAAGTTGAGAGAAAATTATAGTGACATTTTCGTACACCCCCACGCTCCATCGCTAGCGACTTTGGAACGTCGGTTACCTCGTTCGACGAGGTTGGAGCTTGCGTCGTTTCCCTCGGGTGGATCATCGGAGATGGAGATAGACCGGCAACCAAACATCGTCAAAGGATCACGAGGAGCTTGGAATGAAGACCGAAGGAAACGGATCAAATCGGTATAACGATTCTAACCTCTTCTTAGTTTGCTAGTTTAGGGTTTAAGGTCGATCCGGGATTCGGGTAGCGTTACCACCGGTTTTAGAAATTTTTGTTCCGCATTTTGGCCGCGTTTCGACGGCCGGGGTGCTGCCGGAACCTTACACCATCTTCCGCGCAACCACCACTCTTCTACCTCTTCTCCCTCTGAAAATTTCAGAGGAGGTTTGCTTCTTTGTTCTCTCTCTCTGTAGATTTAATTTTTCTGCATTTTCTCTCTGTGATGGCACCTACACTGCAGTTTGAAAGGTATTTCTCTTAGTTGTTTGCACATAATGTTTACGGTAGCTATTTCGGCGACGAGATCCGAAAGAGTGGATGGAACTTTTTGTTATTTAACCATCCGAACGCACTCATGCTTCCTGATCTTGTTGCACGTTTCTATGAATGTATGGAGGAGGGTTGTTTGGCACAACATGGGTGTATTAGATTACTGTGGGGGGATCGGGAAATTTTAATCGATAGGGACTTCATTCACGAAGTCACCTTAATACCACGACTCCCCATTCACGATCAACCCCTCCGATTTGAGGACTACCTACCCTTAATGGAAAATGACTGTTCTAGGGAGCCTCGAAAGGGCATTCAGGTTCGCACTCGTTTTGCGAACGTTTTAACTGTGTGCCATTATGCACAAAACAATATTTTTGGATGTTCGCACAACACAACATTTTTTACACCATCCCTACACATAATGCATACATTCATGACTCGAAACCCTAGCTATGACATGTGCACTGTGTTGCTTCACTCGATTGGCGCCGGCAAACGGGGGGACCAATTATCCATGCCCGATGTTGGTGACATAACTATGTCGCCATTTCCTTCCTGTTGAGGAATTTGAATTTTACATGCATGGTGGGATTCCCATTAGACCTCTTCTTGAGGGTGTCTCCACGTCCTACACACGACTACATGATTTATGGTCGCGCACCCAGCCGATCGAGTACGTGATGGCCAAGGACCTTAGATCGAGCTCCACAGCGAGCGACGATAAGCTTACCCCTGCTGCACAACCGCGCTTAATTCGATGAACCCATAGGGGGATAGAAAGAGTGATAAGTATGCTGACTAACTTTGATCAGCGAATAACGAGACTGGAACAAGCAATGTCCACCCTTCTAGCAAGAGAGGAACGTTCACGATCAGTATCAAGGGGACGGGGGACAGATAGAGTTGAGGCTGGGACTAGTGAGGCTGCGTCTAGTAGACGCCACATGGAGCAGTGAGGACACTGCTATTAGTTAGTTTGGGGATGAGGATTGATTGTAAATAGTTATCTTTGCATTGCATCTGCATATTTTTATTTTTTGTACATATTTGTTTTTCTTTACATATTTAATTCCGTATCTTATTTTTCTGCATTGCATCTTTTTAAAAAAAATTAAATAAAAAAAAATTAAAAAAAAAATTCAAAATTTCAATACTGACCATGTTTGACTCAAGTTCAACATGACGGTTGACTAGTTAGGAAAAATTAGATTCTAAACTTAGTAAATTAAAAATCCTAAATTAACCTTTCTTAAAGTTTAGCTGTAGAAAATATATGTCCTTGTAGTTTACTTAGAAATAAGCAAATTTTGAGTTCAGTTCTTGGGCTAAGTCGAAATAAAGGAAGAGTATTGAAAGCATTATTTGAAGTGTAAGTCTGAAAAATAATTCTAAACCTTAAGTTCAAATTCTGAAAATATATACCCTACTATACGCACTTAGACACATCTTGAAACTTGGGATAGTAGAGGATACCTTGAAATAATCTTATCTAAAATCCTTAGGATGAAGGAAAATAAAATAAAAGTATAAGTGGTTAATAAAGAGATGAAAAAAATGAACACTAATTTTGTAATTGCTTAAGGCAGCATAAATAAAAAAATATAGCAAGGGTGCTTTATCACCTAGTGCCTTAGACCAACTGGTTTGGGAGTCACTCCTAAGCCTTAGTTGTTGCAAGATGAGAAATTACGCCTAAATGCGCAAGAAAATTTTGTAATCGGTCGTTTAGTACCTCAAAAAGTATTAACGGTCGCAAGAAGGATGTGTGAGCAATTTCATCTAGAATTCACCAATTAAAAAAGTATTTTGGAAGATAGACAAGAGTATGATAGCTTGAATTGAATTTCCAAGTGTGGGGGTGATAATTACACACACGTAGGGGTATATGATTGGAGTTTGGAGGAGAGATAGGAATAAAAGATAGGGCTTATATCTTCAGTAGAGATGATAAAAATTCCTGAGTTAATATTACACCTGTAACGCTTTGAAAAGTCGTTTTGGTGTTTTCCTGAAAATCGGTGAAAATTCGGTATTTTTCCGTAAACCGTCTTTTTGTTATTTTGCAGTTTAGGACTAATTATACCTAATTTGGATACGTAATTGCTTGTTTTTAGTAGCAAATGAGTTACTTATGAAATTCTGGTCGTTTAAAAATTTTCCCTAATTTTTCAATTTTTAATATTTTTTTAAGCCGGTAAGAAAATACATTAAATTAGCGATAAATACAAACTTAAATGGGCTAAATTTAAGCTTTAAAATCATGTTAATTAAAATCTAGTTGTAACCTAAATTTTTAGAAATTTATTTTAAGTTTTTACTAATTTTTATTATAGAAAACGAAATTTATTGAATTTAAGCTTAAACTTGCAATTTTTGACTTGTAGGGGGTCTTTTTGCATAAAATTTCTTTTGTAAAACCCCTCTCTCTCTTCCCTCAGCCCTAGGCCGGCCCATTTCCTGCAACCCAAGAAAAAAAAAATGCTTGCCTCTTTGACTTCATTTTTGTGTAGAAAAGAGGTGTTTTTTTAAAGATTTTGGATTTTTTTATTAGGTATGGGTCTTTACTTGTTTGGTGTAGGTTGACCAAGACTTTTCCCACACCCCACATCATCCCCCTTCCCTTGTTCTGGCCGAAAATCTGCAGCCCTCCCCCTTCATTTTTCCCCTCTCTTTTTGTTCTCAAATTCATCTCAAAAACCATCAAAAATCAACAAATCCTTCACTAATTCAACACAAAACCTTAATCCATCTCTTCTCACACCCACTTTAGTTTAAATCTTGGTGAAAGGAGGCATCTTTGGAAGCAAATTGTTCTTGCTAGATCTCTAGTTTGAGGTATAAATTCTACCTAGTTAAATTCTTTTGGTTAAGTTTCTTAAATTAAATTGTTTTAGTGTTAATTTAGTGTTAGTTTCTAATCTAGTTTTTAAAGGTTTATGGTTAGAGTTAAACTAGGATTTTTAGAAACCATTATTTAGTTAATTAAAGCTAATTAGCTATCTAGTTGTTTACTAAACCAATCTTTAAGGTTGCTTTGCTTAAGTGGCTTGATGTTATGCTAATCCAAGTTAATCTTGTGTGATATTTTCATTAAGATTGCTAATTACTAAAAATCAAGAGAAGGGTTGGTTGTAGAAAATATGCTTTGAAGCATAGTTAATGGTTTAAAATTAGTGTAGTGGCTATCTAGTGGGTTAGTTTGGATTGTTGTGTTGGATTGTGTTAACTTTGTCGCTAATTGTCGATGTTTGCACCAAATTGCAAATTTCTAGCTTACTAGTTTTGTTATAAAAATATTGTGATGAATTATTTTGATATCTTGATGATTGTTTTGGCTTATCCTATGACATTTAGGATGTGCGAGTGCGGATTTTTGAGTGATCGGGTTTTAGTTTTGCCGGGCGACCAAATCGACGTTTTAGTTAGTTTTTGCGATTTTCGCGTGCGTTCCGCGCACCTGTGCACGTTGTACCTAGCTTGTGAACGTTAGTATCATCGTTTGGGTTTTGCGTCGTTCTTGATATTTAAGCTTATGCTTGGTATTGATGTAAATTCCAGGTTCCGTCGCGGAGACGTCAGACGCGGCACGAAAGGGAAAAGCGGTGATTGGGCATGACTAGCTAGGGATTCCGGTGAGTAGATGTAACATCTATGGGGGACTATCGTTGGATGGCGCAAGTCGCCCGATAGTTTTAGTAGCTTAAAAGATTCTTAGTAATGTTAGTAATTAGGCATGTAATACTTGTATGATTATTTTGAAAGGTTCCTAGGCACTCTAGTGGGTTCTCACAAGGCATCGAACATGCCAAATTAAAATTTTTAGTGCCGAGAAACCCTAGACTACGGATCTTTAACTAGATGTTTAGGCGAAATAGAAAGCTAGTTAACAGTTAACTACTATGATACGGATATACAACCTTTGTAGATCCGGATTTCCACCTCCACGGCTCCGCAACGTCATGTCCTCGCTGTCCATCATGAATCCTCGACTCGATCATCGGCTTCATCGGGAAAGCAAGCGGAATAGCTCGTCGGCTTTGTGTCAAAGACGATCTACGTCGAGGTTGCACAAACTCAAGCTCCGACTTCACAAACTTGTGAAACTTGTGAAGTAAACACCCAAAACAACTTGGCAAGAGGTAGAGGGTGAAGAAATAGGAGGTGGGTTCACTTTGGATTTGGATTTAACTCACTAAAGCTCAAGTTGCCATTGGAGTAGCAAGCTTGAAGAAGAAGAAGAAGATGAGCTCTAGAAAAATTATGATAAGTATTATATTAAAAATAAATATAAAACAAATACTTATCATAACTTGAACTAGGGTTAAGTGTAGAGAATTAACCATGGTCACTTTGATGGGTTAGGGTTAAGCATGAAGATAAGGATGGTTAGCAAAGTCAAAGCTTCATGAAGCTTTAACAAAATGACAAAGAAAGCCACCATACTCATCTTATTCTTTTCCAAATAAATAAATAAACAAATAAATAAATAAATGAAAATGCAAAACCCTAATTATCATATTAACCATGGATTAATTTTATACACTTAACTAAATGATCAAGTATCATCAAACATGATACATAAAAGTGCACGAAAGTATATCACATATACAATGTGCAATCCAAGTGAGAAAAATCCGTTTAAAGTGAACCAATACTAGTTAATGCAAAGTAATATATCAAATATATAATTATACATTAAATCATTAAATCAACACTTGATTCAATGATCCGGTTATATCGCATACAACCGACTAGTATGCAATGCATCGATTTATCGAATCAATGATTCGATAACTAGGTCATATCGAATATAACCAATCGAAACACATATCGCGAGAATGAAGTGCGGTATCACATACACGCATTATTCTCGGTCCTGCACATATCTCATATGCGCTCCTATTTCGTTTTGCTTGAGCCAGGAAACCTCTGTGTAGGACTCTAAAGACTCGTCAATACGCCGGTAGCAGATGATGATCATATCAAGCACCCACAAGCCGCAAGCGGTCTGCTAAACGTAACGGCCACCCGGGTATTGAGCGATCAGAAGATCGACGAGCTAGCCCGCTCACACTCCTGCGAATCCGACCAGTAACACTTACCATACAGTCAAGTCTCTTCGTCAGATACGTCGCATATCAAGTCTAGGGGTGGTATACGTCAGACCCCAATAACCCGATAAGTCATGCTGATATGAGGCTCGTAACGGGTCGAGAAACTACTGGTAACACTTACCAGCAAATCTCTGATCAGCCCTGGCCAGGGACTTACCTGTTACGGCCAATCGAGCACAGCGCAACATCAACTCCCAATACCGGGAGAGACGAAACCCCTCCTATCGCTCATTGCCTCCATGTGACTCAGGACTGTACCCAAAGACCACCGTTTTGCACGCCCTCATGGACGTGGTAAGGTGGAGATCAAAGCACAGTGGGAATCACACAAGACTCTATGACGATCTCGGGTCTACAGACTAACCTGTACAAGTGTCACCTGAGAACTGCCATCTGACGTGAGGTATAATACCATCTGGGAGTTCTCGGCGAGTCCGTCCAGTGTACCCAGTTTCCACTGAGCACCCGTATACCATCTCTGATGTCAAACACCAATGGATATGGGATCATCCATCGCCCATCACATGGGTCGAGAAGCGTATACGCTAGTCTACTCTGGTATGTCGATGCCCCGTCTCGAGATACCCACGACTAGGGACCTTGAAGGATGTACTTATGGACTACCATGTTCCCACTAGTATGATCTGCATCATAGTCTAGGTAGTCAAGTACAAATCCTAAGGGCTTTACCAACATGTAACTATAAGACAGTATAAAGAGACTAGTGTACATGTTAAGATAAATGGCAACCAGATAGCATACTATCATGTCGAGCAAGAAAGTCATCTCTATATATGTCCAAGCATCCAATATAATATACATCATCTGTACAATACTGGCCTCTAGGGCATACATACAACTAACAATCTCCCACTTGCACTAGGGCCAGCTGCTGTAGTATCTCATACCGAGCATCCCGAAGAGTCTCTCAAACTGTATCTGGGGAATGGCCTTCGTGAGTGGATCCGCCGTGTTGTTCTTCGTGTCAACTCTCCTGACCTCGATCTCCCGGCGATCAACTATCTCCCGGATCAGGTGATACCGCCTCAGAATATGCCTGGACCGTTGATGGGACCTGGGTTCCTTGGCCAAAGCCACCGCTCCATTGTTATCGCAATACAAAGGTATTGGATGCTCAATGGATGGAACCACTCCAAGTTCAGTAATGAACTTCTTGATCCAGACAGCCTCTTTAGCAGCATCGTTGGCAGCGATGTATTCAGCCTCCATCGTCGAGTCTGCCACGGTTTCCTGCTTGGAACTCTTCCAGCTAACCGCCCCTCCGTAAAGGGTAAAGACAAAACCCGACTGCGACTTAGAGTCGTCCTTATCACTCTGGAAGCTCGAATCGGTAAAGGACTCCACTTGGAGTTCTCCGTTACCATACACCAAGAACATATCTCTAGTCCTTCGCAAGTACTTGAGAATGCTCTTCACAGCTGTCCAGTGACTCTCTCCAGGATCAGCTTGATACCTGCTCACTACACTTAGTGAGTATGCTACATCGGGTCTGGTACATAGCATCGCATACATGATAGAGCCTACTGCCGAAGCATAGGGTATCCCTTGCATGCGAGCTCTCTCCAAATCAGTCTTGGGAGACATCTCTTTGGAGAGAGTGACTCCAGAGATCGTGGGTAAGTTCCCACGCTTGGACTCTTCCATACTAAACCTCTTTAGTATGGTGTCAATGTACCTGGATTGGGACAATCCCAAAATCCGTTTGGATCTATCTCTATAGATCCTGATCCCCAATATGCAGGAGGCATCACCAAGATCTTTCATTGAGAATCTTTGTGATAAGAAGAGCTTGACCGATTGCAGCATAGGAATATCATTTCCTATCAAGAGTATGTCGTCCACGTACAATACGAGGAAGACAACCTTACTCTCTGCCACCTTCTTGTAGATACAAGGTTCATCTGGATTTTTGACGAAATCAAACTCTTTGATAACGACGTCAAAGCAGATGTTCCAACTCCGCGATGCTTGCTTTAATCCATAAATGGATTTAAGCAGCTTGCACACCTTCCCGCTGCTCCCACTGTCTACGAAGCCCTCTGGCTGAGTCATGTACACGCACTCTTCTAAATCACCATTTAGAAAGGCGGTCTTAACATCCATTTGCCAGATTTCGTAGTCATGAAAGGCAGCAATGGCAAGCATGATTCGGATGGATTTAAGCATAGCCACTGGAGAAAAGGTTTCGTCATAGTCCACACCTGGTCTTTGACGAAAACCCTTTGCTACAAGTCTAGCTTTGAAAGTCTCCACTTTCCCATCTACACCAAGTTTCTTCTTAAAGATCCACTTGCTCCCAATGGGTTTTACCCCTTCAGGAGCAACTTCCAAAGTCCATACTTTGTTGGTGTACATGGAATCCATCTCGGACCGCATAGCATCCAGCCATTTCACTGAGTCCCCACTAGTGATGGCCTGCTCGAAGCTAGTTGGGTCATCATCCTCCATGATGCAATCCTCACTGCCACCATCAATGAGAAAACCGTAGTATCTCTCAGGTTGGCGAGGAACCCTACTAGATCGGCGGAGTGGCTGGGGTTCATTGGGAACTTCGGAATCCTCGGGTTCAACCAAATCTTCTGTTGTTGTCTGTGTCGCTGGAACCTCTTCCAATTCTACCTCAATGCCACTTATCTGTTTCATAAGAAAACCTTTTTCTAAGAAAGTGGCATGTCGAGAAACAAACACCTTTTGTTCCTCGGGGTGGTAGAAGATATACCCTTGTGAATTTTTGGGATATCCTACAAACTTACATAAGACAGATCTTGCCTCGAGTTTGTCCGGATTTTGTCTTTTGACATAGGCTGGACAACCCCATATCTTAATGTAATTAAGATGTGGTCTCTTCCCTTTCCATATCTCATATGGAGTGGTAGGCACTGATTTGGTAGGAACTCTATTCAATAGGTCCATGGCTGTCTCAAGCGCATGTCCCCAGAAGGAAATAGGTAACTCAGCTGCACTCATCATTGAGCGCACCATATCTAATAGGGTGCGGTTTCTCCGTTCAGATACACCGTTGTGCTGTGGTGTATATGGAGGAGTCAGCTGAGAGAGAATCCCATTCTCTTTTAGGAAGCCCAGGAATTCATTGCTCAAGTATTCACCTCCTCGATCAGATCGAAGGATTTTAATACTTTTTTCGGTTTGGTTCTCAACTTCTTGTTTATATTCCCTAAATTTCTCAAAAGCTTCTGATTTGTGTTTCATCAGGAACACATACCCGAACCTAGAGAGATCGTCAGTGAATGTAATGAAGTATGAAGAACCATCCCTGGCATGTGTAGACATGGGACCGCATACATCACTATGTATTAGTCCTAAGAGTTCGGTAACTCTTTCTCCGTGTCCCGTAAACGGAGTCTTGGTCATCTTGCCTTTGAGACATGACTGGCAAGTGTCATAGGATGAAAATTCAAACGGATTTAAATATCCATCTTTATGCAACTTAGCTAGTCGTGTCGCATTGATGTGACCCAGTCTACAATGCCATAAGAAGGATTCATTGAGTTCAGAACTCTTCCTCTTGTGTGTGTTTGTTATACTCAGAACTGTTGATTGATTTAGAACATAAATGCCATTGCACAACGTGCCTGATCCAACCAACTTTTGGTTACGGAAAATGTTCATAACATTGTCCTGTAATACAAAATTATATCCCTCTTTACTTAATAAAGAAACCGATATAATGTTGCATATCAGGTTCGGCATGTAATAGCATTCGTTCAGAACCAATGTATTACCAGTTGGTAATACAAGGTGATATTCCCCGACAGTCTTAGCTGCAACAATTGCGCCATTTCCAACTCTTATGTCTTTATCACCTTCTCCAAGTTCTCTACCTTTCCTAAGCCCATGTAACTGATTACATATATGGGATCCTGACCCGGTATCCAATACCCAGGACGTAGAGCAAATGGAGAAACAGTTCTCAGTAACGAACACACCCGAAGAAAATGCATCATCATGTACTTTCTTCATTCGGGTGGCATGGGAATCCTGGTATTCCCCTATATCCTGTTCAGTCCTATAACTCTTATAGGAAAGAACGGAACCAACGTTCCCCAGCACAGTATAACATGCGGGTTCGGTCAATACATCCATTTTATTATCTTTATTAAGGCATGAAATGGTCGCTACCTGGAGAGAGAGAGAAGAAAACACTTTAGCGTATGCTCGTGCAAGATCAGATTGGTTATTATCTTATCTAATCAGGATGGCTCCCACTGCTTTTTATCAAATCTTCCTCCAAACCCTAAAAGGAAAGACTAGCCGGGATTAATTACACACTACAAGTTCGCCAATCTTTCAGCCAGGCCAGTGTCGGTACTTTGAGGGAGGTCCCCCGTGCTTTCGCACGAACCTAATTACTGTAAACCTCGTTTTCCCAGAGGCGTAACCTCGTTAACACCTTTCTAGACACCTACTTGATCGGCCAATTGTAATGTATAAAACTCTCCCAGGAGTAACTCTTACTCGCAGCGGGTATCGGGATCCAACTATCTCATAGAAGGTATGCAATCTCATTGCAAATTTCAACACTTGAAATTCCCGATAATATTTTGCCCCTAGCTCGCTATGACCTTGACGCATGCCAAACAACCCATAGTCTGCTAGTCAAGTTCAACCCGTCATTTCTTGATTGAATTAAACCCACCCGCACGACCCTTGACGCATGCCAAACAACGCCGTACGAATACCCTAATCCAATCGCATCATATGCTGGCAGATAAGCACTAGTTAGCTACCGTACACTACGCCTTGACGCATGCCAAACAACCGCAGCACGAATACTAACTAATACTTATCTGAAATGACGGAGGGCTACGCAGGTTTTCATAAAACCATAAGCGTAATGAACTTGATATCGTTGTAGAATCAAATGATGTTTTGAAATGGAGTGATTTTGAGGCTTTTCTAGTTTTGCTAAAGGAGTCACTCCCGGTGAAGGGATCTCGGTCCTTTCCTCGTCGAATGAGGTGCGGGATATATCATATATATCGCTATGCAAAGCAAAATCGCAAAAGCAGTCAAAAGCAAACCGAATGTGTAGCATCTGCCAGTTATTGCTAAAGGAGTCACTCCCGGTTAAGGGATCTCGGTCCTTTCCTCGTCGAATGAGGTGCGGGATATATCATATATATCGCTGTGCAAAGCAAAAACTGTAGCTACCTGTTTTATTTTAAAATTCGATTCTACAACATCTTAGGTTTCTTATCTTTCATTAATCACATTAATGAAGTCCCATCATTTAATACCTAAACATCACAGATAGATATAACGTACACTTATGCCATCCGCATTCGCCTCGATGTCCCCTCGTGCACCGTTAGGTTAGGTAACTAACGACAGAGCAGGGCAGGGCTAGCGCGGGTGTAAAACATAAGTAACGTCTATATAATATATCATATATACTATATAATATATCCATCACAGAATCACAACACAGATATCGCAGCAGAATAAACATATGAAATATTGGATATACTAGGACGTCCGTGTTTTCAATACGAGCCAGTATAAAACACGGATTCCACGGTCGTGATGAATAGCCAATCCCACACCCCCAGACCCCTACGAAAGCGGCAAGCAACCCTACCAATTCTAGGGTTAGGAGACCCGGACTCGACTCCTCGAGTTGGTCTCCCACTGGACCCCAGAACCCGGTTACTTGTGCTCCCCTCCTTGGGTCTATCCTAGTGCAGAAAAGTAAATAATATACAAAGGGTGACAACTCCCGCATCCTGGAAGTGCCCCGAATAAAAGAATATTACATACAAGTTTTTACATGAATGAAAATGAAAAACACTCATCTCACATAAAAACCCCCGGCTATTCGAATACGACGATCCAATATAACATATCCAGCAACACATAACATCACATGTCATCAACGTAAGTAAGTATGCATACCCCAATTGTCGTTGACGTATAGCAACGAAACCGGCGATATGAACATACTACACTTACGGTCACAGAAAAGAAAGTGTAAAACTACAACAATTGGAATCCGCAATCTCTTTAGACATCACATGCCTAACAGTTATAAATCCCGCATTTTAGTCCCATCATCGAAAACTCTTTTCGATATCTTGTGAAACTAAACTGCTAGATCTATAACATTCATCCAGTTATCTCATAACCTTTTGTGAATTCCAATTATTGTATCCAATTCCGGATAAATAGAATATATCAAACTTTCCGATCGAACTTTCGAACACCCAAGTTTTCCCGACACCGATCAACACATGAAATAGGTTCAAAGACATTCACTTCATACCTCAGTACCAACGGTCCAGCCGTAGAAGGGTCAAGCCAACGCCTCACATGTGGCACGCCGTACTGCCCCAAACCCGAAGGTTCAAAGGGCAGTTCAAGACGGTCACATAATCGAGTTAAGGTTTGTGTCTTCTAGAGGGACCATCGCGTTACTTGCACTACTTAGAACGTCTTTTAACCACACAATAATCCAACACTTGGATATTCCGGCAGGGGAAAACCTGGGTATTTATATCCGGTCGAACTCTTTAACATATTCTACAATTATCTGGAAAAACACAAAAGACGAAATTTGATAATCCGATCGAAATACTGATTCCCAATAGTACCCCAAAATACTCTTCTGTAAAGTCACAATAAAAATATCCCAGAAAACATAGCATTATATTACAAGAGTTACTGTGCAGAAAATATTAAACAAGGCTACAGTAATGCCGCGGAAGCGCCGCACATGCCTAGCATGTGCCGCGCTTGCGCGGTGTAAAAGTCGAATTAGCCCCTCGTATTTCACAGTAATTCTAATAACACCCTGCTTGATTTTCTACATATTTTTAATTGACAAAAATCCGATTTTTTAGAAAAAGTCCAGAGAGCATTTTACGGTTTTGGATTTCGGTTCGATCGGGTTTCAAACGTCGTCGGGACTTCGCCTAAGGCTCTAGCTTGGCTCTGATACCAGTGAAAGGTTCCTAGGCACTCTAGTGGGTTCTCACAAGGCATCGAACATGCCAAATTAAAATTTTTAGTGCCGAGAAACCCTAGACTACGGATCTTTAACTAGATGTTTAGGCGAAATAGAAAGCTAGTTAACAGTTAACTACTATGATACGGATATACAACCTTTGTAGATCCGGATTTCCACCTCCACGGCTCCGCAACGTCATGTCCTCGCTGTCCATCATGAATCCTCGACTCGATCATCGGCTTCATCGGGAAAGCAAGCGGAATAGCTCGTCGGCTTTGTGTCAAAGACGATCTACGTCGAGGTTGCACAAACTCAAGCTCCGACTTCACAAACTTGTGAAACTTGTGAAGTAAACACCCAAAACAACTTGGCAAGAGGTAGAGGGTGAAGAAATAGGAGGTGGGTTCACTTTGGATTTGGATTTAACTCACTAAAGCTCAAGTTGCCATTGGAGTAGCAAGCTTGAAGAAGAAGAAGAAGATGAGCTCTAGAAAAATTATGATAAGTATTATATTAAAAATAAATATAAAACAAATACTTATCATAACTTGAACTAGGGTTAAGTGTAGAGAATTAACCATGGTCACTTTGATGGGTTAGGGTTAAGCATGAAGATAAGGATGGTTAGCAAAGTCAAAGCTTCATGAAGCTTTAACAAAATGACAAAGAAAGCCACCATACTCATCTTATTCTTTTCCAAATAAATAAATAAACAAATAAATAAATAAATGAAAATGCAAAACCCTAATTATCATATTAACCATGGATTAATTTTATACACTTAACTAAATGATCAAGTATCATCAAACATGATACATAAAAGTGCACGAAAGTATATCACATATACAATGTGCAATCCAAGTGAGAAAAATCCGTTTAAAGTGAACCAATACTAGTTAATGCAAAGTAATATATCAAATATATAATTATACATTAAATCATTAAATCAACACTTGATTCAATGATCCGGTTATATCGCATACAACCGACTAGTATGCAATGCATCGATTTATCGAATCAATGATTCGATAACTAGGTCATATCGAATATAACCAATCGAAACACATATCGCGAGAATGAAGTGCGGTATCACATACACGCATTATTCTCGGTCCTGCACATATCTCATATGCGCTCCTATTTCGTTTTGCTTGAGCCAGGAAACCTCTGTGTAGGACTCTAAAGACTCGTCAATACGCCGGTAGCAGATGATGATCATATCAAGCACCCACAAGCCGCAAGCGGTCTGCTAAACGTAACGGCCACCCGGGTATTGAGCGATCAGAAGATCGACGAGCTAGCCCGCTCACACTCCTGCGAATCCGACCAGTAACACTTACCATACAGTCAAGTCTCTTCGTCAGATACGTCGCATATCAAGTCTAGGGGTGGTATACGTCAGACCCCAATAACCCGATAAGTCATGCTGATATGAGGCTCGTAACGGGTCGAGAAACTACTGGTAACACTTACCAGCAAATCTCTGATCAGCCCTGGCCAGGGACTTACCTGTTACGGCCAATCGAGCACAGCGCAACATCAACTCCCAATACCGGGAGAGACGAAACCCCTCCTATCGCTCATTGCCTCCATGTGACTCGGGACTGTACCCAAAGACCACCGTTTTGCACGCCCTCATGGACGTGGTAAGGTGGAGATCAAAGCACAGTGGGAATCACACAAGACTCTATGACGATCTCGGGTCTACAGACTAACCTGTACAAGTGTCACCTGAGAACTGCCATCTGACGTGAGGTATAATACCATCTGGGAGTTCTCGGCGAGTCCGTCCAGTGTACCCAGTTTCCACTGAGCACCCGTATACCATCTCTGATGTCAAACACCAATGGATATGGGATCATCCATCGCCCATCACATGGGTCGAGAAGCGTATACGCTAGTCTACTCTGGTATGTCGATGCCCCGTCTCGAGATACCCACGACTAGGGACCTTGAAGGATGTACTTATGGACTACCATGTTCCCACTAGTATGATCTGCATCATAGTCTAGGTAGTCAAGTACAAATCCTAAGGGCTTTACCAACATGTAACTATAAGACAGTATAAAGAGACTAGTGTACATGTTAAGATAAATGGCAACCAGATAGCATACTATCATGTCGAGCAAGAAAGTCATCTCTATATATGTCCAAGCATCCAATATAATATACATCATCTGTACAATACTGGCCTCTAGGGCATACATACAACTAACATATTTGCTACATTCATGCCTTATATTGACATACATATGCGAAACCATTTTATAGGACACCTGCACCATTGCCAGGGTTTTTATATGCAGCACGAGCACTATTCATGCTTACACACACACCCTGGTAATTGCCATGCCACCACACTAGATAACCTTTAAATTGAAACCTTTTACTATAATTGATACTTAAACTCGCGCTATTGCTTTAATTTCTTAAAATGAAATCGTAGGATTGCAATTCATGTGCATGTACTTCATCATATTATTTGTTCATGCCTAATCTATTAATCACACATCGCAACTTGATTATTGATACCATATGCATTCATTATCATTGACATATGCACTTATGAGGATTTCTTGAGATTTTATGATATTTCTGGATTTCGGGGGAAAGCCGCAAAATTTCTAAACTTATTATATTTTTAAAATATGTAAATTGCGGTTTTCTAGTGATGTAAGTGTCGTCCACCATGAGTTTGCTATGGTTTTCGAGATCCGTGTCGAGGAGTGGAGGAACCGTCACGGGTACATGGTGGGCCCGGTAAGGTACCCCGGGGCAAGAGGAATGTGGTGTTGACGTTGAGCCTGGCAGGGGACGGATTACCTACCGGTGACTGTTCGGGACGGCGGATATCCAGAGGATACCGACCGTGGCCGCGAGATGATGAGATATTGATATTTGAGAAGGGTCAGCCGGACGGCTGAGGCCAGAAATACATTGATATGAGATTTGAGACAGTTTTGAGGTGTCGATGCTGGACACAGATTCTTGTGGATTCTATGGGTATTGTGCTGGTATTTCAAAAGAGATTCCTAAAGGAAAAACATGATTCTTATACTTACACATTCAGATCATGAGTTGATTCGCATTGCATTCATACCTGCTAGTATATTCATATTGCATACATACCTGCTATTATGTCCTGCCTTACCTGTATTTGAGATGCTAGGATGCTTGTGTGCATGCATTCGATAGCCTGTGTAGATGTTATTTATTACTCACGAGTTGGCAACTCACCCCCGTTGTGCCACAGGCTTTTTCAGGTCCGCTCTGTCAGTACACTAGCGGCGGGCGCACTTGCTTCTTTTGCCTGGACTCGAGGTTTTGCTCTTAGGTGGGTTATATTATTATTTTTGCACCCCTTGTATATTCTTTGTATCTAGTGTACTCCATCTACTGTATCTACCAGTATTGTTGTATATTGACCTAGAGATTGTGGACTTTTCATGCTGTATTTTGGGGTCGAGCTCACTTGAGTCGACATACTGTTTTTCTCATGCTTCTTTATGATTATTTGCATGTTGTTGCTTTATATTGCGTGGGATTTGTGACCGCTTTGTGGCGAAGAGTTAGCTCCCGCTTGGGGATGCCTTATTTGTTGGATTCATATATATTCTTGTCGTACCAATTTTGGGGGCCAGTATTTACAAAGGAGACTGTGCCGAAATTTTCGGAAAAATTCGTATTGTTTTTAAAAAGGGTTTTATATGACTTATTTGATAAACTCGCTTTCAATTGATTGGTTTTTCTTCACTCTTTTGCTTATTTGGTTTTGGTTTCTGGGCTTTGGCTTACTTATTTTACGGACGTCTTGAGACGTTTCGTAAACTTAACTGCCAGTCACGTTCCGTACCTTGAGGGTCGTGACAAAGTTGGCATCAGAGCCATAGGTTTTACCTTTTGAGTGTAGGATGACCCTTGGTAGATGGAGTAAGTGACTTAAGTAGGGTAACGTAGCATGTGTATGTCCGCGGCATACTTGCGATACGGTACCCCGCCTAAGTGACTTTAGGATATACTTGCTTGAAAATTCCTTCTTCAATTCCGTGTATCCTATGATTCTATTGCACTGTTCTTATTATCCTTTTTCTTGTACCAGCCACTATGCCGCCGAAGGCTACGAGGGCACAGAGGGCTGCCGCCCGAGACGAGATTCGAGCTGGCTCGTCCGAGACTAGGACTGAGCAGGGTGGTATGCTTACGCCGTAAGGACAGACCGATCCACCTTCCCCAGGCCGTATGGATAGGCTTGAGACTGGTATGGAGGAGTTGCGACAGATGATGGGGGGCATGCAGGAGCTACGTCAGATGGTAAGATCCCTAGTTGCAGCCAGTAGTACACCGAGGCCTGATGACGTACCTACTACATCACAGACGACCATGATACCTGCTCCTACTACTACCACCGTGGCCATTCCGGTTTCGCTACAGGATTTCATGAGGCTGAGACCTCCAGTATTCACCGGCACCGAGGCAGCGGAGGACCCACAGACGTTCCTTGACAGTTTAGCCAGGATCTGCCGTTCGCTGAGATGTTCGGATGATCGATGGGTGGAGCTTGCGAGTTTCCGACTATAGGGTCTCGCGCAGACATGGTGGGAGTCAGTCTTGAGAGGTCGAGCTGCAGGTCTACCGCCTATGACTTGGGCCGAGTTTACAGCGGTCTTTCTAGCTCGTTTCCTCCCAGAGAGCTTTCGTGACGCCAGAGCTCGTAGCTTCGAGGCCTTAGTCAAGACACCTGGGATGACGGTGTCTGAGTATGACATCCAGTTTACACAGTTATCCCGATATGCTCCGTATTTGGTGGATACCGAAGAGAAGATGGTGAAGAGGTTCGTACAGGGACTAGATGCCCATCTATATCTTGCCATTGGCGCCCAGCACTACGACACTTATTCAGCTGCTATGGATGCGGCATTACGGATGGAGGCACGCATATCACAGACTTCGGCCGTTTCTGCACCGAAAAGGATTCGCACCGATGTACCGTCTCAGAGGCAGCGCGCCAGATTCTTTCCGAGAGATAGGCTGGGCAGAGGATTTGGACGGGGACAGTTATACGGTTCTTATCCCCAGGGACACCAGCCGTCGCCAGGGTGTTTTGAGTGCAGGAGTCCGCACCACCTTGTCAGAGACTGTCCGGCGAGACGACAGGGAGCGGCGACCGTTCCGCATGTGACCCTACCACCATCACCACCCCCTCCTCAGAGAGCCCTACTTCCTACCACCGGCGATGCTCCACGCCAGTTAGGTGCACCCAGAGGCCGTGGACGCGGCGGTCCTGTTCAGAGAGGCCGAGGAGGCAGAGGCCGAGGTCGAGGTCAGCCCGCTATCGGTGGAGGACAGGTCCGAGTATTTGCTTTGACACCGCAGGATGCGCAGGCATCCAATGCCGTTGTGACAGGTACCCTGCCAGTTTGTTCTTTCGACACACGGGTATTATTTGACCCAGGTTCCACACATTCGTACGTATCTACACACTTTGCACCGATGTTGGGCCGTGAGTCGTCGTCGTTAGATCATCCGCTTGTTGTTGTTACTCCGGTAGGCGAGGCGTTTGTCGCTCGTTTTGTATTTTGTTTGTGTTCCGTTCGTATCGGGGAGAGGGATTCATCGGATGATTTGATTCTCCTCGATATGTTGGACTTTGATGTGCTTCTGGGCATGGATTGGCTAGCCACTTGTTATGCTTCGGTGGACTGCCGTGAGAAGGCAGTCATATTTAGCTTTCCGGGAGAGCCAGTCCTTGTTATTCAGGGAGACCGCAGCGTCACCCTTCCCAGCTTGATTTCGTCTCTTCGCGCTGGTCAGCTCTTGCGGAAGGGATGTCAGGGATTCTTAGCGTATATTTGTGATACTCGAGCTGCAGAGGTTCCGTTGGACCGGGTCCCGGTTGTTTGTGAGTTCTCTGATGTTTTCCCTGATGGGCTACCTGGGCTACTGCCTGAGCGCGATGTTGAGTTCTGCATTGATTTGATTCCCGGCTCGGGGCCTATTTCTATACCGCCTTATCGAATGGCCCCGGCAGAGCTTCGAGAGCTGAAGGATCAGTTGCAGGAATTGTTAGATAAGGGGCTTATTCGACCTAGTGTTTCTCCGTAGGGTGCTCTGGTCCTGTTTGTCAAGAAGAAGGATGGAAGTTTGCGCTTTTGTATCGACTACCGCCAGCTGAACAAGGTTACCGTGCGGAACAGATATCCGTTGCCGCGCATTGATGATATGTTCGACCAGCTCCAGGGCGCGGGTTATTTTTCGAGGATCGACTTACGATCGGGATACCATCAGCTGCGAGTTCGACAGGAGGATATACCGAGGACAGCTTTCCGCACGCGCTACGGCCACTACGAGTTTTTGGTGATGTCGTTCGGACTCACCAACGCCTCAGCAGCATTCATGGATTTGATGAACCGTACATTCAGGCCGTATCTTGACTTGTTCATCATCGTGTTTATCGACGATATCTTGGTGTACCCCCGGAGCAGAGAGGAGCACGAGCAGCACTTGCGGATTACGTTATAGACTCTGAGGGAGCACCAGCTCTTCGCAAAGTTCTCCAAGTGTGCATTCTGGCTGGACAGCGTCGGATTCTTGGGTCACGTGGTTACGAGAGACGGCATATGTGTGGACCCGAAGAAGATTGAGGCTGTTCAGCAGTGGCCCCGACCTACATCGGTTACTGAGATCCGTAGTTTTCTAGGCCTGGCAGGCTACTACAGGCGTTTTGTTCAGGACTTCTCCCGTATAGCTGCACCTTTGACCGGTTTGACCCGGAAGGGAGTTCCTTTCGTTTGGACAGAGGAGTGCGAGCGCAGTTTTCAGCAGCTACGGACTTATTTGACTACGGCGCCGGTATTATCTTTGCCTTCGGGATCAGGCGGATTTGTGGTCTACTGTGATGCATCGCGAGTGGGATTAGGGTGCGTACTGATGCAGCATGGCCGGGTGATCGCTTATGCTTCTCGGCAGTTGAAGAAGCATGAACAGAACTACCCCGCTCACGATTTGGAGATGGCTGCAGTGGTCTTTGCATTGAAGATTTGGCGACATTACCTATATGGCGAGTCGTGCCAAATATTCATAGACCACAAGAGCTTAAAATACATATTTCAGCAGCGAGACCTGAACCTCAGACAGCGTCGTTGGATGGAGTTGGTGAAAGACTACGACTGCGAGATCCTTTATCACCCAGGCAAGACGAATGTGGTGGCAGATGCTTTGAGCAGGAGGCCCGGGGGCAGTCTATCCTATTTGCGCGCAGTGCAGAGGCAGTCGTCAGCAGATAGGCAGATTTTATGCGACAGCCGAGTTGAGTTCGAGTTCACTCAGGCTGGGGGACAGCTCACGCATGTTCGTGCATGCCCACAGTTGCTTGACCGTATATATGAGGCACAGCACAGTGACGACCGTTGCTCAGAGATCATGGCACAGATGGGATAGGGCAGATTTTCCGAGTTCGTGATTGACGATCAGAGGATTTTACGCTATGGATCTAAACTGTGCGTACCAGATGCTGATGGATTGCGGCGCGACATTCTTGAGGAGGCACACCGATCAGTGTATAGTGTCCACCCCGGTTCCACCAAGATGTACCATGATATGAGAGAGACCTACTGGTGGGACGGGATGAAGAGGGGTGATTGAAAAGATTTCTTGGTTATTATTTAAAAGAGTATCTAATCAAAATGTCCCCGGCAACGGCGCCATTTTGATTGATCGTTTTTCCGTTGTGTTTGTAGAAATTGTAAAGAAATCACAACCAAAAAATATTTTGACCGCAATCAAACTACGGTGTCGGATGTAGTTTATAGTGAGTGCGGATCGTCCACAGGGATTGCACGATTCATTTATATCTTTGATACGTTTGAAATGAAAAGTTAAGCAACAATAAAAGAAAACATGATTCAAGAATGATTTGTATTCGAGTGTCACTATTCTTTATTCAAGAATCAAGAAACTATAAACAATCAAGAATCGGTGTTTCGATAATATTTCCAATCAACAATCAAGAATATAAGAGTGGCTCGTAGGAATCGATAGGATCAATAGACGTGATGTAATCTAAAGATATCGTGTTCTTGTCCTTCGAAGGGTTGATACTAGATTGATGATGATCGACGAGAGTTGGGGCTTTCTCGTGAAACTAGGGTTTCATCCTATAACCCTTGTTCTTTCGTCGATATCATTCCTTTTCTAGCCTCTACCAAATTCAAGAAACGATCGTAACTCCCCAATTTCGATCGATGTCAATCAAGAAAGCATCGAAACGAAATGGGTCGTCGTTTCTTGAACTTGCTAGGGTTTACAAAACTCGTGGGACTCAAGAATCGATTAAAGCTATGTTACATCATCATTCTATTATCCGTCTCGACTCCTCGACGAGCGGAGTTTTATTCACACATCACGACGAAGACAATATTAAAGATTTGTAAAGATAACATGATGCGGAATTTAAAGAAAACAAGATAAAAGAATATCACCTTTATTGATCTCAACAATTTTGATTACATTTGCTTCAAGAACTACAAGAAGAAGAATCTAGATTGTTGATCGGGCGTCGCTCGGCTTCGTGAGTCGTGGATCGGCTTCGGATCGCTTGCTCCGTTGAAATCGGCTCCGCTCCTAAAGGTTGTAAGGCTTCTTGCTTAATGGGTACTCGGGATTCTTGATGTTGGCTTGGAATTAGGGTTAGGGTTTCCTACAAGCTCTCTCACTAAACTTAAGGAAGAGGGGATGAAGAAAGAGATTCGCTAAAACTATAAAATGGGTTGAATTTTCCAAGATTTCCCAACATCCAATATTTTTCCCCCCTGAGTCTAGGGTCCTATTTATAGAACCCCCAAACCTTAGGCTTAGGATTGAATTGGAACTTTCCCTCCCAAAGTTTGTTGCAAAAGTTTCTAGAAGGAGTTTGTTAGGAGCTAGCTTAGGGTTTAAGCTAGGGTTTAGGGAAAGTTCTAGAATGATTAGGCTAGTTTAGTGAAACTCAAAGTGTTTACTGATCTGGTAGAACCCTCTGGAGTTTTCTGGAACTTGGAGTACATTTTTGAACTGTAGGCCCTGAAACAGGAATTTTGCACTGAAATTGAGGAGGTGATGTCACCAATGAGCCGCGGATCCGCGGCCTAATCAAGCCCATGCCGCGGATCCGCGGCCATGTTAAAGGCTTGGGCCTGGGTTCTTCTGGTGAAGCTTTGTACTGGAGTTTGGGTCTTCATTTGATATGTTGAATTTCAATTGCTCCTTTGTAATGATACCAGATTTGAATTTAGTGATTTTACGTATCTTTCGAGCGATGTAATGATCGAGAAAGCTTCTTTTCCTGCACAGACTTCGAAACACGGGTTGCAAGATATAGAAAATATGCCATGTGATGAAATGCAGTCAATTTCCCTAGAAATGCCGGTTTTAAGGTCGAATACATGTAATCTGATATTTTGCGACCGATTTGCTAATATGTGAATTATGAATACCGTACACTTCTATATGTATGCAGATGATAGGGAAATTGCCGGTTAAAATATGCAATATTTTCGACTGATCAAATACCCCCAAACTTAATTTCGATCGTCTCGAGCGAATGTTTTATTAAAAAGAGAAGGAGAAAATAAAGAAAGAGAAAAACTAACTAGCACACTTTCGTAGGCAACACGATTGCACTGAGCACGTGCAACAAGCCTTTAAACCTCTAGGTGTCCCTAGTAGGAGGAGTGTTGTCTCCTGAGGGTTTTCAGCGGATTGCACCCACAAAATCCAATAATAAAAGCAAGATCATGAATATTACATTTAAAGAAGAGAATTGTAAAAGAAAAGCCTTGAAAATTAGGGTTTCCAACTAAGCTAGCTTTTCGGTTGTCATGAGCCCTATCTTAATGGTCATGAAAAGATGTCAGAAATCACGTCCTCCCTCAATAAAACATCGTCTTATTCTTTATTCCTATCTTTCTTCCAAACATCGATCATATCACCCTGCGTGTGTGTAAAGGACATCCCTACACCCGGAGAATTCAATTCAAGCTATCATACTCTCGCCCATCAGCCTCAGTACTTTTTAATTAATGAATATTTAGCTGAGATTGCTCACACACTTTCATGCGACCGTTAATACTTCTTGAGGTACTAACCGACCGATTACTCCTGTGCTTGCTTACTTGGTGTATTTTCCTCGTCTTGCACAACCTCAGGCATAGCAGTGACTCCCAGACCAGTTGGCCTTAGGGCACTAGGTGAAGAAGCACCCTCGCTATACATTTTTCTTGCCTTCGGTGATAACAAAACCAGTGTTCATTTTTCTCACCACTTTATATTTTCTTTATTCATTTTTTTTTCTTTTTATTTCCTTCATACTTTTGGCTTCAAGACGAGCATTTCATGGTATCCTCTACTATCCCAGGCTTCAAGACGTGTGTAAGTGCGAATAGCAGGGTAGCAACGTTCAAAATGTTTGGCTTCCAGAATAGAAACTATTTTTCAGACTTATTTTTATCCTCAGATTAGTGACGTCCTTCATCTTACTAACCCTTGGGACAACGGCTCATAACTACTTATTACTAGTTCGTATAAGAAAACTTCTAATTTTCTTAGTTTTCTAAAATTTTTCCAATCTCATGGATGTAACTTTTCACTATCTAAACTTTCATTATCTTATTTATATACAAAAAGGTGTAAATATTAAAATTATTTTTATATTTGAAAATTTTTAAATTTTTATGGGTTTTGAAAAATTTTCAATTTTTATAGATTTTTTTAAAAGAAATGTTTTGTGCTTATGCAGATGATATGCAAATGATGCAGAAATAAGCACAAACCTCCCCCAAACTTGTTTTCAACAGTGTCCTCACTGTTGCCGACAGCTATATCTATAAAACTGTAAATCTGGGGGGAATTATTAGTGGGGGCAAAATATATAAGTGAAGAACTTCCCCCAAACTTATCTTTTACTCACCTTCATTCAAAAAAAATGATGCAATGATATACTGGATATGAAGGTGAGACGGAGGAATTTTAATCCAAATAAACTGGCTCTTGTAAGAACAAGAGCTCCTCCGTGGGGTCAGTGGAAAAATACGGCTTTAGTCTATGTCCATTTACTTTGAAAACAGTGCCATTTTTAACATTTTCTACTTCTACTGCCCCGTGCGGGTATACAGACCGCACAACAAAAGGTCCCTTCCATCGAGATCGGAGCTTACCCGCGTGAAGGTGTAATCGTGAATCATAAAGAAGGACTTGTTGACCAGGTGAAAATGTTTTCCTTACAATGTTTTTATCGTGAAAAACCTTAGTCCTATTCTTTGTGATTACAGCATTATCATAAGCTTCATCGCGGAGTTCGCTTAGCTCGTTAAGTTGCAGCTTCCGAAAGTTGCAAGCAAGGTTTAGATCAAAATTTATTTCTTTTATAGCCCACAATGCTTTATGCTCTATCTCGACAGGTAAATGACATGCTTTTCCAAACACTATCCTATATGGAGACATTCCTAGGTCGGTCTTATATGCAGTCCTGAATGCCCAAAGAGCATCCGTCAATTTGGTCGACCAGTCTTTTCTATTCTTAGCAACAGTTTTCTCCAGGATAAGTTTGATTTGTCTGTTTGAGATCTCAGCCTGCCCGCTTGTTTGGAGGTGATAGGGTGTAGAAAGACGGTGGTTGATTAAGTATTTTCGCATCAGAGTCTCGAAAGACCTGTTGCAGAAGTGTGTCCCATTATCGCTAATGATAGCGCTTGGGTGTCCAAATCACGAGAAGATATTCTCTTTTAAGAACTTAATGACAACTTTCCTTTCATTAGTGCGACATGGAATGGCTTCTACCCACTTTGAGACATAATCAACCGCCAGCAATATGTACAGATTCCCAAAGGAGTTGGGAAAAGGACCCATAAAATCTATGCCCCAAACATCAAACATTTCAACAACCAGAATGGGTTGCTGAGGCATTTCATTCCTTTGGAATATTCTACCCGTATACTGACATTGTGTACAGGTTTTGCAATACTCAAATGCGTCCTTGAATAAGGTCGGCCAATAAAATCCACATTGCAAAACCTTTTCCGCTGTCTTTCTAGGACCAAAGTGACCCCCACAAGCCTGATCATGACAAAATGAAAGAACACTCTTGAACTCTTCATTTGGGACGCACCGGCGAATGATCTGATCAGGACAATATTTAAACAAATAGGGTTCATCCCAGTAAAAGTGTTTTACTTGGGAAAGAAAACGGTATTTGTCCTGTTTTGACCAATCGCTCGGTATAAGTCCCGTGGCATGATAGTTCACAATATCCCTGAACCATGGTTCAGCTGATATGCTCAAGAGTTGTTCGTCAGGGAATGAATCATTGATCGGCAGGGTCACAGGGGAAGAAACGATGCGTGAAAGATGGTCAGCTACTACGTTTTCACATCCTTTCTAATCTTTGATAACAAGATCAAATTCTTGTAACAGTAGGATCCAACGTATTAGTCGACCTTTTGCATCTTTCTTCGCCAGAAGATGTTTTAAAGCGGAATGGTCAGTATATACAACTATAGGTGAGCCGATTAAGTAAGGCCTGAATTTTTCTAATGCAAATACAACCGCTAAAAGCTCTTTCTCGGTGGTTGTATAATTGATTTGCGCATCATTCAGGGTCTTACTAGCATAGTAAATCACGTGTGGCATCTTTTCGATGTGCTGTCCTAAGACTGCACCTACTGCAAAATCAGATGCGTCACACATCAGCTCAAAGGGGTAGTCCCAATTTGGTGATGATAAAACGGGGGCTGAAGTGAGTGAGTGTTTAAGTGAGTCGAAAGCTGTCTCGCAATCCGAGTCAAAATGGAAGGTCGTATCCTTGGCCAGGAGTAGTGTTAAAGGTCTAGCAATTTTGCTAAAATCCTTAATGAATCTCCTATAAAAGCCCGCATGGCCAAGGAAAGAGCGAATATCTTTGACGCTTTTGTGATGAGGCAGGTTTTGAATGACATCTACTTTAGCTCTGTCAACCTCAATGCCTTTCTGTGAAATGACATGTCCAAGGACTATTCCTTCTTGGACCATAAAATGGCATTTTTCCCAGTTTAAAGTCAGGTTCTTCTCTTTGCAACGAGTAAGAACAGCGTCAAGATTCGCTAGGCAATCTGAAAAAGAGTCTCCAAAAATCGAGAAATCGTCCATAAAGATCTCCAAAAAATTCTCTACCATATCAGAGAATATCCCCATCATACACCGCTGAAAGGTAGCGGGAGCGTTGCATAACCCGAAAGGCATGCGACTGTAAGCAAAGGTACCAAAAGGACAAGTAAAAGTGGTTTTATCTTGATCCTTTTTGGCGATGGGGACCTGATTGTAGCCTGAGTATCCGTCCATAAAACAATAATATTGTCGTCCCGCTAAGCGTTCCAGCATCTGATCAATGAATGGTAGAGGAAAATGATCTTTCCTCGTAGCAGCGTTGAGTTTTCTATAATCGATGCATACACGCCACCCAGTTTGGGCGCGTGTCTGAATCAACTCATTCGCCTCATTTGTGATAACTGTGATGCCGGATTTCTTAGGAACGACATGTATAAGACTCACCCACTGGCTATCGGAGATGGGGTATATAATACCATTATCTAAGCATTTGACGATCTCTTTCATGACAGCTTCCTTCATGACGGGATTCAACCGTCTCTGTGGTTCTCGGGTCGGTCTGGCATCATCCATCACATGTATATGATGTTCAACTATCAAGGGACTAATCCCTTTGATGTCCGCCATACTCCAACCAAATGCCTCCTTGTTAGATCTCAATACCGATAAAAGTGCATTTTCTTGCTCTGATGCAAGAGAAGCGGATATGATAACCGGTAAAGACTCATTCCCACCTAGATAAGCATATTTCAGGTGAGAGGGTAAAATTTTGAGATCTAACTCGGGTGGAGAAATAATAGAAGGAAGGATCATAGATTGATTTTTGGATCTACAAAGAAGCTCAGAGCCTGTGAAAGATACAGACTCGGGTGGAGAAAAGTCAGAAGTGCAGGACTCATGTGTAGGTAAAGTGTCCTCACTAAGATCTTGTGCAAAGTCAATCAGAGTACACATGATCCTCAGCTCCACAACTATCGGGAGTGATCTCATGGACAGAGCACACATCTAAAATATGAGCAGAGGGTTCTGATGGCTGACTTCCAACTTTATAGATATTTAGTTCAATGGTCATATTTCCAAATGATAAATTCATTGAACCATTTCTACAGTTTATAACAGCGTTGGAAGTGGCAAGGAAAGGACGACCCAGAATCACCGGAATTTGGCCCCGGGGGTTTGCTACAGGATGTGTGTCGAGCACAATGAAGTCTACAGGGAAAACAAATTCCCCGACCTTTATCAACACATCCTCTAATTCACCCCTTGGTTTGGTGATAGATCGGTCTGCCATCTGGAGAGTGCAATGAGCAGGTTTCAGCTCTCCAATCCCTAATTGCTCATAGACAGAATAAGGGAGCAGGTTAACACTCGCGCCAAGGTCTGAAAGAGCACGATTTATGTTTTTACCCCCAATCGAAATCGATATTGTAGGACAACCTGGGTCCTTTCTTTTCTTTGGAAGCTGGGGTATAAAAGCAGTGCTGATATTATTAGACATAAAGACCTTCTTCGGCACTTGAGTCTTCCTCTTCCTAGTGCACAAGTCCTTAAGAATCTTCGCATAAGCGGGGACTTGCTGAATTGCATCTAGGAGAGGGATATTGATGTTAACCTGTTTGAACATCTCTAAAATTTTCTCCATATGAGGACTCGTTCTGTTAGCCCTTAGCCGGTTCGGGTAAGGAGCTTTCGCAATAAGCGCGGGGTCCATCATAGGAGAAGGAAAGGGGGGTAGACGAGGTCCCAAAGGAGGTGTGGGGACCGTCTGTGGAGAACTATAAGGGTTGGGTGAAGGTGTTGAGCCTAAAAGGAAATGGAGAATAGGCTCGTGCGAAGGTGGTTTGGTAGAAGAAGAAGGATCAGAAGGTGAAGTGTGTGTGTGCGGAAAAGACTCAGCCGGGGTGTTGATATGATTTTCAGTATTATCAATATCTTCCCCGACATTATTGTTCAGCACTCTTCCCGATCTCAACGTTGTAATGGCATTTACATTGTAATGCCCAGGATTCTGTAGGGGTTGAGAGGGAAGTTTCCCTTTTTCTCTCGCACTCATTTCGGCTTTTAGGCGTGCGATTTCAGCTTCCATCGATTTGATACTCTCAGCTTGTGACGCTGAGTTTTTCTTTATCTCATTGACGGAAGATCTAACCTCAGTCGAAACCTCCATGAAATTTGATAAAAGTGATTTCATGGTTTGAGTGAATTGAGAGAAATCGTCAGCACTGGGCTGCATATGATTAGACTGTGCAGGAGTGTTGCCCTGATTTTGGAAATTTTGTGACTTATAGGGGTGCTGAGTGAGTTGAAGGGGTTGCTGTTGTGGTGGAGGAAGAGCCCTTTGAAATTGATTCGTGTTTGGAACCGTGTTTTGAGATTGATTTTGGTTCCAAGCAAAATTCGGGTGGTTCCTCCAACCCTGATTGTACGTGGAAGAATATGGATCGTTTCGAGGTCTTTGAAATGCGGCATTAGAATGCTCGTGACCTTGAAACGCAGAGTTTAATGGACATTCTTCCGTTAAATGTGACGGATCAGAACAGCACCCACAAACAGTTTTGGGGAGTGACACTGGGTTTAGGGAGGCTGCTGCAAATTTGTGTTCCATAGCGTCGAGCTTCTTTTGCATTGCTGCCATTTCAGCTCGAACACCTATGGACACATCTATTTGGTGTACGCCACCCCTATTCAATGGTTGGGTTCCACTCTCCCAAATTAGTGATTTTTCAGCGAACTCTTCTAAGTATCGCCAAGCTTCCCCATCATCCTTAGTCATAAATGTACCTTGACACATGTTTTCAAGGCTCTGTTTAGTGCTAGGGTTACTGCCCTCATATATGATTCGGCAAAGCTCCCATCTCGGGATGCCGTGATGAGGACATTGAACCAATAGATCCTTGAAACATTCAAAGTATTTAGAGAATGGTTCGGCGGGGAGCTGGGCAAATTGGTTCAGTTCGCTACGGATTCGAGCCGTCTTTTGGATTGGGTAAAATTTCTTAAGGAATGCAGCGACGAATTCTTCCCAATTCGTAATAGAATGTGCGGTAGTGTTATATAGCCACTTCTCAGCTATATCGCACAAAGTAAATGGAAGAAGTCGTAGACGCATCGCATCCACTGAAAGTTGTGACGTACCCATCATTGCGCATACGTTTTCAAATTTGGTAATGAAAACGTAAGCGTCCTCGGTCTCGAGTCCGTGGTATTTGGGTAAAAGATTGATATACTGGGGCTTGATTTCAAAGTTATCCCCATTGGCTGGTGGTGTGGATAAGCAGGTCGAAAGAGGACCTCTATGTGGATAGCATCTTTCCTGGAGAGAAATGTGGGGTGGATTCTGCGCACCAACGGACGGTGGCAGATTAGGGTTAAAGAAGTTCGATGGATTCGGATCCATCGGTGTGGATGTGGTAGTAGGTAATGGAAGGGTAATGGAGAAATATCGACTTCGGAGTCGATAAAAGGTACGCGGACTAAACGGGCACTAGAATCCCGTGTCCAGCCTATCTTGCACTAAAATGGGTTAGTACAAGTGGCAGCGTTGACTTATAATTAGGGAAAAAATGAATGCGGTGTTTTCTTTGAAAAAGGGGCGGATTTTTAAAAAAATGATGCGACAAAACAAATGCAGCACACAACCCTAGAATCTAGTGGTCACCTAGGTCCGGCTCTAGACCGCTCCTAACTGCCAAAAGACAAGTCGCAGGATAGAATTCTCCACTGCCTCTTTGTCCCCCTGTGGCCGGATAAGTGCCAGGTAAGTGGGAAGGTACTCCACTACGTAAGTAGTGGGCCTAATTAAAAACCACTAGACTTAGACACACTCGCCTTAGGCACCACAAGAAAACGCGGATAAGCAATGAATTACCCACGGCCTTCTCTTGTCCTAATTGAGCGAGACAGTCCTTAGAGTCTTCTCTAGATTTCTTTTAGTTAATGAGGGTAATGCGGATGCAAGTTTTGCGATTTTCGGGGCCTAGGAAGGGTAATGAAATCCCCACCTAATTTGGATTTGGCCGTGCCCCTTAAATTTCCGTATTAGAATGCAAACAACCAAGAAATCATAAATCACACACAATTTTAATTTTGCTTTTGCGCGCTGCGATTTATTTGCAAAGAATCCTGCAGCAAAGTGTTAGTTGGAGCTAAAAGAGGAGAGGGGAGAGAGCAAGAAGTTACCTGCTGCAAAAATTTTGCAGAGACCCCTTCACATAACCGCGGATCAGCCGCGTATGCACTCCAATGCCGCGTTTCCGCGCTCAGGTATTGAGAACAGTGAACAATTTTTTAACAGATGCTTTCTGTTGCTATCTCTAGCTCTCTGATATATCCCAAATAATTTTCCAGACTCCCAGTAAGCTCCAGATCACCTTGCAATCAATTCACAACACACGTATAAGAGTTTGTATGAATTTTGATTTCAAGAAGTAAAATGTAATAATTCTTTCACTTCAAAGTAAAAATGTAAATGAATTAGCGCGATCCCCGGCAACGGCGCCATTTTGATTGAAAAGATTTCTTGGTTATTATTTAAAAGAGTATCTAATCAAAATGTCCCCGGCAACGGCGCCATTTTGATTGATCGTTTTTCCGTTGTGTTTGTAGAAATTGTAAAGAAATCACAACCAAAAAATATTTTGACCGCAATCAAACTACGGTGTCGGATGTAGTTTATAGTGAGTGCGGATCGACCACAGGGATTGCACGATTCATTTATATCTTTGATACGTTTGAAATGAAAAGTTAAGAAACAATAAAAGAAAACATGATTCAAGAATGATTTGTATTCGAGTGTCACTATTCTTTATTCAAGAATCAAGAAACTATAAACAATCAAGAATCAGTGTTTCGATAATATTTCCAATCAACAATCAAGAATATAAGAGTGGCTCGTAGGAATCGATAGGATCAATAGACGTGATGTAATCTAAAGATATCGTGTTCTTGTCCTTCGAAGGGTTGATACTAGATTGATGATGATCGACGAGAGTTGGGGCTTTCTCGTGAAACTAGGGTTTCATCCTATAACCCTTGTTCTTTCGTCGATATCATTCCTTTTCTAGCCTCTACCAAATTCAAGAAACGATCGTAACTCCCCAATTTCGATCGATGTCAATCAAGAAAGCATCGAAACGAAATGGGTCGTCGTTTCTTGAACTTGCTAGGGTTTACAAAACTCGTGGGACTCAAGAATCGATTAAAGCTATGTTACATTATCATTCTATTATCCGTCTCGACTCCTCGACGAGCGGAGTTTTATTCACA
The DNA here is from genome assembly GCA_030015575.1 of Agapanthus africanus. Taxonomy (NCBI): domain Eukaryota; kingdom Viridiplantae; phylum Streptophyta; class Magnoliopsida; order Asparagales; family Amaryllidaceae; genus Agapanthus; species Agapanthus africanus. Next base: position 237,599,955 of record CM057346.1, read on the forward strand.
CATCACGACGAAGACAATATTAAAGATTTGTAAAGATAACATGATGCGGAATTTAAAGAAAACAAGATAAAAGAATATCACCTTTATTGATCTCAACAATTTTGATTACATTTGCTTCAAGAACTACAAGAAGAAGAATCTAGATTGTTGATCGGGCGTCGCTCGGCTTCGTGAGTCGTGGATCGGCTTCGGATCGCTTGCTCCGTTGAAATCGGCTCCGCTCCTAAAGGTTGTAAGGCTTCTTGCTTAATGGGTACTCGGGATTCTTGATGTTGGCTTGGAATTAGGGTCAGGGTTTCCTACAAGCTCTCTCACTAAACTTGACGAAGAGGGGATGAAGAAAGAGATTGGCTAAAACTATAAAATGGGTTGAATTTTCCAAGATTTCCCAACATCCAATATTTTTCCCCCTTGAGTCTAGGGTCCTATTTATAGAACCCCCAAACCTTAGGCTTAGGTTTGAATTGGAACTTTCCCTCCAAAAGTTTGTTGCAAAAGTTTCTAGAAGGAGTTTGTTAGGAGCTAGCTTAGGGTTTAAGCTAGGGTTTAGGGAAAGTTCTAGAATGATTAGGCTAGTTTAGTGAAACTCAAAGTGTTTGCTGATCTGGTAGAACCCTCTGGAGTTTTCTGGAACTTGGAGTACATTTCTGAACTGTAGGCCCTGAAACAGGAATTTTGCACTGAAATTGAGGAGGTGATGTCACCAATGAGCCGCGGATCCGCGGCCTAATCAAGCCCATGCCGCGGATCCGCGGCCATGTTAAAGGCTTGGGCCTGGGTTCTTCTGGTGAAGCTTTGTACTGGAGTTTGGGTCTTCATTTGATATGTTGAATTTCAATTGCTCCTTTGTAATGATACCAGATTTGAATTTAGTGATTTTACGTATCTTTCGAGCGATGTAATGATCGAGCAAGCTTCTTTTCCTGCACAGACTTCGAAACACGGGTTGCAAGATATAGAAAATATGCCATGTGATGAAATGCAGTCAATTTCCCTAGAAATGCCGGTTTTAAGGTCGAATACATGTAATCTGATATTTTGCGACCGATTTGCTAATATGTGAATTATGAATACCGTACACTTCTATATGTATGCAGATGATAGGGAAATTGCCGGTTAAAATATGCAATATTTTCGACTGATCAAGGGACACTGCGGAGTTTGTATCGAGATGCCTGACTTGCCAGCAAGTCAAGGCCGAGCACCAGAGGCCCGCAGGAGAGCTACAGCCGTTACCTATTCCGGAGTGGAAATGGGAGCAGATTTCGATGGATTTCGTTGTGGGTCTACCCAGGACCAGTCGAGGGTATGACTCCATCTGGGTGATCGTAGATCGATTGACGAAAGCGGCTCACTTCCTGCCAGTGAAGACCACTTTCAACTTCGCTCAGTATGCCCAGCTTTACATCGACGAGATCGTGCGGTTGCATGGCGTACCGACTTGTATCGTGTCAGATCGAGGCACCCAGTTCACCAGCCGACTTTGGCAGAGACTTCAGGAGGCTTTGGGCACTCGTTTGAGCTTCAGCACAGCGTTTCATCCGTAGACCGACAGACAGTCAGAGCGGACCATTCAGACTCTCGAGGACATGCTCAGAGCATGCGTTTTAGACTTCGGCGGTAGCTGGGATCGTCATTTACCTTTAGTGGAGTTCTCCTACAACAACAGCTTCCAGGATACTATTCAGATGGCACCTTTCGAGGCTTTGTATGGGAGGAGATGCAGATCGCCCGTCTGTTGGACAGAGCTCAGCGAGAGCAGTATTTTGGGGCCGCAGCTTGTTGAGGAGACGACAGCGAAGATATAGTTGATCCGAGACTGGATGAGAGCGGCTCAGAGCAGGCAGAAATCGTATGCGGACAGGCGCCGTCGCAGATTAGAGTTCGCAGTTGGCGACCATGTTTTTCTGAGGGTCGCTCCGATGAAGGGCGTGATGCGTTTTAGGCGAAAAGGGAAGCTGAGCCCTAGATTCGTAAGTCCCTTCGAGATCCTCGAGCGTGTCGGCGCTGTTGCATATCGTTTGGCCCTTCCACCCAGCTTTCCTGATGTTCACCCCGTCTTCCATGTTTCGATGCTCCGCAAGTACCTTCACGACCCTTCGCATGCGATTCAGCACCCGACAGTCCAGCTGGAGCGCGACCTTTCGTTTGCAGAGCAGCCGGTGGCCATCCTGGATAGGCAGGTGAAGAAGTTGAGATCGAAGATTATACCAACCGTCAAGGTCCTTTGGCGTAGCCCGAGCAGCGAGGAGGTTACCTGGGAGACCGAGGGCGAGATGAGGAAGAAATATCCCCATCTCTTTGAAGGTACGCGTAGCTATATTTTTAAATTCGGGGACCGAATTTCTTTAAGGGGGGAAGATTGTAACGCCTTGAAAAGTCGTTTTGGTGTTTTCCTGAAAATCGGTGAAAATTCGGTATTTTTCCGTAAACCGTCTTTTTGTTATTTTGCAGTTTAGGACTAATTATACCTAATTTGGATAGGTAATTGCTTGTTTTTAGTAGCAAATGAGTTACTTATGAAATTCTGGTCGTTTAAAAATTTTCCCTAATTTTTCAATTTTTAATATTTTTTTAAGCCGGTAAGAAAATACATTAAATTAGCGATAAATACAAACTTAAATGTGCTAAATTTAAGCTTTAAAATCATGTTAATTAAAATCAAGTTGTAACATAAATTTTTAGAAATTTATTTTAAGTTTTTACTAATTTTTATTATAGAAAACGAAATTTATTGAATTTAAGCTTAAACTTGCAATATTTGACTTGTAGGGGGTCTTTTTGCATAAAATTTCTTTTGTAAAACCCCTCTCTCTCTTCCCTCAGCTCTAGGCCGGCCCATTTCCAGCAACCCAAGAAAAAAAAATGCTTGCCTCTTTGACTTCATTTTTTTGTAGAAAAGAGGTGTTTTTTTAAGGATTTTGGATATTTTTATTAGGTATGGGTCTTTACTTGTTTGGTGTGGGTTGACCAAGACTTTTCCCACACCCCACATCATCCCCCTTCCTTTGTTCTGGCCAAAAATCTACAGCCCTCCCCCTTCATTTTTGCCCTCTCTTTTTGTTCTCAAATTCTTCTCAAAAACCATCAAAAATCAACAAATCCCTCACTAATTCAACACAAAACCTTAATCCATCTCTTCTCACACTCACTTTAGTTTAAATCTTGGTGAAAGGAGGCATCTTTGGAAGCAAATTGTTCTTGCTAGATCTCTAGTTTGAGGTATAAATTCTACCTAGTTAAATTCTTTTGGTTAAGTTTCTTAAATTAAATTGTTTTAGTGTTAATTTAGTGCTAGTTTCTAATCTAGTTTTTAAAGGTTTATGGTTAGAGTTAAACTAGGGTTTTTAGAAACCATTATTTAGTTAATTAAAGCTAATTAGCTATCTAGTTGTTTACTAAACCAATCTTTAAGGTTGCTTTGCTTAAGTGGCTTGATGTTATGCTAATCCAAGTTAATCTTGTGTGATATTTTCATTAAGATTGTTAATTACTAAAAATCAAGAGAAGGGTTGGTTGTAGAAAATATGCTTTGAAGCATAGTTAATGGTTTAAAATTAGTGTAGTGGCTATCTAGTGGGTTAGTTTGGATTGTTTTGTTGGATTGTGTTAACTTTGTCGCTAATTGTCGATGTTTGCACCAAATTGCAAATTTCTAGCTTACTAGTTTTGTTATAAAAATATTGTGATGAATTATTTTGATATCTTGATGATTGTTTTGGCTTATCCTATGACATTTAGGATGTGCGAGTTCAGATTTTTGAGTGATCGGGTTTTAGTTTTGCCGGGCGACCAAATCGACGTTTTAGTTAGTTTTTGCGATTTTTGCGTGCGTTCCGCGCACCTGTGGACGTTGTACCTACCTTGTGAACGTTAGTATTTTCGTTTGTGTTCTGCGTCGTTCTTGATATGTAACCTTATGCTTGGTATTGATGTAAATTCCAGGTTCGGTCGCGGAGACGTCAGACGCGGCACGAAAGGGAAAAGCGGTGATTGGACGTGACTAGCTTGGGATTCCGGTGAGTAGATGTAACATCTACGGGGGACTATCGTTGGAAGGCGCAAGTCCCCGATAGTTTTAGTAGCTTAAAAGATTCTTAGTAATGTTAGTAATTAGGGGTGTAATACTTGTATGATTATTTCCTACATTCATGCCTTATATTGACATACATATGCGAAACCATTTTATAGGACACCTGTACCATTGCCAGGGTTTTTATATGCAGCACGAGCACTATTCATGCTTACACACACACCCTGGTAATTGCCATGCCACCACACTAGATAACCTTTAAATTGAAACCTTTTACTATAATTGATACTTAAACTTGCGCTATGTTCCTTAAAATGAAATCGTAGGATTGCTATTCATGTGCATGTACTTCATCATATTATTTGTTCATGCCTAATCTATTAATCACACATCGCAACTTAATTATTTATACCATATGCATTCATTATCATTGACATATGCACTTATGAGGATTTCTTGAGATTTTATGATATTTCTGGATTTCGGGGGAAAGCCGCAAAATTTCTAAACTTATTATATTTTTAAAATATGTAAATTGCGGTTTTCTAGTGATGTAAGTGTCGTCCACCATGAGTTTGCTGTGGTTTTCGAGATCCGTGTCGAGGAGTGGAGGAACCGTCACGGGTACATGGTGGGCCCGGTAAGGTACCCCGGGGCAAGAGGAATGTGGTGTTGACGTTGAGCCTGGCAGGGGACGGATTACCTACCGGTGACTGTTTGGGACGGCGGATATCCAGAGGATACCGACCGTGGCCGCGAGATGATGAGATATTGATATTTGAGATGGGTCAGCCGGACGGCTGAGGCCAGAGATACATTGATATGAGATTTGAGACAGTTTTGAGGTGTCGATGCTGGACACAGATTCTTGTGGATTCTATAGGTATTGTGCTGGTATTTCAAAAGAGATTCCTAAAGGTAAAACATGATTCTTATACTTACACATTCAGATCATGAGTTGATTCGCATTGCATTCATACCTGCTAGTATATTCATATTGCATACATACCTGCTATTATGTCCTGCCTTACCTGTATTTGAGATGCTAGGATGCTTGTGTGCAAGCATTCGATAGCCTGTATAGATGTTATTTATTACTCACGAGTTGGCAACTCACCCCCGTTGTGCCACAGCCTTTTTCTGGTCCGCTCCGTCAGTACAGTAGCGGCGGGCGCACTTGCTTCTTTTGCCTGGACTCGAGGTTTTGCTCTTAGGTGGGTTATATTATTATTTTTGCACCCCTTGTATATTCTTTGTATCTAGTGTACTCCATCTACTGTATCTACCAGTATCGTTGTATATTGACCTAGAGATGAGACTGTGAGATTATGGACTTTTCATGCTGTATTTTGGGGTCGAGCTCACTTGAGTCGACATGCTGTTTTTCTCATGCTTCTTTATGATTATTTGCATGTTGTTGCTTTATATTGCGTGGGATTTGTGACCGCCTTGTGGCGAAGAGCTAGCTCCCGCTTGGGGATGCCTTATTTGTTGGATTCATATATATTCTTGTTGTACCCATTTTGGGGGCCAGTATTTACAAAGGAGACTCTGCCAAAATTTTCGGAAAAATTGGTATTGTTTTTAAAAAGGGTTTTATATGACTTATTTGATAAACTCGCTTTCAATTAATTGGTTTTTCTTCACTCTTTTGCTTATTTGGTTTTGGTTTCTGGGCTTTGGCTTACTTATTTTACGGACGTCTTGAGACGTTTCGTAAACTTAAGTGCCAGTCACGTTCCGTATCTTGCGGGTCGTGACAGCACCTTAGAACGAAAACTCAAGAGATACTTAAAACATTATAAACTGGTAAAATGTATATGATCTTAAGTTAAATGAAAAGGAAGTGTGAAAAATACGGGTTGATGTTTTCTAAGTTGAAGATGATAGATTTTTCTTGCTAGAATACTGAATTGAAGAATTAAAGGCAACGGCCAAATTGATCGGATTTTATGGGTAGTATCCGCTGAAAGCCTCATGAGACAACACTCCTCCAACTAGGGACACCTAGAGTTTTAACGGCTTGTTGCACAAGCTCAGTGCAATCGCGTTCCCTACGAAAGTGAGGTGAGGAATTTTTGAGAATAAAATTGGCTTTGCTCGGTACGAGCAAAAGATAAGTTTGGGGGTATTTGTTCATATCAGGTTTTTGCATTTTTATACCGCCCATTCTAGATCACAATGCATATATGTAGGTACTTTTGATCCGTGTTTGCTGAATAACTGCAGCTTACAGGTTCTCAGCTCTTTACAGTGAAATTCATGAAAATTCGCAACGAATGCAGGACTATGACCAACAATAGATGAATATGGATGTCACGACCCGAAAGTACGGAACGTGACCGGCACATAGATTACGAAGCGTCTAGAGGCGCAACGTAACCTAAGTAAGCCGAAGCCCTGAAATCTAAACCATAAAAGAAAAAGAAGTAAAGGAAAACATGAAGAAAATAAGTTTAAAAACATCATCAAATTTTCTCAAAAATTTCGGCAAAGTCTCCCTTGTAAAAACTGGCCCCAAACGGGTACAAACAAGTATAAATACATATAACAATAAAAAGGCATCCCCAAGCGGGAGCTAGCTCTACACCAACAGGCGGAAACAACCACACCAATGCACAATAGCATACAACGCCAAAGGGCGAGGCTCAAAACTCAAAAGAAAACAAAACCACCAGATATCATAATAATACCAGCACGACTCTAAGGTCGAAATAAACAACTGGTCCAGTAAACTATCAAGTAATACAAGTTTGGTTGATAGAGCTTTCTAGATACAAATGAAATAATAAAAGTACAATGGCGGTCCAGATACAAGTGAACCAACCTACCGTGCAAATCACCCTGAAAGAAAAGATGTGCCAGCAAGCTGCCAGGAAAACCTGTACATCAAACCTGTAATAAAATTTGGCACAACGAGGGTGAGTTGCCAACTCGTGAGTAGAAGATATCTGCGAAATGAAATCGAATGCACGACTCTATCCTAGGTCATAATAATATACTAATATACTACTAGTCATCAAGTAAGACAGGATAATAAGCTACGTGTAAGTGCAACAGCCCCGTGCTCGTGTCAGTGCCTCATATAGTACCATGTCATGTGAATGAGTATGCATGCACCATGAATGTAAAATAACCAATACTGAAATCTAGATATATCTGTATAAGAAATCTTTAGCTTTTATCATGGTAAAATGTGTATGGAAATCTGAAATATCAACGATGAAATCCATGGAAATCCGTGTCAAGCATCGACACAAAACATGTAAATCTCAAGTCTCAATACCTCATAATCTCAATGTCTCATAGTCTCAATATCTCGGTCTCCGTCAGTCCGGATCGGCCCATATCATCAAAACACACGACAACGGTCGGTATCCTCCGGATATCCGCCGCGCCAGACATCACCGGTAGGTAGTCCTCCCCTGCCAGGCTCATCGTCTAAAACTCGATCTTCTTGCCCCGGGGTACCATACCGGGCCCACCATGTACCCGAGACGGTTCATCCACTCCTCGAATCGGGTCTCGAAATCCAACAGAAAACATGAAATCTTATGGTGGACGATACATACATCACGAGAAAACCGCAACTTATATTTTAAAAAGAGAGGAGGAGAGAGAGAGAGAGAAGTTTTTATATATATTCTTGCGGTTTTCCCCAAAAATCCAGAAATCTGATAGAAATCCAAAATCTCAAAATCATGAATAAGTTTATGATAAGTGTCGGCATATGCCCAATAATACTGCATGAAAACATGAAAATGCGAATGCATGAAATGTCTATGTAATGCATACCATGTCTATATTAACACCAGAGAATAATCACAATATTATATCGATCTAGCTGTTAGCTGAATGTATCAATAAAAGATAATATGATCTAAAGTGTACGTGACATAGCAATTACCGATGATGATGTGTGTGAGCCGGCAAATAAGTGTGCATGGAATATGCGCATCATCGGTAATGGTGCTGGTGTCCTAACAGGCAGAGTTTTATACTGATTACAGAAATTTATGTATGAACATGCAACATTATGATTACGGTAGGAATTTAAAAACGGATGTGTAATAACCACTCATCTGTGATATACAAGTATAACTACAACTATATGACTCGAGCCTAAACTAGTGTCCATCTAACCGCCTAAGGAACTAAACTTGAGAAACTAGTCAATAAGAAATAAGAGTCCACCTAAGGTCTGAATCCATTTATCTAATAGTCGGCGATCCAGCCTCAATAGCGTCACGTACGTCGTACGGCTTTTTCGAATCAAGAGTGCGGATCAATCATCATATCTACGCCTCGTACGGTAAAATCTATCGTACGGCATCCCAATATCGGGGTACGGGTCAAGTATCTCCTACGTGTCTTATCATTCGTATAATATCATCATCAACACATGTCAAGATCAAGGTGCTATACTGTAATCGCATACATCATATATCATTGCCGGTATAAATATACATCGTTAATTTATCCTCAGAAATATCATGTCAAGTCACACTTAGATCATATCGTAATCAAGTCACACCTATATGATATCGTAATCAAGTTACACATATATCATATCGAAATCAAGTCACACCCATATGATGTCGTAATCAAGTCACACATATATCATATGAGAATTTCAGGCACAGGTTACGATCCGGGTTCTATTTTAGAGTCCTATGTACTTCAATATCATCATCACCCTTTATTATTGTTCATGTATACAAATCCATTATCTCATTTTCTAATGATCCGCTAACATCAAAACACGACCGTATAGCCAAGAATCACGGCATCAGCCCAGTTATATTGTTTCATCCCCGTGTATCATGTCACATCCTTGTATCACATATACGTATTGTGTATATATATATACCTACACCTAGTCCTATATATATATATACACATACACGTATACACCACGTCGAGTATCAGTGTGTGCGTGTGCGTGTATCTACCAGAAACCTACGAATCTCCTCCAAGATATTCTTCCTCGGGTAAAGTCTTTCTAAATCAATCTAGTCTAACCTAAGGTCACTACTAGGGTCCTACTCATCAAGAATCTAAGGTCATGTCTGGCTTCCTAATGACAATAAGTACTTATTCCTATTGTACACTTGTGGGGGTGCTAAACGCCATCCACCCGACTTCCCACCGTAGATATACATCTACTCACCTGGTCTTTGTTTGCCGAAAATGATGTCGCCCTCCGCTTCTTCCTCGTCCAAAGTCCACGTGAGGGGTACCTATACGCTAACACATATAATATCGTAAACTGAATCACAGACAAAGCCAAAACGACGCACGAAACGCGCATAGGTTAAAACCTATGTCCCGCTCATGCAAAAGAACCAAATATCACTCGATATCGACGTGCAAACGCCGATTGATCGAGATATGCATCAACAAACAACTTGTAGTTTAAAAACTCATTACTTATAATATAAAACATGATTTAATCCATCAAAACCCTAAAAATCAATCAAATCGTCTGATTTCGAAAAACCCGAAAACGCCAAATTACCGTTTTACTTCAAAACATGACATTTAAATGAAACTAATGGTCATAAAACTCATTAATTAACCTAACTAGATTATAGAAACCATTACCATATTTTTAACACCCTAATTTATATTAGTTTGAAAATTCTAGTTTGCAAACTTGCCCGATTTCGATACTTTTAAGCAAAATTTCACAATATCACAACTAAAGTTGATTTTGCATGAATTAATGTATTAAACTATAATTCATGATGATAATAATAAAATGAAATCATAATTTATATTTTAAACCTCATTTATTTAAGAATTTCCAAATTCTAGTTAGCAAAAATAGGATTTTTATTACTATTTTTCAATTATCAATAGAAACTAGTAACCAATTTAAGTTTTTCATTCCACTAACAAGTTAATATCCTCCTTAAAACCACAATCTAGTGTTTCAAACATTAATTGGAATTTTATCTCACCAATATATATAATATATAGAAATCTAGTTTGCAAAATTGTTTAAATTAAACAATTTTGGATCAACAATTTACAATATATCAACCATGCATGATTTTCCATTTCTAAAAGTGTTAAACTAGTTATTATAACCCTAATTAATTAATAAAACCATAACTTGATTTTACAAAACTTAACTTGAATTTTAAAACTTGTAAATAGAATTAATTTATTAAATCTAAACATGCTTAAATGAAATATCTAATAACAATAAATCAAAAGAATAAAATTTCTACCTCCACACATGGAATCAAAACATGAAAATAATCCTCCAAAATAATGGTTTCCATCTCTAAAATCCATGTAAAGATGAGCAAATAATAGAGGGTAGGAATTAATTAGGATTTTGTGGATTTTTATTTGGATTTTTGATGATTTTTGGAGGTAAATTAAATTTTGAAGATGGGGCGGCTGCCATGGGGGGTTCAGGCCGGCCACACCATGGAGGAGGGAGAGGAGAGTGAGAAAAGTGAAGAAAAGTGTAGAAACTTCACCCAAAATATCAACTTCTTTATGTCTTTTCAACAATTTATTTAATTTTTATCATTTCTTTTCTAAAACACCTAAAGGAAATTCTAGAATCATGGAAAAATTTGTAAATAAATTTTGCATGATACACACTAGATTCTAATATGTAATGATTCATTTTTGCAAATTAAACCCCTTCAAATTTTAAATTTACACTAATTTAGTGTATAAATAAAGCTTATGTTAATATTTAAAATAATTAATTTAGGAAAAATATTTAATTAAACTAAAAATTTATAAGTGACTAAATAAACACCATTTACTAGTAATTACATAATTAAAATAGGTATTTTTAAATTTATATTGAAAAATAATTACGGTTTAGTTTTACGAAAAATACGTTTTACTTTACCGAAAATCATAAAATTCACTTAAACGATTTTATTTATTTAATTATTTATTTAATTATTTTTAAAACGTTACAATCTTCCCCTTTTTAAGAAATTCGGTCCCCGAATTTAAATTAAAACTCCCCCCAATTACTAAAAAATTCAGCCAAAACACTCAAATCGTCGGGGCTCCGAAATCATCAATACAAAACTAAAATCAACTCCGTCAACAATTATCGGGGTTATGGCGAAAATAAAATTTCAAAACCCAATACGAAAACCAATATAATATAAATCAAAACTACAACTTATATATAGTGCGCATCATAGTAAAATCGTCCAAACATCTGGATAAAAAAGCATGCAAGAACCCCTTTTGAAAATCGCCTTGTGATGCACGTGTCACGGCATAAGTAGCGGACGTTTATTTTAAAAAATAGTTATATATATCTTTTATTTAACATACACGTCCCGCCTGGTTATCAAATCAATAGAAATGATTATAAAAGCATACTGCTCAAACTGAAATCAATCCCAATCACATCATAAAAATATCATGTGCGTCCGATGCGCACTGAAATCGAAACCAAATACAGATGACACGAATACACACGAAAACAAAACTAAGTGCAACAGGTGTGCACCAAAAACATCTGTCAAGTGCAACGGGCGTGCACGACTCCAATATCAGGTGCATCTAATCTGCACAAAACCCCGATTTAGTGCATCTGGTGTGCACCAAATCGCATCAAGTACGCCAAGTGTCCGCAAGAATCTCAATCAGGTGCACATGGTGCACGAAAACATACACCGAATATCAAAATCGAAATCACAGTAAGAAAATGCATGAAATCTAGGTCGAAGCATATGTCAAAATCATGTGTAACCATATGCACGAAATCAAATCAAAATCTCAAAATGTATTAAAACCAATCAAGTGCGCTGGGTACGTACTAAACAACATCAATACCACTGATATATGAAAAACAAATAGAATGTAATGAAGGTACACATAAGAAATACCAATCGTAGAACAAAGTCCTCAAAATACCAAAATCCAATCAACGAAAATATGAAATTCAAATCACCAAATCACAATCGTAAACACTATCGTCAATGTGCGCCTCTTTCCCCTTTTCCTTTGGTGTTGACTGCTTCGAACTCGTCTCTTTTTAGGTGTGCTGACTGCGCTACCAATGGCAATACTTATATCTAGAGTCTCCCATGTAGTCGATCCCTTCACCTGATATCCGGACTACATTAAACTTTTCGATCGATCCATCAAAATCACATAATTCCCCGAGAGCTCAACACTCAAGTACAGTTTAAAAATATCCGGTACATACCCCAGCATCGATGGTCCAGCCGTAGAAGGGCAAACCCAAGCCTCACTAATGGCACCGCGGAACTTCCGTAAACCCTAAGGTTCAATGACGTTCTCGTGGTCATTATGTCGAGTTAGGGTTTCATTCTTCTAGAGGGTCCATCGAAATACCTGCATGTTCTTCCGAATACCTTAAACTTTGGAAAATGGGTTTTCTGATAATCGTTCGAACCCTTTAACTTCGTCTGGACGGCATGAGAATACCCTTCGTCCGCACGCCAAACAATGCTTCAATCCTCAAGAATAACCAATACCCTAGTGGTTATCGCATTTGAGCCGCAGCTCCCTCTGCCCGTGAGCCCGTGTTAACAGAAACCACCCTCCGATATCGGAGAAGATAGATCAATGGAACGAATGAAATGCAATGCAAAGAAATGTACATCCTAAGGCTACTTAAGAAGAGTAGCGTATCGTATGTATGCCGCGGATCATACCCACGGTACGTCACTCTACCTAAGTCGCCTACTCCATCTACTAAGGGTCACCCTAGACATATACAAAGGTTAAACCTAGCGCTCTGATACCAACTTTGTCACGACCCGAAAGTACGGAACGTGACCGGCACTTACATTATGAAGCGTCTAGAGGCGCAACGTAACCTAAGTAAGCCGAATCCCAGAAATCTAAACCATAAAAGAAGAAGAAGTAAAGGAAAACATGAAGAAAACAAGTTTAAAAACATCATCCAATTTTCTCAAAAATTTCGGCAGAGTCTCCTTTGTAAAAACTGGCCCCAAACGGGTACAAACAAGTATAAATACATATAACAATAAAAAGGCATCCCCAAGCGGGAGCTAGCTCTACGCCAACAGGCGGAAACAACCACACCAATGCACAATAGTATACAACGCCAAAGGGCGAGGCTCAAAACTCAAAAGAAAACAAAACCACCAGATATCATAATAATACAAGCACGACTCTAAGGTCGAAATAAACAACTGGTCCAGTAAACTATCAAGTAATACAAGTTTGGTTGATGGAGCTTTCTAAATACAAATGAAATAATAAAAGTACAATGGCGGTCCAGATACAAGTGAACCAACCTACCGTGCAAATCACCCTGAAAGAAAAGATGTGCCAGCAAGCTGCCAGGAAAACCTGTACATCGAACCTGTAATAAAATTTGGCACAACGGGGGTGAGTTGCCAACTCATGAGTAGAAGATATCTGCGAAAAGAAATCGAATGCACGACGCTATCCTAGGTCATGATAATATACTAATATACTATTAGTCATCAAGTAAGACATGATAATAAGCTACGTGTAAGTGCAACAGCCCCGTGCTCGTGTCAGTGCCTCATATAGTACCATGTCATGTGAATGAGTATGCATGCACCATGAATGTAAAATAACCAATCCTGAAATCTAGATATATCTGTATAAGAAATCTTTAGCTTTTATCATGGTAAAAGGTGTTTGGAAATCTGAAATATCAACGATGAAATCCATGGAAATCCGTGTCGAGCATCGACACAAAACATGTAAATCTCAAGTCTCAATACCTCATAATCTCAATGTCTCATAGTCTCAATATCTCGGGCTCCGTCGGTCCGTATCGGCCCATATCATCAAATCTCACGACAACGGTCGGTATCCTCCGGATATCCGCCTCGCCAAACATCACTGGTAGGTAGTCCTCCCCTGCCAGGCTCATCGTCTACAACTCGATCTTCTTGTCCCGGGGTACCATACCGGGCCCACCATGTACCCGAGATGGTTCATCCACTCCACGAATCGGGTCTCGAAATCCAACAGAAAACATGAAATCTCATGGTGGACGACACATACATCACGAGAAAACCGCAACTTATATTTTAAAAAGAGAGGAGGAGAGAGAGAGAGAGAAGTTTTTATATATATTCATGCGGTTTTCCCCAAAAATCTTGAAATCTCATAGAAATCCAAAATCTCAAAATGATGAATAAGTATATGATAAGTGTCGGCATATGCCCAATAATACTGCATGATAACATGAAAATGCGAATGCATGAAATGTCTAAGTAATACATACAATGTCTATACTAACACCAGAAAGTAATCACAATATTATATCGATCAAGCTGTTAGCTGAATGTATCAATAAAAGATAATATGATCTAAAGTGTACGTGACAAAGCAATTACCGATGATGATGTGAGTGAGCCGGCAAATAAGTGTGCGCGGAATATGCGCATCATCGGTAATGGTGCTGGTGTCCTAACAGGCAGAGTTTTATACTGATTACAGAAATATATGTGTGAACATGCAACATTATGATTACGGTATGAATGTAAAGACGGATGTGTAATAACCACTCATCTGTGATATACAAGTATAACTATAACTATATGACTCGAGCCTAAACTAGTGTCCATCTAACCGCCTAAGAAACTAAACTTAAGAAACTAGTCAATAAGAAATAAGAGTCCACCTAAGGTCTGAATCCATTTCTCTAATAGTTGGCGATCCAGCCTCAATAGCGTCACGTACGTAGTACGGCTTCCTCGAATCAAGAGTGCGGATCAATCATCATATCTACGCCTCGTACGGTAAAATCCATCGTAAGGCATCCCAATATCAGGGTACGGGTCAAGTATCTCTTACGTGTCTCATCATTCGTATAATATTATCATCAACACATGTCAAGATCAAGGTGTTATACTGTAATCGCATACATCATATATCATTGCCGGTATAAATATACATCGTTAATTTATCCTCAGAAATATCATGTATATGTAGCATATTGTGATTAAGTCACACTTAGATCATATCGTAATCAAGTCACACCTATATGATATCATAATCAAGTTACACATATATCATATCGAAATCAAGTCATACCCATATGATGTCGTAATCAAGTCACACATATATCATATGAGAATTTCAGGCACAGGTTACGATCCGGGTTCTATTTTAGAGTCCCATGTACTTCAATATCATCATCACCCTTTATTATTGTTCATGTATACAAATCCATTATCTCATTTTCTAATGATCCGCTAACATCAAAACACGACCGTATAGCCAAGAATCACGGCATCAGCCCATTTATATTGTTTCATCCCCGTGTATCATGTCACATCCTTGTATCACATATACGCATTGTGTATATATATATATACCTACACCTAGTCCTATATATATATATATATATACACATACACGTATACACCACGTCGAGTCTTGGTGTGTGCGTGTGCGTGTATCTACCTGAAACCTACGAATCTCCTCCAAGATATTCATCCTCGGGTAAAGTCTTTCTAAATCAATCTAGTCCAACCTAAGATCACTACTAGTGTCCTACTCATCAAGAATCTATGGTCATGTCTGGCTTCCTAATGACAATAAGTACTTATTCCTATTGTACGCTTGTGGGGGTGCTAAACGCCATCCACCCGACTTCCCCCCGTAGATATACATTTACTCACCTTGTCTTTATCTGCTGAAAATGATGTCGCTCTCCTCTTCTTCCTCGTCCGAAGTCCACGTGAGGGGTACCTATACGCTAACACATATAACATCGTAAACTGAATCGCAGACAAAGCCAAAACGACGCACGAAACGCGCAAAGATTAAAACCTATGTCCCGCTCATGCAAAAGAACCAAATATCACTCGATATCGACGTACAAACGCCGATTGATCGAGATAAACATCAACAAACAACTTGTAGTTTAAAAACTCGTTACTTATAATATAAAACATGATTTAATCCATCAAAACCCTAAAAATCAATCAAATCGTCTGATTTCGAAAAACCCGAAAACGCCAAATTACCGTTTTACTTCAAAATATGACATTTAAATGAAACTAATGGTCATAAAACTCATTAATTAACCTAACTAGATTATAGAAACCATTACCATATTTTTAACACCCTAATTTATATTAGTTTGAAAATTCTAGTTTGCAAACTTGCCCGATTTCGATACTTTTAAGCAAAATTTCACAATATCACAACTAAACTTGATTTTGCATGAATTAATATATTAAACTATAATTCATGATGATAATAATATAATGAAATCATAATTTAGATTTTAAACCTCATTTATTTAAAAATTTCCAAATTCTAGTTAGCAAAAATAGCATTTTTATTACTATTTTTCAATTATCAATAGAAACTAGTAACCAATTTAAGTTTTTCATTCCAATAACAAGTTAATATCCTCCTTAAAACCACAATCTAGTGTTTCAAACATTAATTGGAATTTTATCTCACCAATATATAGAAATTTAGTTTGCAAAATTGTTTAAATTAAACAATTTTGGATCAACAATTTACAATATATCAACCATGCATGATTTTCCATTTCTAAAAGTGTTAAACTAGTTATTATAACCCTAATTAATTAATAAAATAATAACTTGATTTTACAAACCCTAACTTGAATTTTAAAACTTGTAAATAGAATTAATTTATTAAATCTAAACATGCTTAAATGAAACATCTAATAATAATAAATCAAAAGAATAAAATTTATACCTCCACACATGAAATCCGAACATGAAAATAAGCCTCCAAAATAATGGTTTCCATCTCCAAAATCCTTGTAAAGATGAGCAAAGAATAGAGGGTAGGAATTAATTAGGATTTTGTGGATTTTTATTTGGATTTTTGTAGGATTTTTGATGATTTTTGGAGGTAAATTAAATTTTGAAGATGGGGGGCTGCCATGGGGGATTGAGGCTGGCCACACCATGGAGGAGGGAGAGGAGAGTGAGAAATGTGAAGAAAAGTGTAGAAATTTCACCCAAAATATCAACTTCTTTATGTCTTTTCAACAATTCATTTAATTTTTATCATTTCTTTTCTAAAACACCTAAAGAAAATTCTAGAATCATGGAAAAATTTGTATATAAATTTTGCATGATACACACTAGATTCTAATATGCAATGATTCATTTTTGCAAATTAAACCCCTTCAAATTTGAAATTTACACTTATTTAGTGTATAAATAAAGCTTATGTTAATATTTAAAATAATTAATTTAGGAAAAATATTTAATTAAACTAAAAATTTATAAGTGACTAAATAAACACCATTTACCAGTAATTACATAATTATAATAGGTATTTTTAAATTTATAATGAAAAATAATTACGGTTTAGTTTTACGAAAAATACGTTTTACTTTACCGAAAATCATAAAATTCACTTAAACGATTTTATTTATTTAATTATTTTTAAAACGTTACAATGGATCTCCGCTAACCATCCGTATGATGCCTCCTAGCAGTTCAAGGGACAAAATGGCAAATCATTGGTCACTTTACTGCACAAAGCACAACCACAGCACAAGATCCAAGACTTCAACGCGGAACTCAATAAACAAATGTCCACTGCTGAAAATATAGAAGAAAACTGAAGAGATTCTGAGAAACCAAGTGTATAAAACATAAAATAACTGCAACATGGAGAAGCCCTAAAAAGTTGATCCCCCAAATCTACCAAATAGCCATGGATCCGCGGTCAAATAGGCACTTCTGCCGCGGTTCCGCGGCCACTTTTGAACAGTGTCGGTGCCAGTTGAAGCAGCGTTGACTCGACTCTCTTAGGGAAGTTTTGTAATCTCGTGTTTAGCTCAGAATGTATACCTAGGGTTTCACTCTTGTGCCTATAAATAGCAGAGTAAAAAGCCATATAAAGTGTGCCTTTCTTTATTTAGATTTTAGAATCAATTCTGTTCTTCTTTATCTTTCTCTATGAAAAATTGTAGTGAGTTTATAGGCGTTGAATAATAAAAAAATATAAAAAAAGAGTTCCTTTTTATCTTTCATGTTTATCTTTTGCAATTTTTATTTTCTAATTTAGTTGTATTATTTTATCGTTGTTTTTCTTTTGTTTTCTCTTCATCTGTTTTCTTTATCCTTAACAACGATGATGTTTGAGTAAGATCCTTGCCTAGGTGAGGTTTCAAATAGCTAGTTGTAATTTCTTCTTAACCTCATTTCTTTCTACCTTTCTTTTTGTTTTTATCTTTTTAATGGGTGAGTAATCTCTCATTTGTTAGGGCAGGAGAAGGAAAGTTTGAGAGAAGGAAATCTCTCACACTCTTTTCATTGCCCAATACCTTAATTCGGACTTCCTTTAATTAAACCACAATCCGCTCACTACGGCACCCTATCCTACATGATAGCGGTGATTCCATAGTTAGACCGGTTGTGGTTGAATTAACCAGAGGTTAGGGTTAAGAGCCAAGAACGGACGGACAAGGACCAAAAGGAAGAAACTAAGCATGGAAAGCCTACCTTATACTTACAAGTTCCTTCCTAGTCGTGCTAATCCCCGTTGTTACCGATTACCATAACACCGATATTAAAAAGGGAATTAAAAGAAGTGAGAAATTCCTAACTCGAACTAACCTAATCCTAACCCTAACAAGTTCTTTTATCATCTTTTATCACATTAGTAAATCTTAAAAAAAATCTCGATATATTTGGATTTAACTGGTTAAAATATAAAGAAAAAGATTCCATCTCCCTGTGGATCGACCCATACTCAACCGGCTAGCTACCAAGCGAAACCGTCTTGATTGCGGTAATTAAAAATTTAAACACACAGAAGATCATAACAATCATGTGGAATCGAATTTTCAAAAACAGACAGTTCTAGTTCTTGCTTTACATAGCGGTGTTCCTTGTAGAACATCCTGCACCTTATTCGATAAGGAATGAGCCGAGATCCCTTCACCGGAAGTGACCTTTTAAGCAATAACTGTCAGATGCTACAACCCTCGGTTTCGCCTTTTGATTGCTTTTCTAGTTCTTGCTTTGCATAGTGGTATTGTGAATATCCTGCACCTCATTCGATGAGGAAAGAGCCGAGATCCTTTCATCGTAAGTGACCTCTTTAGCAAAACTAGCAAAAGCCTAAAAACACTCCATTTAAATCATTTGATTCTACAACGATATCAAGTACAATACACAAAAGGTTTTCTTAAAAACCTGTCGTAGCTCTCCATTATTTCAGATAAGTAGTATTTAGTATTCGTGCTACGGTAGTTTAGACTCAGTCAAGACGTAGTGTACGGTAGCTGATTAGTGCTTATCTGCTAGCATATAATGCGATTGGATTAGGGTATTCGTACGACATTATTTGGCCATCGTCAAGGGTCGTGCGGGTGGGTCTAAGTCAATCAGGAAATGACGGGTTGAACTTGACTAGCGGACTATGGGTAGTTTGGCCTTCGTCAAGGTCATAAGACGCTAGGTATAAAATATTATCGGGAATTTCAAGTGTTGAAATTTGTAATGAGATTGCATACCTTCTATGAGATAGTTGGATCCCGATACCCACTGCGAGTAAGAGTTACTCCTGGGAGAGCTTTACACATTACAATTAGCCGATCAAGTACGTGTCTAGAAAGATGTTAACGGGGTTACGCCCCTAGGAAAACGAGGTTTAATGTAATTAGGTCCGTGCGAAAGCACGGGGAACCTCCCTCAAAGTACCGGCACTGGCCTGGATGAAAAATTGGAAAACTTTTAGAATATAATTAATCCCGGCTAGTTTTACCTTTTAGGGTTTTGATCAGTCGAAAATACTGCATTTTTAACACGGCAATTTCCCTATCATTTGCACTCATTTAGAAGTGTTCGGTATTCATATTGCACATATTAGCAAAACATCTCTGAAATACCAGATTGCATGTGTTAGACTTCAAAACCGGCATTTTTAGGGAAATTGTGTGTTTATCATGGCATCGCATCATCCTTGTATTGCGCAACTCTTGTCCCGAGAAATTTTTGCACGAAATTGCAGGAACAAAGCCAAAAGAGCTGATCAAAAATACAGCAACTCCAAGATGTGAGATCTGGAAGTGATCAAAGGCTAATTACAAGATTCAACATATCAGAAAATAGCCCAAATATCAGCCCAAACATTTACAAGAAATCCCAAGCCCTCAGGCCCATAAAGAGCCGCGGATCCACGGCGGAAGCCTGCTTGCGCCGCGGATCCGCGGCGTGATGATGTCAGCAATTCCCCAAATTTCCTCACGTGCTCTCAAATAACGGCTAAAGCTTCCAGAACATTGTAGAAATGCCACGTAGCTCATCTAGAAGGCTCTCCTTAACAAACTTTTGGAGGAAAATGTTAGGTTTACCTAGCACCCTATGTAGAGTTTGGAAGCATCACATGTCACAATGATCAAATTTTTATGGTGCTAAGTAAGCATACAAAGGATCTATCCTAGAAAATTAGGGTTTCTAAACATTAAAGGCAACAAAGACTAGGGTTTCGAGAGTACAACCTTTGTAGCTCCCTACGCTAGACTCATTGGCCTCTTGAGTGTTGGAGGAAGGTTCTCTTGAAGTCTTCTAGTGTCCACGATGATCCACCCGAAGCACCTTTGTCCAAGATATCGATTTCACTTTATCAAGAGAAGAAATGAAGATAACACTCTAAACATGTGGGCTAAACTTGTGTAGAATGATGTTGTGGTGGCTATTCTCACTAAAAAAACCAATCTTGTTAAGTGTTTTGCTCACTACAAAAGTCTAGAGAGCAAAAGAGAAAGGAAGAAGAAGATGATGGCTATTCTTTTAACAAGAGTGAAAAAGATTACTCTTCTAAAGAAAAATGAAAATATATGTATATATATTTTCTTATTCTCATCTCAAACCATGGTTAGATGAGAAAGATATTATTTAATTTGAGTTTAAAACACAAAGAGAAGGTTAACCCATGGTTAGAGGTAGGTGAGCATGGTTAGGTTTAAGGAAGAGTGTAGAAACTAGCCATGAATTATCCTTTCCTTTTCCATTTTGTTTTTAACACAAATATAAACAATAATCCATATAAATAACCAAGGTGTGAGTCTTATATTGCCACCATTTTCTATGTATAAGCAACCATGAAGGATGATGTATGTATGTATGTATGTATGCACATCCATATGTGCATGAATCTAAAAAGAAAGAAAGCATACATGCATGCATACATCCATCATATACAAGAAAAGATTTCAAGTGAGAAAACTAATGGTTAAATGATAAATCAACACTTGATTTATCAATCCGGCCATATCACATACGACCCCACCAAAAGCAAGCCGCCCGATCAATATACGATATACTATACGCGCATTTTAATCGTGTCCATGCGCATATCGCATACGCGCACCACAACGTTTCGCCTGGACTAGGTAACTCCTTTGTGGGACTCTAAGACTCGTCAATACGCCAGCAATGGGTGATGATCATATCATGCACCCCCAAGCCGCAGGCGGTCAGCTAAACGTAACGGCCACCCGGGTATTGAGCGATGAGAAGAAAACAAGCGAACCTGCTACAACTCCCGTCGAGCCAACCGGCAACACTACCGTACATTCCGGTCTCTTCGTCAGATATGCTGCATATCGAGTCTAGGGATGGTCACGTCGACCCCAATAACTCAATAAGTCGTGCCGGTGAATGGTCTATAACATATCGAGAAACTACTGATAACACTTATCAGTAAATCTCAGCAGCCCTAGCCAGGGACTTACTGATATAACCAGTCGACCACAGCACAGCTTCAACTCCCAATACCGGGAGTGACGAAACCCCTCCTATCGCTCATCTCCTTCGTGTGTCTCGGGATTGTACCCAACGACCACCTGTTTGCACGACTCAGTAGAGCCGTGGTAGGGTGGCAATCAAAATACAGTGGGAGAACACACAAGACTCTATGACGATCTCGGGTCTACAGACTAACCTGTACCAGTGTCACCTGAGAACTGCTATCCGACGATAGATATAACTCCATATAGGAGTTCTGGGTGAGTCCTTCCAGTGTACCCAGTCACCACTGAGCACCCGTATATGATCTTGATGTCAAACATCGATGAATGTGGGAACATTCATCGCCCATCACATGAGTCTAGTATCATATACGCTAGTCTACTCTGGTATATCAATGCCCCGTCTCGATACACCTGCGACTAGGGACATTTCAGGATATGCTTATAAACTACAGATGTCCCATGATTAGTTTGAAAACTTGTGTTTACCGCAATCAGAAACGGCGTCGCTTTGCAGCTAGCCGGTGAGTACGGGTCGATCCACAGAGATGGGTAGATTTCTTATTGTGTCTTTAAGAGTTGATTCCAAATGTTGTTTGGATTGATTTAATCTAAAAAAAACTAGATCTATCACTGAACTAAATTAATCTAAATTAAAGTCTTGCTAGGTTAGGTTTAGGGGAAGTTTGGAGATTAAGGGTTTCCTTCCCGCTTTCATTGCCCTATTTTAGATCTATTAGATGTTACGGTAATTATCAATAAAGTGGATCCGAATCTTTTGGGAAGATGTTTCTTCCTCTAGATTCGTATCCTTCCTTTGTTGATAATTACCATAACCTCTATGGAAAACACGCGCAACCGGCCCTTTATACTACGGTTCATCGTTACCTCGAGGGATAGGATGCCGTAGGGAGCGGTTGTGCGTGCATGCATGGAGTTCTAACTCTTAGGTATGGATGGCATGAAAGGGGTGAGAGATCTCATCTCTCAAACCTTTCCCTAAGTCTAACCCTAACAAGCGAGGAGACTACTCGCTCATTAGGGGATGATACGACATACTAATTAAAAGAATTAAAATAAAATAACTTACTGGGTTGACGGCTCCCTCCAAGCAATATAGAACAGATCTGAATAATACTCCCAGCAATTCTGAATTTTATTGATTGAAAAGAGGCATAGGGTTTTACAATTTTTGATTACAATTTATAAGTAAACAGGAGAATTTAGGGTTACGGGATTCGCACATGTGCAATTACAGATTTGCCCACAAAAAATCTAAACCCCTGCACCGACGCACCGACACAAGAAAAATACACCGACACGGGCTTTAAATGGTTGCGGAACCGCAGTATTAGTGGGCTTGGGCCGCGGTTCCGCGGCCATTTGGTGAGATCATCTCACCAAACTTCCTGGGTTGGTTCTCTATACATTGGGCTTTATATTTCCATAGTTCTTTTCTCCCTTTGGCTTCTGGTTCTTCTCCAGATCTTTCAGTGAAAACTCATAGCGATCTTTTAACTGCTTGCCTTGACATTTTGGACCTTGCACTGTTCTTCATCTAGGCTTGACTAGGATCCGTCTACTTGTTGGTCAAAAGTCCCTTTTCTATATCAACTTCCGTCTTTTTCACTGTATTTGCTCTAAGAGCCTGTATCATGTAATATGCAACAAACGTGCGTCAAGAGTATCTGTTTATTTATAAAATGAATGAAAATGGGGAGTACAATAATGCAATATTATAGTATGAACAAATACTCCCAAACTTATCTTTTGCTCGTCCTCGAGCAAACTTATTTTTATTCACTAAAATCCTAACCACACTTTCGCAGGGAAACGCGATTGCACTGAGCACGTGCAACAAGCCGTTAAACCTCTAGGTGTCCCTAGTAGGAGGAGTGTTGTTTCCTGAGGGTTTTCAGCGGATTACACCCACAAAATCCTATCAATTTGGCTTTTCGACTTTTGTTTTCCAATTAGGTTTTCTAACAAGGAATTCTATTATCCTACACTTGTAAATTATCCACCCACATTCTTCACACTTCCTCATTATTTAACTTAAGATTATATATGTTATGTAGACCTACTCAGCTTTCGGCATCTCTTAAGTTTTCCTTCTAGGGTTCCATCTCCACTTAGGAATTTCTATCAACTCTATTAAAGATACAAGTTTTATTCTTCATTCCTTTCTCTCATCTAAACTCTAATCACATATCTCCACGTGTGTGTAAATACCACCCCTACACTTGGAAATTCAAATCAAGCAATCGTACTCTCGTCCATTGTCCAAAGCACTTATTAATTAGTGAATTTTTTGAATGAAATTTGCTTACACATCCTTCATGCGACCGTTAATACTTCTTGAGGTACCAACAACCGATTACAAGATGCGTTAGCACTTTAAAGTGTACTTCCTAGTTTTTGCAATACCCAAGGCTTTTAGCAGTGACTCCCAAACCAGTTGGTCTAAGGCACTAGGTGATGAAGCACCCTCGCTAAAGATTTTTATATTTTTACAGCCTTAAGTAATCACAAAAACTAGTGTCCATTTTTTTTAATAACTTTTTTTTTCTTTATTTTCATTGTACTAAGGACTTTTTGACAAGAGCATTTCAAGGTCTCTTCTACTATTCCAAGTTTCAAGATGCGTGATTGTGCAAGTTGTAGGGTATACATTTTCAGAATCTAGACTTAAACTAGGAACTATATTTCAAACTCATACTCTAATAAGAACATCAATACTCTTCCCTTGTTTTCGACTTAGTCCAAGAAGTGAACCCAAAATTTGCCTATTTCTAAATAAACTACAAGGCATATACGTTCTACCGTTAAACTTTTAAGGAATGTTATTTTTAGGGTTTTTAATTCACTAAGTCTAAGATCTAATTGTTCCTAGCCAGTGAACTTATTTGTCAAACTCAAGTCAATTAGCCAAAATTGAATACAATAATTTTTATAATTTTTGAAATTTTTCAATTTTTATGGGTTTTCAAATAAGTATGCAAATGCAAAAATATGTACAAATGAATGCGAAGGAAAAAGACGTACCGAGCATACCCCCAAACTTGAACTTGACAGTGTCCTCACTGTCATACTAAACAAAGAGGGTCAAAATACCGGCACTTCCCTGTTTATTTATTGATAATTTTTTTTTTATTGTTAAGAAAAACAAATATTTACAGAAAAGCCCTCCCCCAAACTTCATTTAAACTATATTAGATATTACTGCCAAACCTTGCATAGACCAAACGTCAACACCAACCAGTTAAAAAATTTATCAGTAAAGAGAATTGGTTGGTGGAAGAATAAGTTGTGGCGGTCCAAAAAGAATTGGGGAAGATAGAAGTGGTGGTATGGAAGGTATGGAGGGGAATAGACAGGAGGTGGTGATGAATCAAAACGAGAATGTGAATAATCAGCAATCAGTGGAATATTGTCATTCTCGTAGCTTATTAAAAGAAATGGGGGTAGTTCAACTTCTAAAAGAGGAGGTTGACTAACCACAATATCCCCAAACTGTTCATGTGGGTCCTCTATTGACGTGGCATCATCCATCAATTTCATATGATATTCAATTATCAGGGAACTGATCTCCTCGATGTCCGCCAAAGTCCAACCGAAAACTTGCCGCCTATCTTGTAAGACTTTTAAAATAGTGTTCTCTTGCTCAAGGGCTAGAGAAGCCGATATGATAATGGGAAGGGTCTCA
This sequence comes from Agapanthus africanus, assembly GCA_030015575.1. Classification (NCBI taxonomy): domain Eukaryota; kingdom Viridiplantae; phylum Streptophyta; class Magnoliopsida; order Asparagales; family Amaryllidaceae; genus Agapanthus; species Agapanthus africanus. The sequence continues at coordinate 237,625,425 of CM057346.1, forward strand.
TTCTCACCTATGTAGGCATATTTAAGGTGAGGCGGTAAGGACATGAGTTCGAGTTTCGTAGGCGAAAGGATCATTGCGGAATCTACCTCGAACTCAAAGGACTCCAACACAGGTTCGAAATCACTGCAAACAACCGATTCGGATGGTTCAACTAACTCATCCACAAATTCAAAAGACTCATATTCAGGTTGCGAGTCGTCATCATCCAAAAAAGTGAAACATTCATAATCAATATCGGTTGTGTCAACGGTGGTAGGCTCAAGGAGGGACGCACTAGTGGCGTCAAGACTGTTTTCATCAAATAGAAATCTTTTAAGCTCACGGTCCTCCTGCGTGATTTCGTGAATAGAGCAAACTTCTCATGTACTAGTTTTAGGCACGGGGGGCAGACTTCCCATCTTATAAATATTGAACTCACTAGACATTTTCCCAAAGGATAGAGTCATGGAGCCATTGCGACAGTTTATTACAGCATTGGAAGTGGCCAAAAATGGTCGACCAAGAATCACCGGAATTTGGTTCCGTGGGTTAGCAACAGGTTGTATATCCATAACAATAAAATCAACGGGGAATATGAACTCCCCAACTTTGATCAACACATCCTCTAGCTGACCCCTTGGATGGGTGAATGATCGATCAGCCATTTGGAGAGTACAACGAGTGGGTTTCAACTCTCCAACCCCTAATTGTTCGTACACGGAGTAGGGAATCAGGTTAACACTAGACCCAAGATCTAAAAGTGCTCGATTAATTTTCTTATCCCCAATTGTGATTGAAATCGTAGGACAGCCTGGGTCCTTTCGTTTTTGGGGTAAGGTTTGATGGTGGTTAATAGCATTGCTCACTGCAGTAGCCACTAGCACTTTCTTGGGTACTTGAGATGCCTTTCTCTTCGAGGTGCATAAGCCCTTTAAGATTTTCGCGTATGAAGGGACTTGTTGGATTGCATCCAAGAGAGGTATATTTATGCTAACCTGCTTAAATATCTCCACAATCTTCTCCACTTGTACAGTTGGTTTATTAGGACTCAACCTATTTGGAAATGGAGAATTTGGAAAATTCGTTGAGTCAAATGTCTGTGGAGTAGAATGTGGAGTAGGAACGGATCCCGGTGTCGATGTGTTCATGTTGTGAGAAATGGGTCCGTTCGAGCTAGAAGAAGTAGAGCCATGTGAAGGGTGGAGAATAGGCTCTATAGAAAAAGGTGAAGAAGAAGGTGAAGAAAATGAAGAAGGGGAAGGTGATGATGGAGAAGACGAAGAAAAAGAAGAAGAAGAACCACCGGCGGGGATGTCATCATGAGTTCCCACATTATTTTGCAACTCTCTTCCGGATCTCAACGTGGTCACCGCATTTACATTGTGATTGGGATATGCGTTTTGTGTGTGACCAGGATTTGGCAATGGTTGAGATGGAAGCTTTCCCTTTTCTCTCTCGCTCAATGCAGAAGTTAATTGTGCAATTTGTGCCTCAATAGATTTGATACTTTGATCGTGTGAAGCATTGTTATTCATTAAAGACTGAACATAATTTTCAAATCTTGCTGCGGATTCAGTAGATTGCTTGAGAAATGCATCTAGACTTTTTTCTAGCGAGATAACCTTATCCTCATTTTGTTGAACAAAATTGTTCGTTTGATTTGTATAAGGTTGTTGTTGGAAAGGTTGCTGGTTTTGAATTTGTGGAGGTGCTTGGTGTTGTTGTGGAGGAGGAGGTTTTTGAAAATTGTTATTTCCTTGGACTTGTTGATTTTGGTTCCAAGCGAAATTTGGGTGACTCCTCCACCCCTGATTGTATGTCGAAGAGTATGGATCGTTTCTTTGTCGTTACTGAAATGCAGCATTGACTTGATCTTGTCCTTGAATAGGTGCATTATAAGGACACTCTTCGGTTAGATGTGATGGATTCAAACAACAAGCACCAACAGTTCGTGTGGGTAAAGCAGGGGCAGGAGATGACGACGAGATTTTGGTCTCAATGGCTTCTAGCTTTTTCATAAGTGCGGCCATCTCGGCCTTCATAGCGATTGACATATCTACTTGATGTATGCCTGCCCTAGATTGACCAACAGAAGAAGATGATGTGGTCTTGGTACTCTCCCACTGAATTGTTTGCTCACTAAGATCCTCAAGAAACAGCCAAGCTTTGTCACTAGATTTGGAAAGAAAATGACCTTGACATATGATTTCTAGCAACTGCTTCGTTGCCGAGTTCAATCCCTCGTATAATGTTTGGCAAAGTTGCCAACTTTCGATCCCATGATGAGGGCATTGAACGAGTAGGTCTTTAAATCTCTCGAAGCACTTCCAGAATGGTTCGGAAGGAAGCTGTGAAAATTGTATAATCTCGTTGCGGATTCTAGCAGTTTTGTGATGAGGATAGAACTTTTTCAGAAATGCTCTCACAAACTCGTCCCAATTTCTAATGGAATGTGATGCGGTGCTATATAGCCACTTCTCGGCTAGGTCACATAAGGTAAAAGGAATGACCCTTAGCCTTATAGCGTCATCACTTAATTGGGTCGTTTTCATCATAGCGCAAACGTTTTGGAATTTATTGATAAAAATATACGCATCTTCCGATTCCAAACCATGAAATTTTGGCAGCATATTGATGAAATGTGGTTTTATTTCAAAGTTGTCCCCATTTGCCGGTGGGGGTGAAAGACATGTAGGTAAAGAAGTGCGGACGGGGTAAAAGAGATCCTGGAGCGCAACTCGTGCGGGCGCTACAACAGGCGGAAGATTCGGGTTATTCGCACCTAACGGAGGTGGAATCATTCCCGTCGGTAAGGTATCGTTGGGGTCGTGTCCCGACATACCTTCGAAAGAATAATTTGGAGGTGGAGGTAAGGAAATGGAGGGAATTTCGACTTCGGTGTCGAAAGGTTCGTCGGTCGGTACTAACGAAACACGGACTAATCGGGCGTTAGTATCCCTAGTCCAAAGTGACATACACTAAAGGAGTAGTGTAGTCAGAAAAAACAGAAAAACAGAATGTGGGGGTAAGATAACGTCAATGGAGGGAAGTAGTGGAAGTGAGTTGCAAGATTTCTTTAGCGACAAGTTGCAAGTTTTGAAAAGATTTTTCCCTTTTTTTTTTATTTATGTGAGAGTTTTGCAAAGAAGTTTTTGACAAGGGCTCGTGACACAAGTGTATCAACCACACATGCACAATCAGGCCTAGATCTATGGTCACCTAGGTCTGCTAGACAGCTCCTAATTAGGGCTAGAAATAGGACCTCAAACCGCCTCTTCACCGACACTGCGGCCAGGTAAGTGGGAAGGAACCACAGTAGTGGGCCTAATTAAAAACCACTAGCCTAGACACCGCAAAGTCGATTAGGATAAACGGTCGATGCCTATACTAGTCCTTTCCTATTGAGCTCGATGTCCTTAGGTCTGAGTCTAGTATTTTTTAATTAATTGTGGTCAATGCACATGCTTTAGGTGTTTTCTGGGGTCCTGGGAAGGGTGATGAAATCCCCACCCAATCTGAGTTTGGTCAATTAGCCCCTTAGAGTCCGATTAAATTATGCAAAACAATATAATTCACTTGCAATCAATTTTTTAGCGCGGCGCAAAGAAACCTGCAGAAAATCTGTTATTTAGAAGGGGGAGAAAGATTTTTAGCGCAAAGAATTCCTGCAGAAAATTTTCACAGTGGATATATTGTAGGTTACAGAGGGAGAAGGAGGAAACAAACCGAGCAAATTTCGCGCAGAGAGGAGGCTAAACCGCCGCGGTTCCGCGGTCTGGGGCCTACTTTTGCCGCTGTTTCACGGTCAGGTGGTGGGATCGTGGCTCCAAAAAATTTCTATGCCTCTTTTGTGCTATTTCTCCTCTGTTTTAATGTTCACTTTTCTGATTTGCCCTCTGTAAAATTCCAAATCCGAGAATCTTCGCTATTCCTGCAAAATTCAAAAGATAACCCTTCAAACAGATCAAAATTGATAATTTTTTATTTCTCTTTTTTTTACTTTCAGATTTTTATAATTTTTAAAATTTATATCAACCCGAAATTACACAGAAAGAAATTTACGCCATCCCCGGCAACGGCGCCATTTGATTAGTTTGAAAACTTGTGTTTACCGCAATCAGAAACGGCATTGCTTTGCAGCTAGCCGGTGAGTACGGGTCGATCCACAGAGATGGGTAGATTTCTTATTATGTCTTTACGAGTTGATTCCAAATGTTGTTTGGATTGATTTAATCTAAAAAAAACTAGATCTGTCACTGTACTAAATTAATCTAAATTAAAGTCTTGCTAGGGTTAGGTTTAGGGGAAGTTTGGAGATTAAGGGTTTCCTTACCGCTTTCATTGCCCTATTTTAGATCTATTAGATGTTACGGTAATTATCAATAAAGTGGATCCGAATCTTTTGGGAAGATGTTTCTTCCTCTAGATTCGTATCCTTCCTTTGTTGATAATTACCCTAACCTCCATGGAAAACATGCGCAACCGGCCCTTTATATTACGGTTCATCGTTATCTCGAGGGGTAGGATGACGTAGGGAGCGGTTGTACGTGCATGCATGGAGTTCTAACTCTTAGGTATGGATGGCATGAAAGGGGTGAGGGGTCTCATCTCTCAAACCTTTCCCTAAGGCTAACCCTAACAAGCGAGGAGACTACTCGCTCATTAGAGGATGATACGACATACTAATTAAAAGAATTAAAATAAAATAACTTACTAGGTTGACGGCTCCCTCCAAGCAATATAGAACAGATCTGAATAATACTCCAAGCAATTCTGAATTTTATTGATTGAAAAGAGGCATAGGGTTTTACAATTTTTGATTACAATTTATAAGTAAACAGGAGAATTTAGGGTTACGGGATTCGCACATGTGCAATTACAGATTTGCCCACAAAAAATCCAAACCCCCGCATCGACGCACCGACACAAGAAAAATACACCGACACGGGCTTTATGGCCGCGGAACAGCGGTATTAGTGGGCTTGGGCCGCGGTTCCGCGGCCCTTTGGTGAGATCATCTCACCAAACTTCCTGGGTTGGTTCTCTATACATTGGGCTTTATATTTCCATAGTTCTTTTCTCCTTTTGGCTTCAGGTTCTTCTCCAGATCTTTCAATGAAAACTCATAGCGATCTTTTAACTGTTTGCCTTGACATTTTGGACCTTGCACTGTTCTTCATCTAGGCTTGACTAGGATCCGTCTACTTATTGGTCAAAAGTCCCTTTTCTATATCAACTTCCGTCTTTTTCACTGTATTTGCTCCAAGTGCCTGTATCCTGTAATATGCAACAAACGTGCGTCAAGAGTACCTGTTTATTTATAAAATGAATGAAAATGGGGAGTACAATAATGCAATATTATAGTATGAACATCCCACTAGTATGATCTCTATCATGATCACTGTAGTCAAGCCCATATCCTCAGGGCTTTATCAATATGTATGAATGAGTAAAAGCATGATCAAATCAACATGTCAGATAAAGAAGAACCACATAGTATACTATCATGTCGAGCAAGAATGTACACTGAATATATATATAAACATGTATAAATACATCCACTATCATATAATGGCCTCTTGGGCATACATATATCCAACAATCTCCCACTTGCACTAAGGCCTGTTATTGGCGTATCTCATACCCAACATCTCAAAAAGTCGCTCATGCTGCGGCTGAGGGATGGCCTTTGTGAGTGGATCCGCGGCGTTATTCTTTGTGTCTACTCTCTTAATCTCGATCTCGCGGCGATCTACAATCTCCAGGATCAAATGAAAGCCCCTCAGGATGTGTCTGGACCGCTGATGGGACCTAGGCTCCTTGGCTAACGCCATAGCCCCATTATTATCACAATACAATGGTATTGGATCAATAATGGTTAGAACTACTCCTAGCTCCGAGACGAACTTCTTCATCCATACGGCTTCCTTGGCGGCATCATTTGCAGCAATGTACTCAGCTTCCATCGTAGAGTCTGCAACGGTATCCTGTTTGGAACTCTTCCAACTTACCGCCCCGCCGTTGAGGGTAAATACAAACCCAGAGATAGATTTGTTGTCGTCCTTATCGCTCTGGAAGCTCGAATCGGTAAAGGCCTCCATTTGGAGATCTGCATTAACATACACCAAGAACATTTTTTTAGTCCTTCGTAAGTACTTAAGAATGTTCTTCACAGCTGTCCAGTGGTTCTCCCCTGGGTTGGATTGATACCTACTTACAACACTAAGTGCATAAGTAGCATCTGGGCGTGTACATAACATCGCATACATTATAGATCCTACTGCCGAAGCATAGGGTATAATGCTCATGCGAGCTCTCACTTCATCGGTCTTTGGACAAGAATCCTTGGAGAGAGTGACCCCATAGCAAGCGGGTAAGGCACTCCGCTTGGAGTCTTCCATACTAAACCTTTTTAGGATGGTGTTAATGTACCTGGTTTGGGACAATCCCAATAACCTTTTGGATCTATCCCTATAGATCCTTATGCCCAGAATGTATGTCGCATCACCAAGGTCCTTCATGGAGAACCATAGTGATAAGAAAGATTTGACCGACTGGAGCATAGGAATATCATTTCCTATCAGAAGAATGTCGTCCACGTACAATACGAGGAATGTGACAGCTCTCCCTACAGCCTTCTTATAAACACACGGTTCATCTGGATTTTTGATGAAATCAAACTCTTTGATGACATCATCGAAACAGATGTTCCAACTCCGTGATGCCAGCTTCAACCCATATATGGATTTAAGCAATTTACATGCTTTCCCGCTGCTCCCACTGTCAATGAAGCCCTCCGGCTGATCCATATAAACGAATTCTTCTAAATTTCCATTTAGAAATACGGTTTTAACGTCCATCTGCCAGATTTCATAGTCGTAGTGAGCAGCAATAGCAAGTAGGATCCGAATGGATTTAAGCATGGCTACGGAAGAAAAAGATTCGTCATAGTCCAAACCTGGTCTTTGACGAAAACCCTTCGCCACAAGTCTTGCCTTATAGGTCTCCACCTGCCCATCTACACCAATCTTTCTTTTAAAGATCCATTTGCACCCCACAGGTTTTACCCCAGGGGGTACAACGTCCAAAGTCCATACTTTGTTGGTGTACATAGACTCCATTTCTGATCTCATGGCATCTAGCCACTTCACAGAGTCTCCACTCGTGATAGCTTGCTGAAAACTGGTAGGATCATCATCATCCATGATGCAGTCTTCTCCGTCATCTTCAATGAGGAAACCGTAGTACCTCTCCGGTGGGCGAGAAGTCCTACCAGACCTACGGAGTGGCCGAGGTTCCTCAGTTTCTATTGCAACAGCCGGTTCAACCAAATCGTCATTTGTAGTTTGTGTTTCTAGAACCTCTTCTAGATCCACCACCTTGCCATCATCTTTATCTGTGAAAAACTCTTTTTCTAAGAATGTGGCATACTGAGAAACAAACACTTTTTGTTCCTCTTTGTGGTAGAATAGATATTCATAAGAATTCTTTGGATATCCCACAAAGTTACACATGACTGACCGTGTCTCGAGTTTGTCCGGATTCTGCTTTTTAACATAGGCCGGGCAACCCCAAATCTTAATTCTCTTAAGAGATGGTCTCTTCCCATGCCATATCTCATATGGCGTGGTAGACACGGTTTTGGTTGGAACCCTGTTCAGTAGAAACGCTGCAGTCTCCAATGCATGCCCCCAAAACGAGACGGGTAACTCAGCATCACTCATCATGGAACGGACCATATCTAATTGGGTCTGATTCCGTCGTTCTGACACACCGTTGTACTGTGGTGTGTAAGGAGGAGTGAGCTGAGAGAGAATCCCATTCTCTTTTAGGAAGTTTGCAAATTCTGTACTGAGATACTCACCACCTCGATCTGATCGAAGCATCTTGATACTCAAGACGGTTTGTTTTTCTACTTCTTGTTTATATTCAATGAATTTCTCGAAAGCTTCAGACTTGTGCTTTAATAAAAATACATGACCAAATCTTAAGAAATCGTCAGTGAATGTAATGAAGTATGAAAAACCGCCTCTAGCCTGTGTAGACATTGGCCCACATACATCACTATGTATGAGGCCTAGGAGCTCAGTAGCTCTTTCTCCGTGTCCGGTAAACGGAGTTTTGGTCATTTTACCCTTGATACAAGACTGGCAAGTCGCATAAGATTTATTTTCAAAAGAGTTTAAATATCCATCTTTGTGTAACTTGTTTAGTCTTGTTTTGTTACTATGACCAAGTCTACAGTGCCAAAGAAAAGCTTCATTTAATTCTGAAAGTTTTCTTTTATTAGTGTGTTGTATACTGAAAACTGTGTGTTGATTTAGGACGTATATCCCGTTATTAAGTGTACCATACCCAACCAACATTTGATTTAGGTGAATGTTCATAGCATAGTTTTGTAATACAAAATTATATTCTTCATTGTCTAACAAAGAAACAGATATTATATTACATAGCATACTTGGTACAAAATAACATGGGTTCAAAACCAATATACACCCAGATGGCAACCCCAAGTGATACTCTCCCACTGCGACTTTATGTATATTGGAACCATTTCCAACGCAGAAAGTATGGTCACCTGTCTTCAATACTTTGCTATTTCTCAGTCCCTGCATAGAATTGCAAATGTGAGAACCTGAACTGGTATCTAATACCCAGGAAGCAGAGTTTATTGAAAAACAGTTTTCTGTCATAAACACACCTGAAGCGGAAGCATCCCCATGCTTCTTCTTGAGGTTCAAGTACTCCGTACAGTTGCGCTTCCAATGTCATGTCTTGTGGCAATGAAAACATTCACCATTCCCCGAGTCTCCAGCTTTGGACTTTTCTTTTCCCTTCACCTTTTTAACTTCACCCTTAGGATTGGTGGGCTTCTTCTTTTTCTTTCCCTTAGCTTTAGCTTTCGGGCGAGAAGAGGAAGACTGTCCAACAGTTATAACGGGAGTTTTTACTGACTTCATAGTGCTCTCTGCACTCCTTAACATACTAAGGAGTTCAGGTTGCTCCTTCTCCATGCCATGCATGTTGAAGTTAACTATGAATTGAGCAAAGGTGGAGGGGAAGGACTGCAGAATAATATCTATATATTGTTCATTTTCCATAGTCCACCCAAGGTTCTCAAGCTCTTCTATAAGAGCTATCATCTTCAGAACATGGTCTCCTACTGGTGTGCCTGGGGCCATTCGCATCTGAAACAATTTCTTTGATGCTTCATATCGCAATACGCGGGATTGCTCTCTATACAACTCCTTTGTATGGAGCAATATGGTTTGAATGTCCATATTCTCGTGCTGCTTTTGATGTGTATTGTCCATCGATGCAAGCGCGAGGCATTTGGCCGTGGCACAATCAGCGTCCCATCTCTTGCGGACTTCTTTGTCTGCAACTGAGGATTTTGGACCTGGGACGGGCGGGGCTGAAGCCGTGAGGACATATGATACTTTATCATAAGTCAAGGCTATTTTCAGATTCCTCAGCCAGTCTTTATATTGGTCCCTTTCAGTTTGTTTTTATCTAGTAGAAGCTTGAGTCCAGTCATTGGTATCTGCCATTAAGAGAGAGAAAAGAATACACTCAGCGAAAGCTCTTGCGTAGATCAGATTGGTTATTATCTTGTCTAATCGATATCTCCTACTGCTTTAATCATGTTTTTCTTTCAAACCTTAAAAAGAAAACTAGCCAGGATTAATTACAGTCTACAACTTCGCTAACCGTTAAGCCGGGCCAGTGTCGGTACTTGAGGGAGGTTCCCCGTGCTTTCGCACGGACCTAATTAAAGTAAACCTCGTTTTCCCAAAGGCGTAGCCCCGTTAACAACTTTCTAGACACCTAATGAGTTAGCTAATTGTAAACTGCAAAACTCTCATAGGAGCAACTATTGCCCACAGTGGGATCGGGATCCAACCATCATATGGAAGGTATGCAATCTCATTGCAAATCTTAACACTTGAAATTCCCGATATGATTTTTACCCCTAGTACTTATGACCTTAACTATGGTCAAGAAATCATAAGTACCAGTCAAGTTCTACCCGTAATTTCTTGATCAATTAGACCCACCCATATGACCCTTAACTATGGTCAACAAAGTCGCATGAATGTCCTAATTAATCTGCATCATATGCAGTGTAGGAAGACATCACTTAGCTACCGTACACTACGCCTTAACTAAAGTCAACAAACGTAGCACGAATATTAAGTACTCTACTTCCTAAAATGACGGAGGGTTGCCGATGATTTTTAAGAAAATCTTTAACGCTTTGAACTTGATATCGTCGTAGAATCAAATGGTTTTCAAAAGGAGTGGCTTGTGCTCCGCAGTTTTTGAAATATAGCTTTTTCATAAAGAGCCGAGTGGTTTTCAAATCTGATTCTACAACATCTATTTAGGTTTATTTTCTTTACATTAATCATATTAATGTAATCCCATCATTTAAGTCCTTAAGCCAATCACAGAAAAGAAACGAAAATAACACGTACGCTTTTGCCATCCACATTCGCCACAATGTTCAGTTATGCACCGTTAGGTTACTTAACTAACGGCATACCGGGACGGGACTAGCGCGGGTGCAAAACATAATCAACGTCTACTATATATCTCATATATAATATGTCATTTGTCTCAGATATCACAGAACACAGGCAGCAGAAACATAGATATAATGTTTGATATACTAGGACGTCCGTGTTTATTATTTAGCCAAAATAGAAAATACGGATTCCACAGTCGCGATGAATAGCCAAGCCCACACCCTGGACCCCTACGAGAGCGGAAAGCGACCCTACCAATTCTGGAGTTTAGGAGACCCGGTCTCGACTCCTCGAGATGGCCTCCCACTGAACCCCAGAACCCGGTCACCTGTGCTCCCCTCCTTGGGTCCATCCTAATACGGAAAAGTAAATAATATACAACACTGGTGGTATCAACCTCAACCCGGAAGTGCCCCAAATAAAAGAATATTACATTACATTTGAATTTACATGAATGAAAATATAAAACTCTCATCTCACATAAAAAAAACACCGGCTATTCGATCGCGACAATCCTGCACATCATATCTCAGCAACACATAATATCATATATTATCAACGTAAGTAAGTATGCGCACCCCGATTGTCGTTGATGTATAGCAACAAAACCGGCGATATCGAACATACTACACTTACGGTCACAGAAAAGAAAGTGTAAAACTACAATATTTGGAATCCACATTCTCTTTAGACATCATAAATGCGAAATATCACATACTTCGTATTTCATGCCTAAACTATATGAATTCCACATATTGTATCAAATTCCAGATAAATAGACAGTATTAAAGTTTTCGACCGAATGTACAAATACCCAAAATTCCCTAAAGCTCAACACTTGAGCGGAGTTCAAAAATTCGGAGTGTGACACAGTAGTAGCGGTCCAGCCGTAGAAAGGTCAAGCCAACGCCTCACATGTGGCACGCCGTACTGCCCCAAACCCTAAGGTTCAAAGGGCAGTTCAAGACGGTCACATAATCGAGTTAAGGTTTGTTGTCTTCTAGAGGGTCCACCACAAAACTTGCACATATCTCCAAAATGTTTAAACCCCGTGAAAAGTGAGCAAATGATACTCGTTCGAACACTTCAATACTTTCTAATTTATCCGGAAAAGCAACGAAATGAAAATTCTGATCGAATCGTCGAGTCCAAAACCATCTCCAGAATATACAGTACAGGATTCAGATTAAACATACATAAAACAATATACAAGCAGTTGTAGGAATTACTGTGCAAATAGGAAGCCATGAAGCCTCTGTACGGCCGCGGAGCCACGGCCTAAGCAAGGATTGGCCGCGGTTCCGCGGCGGTTTGTACGGATCATGGCTTCGTATTTCACAGTGTTTCTTAGTTTTTCCTGCTGTATTTTTTAAGTATTTTTAATTCTGAAAAATGACAGATTTTGAAAAATGTCCAGAGAGGGTCCCGAAATGTCGTATTTTTATTCGATCGGAGTTTTTACTTCGTAAAAGTGTCGCCTAATATTCTAGGTCGGCTCTGATACCAATGTTAGGTTTACCTAGCACCCTATGTAGAGTTTGGAAGCATCACATGTCACAAAGATCAAATTTTTATGGTGCTAAGTAAGCATACAAAGGATCTATCCTAGAAAATTTGGGTTTCTAAACATTAAAGGCAACAAAGACTAGGGTTTCGAGAGTACAACCTTTGTAGCTCCCTACGCTATACTCATTGGCCTCTTGACAGTTGGAGGAAGGTTCTCTTGAAGTCTTCTAGTGTCCACGATGATCCACCCGAAGCACCTTTGTCCAAGCTATCGATTTCACTTTATCAAGAGAAGAAATGAAGATAACACTCTAAACATGTGGGCTAAACTTGTATAGAATGATGTCGTGGTGGCTATTCTCACTAAAAAAAACCAATCTTGTTAAGTGTTTTGCTCACTACAAAAGTCTAGAGAGCAAAAGAGAAAGGAAGAAGAAGATGATGGCTATTCTTTTAACAAGAGTGAAAAAGATTACTCTTCTAAAGAAAAATGAAAATATATGTATATATATTTTCTTATTCTCATCTCAAACCATGGTTAGATGATAAAGATATTATTTAATTTGAGTTTAAAACACAAAGAGAAGGTTAACCCATGGTTAGAGGTAGGTGAGCATGGTTAGGTTTAAGGAAGAGTGTAGAAACTAGCCATGAATTATCCTTTCCTTTTCCATATTTTTTTTAACACAAATACAAACAATAATCCATATAAATAACCAAGGTGTGAGTCTTATATTGCGACCATTTTCTATGTATAAGCAACCATGAAGGATGATGTATGTATGTATGTATGTATGTATGCATATCCATATGTGCATGAATCTAAAAAGAAAGAAAGCATACATGCATGCATACATCCATCATATAAAAGAAAAGATTTCAAGTGAGAAAACTAATGGTACAATGATAAATCAACACTTGATTTATCAACTGGCCATATCACATACGACCCCACCAAAAGCAAGCCGTCCGATCAATATACGATATCCTATACGCGCATTTTAATCGGGTCCATACGCATATCGCATACGCGCACCACAACGTTTTGCCTGGACTAGGTAACTCCTTTATGGGACTCTAAGACTCGTCAATACGCCGGCAGTGGGTGATGATCATATCAAGCACCCCCAAACCGCAAGCTGTCATCTAAACGTAACGGCCACCCGGGTATTGAGCGATGAGAAGAAAACAAGCGAACCTGCTACAACTCTCGTCGAGCCAACCGGAAACACTACCGTACAGTCCGGTCTCTTCGTCAAATATGCTACATATCGAGTCTAGGGATGGTCACGTCGACCCAATAACTCAATAAGTCGTGCCGGTGAATGGTCTATAACAGATCGAGAAACTAATGATAACACTTATCAGTAAATCTCAGCAGCCCTGGCCAGGGACTTACTGATATAACCAGTCGAGCACAGCACAACATCAACTCCCAATACCGGGAGAGACGAAACCCCTTCTATCGCTCATCGCCTTCGTGTGTCTCAGGACTGTACCCAACGGCCACCTGTTTGCATGACTCAGTAGAGCCGTGGTAGGGTGGCAATCAAAATACAGTGGGAGAACACATAAGAATCTATGACGATCTCGGGTCTACAGACTAACCTGTACCAGTGTCACCTGAGAACTGCTATCCGACGATAGATATAATTCCGTATAGGAGTTCTCGGTGAGTCCGTCCAGTGTACCCAGTCACCACTGAGCACCCGTATATGATCTTGATGTCAAACATCGATGAATGTGGGAACATTCATCGCCCATCACATGGGTCTAGTATCATATACGCTAGTCTACTCTGGTATATCGATGCCCCGTCTCGATACACCTGCGACTAGGGACATTTCAGGATATTCTTATAAACTACAGATGTCCCACTAGTATGATCTTTATCATAATCACTGTAGTCAAGCCCATATCCTCAGGGCTTTATCAATATGTATGAATGAGTAAAAGCATAATCAAATCAACATCTCAGATAAAGAAGTACCAGATAGTATACTATCATGTCGAGCAAGAATGTACACTGAATATATATTTAAACATGTATAAATACATCTACTATCATATAATGGCCTCTAGGGCATACATATATACAACAGGAAATTCAAATCTCTTGCTAACAAACTTTTGGAGGGAAAATTCAAATTTGAAATCCTAGATCTAGGGTTTTGATGTCTATAAAAGAGAGCCTAGATCTAGGGTTGAGGGGTTCAGTTCAATAATTCTTCATTCTCGCTTTATCTTCCATCCACAAGTTGAGTGACACGACTTGTGCGAAACCCTAACCCTAATTCCAATTCAAAATCAAGATCAAGATCCCGAGTACCATTCAAGCAGGAGAGCCTTCAACCTTTAGAAAGCGACGCCGGATTCCATCGGAGCAAGAGATCCAAGCCGATCCGCGACTCAATGAGCCGAGCGAAGCCGAAATCGACGATCTAGTTCCTTCCTTTTGTAAATTCAAGAGAGTTGTAACGAAAATTGCCGATAAAAAAAGGTGAAATTTCTATATCTTGCTTATCTTTTGATTCAACATTATGATTCGATCTCAATTTGTGATTGCGTTTGATATTATGATGTTTGAGTAAACTCCGCTCGTATAGGAGTTGTGACGATCAATAGAATGATGATGATTTAGATATTTTTACAACTCTTAAATCCTATAACGATTGTAAATTCTTTTGAATCAAATGATCGATGACCTAGTTTCGGGATGATCCTTTCTTGATTGTGTTCACTCGAAATTAGGGAGCAACTATTGATCATTTGATTAACTGGAAGCTAGAATTTGAATGAGATTCATCGAAAAGATAAAGGATAAGACAAGGAAACCCTAGCTTCTTCGCAAGATCCTTAACCTCGATGAATTATCATCGATCTAGTATCGATTCGTTAATGGATAAGAACATGAAATCTTTAAATCTCATAACATCTATAGATCTGATCTACTCCTACGAGCTACACTTCGATTCTTGATTGTTGGTTGGAAATCATTACAAATTATCACTAATTGTTCGTAATTAAAGTCTAACACATGCAATCTGGTATTTCAGAGATGTTTTGCTAATATGTGCAATATGAATACCGAACACTTCTAGATGAGTGCAAATGATAGGGAAATTGCCGTGTTAAAAATAAAGTATTTTCGACTGATCAGGTTTGAAGGAAAATTTGATAAAAAAAAGTGGGAGCCATCGTGATTAAATAAATTAATAACCAATCTAATCGTGCAAGAGCATACGATGAGTGTTTTCTTCTCTCTCTCTCTCCAGGTAGCGACCATGTCACGCTATAAATCAAGATAATAATATGAATGTGTTGACCGAACCTGCTTGTTATATTGAGCTGGGGAACGTTGGTCCCGCTCAAATATATAATTGTTATAAGACCGAGCAGGAAATAGGGGATTACCAGAATTTCCGTGCCGCCCAAACGAAGAAAGTGCGTGTTGATGCATCTTCTTCGGTGTGTTCATTACCGAGAACTGTTTTTCAGTATCCTCTACGTCCTGGGTATGTGATACCGGATCAGAATCCCGCAAATGTAATATGTTACATGGGGTACAGATAGGTAGAGAACTAGGAGTGGGTGATAAATTTTTAAGAGTTGGAAAAGGTGCAATTGTTGCAGCCAAGTTGGCGGTTATTGTAGGGTTGCTAGGCACGCGCACAAGGGTCTACGAGGCATCAACCATGCCCGATTAAAATTTTAGCCGTGCCGAACGACCCAAAGCCGGATCTTTAAACTAGGGTTTAGGCGAAAACAAGCATGTCAAACACATTAACACTAAGTGAGAGGGATTACAACCTTTGTAGATCCGGTTCTTCACTTCTAAATCTCTGTGTTGAGGTCCCTTCGCTACGATCATCGTGTTCCGGACTCTCGAGAGGTTCCACGAAGAGAAAGATGCAGTCTTGCTTCCGATCTTCGATACAAAGATGATCTACCTTGAATTTTCATTAACACAAGCTAACACTCACTAATGAAGTGAACACCCTCATCTAAATGGCAAGGATAGATGAGAATGATGAAGTAGGATTTTTGCTCTCTTTGATTATCTTTTTCTCACACTCATTCATCACTTGGAAAAAAACTAGTAAGTTTTTCCATGAAAGAAAAAAAGAAGGTAGAAGAAGAAGAAGAATTCATAATCCTTTTGTGATGAATAAAGCAAAGGAGATAATGATGAATAATGCAACCATGGTTGACTAAACCATTGTAGAGACTTAACTAGGGCTAGGGTTTGGGTTAGGTCAAGGAATGAGTCATAACAAAATATCTTTCACAAAACAAAACTAAACCTTCTAGAATCATCTAGAAAGCATTAACCCAAAACAAACCCTAATCTTGTTTAATCTCTACAAAACATGTTGCATTAGTTATCATATCATGTTACAATATTATATATCACATATATTATATTTATTGTATCCAAATAAAATAATACAATTAACATATATCGCATATATATCAATGTATTACCCGAGTGAGAAAAAGAATCTTTTAGTGAGCTAATATTAGTTAATGTATTTTAATATATCATATATATTATTATACATTAAATTATCGAATCAACACTTGATCCGACAATCCGGCTATATCGCATATAACCGACTAATATTTATCCGTACCGATTCATCGAATTAACACTTGATCCAATGACCCGGCTGATATCAAATATCGCGAGAATATAATACGGTATCTCATATCGCATTATCCTCGGTCCCACACATATCACATATGTGCCCCTACTCCATTTTTCCTGAGTCAAGAAACCTCTGTGTAGGACTCTAAAGAATCGTCAATACGCCGGCAGTAGGTGATGATCATATCAAACACCCACAAGCTGCAAGCGGTTAGCTAAACGTAACAGCTACCCAGGTATGGAGCGCTCAGAAGATCAACAAGCAAGCCTGTACATTCTCCTGTGAATCCAATCAATAACATACCCGTACAGTCCGGTCTCGTCGTCTGATATGTCGCATATCTCGCCTAGTGGTGGTAAACGTCAGAACCCAGTAGCTCGATAAGTCGTGTCGATATGAGGTCTATAACAGTTTGAGAAACTACTGATAACACTTACCAGTAAATTTCAGCAACCCTGGCCAGAGATTTCCGGTTATTGCCAATCGAACACAGCACAACATCAACTCCCTATACCGGGAGAGACGAATCCCCTCCTAACGCTCATTGCCTCCATGTAATTCGGGACTGTACCCAAAAGCCACCTTTTTGCACGCCCTCTTGGACGTGGTATGATGGAAATCAAAGCACAGTGGGAATCACACAAGACTCTATGACGATCTCGGGTCAACAGACTACTCTGTACCAGTGTCACCGGAGAACCGCCATTTGACGTGTGGTATAATACCATCTGGGAGTTCTTGGCGAGTCCGTCCAGTGTACCCAGTCTCCGCTGAGCACCCGTACACTATCCTTGATGTCAAACACCGATGGATATGGGATCATCCATCGCCCATCATATGGGTCAAGATGCGTATACGCTAGTCTACTCTGGTGTATCGATGCCCTATCTCAATACACCCTCGACTAGGAACAGTTATAGGATGTACTCACCGACTAGCGTGGCCCCACTAGTATGATCTCATCATAGTCCCAGCAGTCGAGTACAGATCCTAAGGGCTTTATCAACATGTAACATAGAGACAATCAGAGTACATGTTAAGATAAAGAGCAACCAGATAGCGTACTATAATGTCGAGCAAGAAAGTCCTCCCTATATATGTCTAAGCATCCACTACAATATACATCGTATGTACAGTAATGGCCTCTAGGGCATACATATAACTAACAAT
The DNA here is from genome assembly GCA_030015575.1 of Agapanthus africanus. Lineage (NCBI taxonomy): Eukaryota > Viridiplantae > Streptophyta > Magnoliopsida > Asparagales > Amaryllidaceae > Agapanthus > Agapanthus africanus. Next base: position 237,643,261 of record CM057346.1, read on the forward strand.
CTCCCACTTGCACTAGGTGTTAGTTATATGTATGCCCTAGAGGCCATTACTATACAAAGGATGTATATTGTAGTGGATGCTGGGACATATATAGGGAGGACTTTCTTCTCGACATGATAGTAAGCTATCTGGTTAATCTTTACCTTAACGTGTATACTGATTGTCTCTCTGTTACATGTTGGTAAAGCCCTTAGGATGTGTACTTGACTATCTGGACTATGATGCGGATCATACTAGTGGAGTCATGGTAGTCCATAAGTACATCCTTCAAGGTCCCTAGTCGTGGGTGTATCGAGACGGGGCATCGATATACCAGAGTAGACTAGCGTATACCTTCTCGACCCATACAGATGGGCGATGGATGATCCCATATCCATTAGTGTTTGACATCAGAGATGATATACGGGTGCTCAGTGGAGACTGGGTACACTGGACGGACTCGCCGAGAACTCCCAGATGGTATTATAACTTACGTTAGATGGCAGTTCTCTGGTGACACTTGTACAGAGTAGTCTGTTGACCCGAGATCGTCATAGAGTCTTGTATGGTTCCCACTGTGCTTTGATTTCCATCTTACCACGTCCAAGAGGGCGTGCAAAACGGTGGTTTTTGGGTACAGTCCCGAATCACATGGAGGCAATGAGCGATAGGAGGGGATTCGTCTCTCCCGGTATAGGGAGTTGATGTTGCGCTGTGTTCGATTGGCTATAACCGGAAATCCCTGGCCAGGGTTGCTGAGATTTACTGGTAAGTGTTACCTGTAGTTTCTCGAACTGTTATAGACCTCATATCGACACGACTTATCGAGCTATTGGGGTCTGACGTTAACCACCCCTAGGCGAGGTATGCGACATATCAGACGATCAGACCGGACTGTACGGTAGTGTTACTGGTTGGATTCACTGGAGTGTGAGCAGGCTTGCTCGTCGATCTTCTGATCGCTCAATACCCGGGTGGCCGTTACGTTTAGCAGACCGCTTGCGGCTTGTGGGTGTTTGATATGATCATCATCTGCTGCCGGCGTATTGACGAGTCTTTAGAGTCCTACACAGAGATTTCCTGGCTCAAGCGAAACGAAATAGGAGCGCATATGAGATATGTGTGGGACCGAGAATAATGCGTGTATGTGATACCGTATTCTATTCTCGCGATGAATGTATCGATGGTTATATACGATATAACCTAGTTATCGAATCGAGGGTTGATTCGATAAGCCGATACATTGGATACTAGTCGGCTATATGCGATATGACCGGATCGTTAAATCAAGTGTTGATTTAATGATTTAATGCATAATTATATATTTGATATATTACTTTGCATTAACTAGTATTGGTTCACTTTAAAGGATTTTCTCACTTGGATGTACAAGTTGTATATGTGATATACTTTTTGTGCATATTAATGTCTCATGTTTGATGATACATGTTTACTTGGTTAAGTGTAAAGAATTAAACCATGGTTAAACTTATGATTAGGGTTTTTTTTTCTTTTTCATTTATTTGTCTATTTATTATTTTTTGGAAAAATAATAAGCATAAAGGAAAATGGTGGCTTAATTTGTTTTCTAGTTAAATCTTCATGAAGCTTTGACCAAGTGACCATTTTGTCTCCATGCTTAACCCTAACCATTCCCACTAACCATGATTTATTCTCTACACTTGACCATGGTTGAGACATGATAAGTATTCTTATTATTTTCTTTTTAGAAAAGAACTTAATATATCATATCATTATCTTCATCTTCTTCTTCTTCTTCACATGAAGAAAGCTTGCCTCATCAATGGCAAGTGAAGAAATCAAGTGAGAAATCCAATTCTAAAGTGAACCCACTTCCTATTTCTTCATCCTCTACCTCTTGCCAAGTAGTATAGGGTGTTTTCTTCACATGTTTCTTGACTTGGTGAAGTTGGAGCTTGATCTAGTGTTGCCTCGACGTAGATCATCTTCGGCATCGAAGCCGACGACCAAGCCCGCCCATTTCTCCGATGAAGCCGATGCTAGAGTCCGGGATGCGATTTGTACAGCGAGGGGACTTCATCACGGAGCTATGGAGGTGCAGAACCAGATCTACAAAGGTTGTATTTCCGTTCACTTAGATTAAAGTCGTTTACTTGTTTTTGTTTCGCCTAAAATTCTAGTTAACGATCCGTATTAGGGTTTCTCGGCACCCGTAAAATTTGAAATTGGCATGGTTGATGCCTTGTGAGACCTCTTGAGAGTGCCTAGGAACCCTACAGTGGTATCAGAGGTACTAGGCATTGGATGTCGACCTATGGGGGGTTCTCACTGTGTGACCGTGTGGCGAAGCATAGGCTCTTACCCCCAGGGTGTCCCGAGACCGGAAGATGTTCCGGCGGGTTGTAGTCCTCGCGAGGGGGCATGCGTAAAAAGTAGCGGCTGAGGGACCCGTTGGTGCCACGGCGACCCCATTGGATGGGGTGGCTGCCTGACCATCATTGGTATCAGAGCCTAGCTAGAGCCTTAGGCGATCGGTAGACGAAGTTTGAAACCCGAACGAACCCGAAACCCTAACACAAACATGCTCTCTGGACTTTTTCCAAAATCTGGAGTTTTTCGATATTAAAAATATGCAGAAAAATCAGCAGGAATATCTAAGAGTTACTGTGAAATTCGACAGCCCAATTCCACAAAGTCGCCGCGGTTCCGCGGCACGAGCATGGCTCGTGCGGAGGTTCCGCGGCCGTACGGCCTCATTATATAATGTATTTTGCACAGTAATTCTTAGTTTCAAATGCTGGTTTTCCTGGGAATTTTTAATATTTTTTCAAGAGTTGAATTTTCTGGGTTGTTTTGGGGATTCGAATGTTCGATCGGATTATCAAATTTTGTCTGTGTGGCTTTCCGGATAATTTTTGAATATGTTAAAAAGTTCGACCGGATATAAATACCCAATTTTTCCCCTGTCGGGAAATTTCCAAATGTTGGATCTTTCCGTGGTTTAAAGACGTTCTATGTAGTGCAAGTAACGCGATGGTCCCTCTAGAAGACAACAAACCTTAACTCGATTATGTGACCGTCTTGAACTGCCCTTTGAACCTTCGGGTTTGGGGGAGTACGGCGTGCCACATGTGAGGCGTTGGCTTGACCCTTCTACGGCTGGACCGTTGGTACTGAGGCACGAACTGAATGTTTTTAGACTTGTTTCATGTGTTGATCTGTTTTGGGAAAACTTGGGTATTCGACTGTTCGATCGGAAAGTTTAACATTTTCTATTTATCTGGAATGGGATACAATAATTGGAATTCACAATTAGTTATGAGATAACTGAATGAATGTTATAAACATAGCACTTTAGTCTCACTTGATCGGTTGCCACGGAATTTTGATGTGATCAAAAGTCCGTCGCAATCACGTAGCGTACGCGGATACTCGCCGGGTAAACTTATTAGACAGCCTCGCTCCATAGCCCCGACCAAGTGACTGTAGGAGAACCCCGTCACCGAAGACATCCGTTCGGGTGCTCGCGGCAGCGGTGTTCCGCCTTGGTGCACTTCGTCGACGGTATCGGGGGTGCGGCCGCCTACTAAAGTTTGCGACGAGCATTCGATCAGAATGTCGGGAATCCTGTTGAATTGCCCGACTTAATATTGAAAAGTGTTTTCGATAATGAGACTAAAATGCGGAGTTTATAATTGTTAGGCATGTGATGTCTAAGGAATTCATTCGATTAGGCATGCGATGTCTATGCAGGTTGCGGATTCCAACTGTTGTAGTTTTACACTTTCTTTTCTGTGACCGTAAGTGTAATATGTGATATCGCCGGTTTCGTTGCTATATGTCAATGACAATTGGGATGCGCATATTTACTTACGTTGATGACATGTGATGTTATGTGTTGCTGGATATGTTATCTTGGATCATCATGTTTGAATAGCCGGGTTTTTTATGTGAGATGAGTGTTTTTCATTTTCATTCATGTAAAAACTTGTTTGTAATATTCTTTTATTGGGGCACTTCCAGGTTGCGGAAGATGTCACCATTTGTATATTATTTACTTTTCCGCACTAGGATAGACCCAAGGAGGGGAGCACAAGTAACCGGGTTCTGGAGTCCAGCGGGAGACCAACTCGAGGAGTCGAGTCTGGGTCTCCTAACTCTAGAATTGGTAGGGTTACTTGCCGCTCTCGTAGGGGTCTAGGGGTGTGGGTTTGGCTATTCATCGCGACCGTGGAATCCGTGTTTTATACTGGCTCGTATTGAAAACACGGACGTCCTAGTATATCCAATATTTCATATGTTTCTTCTGCTGCAATACCTGTGATGTGATCATGTGATGTTCTGTGATAGATACAGTATATAATATATATGATATATTATATAGACGTTACTTATGTTTTACACCCGTGCTAGCCCTGCCCCGCTCTGCCGTTAGTCACCTAACCTAACGGTGCACGAGGGGACATCGAGGCGAATGCGGATGGCATAAGTGTACGTCGTATTTATCTGTGATGTTTAGGTATCTTAAATGATGGGACTTCATTAATGTGATTAATGAAATAAAAGAAACCTAAGATGTTGCAGAATCGAATTTCAAAAATAAAATAGGTAGCTACAGTTCTTGCTTTGCACAGAGGTATATGTGATATATCCTACACCTTATTCGATGAGGAAAGGACCGAGATCCCTTCACCGGGAGTGACTCCTTTAGCAATAACTGGCAGATGATACACACTCGGTTTGTCTTTTGATTGCTTTTAAGAGTTTTTGCTTTGCAAAGTGATATATATGATATATCCCGTACCTCATTCGAGGAGGAAAGGACCGACAATCCCTTCACCGGGAGTGACTCCTTTAGCAAAACTAGAAAAGCCTAAAAAACACTCCATTTTTAAAATCATTTGATTCTGCAACGATATCAAGTTCATTACGCAATAGGTTTTCAGAAAAACCTGTCGTAGCCCTCCGTCATTTCAGATAAGTTGTATATAGTATTCGTGCTGCATTTGTTGGCTTTCGTCAAGGTGCAGTGTGCGGTAACTATATGCTGCTTATCTGCAGCATACGATGCGATTGGATTAGGGTAGTCGTGCGGCTTTGTTGGCTTTCGTCAAGGGTCATGCGGGTGGGTTTAATTCAATCAAGAAATGTACGGGTTGAACTTGACTAGCAGGCTATGGTTTGTTGGCTTTCGTCAAGGTCATAGCACGTTAGGGGCAAAATATTATCGGGAATTTCAAGTGTTGAAATTTGCAATGAGATTGCATACCTTCTATGAGATAGTTGGATCCCGATACCCGCTGCGAGTAAGAGTTACTCCTGGGAGAGTTTTACACATTGCAATTAGCTAATCAAGTAGGTGTCTAGAAAAGTGTCAACGGGGTTACGCCTCTGGGAAAACGAGGTTTACATTAATTAGGTTCGTGCGAAAGCACGGGGGACCTCCCTCAAAGTACCGACACTGGCCTGGCTGAAAGATTGGCGAACTTGTAGTGTGTAATTAATCCCGGCTAGTCTTTCCTTTTTAGGTTTGAAGGAAGATTTGATAAAAAGCAGTGGGAGCCATCCTGATTAGATAAAATAATAACCAATCTATTCTTGCAAGAGCGCACGCTGATTGTTTTCTTCTCTCTCTCCAGATAGCGACCATATCACGCCTTAATCAAGATAATAATACGAATTATTGACCGAACCCGCTTGTTATACTGAGTTGGGGAACGTTGGTCCCGCTCCAACTTATAATTGTTATAAAACAGAGCAGGAAATTGGGGATTACCAGAATTCCCGTGCCGCCCAAACGAAGAGAGTGCATGATGATGCATCATCTTCGGGTGTGTTCATTCCAAAGAACTGTTTCTCTGTATCCTTTACGTCCTGGGTATGTGATACCAGATCAGGATCCCAGATATGTAATCTGTTACATAGGGCTACAGAAAGGTAGAGAACTGAGAACGGGTGATATGTTTCATGAGGCAGAAAACGGGGCAAGTGTTGCAGCCAAGTCTGTTAGTCACTGTCACCCTGTATTCCAAATACATTGATTCTGAACGAATGTTATTAGATACCGAACCTGATATACAAAATCATATCTATCTCTTTATTAGTAAAGAAATGATAAAATTTTGTATTGTTGGATAATGTTTTGAACATTTCCTATATCAAAAGTTGATCGGTTCAAGCACGTTATCTAAAAGCATTCATGTTCTAAATCAAACTACAGTTCTTAGTATACGGAACACACACAAGAGGAAGAGTTCAGAAATGAACGAATCTTTCTTGAGGCATTGTAGACTAGGTCATATCAATGCGACCCGACTGGCTGAAGTTACATTTAGATGCATATTTAAATTAATTTGAATTTACATCTTATGAAACTTGTGAGTCATGTCACAAAGATAAAATGACCTCAGCTCTGTTTATTGGAAACAGAGAAAGAGTTAGAAAACTCTTGGGATGATACATGTTGATGTATGTAAGGTCTCCTGTCTACATATGCCAGGAATGGTTCTTTATACTTCATTACATTCTCTGATGATCTTTCGAGATTCAGACCTATGTTCCTGTTGAAACACAAGTCTGAACCTTTTGAGATATTCACAGAATATAAGTTAGAAGTAGAGAACCAATACGGGTATAAGTATTATGTCCTTTGATGAGATCAAGGAGGAGAATATTTAAGCACGGAAATCCTGGATTATTCCTCTCAGAATTACTCCTCCGTATACACCATAGCACGATGGTAAATCGGGGCGGAGCAGATGCACCCTATATGATATGGTGTGCTCTATGATGAGTACTACTGAGTTTCCTATTTCCTTTTGGGAGTTATGCACTTGAGAAGCTGCATACCTATTGAATAGGGTTCAAATCAAATCAGTTGCCTACCACTTCATATGTGATATGGAAAGGGTAGAGCCCATCTCTTAAGCTAGTTAAGATTTGAGGTTGTCCGGCCTATGTCTGAAAAGCAAAATCCGGACAAGCTCGAGGCAAGATCTGTTATGTAGAACTGGAAATGTTCCAGTTATACAAACTGCAGTTGATGATTTGAAAGAACCAAAGGATTCAGTAGATTCCAACGAACCTCGGCCTCTCCGCCGATCTAGTAGGGTTCCTCACCCACCTGAGAGATATTTCGATTTCTCTATGACAGTGGGAGGGAGGATTGCATCATAAGATGATGACCCAACTAGTTTCGAGCTGGCCATCAGGAGTGGGACTCTGTAAGAATGGCTGGATGCTTAGTGAACTGAGATGGAATCCTTATACACCAACAAAGTATGGACTTTGGTTGCTATATCTGAAGGGTTAAATCCCCATCAGGAGCAAGTATATCTTGAGAAGATTACTTGGTGTAGATGGAAAAGTTGAGACTTTGAAAGCTAGACTTGTTAAAGCTTTTCGTCATCGACCAGGCGTGGATAATGATGAAACCTTTTCAAGTAGCTTTGCTTAAGTCCATCCAGATCCTACTTGCCACGGCTACATACCATGACTACGATATCTGGCGGTTGGGTGTCATGACTGCTTTTCTAAAAATTAGAGTGCGTCTGTAAGTACACAGCAAGAGGGCTTCGTAGACAGTGGGAGCAGCGGAAACGTGTACAAGATGCTTTATAAGATAAAGCAGGCATCGCGGAGTTGGAACATCTGTTTTGATGGATTAGTCAAAGAAGTTGACATCATCAAAATGGTAGATGAACCTTGTGTATACAATAAGGTAGTAGGGAGTATGGTGGCGATTCTCGTAGAGTACGTGGATGACATACTCTTGATAGAGAAGGAGTTTCCTATGCTACGCTCAGTCAATCTCCGCTTATCACAATGATTCTCCATATAGGATCAAAGTGATACCTCCTAAATCCTGGGTTTTGGATCTATGAGATAGATCTAATTGGATGTTAGGATTCTCACTAGTTGTAGTGAGATGGTATCAATCGATCCTGGGGAGAATCACTGGAAGGGTTCCAGGGTGATAATGACGACTGAATGTCAGTCCCAGGCATTTTCTTTACCCTCAGTGGAGGGACGGTATGTTGGAAAAGTTCCAAGCTAGATACCGTGGCATACTAGACGATAAAGGCTGGATACATCGCTACTTAAGATGCTACCAAAGAGGCAGTCTGGGTGTATATTGGTTCATGAGATGAACTACGTTCCAACTATTGTGAGACAATGGAGTTGTGGCTTGTGCCAAGGAACGCCGATCCCATCAGTGATCCAGACATATTCTAAGGCAGTGTCACCTGATCATGGAGATGGTTGATCTCCAGGGTGATCGAGGTTTGGAGAGTAGACTCAGAGGACAAACACAGCGGATCCACTCACAAAGGCATGTTCCCAGAGAGAGATTTTTATGGGATGGTTGAGTATGAGATACTACAACCACTGCTATCAGATGGCCCTAGTGCAAGTGGGAGATTGTTAGTTATATGTATGCCCTAGAGGCCATTACTATACATAGGATGTATATTGTAGTGGATGCTGGGACATATATAGGGAGGACTTTCTTGCTCGACATGATAGTATCCTATCTGGTTACTCTTTACCTTAACGTGTATACTGATTGTCTCTCTGTTATATGTTAGTAAAGCCCTTAGGATGTGTACTTGACTATCTGGACTATGATGCGGATCATACTAGTGGGGTCATGGTAGTCCATAATTACATCCTTCAAGGTCCCTAGTCGTGGGTGTATCGAGACGGGGCATCGATATACCAGAGTAGACTAGCGTATACCTTCTCGACCCATACAGATGGGCGATGGATGATCCCATATCCATTGGTGTTTGACATCAGAGATGATATACGGGTGCTCAGTGGAGACTAGGTACACTGGACGGACTCGCCGAGAACTCCCAGATGGTATTATACCTTACGTCAGATGGCAGTTCTCTGGTGACACTGGTACAGAGTAGTCTGTTGACCCGAGATCGTCTAAGAGTCATGTGTGGTTCCTACTGTGCTTTGATTTCCATCTTACCACGTCCAAGAGGGAGTGCAAAACGGTGGTTTTTGGTTACAGTCCCGAATCACATGGAGGCAATGAGCGATAGGAGGGGATTCGTCTCTCCCGGTATAGGGAGTTGATGTTGCGCTGTGTTTGATTTGCTATAACCGGAAATCCCTGGCCAGGGTTGCTGAGATTTACTGCTAAGTGTTACCTGTAGTTTCTCGAACTGTTATAGACCTCATATCGACACGACTTATCGAGCTATTGGGGTTTGACGTTAACCACCCCTAGGCGAGGTATGCGACATATCAGACGATCAGACCGGACTGTACGGTAGTGTTACTGGTTGGATTCACTGGAGTGTGAGCGGGCTTGCTCGTCGATCTTCTGATCGCTCAATACCCGGGTGGCCGTTACGTTTAGCAGACCGCTTGCGGCTTGCGGGTGTTTGATATGATCAACATCTGCTGCCGGCGTATTGACGAGTCTTTAGAGTCCTACACAGAGGTTTCCTGGCTCAAGCGAAACGAAATAGGAGTGCATATGAGATATGTGCGGAACTGAGAATAATGCGTGTATGTGATACCGTATTCTATTCTCGCGATGAATGTATCGAATGGTTATATGCGATATAACCTAGTTATCAAATCGAGGGATGATTCGATAAGCCGATACATTGGATACTAGTCGGTTATATGCGATATGACCGGATCGTTAAATCAAGTGTTGATTTAATGATTTAATGCATAATTATATATTTGATATATTACTTTGCATTAACTAGTATTGGTTCACTTTAAAGGATTTTCTCACTTGGATGTACAAGTTGTATATGTGATATACTTTTTGTGCATATTAATGTATCATGTTTGATGATACATGTTTACTTGGTTAAGTGTAAAGAATTAAACCATGGTTAAACTTATGATTAGGGTTTTGTTTTCTTTTTCATTTATTTGTCTATTTATTATTTTTTGGAAAAATAATAAGCATAAAGGAAAATGGTGGCTTAATTTGTTTTCTAGTTAAAGCTTCATGAAGCTTTGACCAAGTGACAATTTTGTCTCCATGCTTAACCCTAACCATTCCCACTAACCATGATTTATTCTCTACACTTGACCATGGTTGAGACATGATAAGTATTCTTATTATTTTCTTTTAAGAAAAGAACTTAATATATTATATCATTATCTTCATCTTCTTCTTCTTCTTCACATGAAGAAAGCTTGCCTCATCAATGGCAAGTGAAGAAATCAAGTGAGAAATCAAATTCTAAAGTGAACCCACTTCCTATTTCTTCATCCTCTACCTCTTTCCAAGTAGTATAGGGTGTTTTCTTCACAAGTTTCTTGACTTGGTGAAGTTGGAGCTTGATCTAGTGTTGCCTCGACGTAGATCATCTTCGGCATCGAAGCCAACGACCAAGCCCGCCCATTTCTCCGATGAAGCCGATGCTAGAGTCCGGGATGCGAATTGTACAGCGAGGGGACTTCATCACGGAGCTATGGAGGTGGAGAACCGGATCTACAAAGGTTGTATTTCCGTTCACTTAGATTAAAGTCGTTTACTTGTTTTTGTTTCGCCTAAAATTCTAGTTAACGATCCGTATTAGGGTTTCTCGGCACCCGTAAAATTTGATATTGGCATGGTTGATGCCATGTGAGACCTCTTGAGAGTGCCTAGGACCCCTACACTAGGGCCATCTGTTGTGGTATCACATACCCAACAATTAGCTGTGGTTGAAGTATCTCATACTCAACCATCCTATAAAAGTCTCTTCTGGGAAAAAGGCCTTTGTGAGTGGATCCGCGCTGTTGTCCTCTGTGTCTACTCTCCTAACCTCGATGTATCTGGAGATCAACCATCTACATAATCAGGTGATACTGCCTAAGAATTATATCTGGATTTCTGATTGGACGGGGGTTCCTCGGCTAAAAGCCACAGCTCCATTGTCACACAATGGTAGGAACGAAGTGCATCTCATGAACTTATATATATCCAGACTGTCTCTTTGGTAGCATCCTTGGTAACGATGTATCTTACCTTTAATCGTCTAGTATGTCACGGTATCTAGCTTGGAACTCTTCCAACATACCTGTTAGTTATATGTATGCCCTAGAGGCCATTACTGTACATACGATGTATATTGTAGTGGATGCTGGGACGTATATAGGGAGGACTTTGTTGCTCGACATGATAGTATGCTATCTGGTTGTACTTTATCTTAATATGTACTCTGATTGTCTCTACTACATGTTGATAAAACCCTTAGGATATGTACTCGACTACTGGGTCTATGATGAGATCATACTAGTGGGGCCACGGTAGTCGATGAGTACATCCTATAACTGTTCCTAGTCGAGGGTGTATCCAGACAGGGCAACGATGCAGCAGAGTAGACTAGCATATACGCATCTTGACCCATAAGATGGGCGATGGATGATCCCATATCCATCGGTGTTTGACATCAAGGATGGTGTAAGGGTGTTCAGTGGAGACTGGGTACACTGGACGGACTCGCCGAGAACTCCCAGATGGTAATATACCTCACGTCAGATGACAGTTCTCCGGTGACACTAGTACAGAGTAGTCTGTTGACCCGAGATTGTCTTAGAGTCTTATGAGATTCCCACTGTGCTTTGATTTCCACCATACCACGTCCAAGAGGGCGTGCAAAACGGTGTTTTTTGGGTACAGTCCCGAATCACATGGAGGCAATGAGCGATAGGAGGGGATTCGTCACTCCCGGTATAGGGTATTGATGTTGTGCTGTGTTCGATTGGCTATAACCGGAAATCCCTGGCCTGGTTTGCTGAGATTTACTGGTAAGTGTTATCAGTAGTTTCTCGAACTGTTATTGACCTCATATCGACAAGACTTATCGAGCTACTAGGGTTTGACGTTTACCACCCCTAGGCGAGATATGCGACATATCAGACGACGAGACCGGACTGTACGGGAGTGTTACTGATTGGATTCACAGGAGTACTAGCAGGCTTGCTTGTTGATCTTCTGATCGCTCAATACCCGGGTGGCCGTTACGTTTAGCACACCGCTTGCGGCTTGTGGGTGTTTGATATGATCATCACCTACTGCCGGCGTATTGACGAGTCTTTAGAGTCCTACACAGGGGTTTCCTGGCTCAAGCGAAATGGAGTAGGAGCGCATATGTGATATGTGCGGGACCGAGATTGATACGATATGAGATACCGTATTCTATTCTCGCGATTTGTGACATTGATCGGTTGTATGCGATATAGCCGGGTTATCGGATCAAGTGTTGATTCGATAAATTGTTACTTTTGATATTCGTCGGTTATAGCAGGATTATTAAATCAAGAATTGATTTAATAATTTAATGTATAATTATATATTTGATATATTACATTAGATTAACTAGTATTAGCTCACTTAAGATTTATTTTCTCACAAGTTTGTGCACATTGTTTATATATGATATATGCAAATGTACATGATTGTATCATGCTTGATGATACATCAAAGATGGGTGTATGAGACCCATACCAAGATTAGGGTAAAGATTAGGGTTATTCTTTTATCTTAAAATTTAACAAAAAGGTTTAACTTAGTCAAAGTAATCAGGCTTGAAGAAGCTTGGAGAAGCTTTAACAAAGTCCACTCTTTTGATATTCTTTAACCTAACCTTTAACCTAATGCTTTGGTTAATTCTCTACATGAGTTAAGCATGATAGCTTAACTCATCCATGGTTACATTATTGAGGATAAGTTTTCATTTAGATGGATTATTCTTTCTTCGTCTTCTTCATCATCAAGCTCCATCCAAAATCTTACTAGCTCCAATGGTGCCATGAGTAAAAGAGTGAGAAAATCAATTCTAAAGTGAGCCCACTTGCTACTTCTTCATCCTCTACCACTTGCCATGTAGTAGAGTGTGTTCTCTTCACAAAGTTCACGACCTAGTGAAGGAATAGCTTGAGTTAGTGTCTCCCCGACGTAGATCATCTTCGTCCTCGAAGTCAACGAAGCAAGCACGTTCGTTCTTCTTGTGGATCTTCTCCAGAGTCCGAAGTTCATGATCGCAGTGAAGGAGACATCTACACGGAGCTATTGAAGTGAAGGACGGGATCTACAAAGGTTGTATTTGTAAGTGCACGGCGGCGCCCCGGCCTCCATCCCGAGGCCAAATGCGGAAGCGATGGTTAACTTTAATTTTTCTTAAAACTGCACCACCGCGCACTAAAACCCGGATCGAACCATTAACTAGTCCTAGCTAACTACAAGATGGGGAAAAGAGATATACCGACTGATCCGTGTCCTCCGGTCTTCTCGTCGTCGTCCCGATCTCCCGCGGAAGCTCCGGTCTCCACCCCCTCGCCGGAAAGGCACCACGTCGCTGGCTTCTTTTACGGGCTCCCACCTCTATACCGAGGCAACTCGGGCACGAAGCTGGAGAGTCGACGTGCCCAAGATTTGCTGTAGAATGCGTGTAGTGATATGTCTCATTTGGGGTTTAGGATGTTGCCTTTGGTGGAGGAAATGATATAAGATTTTGGAGATGGTGTTGTGGGATTTTACCAAAACCAAAAGAGAGCAAAATCCCACATATCAAATTTTGGACAGCCTTCATCAAGCTTGGCCGGCCATGGCTTTGGGAGGAGATAGATAATGAGAGTGAGTGAGAGAGTGTAACAAAGAGGTAGCCACAAAAATAATCCAAGAGAGAGAGAGAAAAGGCTATCATGCTCTAGCATGATAACAAGCTAAAACCAACACTCCACCACAACCATCATGATGTCCAAAGTCAAGCAATCATGAAAACCATCATGAAGCAAAAGTCAAGTCAAGATGTAAAAATCAAGTCAATGGATGGTGTATCATCATGATGCAACAAAATGCAAAGACCCCCTTCCAAATTGCTTATTTGCACAAATCCAAATAAGCCCTCCTCCACCAATCTTCGGCCAATGAAGGATACAAAGAAATATGGACGAAACGGAAAGCAAACTGGCAACTCCTGAAAACTGGTCCCCTAATAAATTACAGGAAAACCCCGATACTGTGTATACACACCCGCATCTGTATTCCAACCGAAATACAAATGCAATGAGACAAACTCTACACTGCACTATACTAGGATCCGGCTTAAACCAAAGCCGGCTAGTATTATCCGTCCGATCCTGATCCGTGCAATACCGCACGTATCTGATCGAACCCTGCCATATCTCCATACGGCCTCTACAGCGTTTCGCCCGAAAACTTGAGCAACTGAATGTGGGGGACTCTAAAGACTCGTCAACACCTTGGTTGTGGATTTAACCACTAGCACGTCAGAGGTATAAGCTAATACGTGACGGGCCACCAGCTATTGACCAAAAGGGACGTCGATGAGCGAACTCATCCTGACACCCTACTGAGCCTGTCAGTGATAATATCTGTACAGTCCGGTCCATTCGTCTTTGAGCATCGCATGGCGGGCCTAGGGGGTTGGTAATAGTCAGGCCCCCAAAAGCGGTACAAGTCGTGTCGGAGTGTAGCCCAGAACACCCTGAGATACTACTGGAATACCTACAAGTAAATCTCCTGCCTCGTCCGAGGGCTTCGTGTAAAGGCTCCCCTAGACACAGTGCGACCTCACCCCTAATACCGGGAGATACGAACCCCTGAAGATCCGCTCACTGCCTCCATGTGGCTCGGGACTGTACCCAACTAAAACCTGTTTGCACGTCTCCTTTGAGCGTGGTAGGGTAGTAATCAAAGTACAGTGGGAACTCACACGAGACAAATGACGATCCCTAGGTCGATGAACTAACCTATACACATGTCACCAGGGAACTGCTATCTGACGTCAGGTATAAGACCAACTAGCATATTCCCGGCGAGTCCTGTCCGGTGTACTCATAACCCAATGAGCACCTGTATACATCTTAGGTGAACCAACTGACACCAATGGCTTGTGAGACCGGCCACCGCCCCTCATCGGGGTCTCGACTGTATACACTAGTCTACTCTGGAGTATCGATGCCCTATCTCCAAACTCCCACGACAAGGGACCTTTTAAGGATGTGCTTATAGACTACCAGCTCCCACTTATATGATCGCCCTCATGCTGCTGGTGGTCAACCAAGAATCCTAGGGGCTCTATCAACGTGTAATAGCGACATGTCAGGTCACCTAAAGCAGTACACAATGATAAAGATAAACCAGATAGCATACTATCATCTCGAGCAAGACTGTCCTACCGGGATAGGTCCTCCCTCAATCACTGCAATCACGTGCTTGTGATCCAATAATTGACTCTGAGGGCACTATCTCCTACAATCTCCCACCTGCACTCAAGGCTAATTATTGCGATGTCGCATACTCACAGCCCGTGTGATACCGAACACCCAACTCCTCTACTAGTCGGTCTCACAAAGTTCGTTTGCGGAACTATTGTGTTCGAGGAATAGCCTCAGTGAGTGGATCCGCTTTGTTGTTTCTTTCTATGTCTCTCTATATCTCAAGTTCGCGGAGAAAACCCATCTCCGGAAATGAGCAATACCCGTCTCAGAGTGTGTCTGGATGTCTGATGGGACCTAGCTCATAAATGAACTCCAAATCCAAACCTCTTAGACTGTATCATCAACTGAACTTAATCAGTATCCTGCGCCATGCCTCCCTCAGTATTGCCTTGGACCACCTGTCCAAAATACTGCCCCTCGTCAGAAGGAAAAACTGTAACTCTGACAACCTCCTTGTCGTCCAAGTCACCTTGGAAGCCTGGAATGATAACTGTCTCCTGAATGAGGCTGTCCTTATCATATCCCTAGAACATCCACTTTTGTTCTAAAGCTGCTTCCGATTGTTTCTCTAGGATTGGATCAATATCAACTTATTGCATCTACTGCAAGAACAACATCTGGTGTAGTACTTGACATCTCATGATCGACTCAATTGCCTAAGCAAGTGATCTGCCAATAATGCACATCCCTCTCCCCTTTAGTCTGTAAGACACCTTTAGAGAGGGTGACTCCTTCACCTGCAGGTACACTACCGTGTCAGGAGTCGTCCATTCTAAATACTCTTAGAATGCTGTCTAAGTACCCTGATTGGGAAACCACCCAAATCTAGATCTAAAACCATAGATCTAGTAACCAGTATGTCTGATACAAAACCCATTTCCTTTGTGGAGAAACCAATGTGTGACGACCAAAGTATAATCGATCGTAGTATAGGAATATCACTTCCTACTCTGTGCATGTCATCCAAATACCAGGACATCACACCCTACTACCTTCTTAACAGATCCATCCCCTATTCTGATGAAGTCAAACCTATGACTGTCACATCGGAAATTGATGATCTATCTCCGCTATATCTGCTTTAGTCTATAAATAGACATAAGCAACCTGTCCACCAATGCTTCCGCTGCTCCCACTGACTACGAAAACCCTCCGGCAGAGTCATATAGACGTACACTTCTAAAGCTATTTTAGAACGACGCTATACTCATCCTCCTGCCGGGTCTCACGGTCTGGAACAACAGCAATGGCAAGTCAGGGTAAACAAGAACTTCCCTGTCACCGTCCTTGAGGCTACCGGAATACCTCTCGGGTGCCTGAAGTTACCCACTATATCTGCGGAGTGGCCAATGGAATGTCAAAGCAGATTGAATCTTTAGGTTCTTATCAAATCTTTAGTAATCGTTTGTGGTTCTAGAATCACTTCCAGTTCTACCATACTCCCACTACTGTTTTCTGAAAAAAAACCATTTTTATTAAAACTGTGGCGAGTTTAGAACAATATCACTATTGATCTTCCAGATGGTAGAAAATCAACCCTCGTCATAGCCTGGGTCAACCCACAAACAGCCATTACAGAAAACGTGCCTTGAGTTGTCCAGTGTCTGGTTTTAATCATAAACCGGACAACTCCCCGTGCCTTAACATCGTTAAGATATGAACTGTTCTATATCCAATATAGAACCAGAGGCATAGATTTAATTGAACCAGATTCAAATCATGCAACTGCCTCCAGTGCATGTCAACTAAATGGAAGGAGGCAGATCAGCGTTACTCAACTTAGGAATACTTCCACTTATGAGCAACCTGAAAGAGAAGTAAGTTCTCTTAATCGTTACTATCAGCTGAATACCATACACAAGTGTCTGCATCTTCGATCACTATGAAGAATCCCGACACTTGCAATACCTGGTTCTCTACTTTATTCAAATACCTATAACTTCTCAAAATTCGGATCCAGTGTTTCCCCGAAAACACCTGTCTAAAAACTAGAGAAGTCATAAGTAAACCGAATATAGTACGAGGACCAAACCCCTCTGTCCTAATGGACACTGGACAACATACAATACTCTGTATAAGTCCCTTGAGTCTAATTACTCATTCACTGTGTGTCGTAGGTTGAAAACTATACTTATGGTTAAGAAGAATTACACCGCTGTTTAATGCTCCTTACCTAACCATCCACTGATATAGGTAAATGTCACAGACACAATTTCAAAAAGATATATCTCACTCTATAAATATAGACGTACAGATGTATCGATTTGAAATTGGTGCACAACAGCGGATATTCAAAACCAAATACTTGCCGACTGGCAAACAACCCAGGTGACTTCCTCAAATATCACTGATTACAACGAATCCCGATATAATGAGGATGATCACCTAATTCCCAATAATTTACTCTCACTCATCATCTGTAAAACCATACAGATGTGAGAATCAAACTTGGTAAATACATACCCTGGAGCAAGTGTCTAATTGGGAAATCAGTTTTCTTTTAACATTACACAGTGAAGCTGAAACATTGAAATGTATCGTAGGGGTATCCTGGTATTCCTAGTAATGCCTCTTCAAGATTCACAACTGTAACCGTATAAATCTCTGCCACCTCTCCAAATCCCTTCATATGTCTTTAGTCATTACCTTCTGTACACCCCTTTAGGCCAAATGGTTTTCTTCCTTCCCTACCGTTCGGCACCAGCCTATGGTTTGGAAGAAGACTATCCAATAAGCATAATGGGTGTACTGTCCTAATCCTAGGAACACTCGCAATGCGAGAGAAGGTGAGGAAAAAAGACAACCGAATAAACCTTATTGCTATTTCTCCTGAACCAGAATCCATCCCCGAACCGGAACAAGTTCGTTTCGAGTTCGTATATAACCATACGATGGAATATCAAATAAACTGTGGATCTTCGTAGTGATACGGAGTGTTCTGGAGAAATACAAAGGTGAAGTGGGAGTGGTAATGAAATACTTGGTTTGGTCGTGAATATCAGTCACAATTTACTTTGCCCTCTTACTAATCCCATTCTTTGTCTTTACATAATACCTTCTGTACACCATCGTTAGGCTAATTGATTTTCTTCATTCCCTACCGGTCGGCACCTGCCTATGGTTTGGAAGAAGACTATCCAATTTGCGTAATAGGTGTACTATCTCCTAAACCAAGGAGTACTCACAACTTGAGAGAAGGTAAAAGGAAAAGACAACTAAATAATCCTATCCGTTTTCTCCAGAACCGGAAACCATCCTCGAATAAATCCCTTCGAGTTCGTATATAACCATACGATGGTTTTGTCCAATGGAAGTGGACGTTCGTAGTAATACGGGGTGTCCTGGAGAAAAGGGTAAAAGTAGGAGTGGCAATGAGGTTTGCAACTCTGACAATCCAAAAGCCAATGTTTAAGAAGGTTCGGTCAATTTGGTCACTGAGTCATAGTCTTAGGGTCAGGTCAATGGTCGCTGCCAAAGAGAGAGAGAAAAGAAACACTCAGCGTGCACTCTAACCTAGATCAGAATGGTTACCAATTTATCTAATCTGGAAACCTCCCACTGTCACCTCAAATTCTCCTCTAAACTTGAAAGAAGAATTAGTCGGGGTCACCCGAGGAGTAAACTAACTCATCAGTGGGAATCGGGATCCAACTATCATCGTATGATAACGTGACGGAATCCGCTCATGCTATCACACTCCAGAAGGTATGCGCATATCTGGCAAGTTTCGGTTCTTTTGAAACTCCCGATGTGATTTTTACCCCATGCTCTTATGACCTTGACTTTGGCCAACAAATCATAAGTCACATGTCAAGTTCTACCCGTCATTCTCCAGGTTGATTTGAATCCACCCGTACCTACCCTTAACTTTGGCCAATAAGGCAGTACGACTGTTCCAAACCAACGCATCTATCTATGCTGCATATGAATAACCAACAGCTACCAAACACTGTGCCTTGACTTTGGCCAACAAACACAGCTTGAATACTATTGACTATCCATATGAAACGACGGAGGGCTACGAATGGTTTCTGGCGAAAACCTTTAACGTAATGAACTTGATATCGTTGAAGGAACCGGATAGCTTTTAAAAATATAGTGACGAAAACCTTCGCTAAAGAGGTCACTCCCGGTGAAAGGATCTCGGCTCTTTCCCCGTAGAATGAGGTGCAGGATATTCCAACTGAATACCACGATGCAAAGCAAAAGTAATCGGCTATAGTGAAGTTATTGCCCTGACGCAAACTTCTGTCCAAGGGGTCACTCCCGGTGAAGGGATCTCGGCCCTTGCCTCGTCGACTGAGGAGCAGGATATTCCAACTGAATACCACGATGCAAAAGAAAAGTGAACGTCCTTGCAATAACAGCTTTTGAAAAGTGTTCCAACAACATCAGATTAGGTTTGTTTTTAACTTGCATTGATCCGAATCAACGCAGTCCCATCAATTGATCACACCACAAAGAACGAAAATATACTGATGTATGTATATGCCATCCGCATTCGCCACTGGGTCCCGTCATTACCCGTTAGGTTAGCTAACTAACGACAGAGCGGGGACTGGACTAGCGCGGATGTAAAACATATACAACATCTACTAATATATATACCAATATATTATATTTCGCTCAAGGCGTGATAAAATGCAACATCACAGAAATGTACAGCATCATAGAACAATACAGATATCTGGGATCCCCGGGTTTCACAGAGCCACTACTGAAACCCGACGTTCCCCTGGTCGTGTGGATAGCCTGTGCAATGGAAACCTAGACCCCTACGGGCGCGGCAAGTTACCCGCCAAAACCTGAAGCGAGGCAGCCCCCTTCAGCAACGTGAATGGACCAGCCAGCACTTCACGGAATCCGGTAACTTGGGCACCCCTCCTGGGTCAACCTGTACCCCCTACGAGTGCGGCGAATAGCCCGCCAATTCTAGAGTAAAACCCCTTCCGTCTCAATGCCATGAGATGCGGGCTTGTTGCCTTCTAGAACCCGGCTATCCGTGCACCCCTCCGCGGGGTAATCCTAGTACAGAAAGTAAAATATACATACAACGGGTACTTCGACCGCAACCTGGTCGTGCCCCAAAATAATAATACAAACAGGCAGTGACGGCAGTCCACATGTCGGACGCTCGCCCCGCAATATCAAATGTACATAATACAACAAAAACTGTACTAGCATTGCATCCAGGCTATCCCCCACGACCAATCTGCAACATCACAGCAAAATCACAGAACATCAACGTGAAAATCACGTTCGCAAATCCGTCTAACCGGGCTATAGCAGTTAGACAGGATTTACCGATCAAGTGACATTCACGGTCGCAGATATAATGTAAATACTATGAACTAATGTGTTTTAAATATCCGATCGATCAAATTTACCAAGTGGGCCCCCAAGTACTACTTTCGCACATCAAGAAATCTGGGCCCATAAAATTACATTCCAGAAAACCTATTTTCCACTCAGGAGCATTCTGTAGAATTTTGGGGGACTGAACAGTTCAAGTCGCGGTGGAACCGCGGCCCAAGCATGGGTTTGGCCGCGGTTCCGCGGTGGTTTGGACTGTTCACGAGCCCAAATTTTCACAGAACTCTTAGAATGTCCTACACATCATTCTGAAACAATCAGAAAAATTTTTGGACTTCAAAAAATTTCGACAGAAACTGATGTGAAGAAAAATACGGTTTTTGGAAAATTGTTCGATCCGAAATGTAAAACACATTAGACAAAGCTAGACTATGTTAATGGCGAGGCTCTGATACCACTGTAAGTGCACGGCGGCGCCCCAGCCTCCATCCCGAGGCCAAATGCGGAAGCGATGGTTAACTTTAATTTTTCTTGAACCGGCACCACCGCGCACTAAAACCCGGATCGAACCATTAACTAGTCCTAGCTAACTACAAGATGGGGAAGAGAGATATACCGACTGATCCGTGTCCTCCGGTCTTCTCGTCGTCGTCCCGATCTCCCGCGGAAGCTCCGGTCTCCACCCCCTCGCCGGAAGGGCACCACGTCGCCAGCTTCTTTTACGGGCTCCCACCTCTATACCGAGGCAACTCGGGCACGAAGCTGGCGAGTCGACGTGCCCAAGATTTGCTGTAGAATGCGTGTAGTGATATGTCTCATTTGGGGTTTAGGATGTTGCCTTTGGTGGAGGAAATGATATAAGCTTTTCGAGATGGTGTTGTGGGATTTTTCCAAAACCAAAAGAGAGAAAAATCCCACATATCAAATTTTGGACAGCCTTCATCAAGCTTGGCCGGCCATGGCTTTGGGAGGAGATAGATAATGAGAGTGAGTGAGAGAGTGTAACAAAGAGGTAGCCACAAAAATAATCCAAGAGAGAGAGAGAGAAAAGGCTATCATGCTCAAGCATGATAACAAGCTAAAACCAACACTCCACCACAACCATCATGATGTCCAAAGTCAAGCAATCATGAAAACCATCATGAAGCAAAAAGTCAAGTCAAGATGGAAAAATCAAGTCAATGGATGGTGCATCATCATGATGCAACAAAATGCAAAGACCCCCTTCCAAATTGCTTATTTGTACAAATGCAAATAAGCCCTCCTCCACCAATCTTCGGCCAATGAAGGATACAAAGAAATATGGCCGAAACGGAAAGCAAACTGGCAACTCCTGAAAAATGGTCCCGTAATGAATTACAGGAATACCCCGATACTGTGTATACACACCCGCATCTGTATTCCAACCGAAATACAAATGCAATGAGACAAACTCTATACTGCACTATACTAGGATCCGGCTTAAACCAAAGCCGGCTAGTATTATCCGTCCGATCCTGATCCGTGCAATACCGCACGTATCTGATCGAACCCTGCCATATCTCCATACGGCCTCTATAGCGTTTCGCCCGAAAACTTGAGCAACTGAATGTGGGGGACTCTAAAGACTCGTCAACACCTTGGTTGTGGATTTAACCACTAGCACGTCAGAGGTATAAGCCAATACGTGACGGGCCACCAGCTATTGACCAAAAGGGACGTCGATGAGCGAACTCATCCTGACACCCTACTGAGCCTGTCAGTGACATTATCCGTACAGTCCGGTCCGTTTGTCTATGAGCATCGCATGGCGGGCCTAGGGGGTTGGTAATAGTCAGACCCCCAAAAGCGGTACAAGTCGTGTCGGAGTGTAGCCCAGAACACCCTGAGATACTACTGGAATACCTACAAGTAAATCTCCTGCCTCGGCCGAAGGCTTCATGTAATGGCTCTCCTAGACACAGCGCGATCTCACCCTCAATACCGGGAGAGACGAACCCCTGAAGATCCGCTCACTGCCTCCATGTGGCTCGGGACTGTACCCAACTAAAACCTGTTTGCACGTCTCCTTTGAGCATGGTAGGGTAGTAATCAAAGTACAGTGGGAACTCACACGAGACAAATGACGATCCCCAGGTCGATGAACTAACCTGTACACATGTCACCAGGGAACTGCTATCTGACGTCAGGTATAAGACCAACTAGCATGTTCCTGGCGAGTCCTGTCCGGTGTACTCATAACCCAATGAGCACCTGTATACATCTTAGGTGAACCAACTGACACCAATGGCTTGTGAGACCGGCCACCGCCCCTCGTCGGGGTCTCGACTGTATACATTAGTCTACTCTGGAGTATCGATGCCCTGTCTCGAAACTCCAACGACTAGGGACCTTTTAAGGATGTGCTTATAGACTACCAGCTCCCACTTATATGATCGCCCTCATACTGCTGGTGGTCAAGCAAGAATCCTAGGGGCTCTATCAACATGTAATAGCGACATGTCTGGTCACCTAAAGCAGTACACGATGATAAAGATAAACTAGATAGCATACTATCATCTCGAGCAAGACTGTCCTACCGGGATAGGTCCTCCCTCAATCACTGCAATCACGTGCCTGTGATCCAATAATTGACTCTGAGGGCACTATCTCCAAGAGTATTCACTTTCACTTGTAGTTAAAGTTGTTAACTTGCTAGTTTTCGCCTAAACCCTAGTTTAAAGATCCGTATTAGAGTTGTTCGGCACGGCTAAAATTTTAATCGGGCATGGTTGATGCCTTGTAGAGCCTTGTAAGTATGCCTAGCAACCCTACAGTGGTATCCGAGCCAAGCTAGAGCTTTAGGCGAAGTGTAGACGAAGTTAGAAGTCCGATCGAACCCGAAAACCCCGATGTAAACCCTTCTCTGTACATTTTTCGAAAATATGATATTTTATGAATTAAAAATTCTAAGAAAAACAAGCAGGAAAAACTAAGAATTACTGTGAAGTACGATCCACTAAGTCCCTAAAATGACCGCGGAACCGCCGCCAAACCAAGGGTTTGGCGGCGGTTCCGTGGCCCAAATTTGAGTTAGTCCCTCATATTTCATATATTTATTCTTAGGTCCTTTCTTGTCAAATTTTTATGGGAATTTTTTTATTCCACTCAAGTGTTGTGTTATCTAGAGTTGTATTGGGGACTCGTTGATTCGATCGGATAATTTAACTTTGTTTAGTTTGTTCCGGTTATTTTTAGAAACTGTTAAAAAGTTCCAACGGATATCAATAACTCACTTTTTCCCGACCCGGAAAATTTCCAAGTGTTGGATTTTTCCGTTGTTTGAGAACGTCTGAATCGTGCAAGTTACGCAATGGACCCTCTAGAAAACAACAAACCTTAACTCGATTATATGACCGTCTTGAACTGCCTTTTGAAACTTAGGGTTTGAGGCAGTACGGCGTGCCACATGTGAGGCATTGGCTTGACCCTTCTACGGCTGGACCGTTGGTACTGTGGCATGAAATGGATGTTTTAAAACTCCTCTCAAGTGTTGAGCTATTGGAAAACCTGGGTGTTTGATTATTCGATCGGAAAGTTTAACATTGTCTATTTATCTGGATTGTGATACAATATTTGGAATCCACAAGTAGTTATGAGATAACTGATTTGAATATTATAAACATAGCAGTTTAGTCTCAGATGATCATTTGCCACGGAATTTTGATGTGATCAAAAGTCCGTCGCAATCACATAGCGTAGACGGATACTCGCCGGGTGAACTTAATAGATAGCCACACCCCATAGCCCCGACCAAGTGACTGTAGGAGAACCCCGTCGCCAAAAGTATCCGTTCGGATGCTCACGGCAGCGGTGTTCCGCCTTAGTGCACTTCGTCGACGGCATCCGGGGGTGCGGCCGTCTACTAAAGTTTGCGATGAGCATTCGATCTGGATGCCGGGAATCTTGTTGAATTGCCCGACTTAATATTGAAAAGATTTTTCGATAATGAGACTAAAATGCGGGGTTTATAATTGTTAGGCATGTGATATCTAAGGAATTCATTTTGTTAGGCATGCGATGTCTAAGTAGGCTGCGGATTCCAACTGTTGTAGTTTTACACTTTCTTTTCTGCAACCGTAAGTGTAATATGCGATATCGCCGGTTTCGTTGCTATATGTCAACGACAATTGGGATGGGCATATTTACTTACGTTGATGACATGTGATGTTATGTGTTGCTGGATATATTATATTGGATCGTCGTGTTTGAATAGCTAGGGGTTTTATGTGAGATGAGAGTTTTTCTTTTTCATTCATGTAAAATTAAATGTATGTAATATTCTTTTATTGGGGCACTTCCGGGATGAGGTTGATGTCACCATTTGTATATTATTTACTTTTCCGCACTAGGATAGACCCAAGGAGGAGAGCACAAGTAACCGGGTTCTGGAGTCCAGTGGGAGACCAACTCGAGGAGTCGAGTCCGGGACTTTTAACTCTAGAATTGGTAGGGTTGCTTGCCGCTCTCGTAGGGGTCTAGGGGTGTGGGATTGGCTATTCATCACAACCGTGGAATCCGTGTTTTATAGAGGCTCAAAATAAAACACGGACGTCCTAGTATATCCAATGTTTCTTCTGCTGCGATATCTGTGATGTGATCATTTGATATGTTGTGATAGATACTATATACAGTATATATGATATATTATATAGATGTTACTTATGTTTTACACTCGTGCTAACCCTGTCCCGCTCTTCCGTTAGTTACCTAACCTAACGGTGCACGAGGGGATATCGAGGCGAATGCGGATGGCATAAGTGTACGTCGTATTTATCTGTGATGTTTAGGTGACTTAAATGATGGGACTTCATTAATATGATTAATGAAAGAAAAAGAAATCTAAAAGATGTTGTGGAATCGAATTTTCAAAAACAGGTAGCTACAGTTCTTGCTTTTCATCGCGGTGTTCTTTGTAGAACATCCTGCACCTTATTCGATAAGGAAATGGCCGAGATCCCTTCACCGGGAGTGACCCCTTTACCAATAACTGGCAGATGCTACAACCCTCGGTTTGTCTTTTGATTGCTTCTATAGTTCTTGCTTTGCATAGTGGTATATATGATATACCATGCACCTTATTCGATGAGGAAAGGGCCGACGATCCCTTCACCGGGAGTGACCCCTTTAGCAAAACTAAAAAAAAGCCTAAAAAACACTCCGTTTTAAAATCATTTGATTATACAACGATATCAAGTTCATTACGCAATAGGTTTTTAGAAAAACCTATCGTAGCCCTCCGTCATTTCAGATAAGTTGTATATAGTATTCATGCTACATTTGTTGGCTTTCGTCAAGGTGTAGTGTGCGGTAGCTATATGCTGCTTATCTACTGCATACGATGCGATTGGATTAGTGTAGTCGTACGGCTTTGTTGGCTTTCGTCAAGGGTCGTGCGGGTGGGTTTAATTCAGTCAAGAAATGTACGGGTTGAACTTGACTAGCGGGCTATGGTTTGTTGGCTTTCGCCAAGGTCATAGCACGTTAGGGGCAAAATATTATCAGGAATTTCAAGTGTTGAAATTTGCAATGAGATTGCATACCTTCTATGAGATAGTTGGATCCCGATACCCACTGCGAGTAAGAGTTACTCCTGGGAGAGTTTTACACATTGCAATTAGCCGATCAAGTAGGTGTCTAGAAAGGTGTTAACGAGGTTACGCCTTTGGGAAAACGAGCTTTACATTAATTAGGTTCGTGCGAAAGCACGGGGCACCTCCTTCAAAATACCGACACTGGCCTGGCTGAAAGATTGGCGAACTTGTAGCGTGTAATTAGTCCCGGCTAGTCTTTCCTTTTAGGGTTTGGAAGAAGATTTGATAAAAACAGTGGGAGCCATTCTGATTAGATAAAAATAATAACCAATCTGATCTTGCAAGAGCATACGCTGAGTGTTTTCTTCTCTCTCTCTCCAGTGAGCGACCATATCACGCCTTAATCAAGATAATAATACGGATATATTGACCGAACCCGCTTGTTATACTGAGCTGGGGAACGTTGGTCCCGCTCCAACTTATAATTGTTATAAGACAAAGCAGGAAATTGGGGATTACCAGAATTCCCGTGCCGCCCAAACGAAGAAAGTGCATGTTGATGCATCATCTTCGGGTGTGTTCATTATACAGAACTGTTTCTAAGTATCCTTTATGTCCTAGGTATGAAATGCCAGATCAGGATCCCGCATATGTAATATGTTACATGGGCTACAGAAAGGTAGAGAACTGAGAATAGGTGATAAGTTTCATGATATAGAAAACGGTGCGAGTGTTGCAGCCAAGTCTGTTGGTAACTATCACCCTGTATTACCAGAATATATTGATTCTGAACGAATGTTATTAGATACCGAACCTGATATACAAAATCATATCAGTGTCTTTATTAGTAAAGAAAGGATATAATTTTGTATTGTTGGATAATGTTTTGAACATTTCCTATATCAAGAGTTGATCGGTTCAGGTACGTTATCTAAAAGCATTGACGTTCTAAATCAAACTACAGTTCTTAGTATACAGAACACACACAAGAGGAAGAGTTCTGAAATGAACGAATCCTTCTTGAGGTATTGTAGACTAGGTCATATCAATACGACCCGACTAGCTGAGGTTACATAAAGATGCATATTTAAATTAGTTTGAATTTACATCTAATGAAACTTGCCGGTCATGTCACAAAGATAAAATGACCACAACTCTGTTTATTGGAAACAGAGAAAGAGTTGGTGAACTTTTGGGATTAATACATGCTGATGTATGAAGGTTCCCTGTCTACAAATGCCAAGACCGGTTCTTTTTACTTCATTACATTCACTGATGATCTCTCAAGATTCAGATATATGTTCCTGTTGAAACACAAGTCCGAAACTTTTGAGATAATCACAGAATATAAGTTAGAAGTAGAGAACCAAAATACGGGTATAAGTATTATGACCTTTGATGTGATCAAGGAGGAGAATACTTGAGCACGGGATTCCTGAACTATTTTAAAGGAGAATGAGATTCTCTCTCAGCATTACTCCTCCGCATACACCATATCACGATGGTATATCAGGGCGGAGCAATAGCACCCTATGTGATATGGTGTGCTCTATGATGAGTACTACTGAGTTGCCTATTTCCTTTTGGGAGTTATGCACTTGAGAAGCTGCAGACATATTGAATAGGGTTCAAATCAAATCAGTTGCCTACCACTTCATATATGATATGGAAAGGGAAGAGCCCATATCTTAAGTTGGTTAAGATTTGGGGTTGTCCGGCCCATGTCTAAAAAGCATAATCCGGACAAGCTCGAGGCAAAGTCAGATCTGTTGAAGTTTGTTGGATATCCCAAGCATTAGCAAGGGAATATCTTCTACCAATCCGAGGAACAAAAATGTTTTGTTTCTCAACATGCCACCTTTGTAAAAGGGAATTTCTTGTGAAAAATTAGTGCTCATGAGGTAGAACTGGAAGGAGTTCCAGCTATACAAACTACAGCAAATGATTTGGTTGAACCAAAGGATTCAATAGAAACCAACGAACCTCAGCCTCTCCGCCGATCTAGTAGGGTTCCTCACCCACCTGAGAGATACTTCGGTTTCTCTATGACAGTGGGAGCGAGGATTGCATCTTGAGATGATGACACAACTAGTTTCGAGCTGGCCATCAGGGGTGGGACTCTATAAGAATGGCTGGATGCTTAGCGATCTGAGATGGAATCCTTATACACCAACAAAGTATGGACTTTGGTTGCTTTATCTGAAGGGTTAAATCCCAATCAGAAGCAAGTATATCTTGAGAAGATTACTTGGTGTACATGGAAAGGTTGAGACTTTCAAAGCTATGCTTAAGTCCATCCAGATCCTACTTGCCACGGCTACATACCATGACTACGATATCTGGTGGTTGGGTGTCATGACTACTTTTCTAAATATTGATTTGGAAGAGAGCATCTATAAGTACACAGCCAGAGGGCTTCGTAGACAGTGGGAGCAGCGGAAACGTGAGCAAGATGCTTTATAGGATAAAGCAGGCATCGCGGAGTTGGAACATCTGTTTTGTTGTGGTTGTCAAAGAGTTTAACTTCATCAAAATGGTAGATGAACCTTGTATATACAAAAAAGGTAGTAGGGAGTATGGTGGTGATCCTCGTAGAGTACGTGGAAGACATACTCTTGATAGGGAAGGTGTTTCCTATCCTACGCTCGGTCAATCTCCGCTTATCACAAGGATTCTCCATATAGGATCAAAGTGATACCTCCAAAATCCTGGGTTTAGGATCTATGAGGTTGATCTAATTGGATGTTAGGATACTCACTAGATGTAGTGAGATGGTATCAATTGATCCTGGGGAGAATCACTGGAAAGGTTCCAGGGTGATAAGGACGACTGAATGTCAGTCGCAGGCATTGTCTTTACCTTCAGTGGAGGGACAGTATGTTGGAAGAGTTCCAAGCTAGATACCGTGACATACTAGACGATTAAAGGAAAGATACATCGTTACCAAGGATGCTACCAAAGAGGCAGTCTGGATATATATAAGTTCATGAGATGAACTTCGTTCCTACCATTGTATGACAATGGAGTTGTGGCTTTAGCCAAGGAATTGCCGTCCCATAATAAATCCAGATTTATTCTTAGGCAGTATCACGTGATCATGGACATGGTTGATCTCCAGGGAGATCGAGGTTAGGAGAGCAGACGAAGAGGACAACAGCGCGGATCCACTCATAAAGGCCTTTTTCCCAGTAGAGACTTTTATGAGATGGTGGAGTATGAGATACTTCAACCACAGCTAATTGTTAGGTATGTGATACCACAACAGATGGCCCTAGTGCAAGTGGGAGATTGTTAGTTATATGTATGCCCTAGAGGCCATTACTGTACATACGATGTATATTGTAGTGGTTGCTGGGACGTATATAGGGAGGACTTTCTTGCTCGACATGATAGTATGCTATCTGGTTCTACTTTATCTTAACATATACTCTGATTGTCTCTAATACATGTTGATAAAGCCCTCAGGATATGTACTCGACTACTGGGACTATGATGAGATCATACTAATGGGGCCACGGTAGTCGACGAGTACATCCTATAACTGTTCCTAGTCGAGGGTGTATCGAGACAAGGCATCGATTCACCAGAGTAGACTAGCGTATACGCATCTTGACCCATATGATGGGCGATGGATGATCCCATATCCATCGGTGTTTGACATCAAGGATGGTGTACGGGTGCTCAGTGGAGACTGGGTACACTGGACGGACTCGCCGAGAACACCCAGATAGTATTATACCTCATGTCAGATGGCAGTTCTCCGGTGACACTGGTACAGAGTAGTCTGTTGACCCGAGATCGTCATAGAGTCTTATGAGATTCCTACTGTGCTTTGATTTTTACCATACCACGTCCAAGAGGGCGTGCAAAACGGTGGTTTTTGGGTACAGTCCCGAATCGCATGGAGGCAATGAGCGATAGGAGGGGATTCGTCTCTCCCGGTATAGGGAGTTGATGTTGTGCTGTGTTCAATTGACTATAACCGGAAATCCCTGGCCAGGGTTGCTGAGATTTACTGGTAAGTGTTATCAGTAGTTTCTCGAACTGTTATAGAACTCATATCGACACGACTTATCGAGCTACTGGGGTCTGACGTTTACCACCCCTAGGCGAGATACGCAGCATATCAGACGACGAGACCGGACTGTACGGGAGTGTTACTGATTGGATTCACAGGAGTACTAGCAGGCTTGCTTGTTGATCTTCTGATCACTCAATACCCGGGTGACCGTTACGTTTAGCACACCGCTTGCGGCCTGAGGGTGTTTGATATGATCATCACCTACTGCAGGCGTATTGACGAGTCTTTAGAGTCCTACACAGGGGTTTCCTGGCTCAAGCGCAACGGAGCAGGAGCGCATATGTGATATGTGCGGGACCGAGATTGATACGATATGAGATAACGTATTCTATTCTCGCGATTTGTGACATTGATCTGTTGTATGCGATATAGCCGGGTTAACGGATCAAGCATTGATTCGATAAGTTGTTACTTTTGATATTAGTCGGTTATAGCCGGATTATTAAATCAAGAGTTGATTTAATAATTTAATGTATAATTATATATTTGATATATTACATTACACTAACTAGTATTAGCTCACTTAAGATTTATTTTCTCACAAGTTTGTGCACATTGTTTATATATGATATATGCAGGTGTACATGATTGTATCATGCTTGATGATACATCAAAGATGGGTGTATGAGACTCATACCAAGATTAGGGTAAAGATTACGGTTATTGTTTTATCTTAAGATTTAACAAAAGGGTTTAACTTAGTCAAAGTAATCAAGCTTGTAGAAGCTTGGAGAAGCTTTGACAAAATCCTCTCTTTTGTCATTTCTTTTGATATTCTTTAACCTAACCTTTAACCTAATGCTTTGGTTAATTCTCTACACGAGTTAAGCATGATAGCTTAACTCACCAATGGTTACATTATTGAGGATAAGTTTTCATTTGGATGGATTATTCTTTCTTCTTCTTCCTCTTCATCAAGCTCCATCCAAAAGCTTACGAGCTCCAATGGTGCCATGAGTAAAAGAGTGAAAAAATCAATTCTAAAGTGCGCCCACTTCCTACTTCTTCATCCTCTACCACTTGCCATGTATTAGAGTGTGTTCTCTTCACAAAGTTCATGACCTAGTGAAGGAATAGCTTGAGTTAGTGTCTCCCCGACGTAGATCATCTTCGGCCTCGAAGTCAACGAAGCAAGCACGTTCGTTCTTCTTGTGGATCTTCTCCAGAGTTCGAAGTTCACGATCGCAGTGAAGGGGACATCTACACGGAGCTATTGAAGTGAAGGACCGGATCTACAAAGGTTGTATTCCCTTTCACTTGTAGTTAAAGTTGTTAACTTGCTAGTTTTCGCCCAAACCTAGTTTAAAGATCCATATTAGAGTTGTTCGGCACGGATAAAATTTTAATCGGGCATGGTTATGCCTTGTAGAGCCTTGTTAGTGTGCCTAGCAACCCTACAATACCGTCCCTCCACTGAGGGTAAAGACAATGCCTGCGACTGACATTCAGTCGTCCTTATCACCCTGAAACCTTTCCAGTGATTCTCCCCAGGATCGATTGATACCATCTCACTACAACTAGGGAGTATCCTAACATCCAATTAGATCTATCTCATAGATCCAAAACCCAGGATGTAGGAGTTATCATTTTGATCCTATATGGAGAATCCTTGTGATAAGCAGAGATTGACCGAGCGTAGCAAAGGAAACTCCTTCCCTATCAAGTGTATGTCATCCACGTACTCTACGAGGATCACCACCATACTCCCTACTACTTTTTTGTATATATAAGGTTCATCTACCATTTTGATGAAGTCAGACTCTTTGACTACCACATCAAAACAGATGTTCTAACTCCGCGATGCCTGATTTATCACATAAATCATCTTGCACACATTTCTGCTGCTCCCACTGTCTACGAAGCCCTCTGGCTGTGTACTTATAGACGCTCTCTTCCAACTCATCATTTTAGGAAAGCAGTCATGACACCCAACCGCCAGATATCGTAGTCATGGTATGTAGCCGTGGCAAGTAGGATCTGGATGGACTTAAGCATAGCTTTGAATGTCTCAACTTTTCCATGTACACCAAGTAATCTTCTCAAGATGTACTTGCTCCTGATGGGGATTTAACCCTTCAGATAAAGCAACCAAAGTCCATACTTTGTTAGTGTATAAGGATTCCATCTCAGATCGATAAGCATCCAGCCATTTTTACACAGTCCCACTCCTGATGGCCAGCTCGAAAATTAGTTAGGTCATCATCTCATGATGTAATCCTCGCTGCCAGTGTCATAGAGAAAACCGAAGTATCTCTCAGGTGGGTGAGGAACCCTACTAGATCGGCGGAGAGGTTGAGGTTCGTTGGTTACTAATGAATCTTTGGTTCTACCAAATCATCTGCTATAGTTTGTATAGCTGGAACTCCTTCCAGTTCTACCTTATGACCACTAATTTCTTCACAAGAAATTCTCTTTCACAAAGGTGGCATGTTGAAAAACAAAACATTTTTGTTCCTCGATTAGATAGAAGATATTCCCTTCCGTATGCTTTGGATATCCAACAAACTTCCACAGATCTGACTTTGCCTCGAGCTTGTCCGGATTATGCTTTTAGACATAGGCTGGACAACCCCAAATCTTAACAAACTTAAGATATGGGCTCTTCCCATTGCATATCACATATGAAGTGGTAGGCAACTGATTTGATTTGAACCCCATTCAAAAGGTATGCAGCTTCTCAAGCGCACAACTCCCAAAAGGAAATAGGAAACTCGGTAGTACTCATCATAGAGCACACCATATCACATAGGGTGCTATTGCTCCGCCCCGATATACCATCTTGCTATGGTGTATACGGAGGAGTAATGCTGAGAGAGAATCTCATTCTCTTTTAGAATAGTCCAGGAATCCCGTGCTTAATTATTCTCCTCCTTGATCTCTTCAAAGGACATAATACTTATACCCGTTTTGGTTCTCTACTTCTAACTTATATTCTATGATTATCTCAAAAGTTTCGGACTTGTGTTTCAACAGGAACATATGTCTGAATCTTGAGAGATCAACAGTGAATGTAATGAAGTACAAAGAACCGGTCTTGGCATGTGTAGACAGGGGACTTTCATACATCAGCATGTATCAATCCTAAGAGTTCACTAACTCTTTCTCTGTTTCCAATAAACAGAGCTATGGTCATCTTATCTTTGTGACATGGCCGGCAAGTTTCAGAAGATGTAAATTCAAACAAATTTAAATATGCATCTAAATGTAACTTAGCTAGTCGGGTCGCATTGATATGACCTAGTCTACAATGCCTCGAGAAGGATTCGTTCATTTCTGAACTCTTGCTCTTGTGTGTGTTCTGTATACTAAAAACTGTAGTTTGATTTAGAACGTCAATGCTTTTAGATAACGTGCCTGAACCGATCAACTCTTGATATAGGAAATGTTCAAAATATTATCCAACAATACAAAATTATATCCTTCATTACTAATAAAGAGACTGATATGATGTTGTATATCAGGTTCGGTATCTAATAACATTTGTTTAGAATCAATGTATTCTGATAATACATGGTGATAGTGACCAGCAGACTTGGCTGCAACACTTGCACCGTTTCTATCTCATAAAACTTATCACCCGTTCTCAGTTCTCTACCTATCTGCAACCTATGTAACAGATTACATATGCGGGATCATGATCCGGTATCACATACCCAGGACATAAAGGATACTGAGAAACAGTTCTCTGTAATGAACACACCCAAAGATGATGCATCAACATGCACTTTCTTCTTTTGGCGGCACGGGAAATCTGGTATTCCCCAATTTCCTGCTCTGTCTTATAACACTTATAAGTTGGAGCGGGACCAACGTTTCCCAGCTCAGTATAACAAGCGGGTTCGGTTAATATATCCATATTATTATCTTAATTAAGGTGTGATATGGTCGCTACCTGGAGAGAGAGAGAACAAAAACACTCAGTGTATGCTCTTGCAAGATTTGATTGGTTATCTAATATTTCTAATCAGGATGTCTCCCACTGTTTTAATCAAATCTTCCTTCAAACCCTAAAAGGAAAGACTAGCCGGGTTTAATTACACGCTACAAGTTCGCCAATCTTTCAGCCAGGCCATTGCCGGTACTTTGAGAGAGGTTCCCCGTGCTTTCGCACGGACCTAATTAAAGTAAACCTCGTTTTCCCAGAGGCGTAACCTCGTTAACACCATTCTAGACACCTACTTGATCGGCTAAATTGTAATGTGTAAAACTCTCCTAGGAGTAACTCTTACTCGCAGTGGGTATCGAGATCCAACTATCTTATTGAAGGTATGCAATCTCATTGCAAATTTCAACACTTGAAATTCCGGATAATTCTTTTACCCCTAGCGTGCTATGACCATGACGCATGCCAAACAACCCATAGTCCGCTAGTCAAGTTCAACCCGTGCATTTCCTGATTGAATTAAACCCACCCGCACGACCCTTGACGCATACCGAACAACGCCGTACGAATACCCTAATCCAATCGCATCGTATGCTAGCAGATAAGCACAAGTTAGCTACCGTACACTACGCCTTGACGCATGCCAAACTACCGCAGCACGAATACTAAGTAGTACTTATCTGAAATGACGGAGGGCTACGCAGGTTTTTAAGAAAACCATGAGCGTAATGAACTTGATATCGTTGTAGAATTGAGTGAATTTTAAATGGAGTGTTTTTGAGGCTTTTCTAGTTTTGCTAAAGGGGTCACTCCCGGTGAAGGGATCGTCGGCCCTTTTCTCATCGAATAAGGTGCAGGATATTTCACAAATATCACTATGCGAAGCAAGAACTGTAGAAGCAATCAAAAGACAAACCGAGTTTGTAGCATCTGCTAGTTTCACTTAAGAGGTCACTGCCAGTGAAGGGATCTCGGCTCTTTCCTTATCGAATAAGGTGCTGGATGTTCTACAAGGAACACCGCTTTGCAAAGCAAGAACTAGAGCTACCTGTTTTTGAAACAAGTTTCTACAACATCTTAGGTTTCTATTAGTTTCATTAATCTCATTAATGAAGTCCCATTTTATTATGCTTCACAAGCATCAGATATGAAACGAAATCAACAATATATAATATATATCTCATATATATAATATAAACATTCATCTCAGGCAGTAATATGATCTCATCACAGAACATTGCAGCAGAAGAACATATATGAAATATTGGATATACTAGACGTCCGTGTTTTAGTAAGAGCCTGTATAAAACACGGATTCCACGGTCGTGATGAATAGCCAAACCCACATCCCTAGACCCCTACGAGAGCGGCAAGCAACACTGCTAATTCTAGGGTTAGGAGACCCGGTCTCGACTCCTCGAGATGGTCTCCAACTGGACCCTAGAACCCGGTTACTTGTGCTCCCCGCCTTGGGTCTACCTAATGCGGAAAAGTAAATAATATACAATGGTGACATCATCCTCAGCCCGGAAGTACCCCAATAAAAGAATATTACATACAATTGAATTTTACATGAATGAAAAAGAAAAACTCTCATCTCACATAAAACCCCCGGCTATTCAAACGCGACGATCCAATACAACATATCACAGCAACACATAATATCTCATATCATCAATGTAAGCAAGTATGCGTATCCCGATTGTCGTTGATGTATAGCAAAGAAGCCGGCGATACACCACATACTACGCTTACGGTCCCAAAAAAGAAAATGTAAAACTACAACAGTTGGAATCCGCAACCACCTTAGACATCGCATGCCTAACAAATGAATTCCTTAGATATCGCATGCCTAACAATTATAAACCCCGCATTTTAGTCTCATTATCGAAAACCCTTTTCAATATCAAGTCGGGAAATTCAACAAGATTCCCGACATCCTGATCGTATGCTCGTCGCAAACTTTAGTTGACGGCCGCACCCCTGGATGCCGTCGACGAAGTGCACTAATGCGGAACACCGCTGCCGCAAGCACCCGAACGGATGCTTTTAAGATTATCCGGCGAGTATCCGCGTACGCTACGTGATTGCGACGGACTTTTGATCACATCAAAATTCCCTGGCAACCGATCATCTGAGACTAAACTGCTAGATTTATAACATTCAAATTAGTTATCTCATAACTACTTGTGCATTGCAAATATTGTATCACATTCGAGATAAATATACAATGTTAAACTTTCCGATAGAATAATCAAACACCCAAGATTTCCCAAATAGCTCAACACTTGAGCGGAGTTCAAAAATATCCATCACATGCCACAGTAACGATGGTCCAGCCGTTGAAGGGTCAAGCCAACACCTCACATGTGGCACGCCGTACTGCCACAAACCCTAAGATTTAGAGGCAGTTCAAGACGGTCACATAATCGAGTTAAGGCTTGTTGTCTTCTACAGGGTCCACCGTGTTACTTGCACGACTTTGAAAGTTTCAAACTCGAGAAAAAATCCAACTTTTGAAAAAGTTTCCGGTAGGGGAAAAAGTGAGTTATTGATATCCGGTCGAACTTTTTAACACGTTCTAAAATTACCCGGACAAAATAAACAAAGTTAAATAATCTGATCGAATCATCGATTCACCAATACAACCCAGAAAACTCAACACTTGAGTGGAATTAAAAATTCTCAGAAACATCCAAAATTAACTACGGATCAACTGTAGCAGAAACTGACAATCAATCCCCATTACTGTCCGCGGAACCACCGCCAATACCCTAGTTTGGCCGCGGTTCCGCGGCTCTCTGAGCGATTTACTGTATCGTTTTCCACACGTGTCCATAGAATTCCCTGCTGATTTTTTTAAGGATTTTTAATTCATAAAGAATCACAGTTTTGAAAAATATTCAGAGAGGGGTTCAAATTAGGGTTTCGGTGTTCGATCGGACTTCAAACTTCATCTAGACTTCGCCTAAAGCTCTAGCTTGGCTCTGATACCACTGTAGGGTTGCCAGGCACGCGCACAAGGGTCTATGAGGCATCAACCATGCCCGATTAAAATTTTAGCCGTGCCGAACGACCTAAAGCCGGATCTTTAAACTAGGGTTTAGGCGAAAACAAGCATGTTAAACACTTTAACACTATGTGAGAGGGATTAAAACCTTTGTAGATCCGGTCCTTCACTTCTAAAGCTCTGTGTTGAGGTCCTTCGCTGCGATCTTCGTGTTCCGGACTCTCGAGAGATTCCACGAAGAGAAAGATGCAGTCTTGCTTCCGATCTTCGATACAAAGATGATCTACCTTGAAGTTTCATTAACACAAGCCAACACTCACTAAATGAAGTGAACACCCTCATCTAAATGGCAAGGATAGATAAGGATGATGAAGTAGGATTTTTGCATTCATTTATTATCTTTTTCTCACACTCATTCATCACTTGGAAAAAAGCTAGTAAGCTTTTTCCACGAAAGAAAAAAAGAAGGTAGAAGAAGAAGAATAATTCATAATCCTTTTGTGATGAATAAAGCAAAGGAGATAATGATGAATAATGCAATCATGGTTGACTAAACCATTGTAGAGACTAAATTAGGGCTAGGGTTTGGGTTAGGTCAAGGAACGAGTCAAAACAAAATATCTTTCACAAAACAAAACTAAACCTTCTAGAATCATCTAGAAAGCATTATCCCAAAACAAGCCCTAATCTTGTTTAATCTCTACTAAACATGTTGCATTAGTTATCATACATGTTACAATATTATATATCACATATATAATATTTATTCTAACCAAATAAAATAATACAATTAACATATATCGCACATATATCAGTGTATTACCCGAGTGAGAAAAAGAATCTTTTAGTGAGCTAATATTAGTTAATGTAATTTAATATATCATATATATTATTATACATTAAATTATCGAATCAATACTTGATCCGACAATCCGGCTATATCGCATATAACCGGCTAATATTTATCCGTACCGATTCATCGAATCAACACTTGATCCGATGACCCGGCTGATACCAAATATTGCGAGAATATAATACGGTATCTCATATCGTATTATCCTCGGTCCCACACATATCATAT
The DNA here is from genome assembly GCA_030015575.1 of Agapanthus africanus. Lineage (NCBI taxonomy): Eukaryota > Viridiplantae > Streptophyta > Magnoliopsida > Asparagales > Amaryllidaceae > Agapanthus > Agapanthus africanus. Next base: position 237,681,358 of record CM057346.1, read on the forward strand.
ATGTTCCCCTACACCGTTTTGCCTGAGTCAAGAAAGCTCTGTGTAGGACTCTAAAGAATCGTCAATACGCCGGTAGTAGGTGATGCTCATATCAAACACCCACAAGCTGCAAGCGGTCAGCTAAACGTAACAGCTACCCAGGTATTGAGCGCTCAGAAGATCAACAAGCAAGCCTGTACATTCTCTTGTGAATCCAATCAGTAACACTCCCGTACAGTCCGGTCTCGTCGTCTGATATGTCGCATATCTCGCCTAGGGGTGGTAAACGTCAAACACCAGTAGCTCGATAAGTCGTGTCGATATGAGGTCTATAACAGTTCGAGAAACTACTGATAACACTTACCAGTAAATCTCAGCAACCCTGGCAAGGGATTTCCGGTTATAGCCAATCGAACACAGCACAACATCAACTTCCTATACCGGGAGAGACGAATCCCCTCCTATCGCTCATTACCTCCATGTAATTCGGGACTGTACCAAAAGCCACCTTTTTGCACGCCCTCTTTGACGTGGTATCATGGAAATCAAAGAATAGTCGGAATCACACAAGACTCTATGACGATCTCGGGTCAACAGACTACTCTGTACCAGTGTTACCGGACAACTGCCATCTGACGTGTGGTATAATACCATCTGGGAGTTCTCGGCGAGTCCGTCCAGTGTATCCAGTCTCCACTGAGCACCCGTACACCATCCTTGATGTCAAACACCGATGGATATGGGATCATCCATCGCCCATCATATGGGTCAAGATGCGTATACGCTAGTCTACTCTGGTGTATTGATGCCCTGTCTCGATACACCCTCGACTAGGAACAGTTATAGGATGTACTCACCGACTACCGTGGCCCCACTAGTATGATCTCATCATAGTCCCAGCAGTCGAGTACAGATCCTAAGGGCTTTATCAACATGTAACATAGAGACAATCAGAGTACATGTTAAGATAAAGAGCAACCATATAGCGTACTAACAAGTCGAGCAAGAAAGTCCTCCCTATATATGTCCAAGCATCCACTACAATATACATCGTATGTACAGTAATGGCCTCTAGGGCATACATATAACTAACAGTTATCAACCTGTATTATCAAGTACATTGATTCTGAACGAATGTTATTAGATACCGAACCTGATATACAACATAATATCAGTCTCTTTATTTAGTAAAGAAGGATATAATTTTATATTGTTGGATAAATATTTTGAACATTTCCTATATCAAGAGTTAATCGGTTCGGGCACGTTATCTAATAGCATATACGTTCTAAATGAAATCATAGTTCTTAACGTACAAAACACACACAAGGGGAAGAGTTTAGAAATTAACGAATCCTTCTTGAGACATTATAGACTAGGTCATATCAATGTGACCCGACTAGCAAAGTTCACTAAGATGCACATTTAAATCACTTTGAATCTACATCTTGTGAAACTTGCCAGTCATATCACAAAGATAAAATGACCACAGTTCGGTTTATTTGAAACAGAGAAAGTATTAATGAACTCTTGGGATTGAAACATGATGATGTATGTAAGTCCCCCGTCTACACAAGCCAGGACCAGTTCTTTGTACTTCATTACATTCACTGATGATCTCTCAATATTCGCATATATGTTGCTGTTGAAACACATGTCTGATGCTTTTGAGAAATTCAATGAATATAAATCAGAAGTAGAGAACAAAAATGGGTATATGTATTTTGTCCTTTGATGTGATCATGGAGGAAAATACTTGAGCATAGGAGTTCCTGGACTATTCTAAAGGAGAATGAGATTCTCTCACAGCATTACTCCTCCGTATGCACCACAGCACAACGTTGTATCGGGGCGGAGCAATCGCATCCTATACGATATGGTGCGCTCTATGATGAGTGTTACTGAGTTGCCTATTTACTTTTGGGGCAATGCACTTGAAAAAGCTGCATACCTATTGAATAGGGTTCCAACCAAATCAGATGCCTACCACTCCATATGCGATATGGTATGGGAAGAGCCCATGTCTTCAGTAAGTTTAGATTTGGGGTTGTCTGGCCTATGTCAAAAGCAAAATCCGGACAAGCTCGAGTTAAGGTCAGTTATATAGAAGTTTGTTGGATATCCTAAGCATTTGCAGGGGAATATCTTCTACCGCACCGAGGAAGAAAATATGTTTTTTCTCGGCAAGACAGCCTTTTTAGAAAAGGAATTTATTTTGGAAAGAAATTTATGGTCTTGAGATAGAACTGGCAGCTATACAAACTACAACTGATGATTTGGCAGAACCAGAGGATTCAATAGCTCCCGACGAATCTCAGCATCTCCGCCGATCTGGTAGGGTTTCTCATCCGCCTGAGAGATACTTCGGTTTTCTCAATGACTGTTGGAGCGAGGATTGCATCATGAGATGATGACCCAACTTGTTTCGAGCAGGCCATCAGGAGTGGGGACTCTATGAGAATAGCTAGATGCAATGCAATCTGAGATGGAATCCATATACACCAACAAATTATGGACTTTGGTTGCTATATCTGAAGGGCTAAATCCCTATCAGGAGCAAATATACCTTGAGAAGATTACTTGGTGTACATGGAAAAGTCGAGACTTTCAAAGCTAAGGCTTGTTGCAAAAGGTTCTCATCATCGACCTGGTATGGATTATGATGAAACTTTTTCTCCAGTGCCTATGCTTAAGTCCATCCGGATCCTACTTTCCATTGCTACATACCATGACTACGATAGCTGGCGGTTGGGTATCATGACTGCTTTTCGAAATAGTGATTTAGAAGAGAGCGTCTATAAGTACATGTCACGACCCGAAAGTACGGAACATGACCGGCACTTAAACTACGAACGTCTCGAGGTGTACGTAATCCAAGTAAACCGAAAACCCAGAAATCCAAACCAAGAAAAGTAGTAGAGTGCAGGAAAAACAAACTTAAAGCAAGTAGTTTCAATAGCATAAGCCGAATTATGCGGTTTTTAAAAAACATCAAAAATTTACTGAAAATTTCGGCAGAGTCTCCTTTGTAAATACAGGCCCCCAAACGGGATACAAAATGAATAGTATACGAAATCAAGAAAAAGGCATCCCCAAGCGGGAGCTAGCTCTTCGTCAATCAACGGTCACAACCACACAAGCAATATAATATACAACGCCAACGGCGAGGATCAAAACTCAAAAGGAAACTCAAAACCACCAGAAACAAAACGAGCGACTCCAAGGTCGAAAGAATAAACAACACTGGTCTCTACCTCAAAAATACATGTTTGGTTGATGGAATTTACTAGATACAACTGAATAATATTATACAAGGTAATATGATGGGTACGATACAAGAAAAACCCACCTACTAGCAAGTCACCCGAATGAAACTGAGCCCGCAACGCCGTAATGAAACCTGTACGGCAAACCTGCAAGAAACTGGGGCACAACGGGGGTGAGTTGCCAACTCGTGAATAGAAAAACATCTACGCACAGAAATCGCATAAATAACGCAACCTAGGTCAATGATCATAATATATCCTCAAAAATATACATAACAAGCAGCCTATAACAATGGCTAGGGTAATATCTAACCGAGTGAAATCTCATGTGCCCGTGTCAGTGCCTCAGGTAGCAATATATCATATGAATGAGGTATGAATGCATGAAAATAGAATACATGTAAATGAAGAAACTGTTTTCATAAATTAGTGAGATTTCCTTCGTATTTTTAAACTGAGGTATCATAATGAAATCAGTATCAACAGTGTCTAGCATCGACACAAAACATAAATCTCACTGTCTCGAAATATCAATGTCTCAATCTCAATATCTAGGGCGCCGTCAGTCCAGACCGGCCCCTACCATCCATCTCAAGACCACGACGGTATCCTCCGGATATCCGACGCGTCGGGTAATATCACCGGTAGGTAATCTGTCCCCTGCCAGGCTCAACGTCAACACCACATTCATCTTGCCCCGGGGTACCATACCGGGCCCACCATGTACCCATGACGGTTCCTCCACTCCTCGACACGGATCTTGAAAACCACAGCAAACTCATGGTGGACGACACTTACATCACTAGAAAACCGCAATTTACATATTTTAAAAGGTTAATAAGTTTAGAAATTTTGCGGCTTTCCCCCGAAATCCAGAAATATCATAAATCTCAAGAAGTCATCACAAGTGCATATGTCAATGCTAAAGAATGTATATGGTATCAATAACCAAGTTGCAATGTATGATTAATAACTAGGCATGAACAATGGAATAACAGTATGCATGAAGTGACAAGTAATAACTACGATGTCTAAACTGGCATATAACCCAGGTACACTAATATCGTATCAACTACTAACTAACAAGCTAAGCCAAGCAATAGTATTTTCTAAGTGTACGTGACATGGCAATTACCGATGAAGATGTGTGTGAGCCGACAAGTAAGTGTATGTGGTACATACGCATCATCGGTAATGGTGCTGGTGTCCTAACTGCATGATATCATTAATGGAGTATGCAGCAAAATAAGTATGCGGGGCAGAGCGAACAGCAATAATGTGCGGAAGCAGAATAATAGACACAACGATAACTAATCAGTATTAAACTAATATAAGTCCTACAAATGGTGCCTTTTGAAATAACACGAATCATGGGGTTTTGAAAATAGGGGCTACGGTGTTTTTATGAAAAGATACGTCTTTTGAAATATCCGTAGGATCCCTTAGGCTGTCTTTTAAATACCCATGATTCGTTAGTTTTTTTTTGAAATAGGTAAGAATCGAATCTAATCTAATAACTAAACTAAACTAAAGGGCTAAGCTAACGAGCTGAACTACAGGTAAGGAAACCGCCTATCATCTGAGTCGATACATATACATACCTGTACATGTATAGTCGGTGATCCCGCCTCAATAATATCATAGCCGATACCATATCTATAATCAGGCATCCCAAGTCAAGAGTGCGGATCAATCATCAATATAGCTCGTACGTAAATCCGTCGTACGGCATCCCAAATCTGGGTACGGGTCAATATCACATTCATCATACTATTCACCTGGTACCCTCTTTATAAATTATCATGATCGGGATACTGATCTACGTCTAGTACCATACTGATACCGCCTAAGTATGCATGGACGTGTGTGAAACACTACGTCAAGGACCCGCTACAACGTCATGTCGTATCTCAAATACGAGTCATGCTATATCACCGATCTCACGGCCTCAATCAAATCTCATCGACTCAGCTCAACCCCAAGTATCATCCTCAATCCGTATGTGAACACATAGTCCCATACCCATGTGAACACATAACTATAAAGAATCCCATGAGCATATATCAATAGGAATGTATGCAAGTATGTATGTGTGTATGTGTGTGTGTATGTGTAGTGCAACACTACCCTAGGGTTCGCAATGCTAAAAAAATCCAACACACCAATATCCATCCTAAGCATCGTTATTATTCCCAAATAACATATAATAATTGTTGGTGTGTATACGCATCCGTATACATCACCACGGACTGTGGGGGTGCTATACGCCATCCACCCGACTTCTCCCCGTAGATATAAATCTACTCACCTGGTCCTCGCTAGCCGGTGCCGACGTCGCCACGCGCTTGCTTGTCGTCTCGAAGTCCACATGGGGGTACCTACATATCATAACGCGCCATATCTCATTAAAACTAAATTCGAGATCGAAACGGCATACGAAAATCAAATCGGCACGCGTATCACGCATAGGTCCAAACCTATCGCCCACGCATGCAAGAATAGTCAAACCAACCCTCGATGTCGATGTACAACGTCAAACCATCGAGAAAAATCCAATCACACTCATTTGCACATTCACGAACACTAATTTTAATATAAACTAGGTTAAAACTCACAAAAACCCCAATTTCACTTAAAAGGTCATTTTTCCGAAAATCTAGCAAGCACATCTCGCCGTTTTTGTACAAAACATGATGTTTAAATGAATGTAGCGGCCAATATATTTATTAAATATCTTAAATAAGTCATATAAACAATTTCTGGAATTTAATCTCATTAAATTCCAAAAACCCTAATATTCTAGTTTACAAAAATACCCTTTTTAACAATTTCAAAGCAAAAATGCACAAACTACAATCTAGCTTAGATTTGCATGATCTAAAGCATTAAACCACACTTAATAAAGTTAATGAAGTCATGAAAAACCTAAACACATTTTTAATCCCAAGTATTTAACCAAATTCAAAAATCTAGTAGGCAAATTAGCACATTAACACAATTTTTTTTAAACTAACCATTAGCACTAGCTACTAATCTTGTATTAACATGACAAAATGCCTAAATATAACACACAACCATACACCAATTTTACAAAACCCTAACTTGCATTCAAATTCATAACTTGAATTCCAAAACTTGCAATTAAACTCACATATCCAAATTAACACTTAATTAAATTAGCTTTAGAAATTAGTAACAAATTAAGCAACAAAAATGTTTAGAATTATACCCAAAACATATGAAGATCCACAAGCATCCATGGCCTCCCAAAATGCCCTCTTTTCACAAGGATCCATGCTATACGGGCTAAGCTAAAATGGGTAGAAGTCGGATTTGGATGTAGATTTGAATTTTGCATGGATTTTGAAGTGATTTGTGGATTTTTTTGATGAAGAAAAGAGTGGGATTTTGGGAGGGGGGCTGCTGCTGTTGGGAGGGAGGGCTCGGCCTGATTGGGGGTGTGAGGAGAGAGAGGGAGGTAGAGAAAATACAGGGGAGGAGTAAGTGGGGGTGTGTAGGTGTGGGTACGGGTGTGGGGTGATGAAAAATGATAAATACAATACCCCAAGCATCCATTTACGCCAAAAAAAAGCCTTTTTTCTTCAATAATTTCTAAACCGTTTTGGCAAATGATTTCGTTCCAAAAACCACATGATAAAATTTTATTTAATGTTTTATGAAGCACAAAATTTGTTTCAACTCATTCCAATTTGTAATTTTCCCTAATTAAATGTATTAGTGACGGCTTAAAATAATAATAAATATTTTTTTTTTTTGGAAAATTTGAAATTTCACCAGCGACTCAATAAACACCAAATAATAGAAATTACATAGCTAGAATGTGTATATTTAATTTTTATAATAAGATATTTGTATTTTGACTTTTTACAGAAAACCCCCTTATTTTACCGATTTTTTCGAAATTTCACCGAAACGATTTTCAAAACGTTACAGTACACAGCCAGAGGACTTCGTAGATAGTAGGAGCAGCGAAAACCTGTGCAAGTTGCTTTATGGGTCAAAGCAGGCATCGCGGAGTTGGAACGTCTGTTTTGATGTTGCAGTCAAAGAGTTTGACTTCATCAAAATGGTAGATGTACCTTGTATATATAAAAAAGGTTGTAGAGAGTAAGGTGGTCTTCCTCGTAATGTACGTGGATAACATACTCTTGATAGGAAAGGAGTTTCCTATGCTACAATCGGTCAATCTCCTCTTATCACATAGATTCTCCATATAGGATCAAGGTGATACCTCCTAAAATCCTGGGTTTTGGATCTATGAGATAAATCTAAGTGGATGTCAAGATTCTTACTAGGTGTAGTGAGATGGTATCAATCGATCTTGGGGAGAATCACTGGATAGCTTCCAGGGTGGTAAGGTCGACTGAAAGTCAGGCATTGTCTTTACCCTCAGTAGAGTGACGGTATGTTGGAAGAGTTCCAAGCTAAATATTATGGCAAACTAGACGATAAAGGCTGGATACATCGCTACTAACGATGCTACAAAAGGTGCAGTCTGGATGTATATTAGTTTATGAGAAGAATTTTGTTCCTGCCTTTGTGTGAGAATGGAGTTGTGGCTTATGCCGAGGAACCCCCGTCCCATCAGAGATCCAGACATATTCTAAGGCAGTATCACCTGATCATGGAGATGTTTGATCATCAGGGGATCGATGTTAGGAGAGTAGACTCAGAGGACAACACGGCGGAGGCCTTTTCCTAAGAGAGGCATTTATGGGATGGATGAGTATGAGATACTACAACCACTGCTGATTGTTGGGTATTGGATACTACAACATATGGCCCCAGTGCAAGTTGGAGATTGTTAGTTCGATGTATATTATAGTGGATGCTTGGACATACATAAAGAGGACTTTCTTGCTCAACATGATAGTATGTTATCTGTTTACCCATTTTCTTAACATGTACACTTATTGTCTCTCTCTATTACATGTGGATAAAGCCCTTAGGATGAGTACTTGACTACCAGTATTATGATGTAGATCATACTAGTGGGGCAGAGGTAGTCGACAAGTACATCTTTCAAATGTTCCTAGTCATGGGTATGTCGAGACATGGCATCGATATACCAGAGTAGACTAGCGTGTACGCTTCTCGACCCATGTGATGGGCGATGGATGATCTCATATCCATTGGTGTTTGACATCAGAGATAGTATACGGGTGCTCAGTTATGACTGGGTACACTGAACAAACTCGCCGAGAACTCCTAGATAGTACTATACCTATCGTCAGATAGCAGTTCTCTAGTGACACTAGTACAGGTTAGTCTGTCAACCCGAGATCGTCATAGAGTCTTGTGTGATTCCCACTGTGCTTTGATTTCCACCATACCACGATCAAGAGATCGTGCAAAAAGGTGGTTTTTAGGGACAGTCCCGAGTCACATGGAGGCAACGAGCAATAGGAGGCGATTCGTCTTCCCCGGTATAGGGGGTTGATGTTGCGCTCTGCTCGATTGGCTATAAGAGGAAGTCCCTGGCAAGGGCTGATTTTAAGATATACTGGTAAGTTTTATCAGTAGTTTTTCGACCCGTTATGAGCCTCATATCGGCACGACTTATCGAGTTACCGGGGTTTGACGTTTACCACCCCTATACGAGATATGCGACATATCAGATGAAGAGAACAGACTGTATGGTAGTGTTATTGATTGGATTCACAGGAGTATGAGTAGGCTTGCTTGTTGTTCTTCTGATCGCTCAATACCCAGGTGGCCGTTACATTTAGCAGACCGCTTGTGGCTTGTGGGTGATTGATATGATCATCACCTACTGCCGGCGTATTGACGAGTCTTTAGAGTCCTAGATAGTGCTTTCCTGGCTCAAAAGAAACGGAGTAGGAGCATATATGTGATATGTGCGGGACCGAGATTAATACGATATGTGATACCGTATTCTATTCTCGCGATTTGTGTCATCGGTCGGTTATATATGATATAGCCGGGTCATCGAATCATGTGCTGATTCGATAAGTCGATACATATAATATTAGTCGGTAATATGTGATATAGCCAGATTATTAAATCAAGTGTTGATTTAATAATCTAATGTATAATTATATATTTGATATATTAATGTGCATTAACTAATATTAGCTCATATTAAGATTTCTTTTTCTCACGTGTTTGTGCACATATTATATATGTGATGTATATTAGTGTACAATATTTTGTGTCATACTAGATGATACTTGTGACATGGGTGTATGAGACTCACACATGCTTATGATAATAATTGTGTTTTTATATGATTAAGTAATTCAAAAATTGCTTGGATTAAGTCATGGCCAGAACCATTGTGAAGCTCGATGGATTCGTTGACTTGTCCACAACTTTTGTTTTACTTAAGATATTTATAAACCTAACCATTATCCTTAGTTGAGTTTAGTCTCTACATGGGTTAAGCATATGATGTTAACTCACCTATGGTTTCCATTCTCTACTTGCAATTTTCCATGGTTTCATTTCTTCATCTCCTTCCTCAAGCTCACTAGCTTTTGGGAGATGATGAAAATTAGTGAGAAAATTATTTCTAAAATGAGGAAAATTCCTACATCATCATCCACTACTACTAGCCATTTAGTATAAGGTGTTTGTTTCACTAATTCAACAATTAGTGGAGAGGTATCTTGGGTTAGTTTCTCCTCGATGTAGATCATCTTCGGCCTCGAAGACTTCGTGCATGCTTGTTCATTTCTCCAAGGGAACCCATACTAGAGTTCGGGAGATTACTAATCGCAGCGAAGGGACTACTACACGGAGCATTAGAAGTGAAGGACCGGTTTACAAAGGTTGTATTCCTCATTCACTTAGATGTAAATTTGTTTAGATATTGTTTCGTCTGATTTTCTAGTAAAGATTCTAAGGTTAGGGTTAGCTAGGACGGAAATTTTTTGAAATTGGTGTGGACGATTCCTCCCGAAACCTTGCAGCCGACCTAGGCAACCCTGTAAATAAAGTCCCATCAATTATGCTTCCTAAGCATCACATAAGAAACGAAAGCATCAATATTTATTATCTCTCATATATATAATATAAGGAATCGTCTCAACATATAAAGTGATTACATCACAGAATATCAGCAGCAGAAGAACATATATGAAATATTGGATATACTAGGAATTCCGTGTTTTATTTAAGCAAAATAAAAAACACGGATTCCACGGTCGCGATGAATAGAAAAACCCACATCCATAGACCCCTACGAGAGCAGCATGTAACCCTCCCAATTCTAGAGTTAGGAGACCCGGTCTCGACTCCTCGAGATGGTCTCCCATTGGATCCTAGAACCCGGTTATTTATGCTCCCCGCCATGGGTCTATCCTAATGCGGAAAAGTAAATAATATACATCAATGGTGACATCATCCTCAACCCGGAAGTGCCCCAATAAAAGAATATTACATACAAGCTTTTACATGAATGAAAATGAAAAACTCTCATCTCACATAAAAAAAAACCCGGCTATTCAAAACACGACGATCCAATATAACATATCACAGCAACACATAACATCACAGGCCATCAACGTAAGTAAATATGTGTATCCTAATTGTCGTTGACGTATAGGAACAAAACCGGCGATACACCACATATTACACTTACAGTCGCAGAAAAGAATGTGAAAAACTACAACAATTAGAATCCACAACCACCTTAGACATCATAAACCCAATGCATCACATACTTTGGATTTCATGCCCAAGAAATGAATTCCTTAGACATCACATGCCTAACAATTATAAACCCCGCATTTTAGTTTTGTTATTGAAAACACTTTCCAATAACCAGTCGGGTAATTCAACAAGATTCCCGATAACCTGATCGAATGCTCGTCGGAAACTTTTGCACTCCCAATGCCGTCGACGAAGTGCACTAAGGAGGAACACAACGGCCGCGAGCACCCGAACGGATGCTTTTGGCGTCGGAGTTCTCCTACAGTCACTTGGTCGGGGCTATGCGGCGTGGCTATCTAGTAAGGTTACCCGGCAAGTATCCGCGTACGCTATTTAATTGCGACGGACATTTGATCCACATCAAAATTCTGTGGCAACCGATCAAATGAGACTAAATTTCTAGATTTATGAAATTCAAATTAGTTATCACATAACTAATTATGTGGATTCGAAATATTGTATTACAATCACAGATAGCTAGACGATGTTAAACTTTTCGATCGAATAAACAAACACCCAAAATTTCCCAAAGAGCTCAACACTTGAGCGGAGTTTAAAAAGTACCCAGAACATGCCACAACACCTATGAACCATCCGTAGAAGGGCCAACCCATGTCCCACTCATGTCTTCACGGAACTGCCGCAAACCATAGGGTATGACCGCGGTTCCACGGTCTAAAAAGTCGAGTTTAGGTATCGTTCTTCTAGAGGGTCCAACTTGGAAAAAATCCAACTCTTTGAAAATTTCCAGTGAGGAAAAAATTGGGTTATTGATATCCGTTCGAACTTCTTAACGTCGTTTAAATAACCCGAATAGATGTTAGAATTACGATTACGAAACACTCAGAATTGCCTTTGCACAAAAATAACATCACATGCAAATTTAGCAAAAACAAGCAGTAACTGAAACACAAAAACCCAGAAACTGGAACACCCTATAAATTTCAACCCAAAACAATGAAAGAAAACCGAGCAGGCCAGTTTTGGGAGCAATGTCGCCGGCCATTTTCTGGCGAGGAGCGTTGAATTATTTACAGTGTTCATGTTATATCACATACAACATTCTGCCGTTGCTAAAAAAAATTTTAGAGGCCATTTAAAATTCGACATAAACTAGGATTGTATATCGGGTGTTTCAGAGTTGTTTCGGTTTCGTAATCTAACAAACATCGTCTAATTCTCTAGTTTGGCTCAGATACAACTGTCGGGTTCCATAGGGCGGAATCAAGGTTTCGGGAGGCATCGTCCATGCCAATTTCAAAAATTTGCGGTACTAAACAACCCTAACCTAGAATCTTCTCCGATACGAACAAGACAAACAATAATGAGAAACACATAGAGCTACAAAGGACTAGCCTATGGGAGAATCACAACAAGCGGCTGATTTAGCAAGGACTACTATCGGCTAGACTTCGATACAAAATATGCAGATACCATTTCAAACAACACCAGAAAAAAATACGTATCGGAAGAAAACATCGAAAGGACACCTGTCACAATTGCGCCTATCTAACTGCCTCTGAGCCGGCGTACCTGTATGAAATCGCTTCGATCCAAAATGACCGAAATCTCAGAAATGCGCTCCTCTAGCAATAAAGCTACATCCATCGTAGCTGCATATCCAATCAACACACAAACCTCTTCATCCGTTTCTCTTAAGTGTCCACCAGGTAAGGAGCATATCGGACCACTAAGTAAAATGAATGTCGTATGTTCAGTTGATAAAACTGCACATTTAATATGATATTTTCCCTACAATTTCTATATAATAAAAAGTGTTTGTTATAATATATGATACATATGAGGGTCTATCTATAAAATACTATTTTCATGTGTTTATATATTATAATTAACATTTTGTAGGAAAAAGTAAGCATATAATATCCATGTAACATTTGGCCCATTTAAATTTGCTTACCTTATTAAATAGCTTTGACCAATTCTTAATGGTTAAGTTAATATCTCTATACAACAAACTAATATTATTTGTTGAGTTATTGTGCAGAATTTTCATGGCTGAAATCAAGGAAATCAAAGTTGGCAAAACAAATCTGCCTAATTAAGAATGTAAACTAAAGAAATCAATTCTGGCAGTGACGTAGAAAAGATTTTTAGTTTCCAGAGATTCAAAAGATCACCACGTGTCATCAAGATAAAGCTCCAGGAAAAAAAAATCAAGCGATCTCCCTATAAGGCCGTGGAACAGCGGCCAAACCCATCTATTGGCCGCGGTTCCGCTGCGTAGTGGACAAGTTGGGAGTTGGGATTTTGCTGTTAGGATCTTAACCACTAGTTTTCAAATTAGGAAACCAAGGTTCTGGCTCTGCGACTATAAATAAGGACCGAGAGCCTCTTGGAAAAATTATCATGCTGAAGAGATCACGAAGTCCACGACAGGCTCACGCATCCAGGCTGATCATCAACGGTTCATCTACCTCCTTGGAAGGGATCGAGAAGCAAACTAGCATTTTGTAATCATTTTCTAAGGGAACAAAGTGTAAATGATTTTTGTTGATTAATAAAGGTAGTTGTTTTCTTATTTTATTTCTTTGTAGTTTTTCATTATGTTTTCCCTCTCTATCTTTTCTTATCCCAACATGCACGAGTAATTCTTTGCTTGTTACGGTTCGTAGGATTAGGGTTGATTAATGGATGATGAAGATCGTTAAACTCTTTTTACGTCCTATAAACTTTATAAACATTATCAAAAGAATAGTTAACATCCCAATCGGACGCGCTATCAATTTATTGCTAGTCTCGACCGTGATAAGAGAATAGATTAATGATTGTTTTGGTAAAGGCTAGACATGAATGGAGATCCATGTCAAGATAGGGGTTAAGAGTGGGAACCCTATTCCCTCCAGGAACCCTAATCTACATACATCACTGTCGATCTAGTTTTAAATCTATTAAAGGATAAAAGGAGTAATCTTTAATTAATCATCCATGACTACTAAATCCTAATGAACCCTACAAGCCCCCTTCTACTATAAAACCTACATCCGTAGTTAATCTAGATCTATATTCTGCATCCATGTTTGATGTAGATCTAGAAGCTACAACCATTCTTCACCATTCTTTATTCTTCCTCCTTTCTTTCTCAACACGCCTAAAGTAAGATTAAAAGATTCAACATTTCCCAGAGGATGACCCGTACTCATCTCGGTCTAGCTACACCCGACACCGTTATTGATTGCGGTTAACTACTACACATAAAAAATAGATCAATCAAATGGCGCCGTTGCTGGGGATACATGCGTAATTTTTTATACTTACTATTTGTGTTGATATCTTATTCGATCAATATCATAAATAAAACAAAACTGCAAATTTTATATTTAACGATTATTGTGTGAATTTTTGCGAGGGAATCTGGAGTCACAAACTTGAGGAAACAGAGATTCAGAGACATTCATAAAGATCTAGAGGAGCAAGGGAGGCCACGTAGCAAAAATATTCATCAGATCTTCCGAGTCGGCGGCGGAACCGAAGCGCGAAGAGCCTATTGGCGGCGGAACCGCGGCTCATTAGAGGATTTAAGGTTTCCAAACTTCTTTGGTAAATTTCTCAACTCTTTCTCTCTTCTCTGAAATCCAATAAAATATCCTTCCTGCAGGATTCTTTGCAAAATATCGCCGCTCAAAAATCTTTTTGCATTGTTTTGTAATTGGTTTGATTATTCATATTTTAATACGGATATTTAAGGGGCAACGACCAAATTCAGATTAGGTGAGGAGTTCACTACCATTCCTAATCCCCGAAAAATCACGAAACTTGCATCCGCATCACCCTCATTAATTAAAAAAGATCTAGAAAAGACTTTAAGGACCGTCGCGCTCAATTAGGACAGAAGAAGGTCGTGGGTAATCTATTGTTTATCCGCATTTCTTTTGTGGTGTCTAAGGCCAGTGTGTCTAAGGCAAGTGGTTACTTAATTAGGCCCACTACTTACGTAGCGGATAACCACCCACTTACCTGGCACTTACCTGGCCACAGGAGGGATAAAGAGGCAGTAGAGAATTTATCCTGCGATTTGTCTTCTGGAAGTCTAGGAGCGGTCTAGAGAATTGACCTAGGTGACCATTAGATATAGGGTTGCATGTGCATGTTTGTGTGAATTTTCATCAATCCGTCCTTTTTCAAAACAATCCAATTATTTTCTCCCCTTTTTACCCTTTTTCCCCTCTTCTCTTCTTATAATGGGTGACCCAAACAGACGAACTCTTGCCGAGCTTTGCTGCCCACAACCAGATATTTCTTGTTTTCGTAATCGCTTCGGTATACCATCCGACTCTCCATGTATTTAAGAGATCGGATAGAACAAGCCGATAGAAACAGTTGGCCACCTCAGTCCAGGTCTTATCAACCATATCCTAATTCTTCATCTATTTCAGTTGATACTCCGAGTGAGGATGCCCATAGACGCATGTCCATTGCTGAGCGTATGGCTAGGGCTAAAGGCCAAAGTTTCAATCCGGACCAATATCAACCATCACCTCCACTTTCTAAAGAAGAATTTCATAATCGGTTTTGTGGCATGTATGATGTCCCATAGCCAACCAACCAACCAATATCAATATTCTTCTTATCATAATGTTGATCCTACTCCTGCCCAGTTTTCACAACCATTCTGTTCCTACCAATCCAATCCGACTTTTACACCTTCTCTAGACAGTCCTTCTAATCAGTTATTTGGGAGTTTTACTTATCCACAAGAATTTTAATCATATGCTGAAACCCCTTATTGACCCAAGTCTAGTCTTGAGCGGATATTAGAAATTTTTTTGGAAATGTCGAACCAAATTATGAAGGAACTAGCAGAGTGGAGGCAAGAAAAAAATGTCAAACCTGCCCAAAAATTTTTAGTGTATAATTCTGGCATAGGACAAAGTGAGAATTTGGGTAGTGAGATAAGACAGTACACCTTTCCTAATCAAACCTTCCCTTTCTAAACTGAAATCCACAATTTCACAGATTCATCGAGTGCACCAAATGATCCACCAATTGATGAGTTGTGTGACTTTGAAGTGTTTGATTTACTCGACTATGAAGGGTCCATTTCAAGTGAAACCATGCCAAATCCTTGTGATCTCTACACCTCCACTCTTGAACCAAAATTGATTGAAAACCATACTTTTAATGAGGTGTTTGAGAATTTTAACCTTCACTTGAATAAGGTGATTGACGTTGGGGATATATTGAATGATGAACCCGAAATTTTGGATGAGTTTGTCCCACCAATTCATCAGGTCCTTTCACTTCCTTGTGGTCATCATCTCGAGCCTTTAATCATTCTTCTCGAACCCCATATGCGTCTTGAAGTTGATGATGATGTATAGCCGAACAGCAGACCAAAATTCAGCCTTCATCTCCCACATCTGGTTCAGCGATACTCGACACAATAATTTGTTTACCCATTTCACCTTCTACTTTCTCAGGTTCTTCTTCTTCTTCTATTCTTCCAATAATTTCAGTGATTGTTGATGAATCATAATCCGATAATTCAAGTTTGATAATTCCAGAAACCCAACTTGACTTGGATACTTTTGAAAATAAGGTAGATGAGTTTTTCGAGTCTCCTACCTCCATAATTTTTGACAAATCAAGTATGATGAATTCTGGCACAAAACTTACTGACAACAAAATGTTCAATTACACCATCGATGAAAGTTTTGAAGAACTTTTTGCTGACAAACTTGCATTCCTAAACAACACGGATTTTGTGATTAATCAACATCCACCTATAGAAGTTGAACCACCACCCTTTCTTCTTATAAAATACGAGAATGGCAATATTCCACTCATTTCTGATCATTCACATTCTAATTTTTATTTATCATCACCTCTTATCTCCTCACATTCACGTTCATACAAACCCTTTCCATACTACCACTTATCTCTTCCGCACTTCTTCTTGGCTCTATATAACATGTTCTTCCACAGACCTATACGTTACATTGATAAAATCTTAGAATGGTTGGTATTAACTTTTGGTCTTTGTAAAGTCTTATATTGACCAAATAACTTTACCCCCCCCTTAAAATGCTTAATATTGTTTAACTCAAGTTTAGGGGGGTTATATTTTTGTCTCTTGAAAATAAAATTGGTCCTCAAAATTGTGAGCCAAAAAAATAAGTTTGGGGGAGGATTTTCACTTTCAATTTTTGTTGCCCCATTAATAACCTTTCCTCCCAAGTCTACAGGTTTTTGAGATTTAAAAGAGACAACAGTGAGGACACTGCTGCAAACAGTTTTGGGGGAGGTTTGTGCTTATTTACGCTTAACTTTGCATTATACTATATATAAGCAAAAAAAAATTTGATAATGAAAGTTTGAAAGTGAAAATTTACATATGAAAGATAGAAATAGTTTGAGAAAAGCAAGAAAGTTAGATGTTTTCTTAAACGAAACTAGTAATAAGTAGTTATGAGCTGTTGTCCCAAGGGGTAGTAAGATGAAGGAAATTACTAATCTGAGGATAAAAATACGCCTGAAAAATAGTCTCTATTCTTAAAGCCAATCATTTGAACGTTGATACCTACTATACGCAGTTACACGCATCTTGAAACTCGGGATTGTAGAGGATACCTTGAAATGCTCTTGTCTAAAAACCAAAGTATGAAGAAAATAAAAGTGGAGAATAAAAGATAAAATGGTGAAAAGAAAAATGAACACTGGTTTTGTTATCACCGAGGCAGCAATAAAAAAATATAGCGATGGTGCTTTATCACCTAGTGCCTTAGACCAACTAGTTTGGGATCCACTGCTAAGCCTTAGGTATTGCAAGATGAGGAAAAACACCTAATTAGCAAGCACATGAGTAATCGGTCGGTTAGTACCTCAAGAAGTATTAACGGTCGCATGAAAAATGTGTGAGCAAATTCCATTTAAATATCGATTAAAAAGTACTTTGGAAGATGGACAAGAGTATGATAGCTTGAATTGAATTCTCTAAGTGTAGGGATGTCTTTTACACACACGTAGGGGTATATGATCAATGTTTGGAAGAAAGATAGGGAGGAAGATTAAAGGCGATGTTTTATTGAGGGATGATGTGATTTCTAACATTTTTTCACGACCATTAAGATAGGGCTCATAGCAACTGAAAAACTAGTGTTGTTGAAAACTCTTATTTTCAAGTTCTTTCTTTTATATTTCTTATCTTTATATGTAACTTTCACCATCTCTCTTTTATTATAGGATTTTGTCAGTGTAATCCGCTGAAAACCATCATGAGACAACACTCCTCCTACTTGGGACACCTAGGGGTTTAACGGCTTGTTGCACGGGCTCTGTGCAATCGTGCTGCCTACGAAAGTGTGCTACTTAGTCCTTCTTCTTTTTCTCCCTCTCTTGAATAAACTAGTTTGCTAGGGACGATCAAAGATAAGTTTAGGGGTATTTGTTCAGTTGATAAAACTGCACATTTAATATGATATTTTTCCTAATATTTCTATATAATAAAAATTGTTTATTATAATATATGATACATATTAGGGTTTATCTATAAAATACTATTTTCATGTGTTTATAAATTATAATTAACATTTTGTAGGAAAAAGTAAGCATATAATACACATGTAACATTTGGCCCATTTAAATATGCTTAACTTATTAAATACCTTTGACCAATTCTTAATGGTTAAGTTAATATCTTCATAAAACAAACTAATATTATTTGTTGAGTTATTGTGCAGAATTTTCAGGGCTGAAATAAAGGAAATCAAAGTTGGCAAAACAAACATACCTAATTAAGAATGTAAACTAAAGAAATCAATTCTGGCAGTGACGTAGAAAAGATTTTCAGTTTCAAAAGATTTAAAAGATCACCACATGTCATCAAGATAAATCTCCAGAAAAACAAATCAAGCGATCTCCCTATAAGGCCGCGGAACCGCGGCCAAACCAACCTATTGGCCGCGGTTCCGCCGCGTAGTGGACGAGTTGGGAGTTGGGATTTTGCTGTTGGGATCTTAACCACTGGTTTCCAAATTAGGAAACCAGGGTTCTGGCTCTAGGACTATAAATAAGGACCGAGAGTCTCTTGGAAAAATCATCAAGCTGAAGAGATCACGAAGATCACGACAGGCTCTCGTATCCAGGTTGATCATCAACGGTTCATCTACCTCCTTAGAAGAGATCGAGAAGCAAACTAGTATTTTGTAATCATTTTCTAAGGGAACAAAGTGTAAATGACTTTTGTTGATTAATAAAGGTAGTTGTTTACTTATTTTATTTCTTTGTAGTTTTTCATTATGTTTTCCCTCTCTATCTTTTCTTATCCCAACAGGCACGAGTAATTCTTTGCTTGTTAGGCTTCGTAGGATTAGGGTAAATTAATGGATGATGAAAATCGCTAAACACTTTTTACGTCCTATAAACTTTATGAACTTTATCAAAAGAATAGTTAACATCCTAATCGGGCGCGCTATCAATTTATTGCTAGTCTCGACCGCGATTAGAGATTAGATTAATGATTATTTTGGTAAAGGCTAGACATGAACGGAGATCCATGTCAAGATAGAGGTTAAGAGTGGGAACCCTATTCCCTCCAGAAACCCTAATCTACATGCATCACTGTCGATCTAGTTTTAAATCTATTAAAGGATAAACGGAGTAATCTTTAATTAATCATCCATGACTATTAAATCTTAGTAAACCCTACAAGCCCCCTTCTACTATAAAACCTACATCCGTAGTTAATCTAGATCTATATTCTGCATCCGTGTTTGACATAGATCTAGAACCTACAACTATTTTTCACCATTCTTTATTCTTCCTTCGTTCTTTCTCAACACGCCTAAAGTAAGATTAAAAGATTCAACGTTTCCTAGAGGATGACCCGTACTCATCTCGGTCTAACTACACGCGACACCGTTATTGATTGCGGTTAACTACTACACATAAAAGATAGATCAATCATCGTACTCTAACACTGTCATTCCAGGAGTCTTGCGCAAAGGCTTGAAACTACGAGATCGGGCATCTCGAACGCTCTCCGGAAGGAAACGAGCAAGAAATACAGCTGTCAACTCATCCCAAGTCATAGAAAGTTGGTCTGCAGCTCGGCCTCTCTCAATTGACTCGCACTACGTCTAAGCAAGACCTCTATAGACGAAAACTCGCATACTTAATCCATATCTCGTTAGAACATCTTTTTGAACGACAGATCCTAAACATCCTGTCGAGGATTGTCTACGTATCCTCCGCTGCATCTATGCCGGTAAAAACAAGCTGGAGGCCTTAGCCTCAAAAACTCCTATAAGGATACGGAAATAAACTTAGTTATAACAGAAACAGCTGCCTATGCAGCAGGTACAAACACAGTCCCTGCAATAGGAGGGACATCATCAGCTCTCAGAGCTCGGCTAACCTCATCTAACAATCCAACCATCTATCGCAAGTCCTGAATAATCGACTTCAGCCTAGCTATCCATTCTGGAGATGGCGGATCACTATGTCCCTGAGGGTTAGGCAAACCGCCCTGATCGGTCATCATCTCAAACGACTCTACCCTAATCTCATCCACGGTGGCAGCCCTCTGGCCCTCGATATCTCCGGCAGCATAGTGGCTGAAACAAGAAACAGGATCGACAGAAACATTGCGATCGAATCAAAGGATTTCCAAAATCAAGGAAGGAAATACAGGAAAATATATATATCTCCTAAGGTCACTTAGGCGGAGTATTGTATCGTAAGTATGTCGCGGAACATACACACGCTACGCCACTCTACTTATGTCACCTACTCCATTTAGCAAGGGTCTTCCTACACTCAAAAAGGTAAAACACATCGCTCTGATACCAACTTTGTCATGACCCGAAGGTACGGAACGTGACCGGCACTTAAATTATGAAACGTCTAAAGGCGTAACATAATCTAAGTAAGCCAAATCCCAGAAAACTAAACCGTTTAACAATTAGAGTGAAGGAAAATTTGTTTAAAGAAAGCGATTTTAACCAAATAAGTCGCATTAAACATTTAAAAGCAACATCATAATTTCTCGAAAATTTCGGCAGAGGCTCCTTTGTAAAAATTAGCCCCCAAACGGGTACAACACATGAAAATACATATAAATGATGAATAAAGGCATCCCCAAGAAAGACCTAGCTCTTCGCGCATAGCGGAATCACAAGTGAGCATCGACACCAAACACCACAAATACAAGTCTCACGAGTCTCACTTTCCAGTCAAATATACAAGGGTAGATGGAGTATACTAGATATAAAAATAATATACATGAGGGAAAAACATATCCTCTCAACCCACCTACGAGCAATGCCGCAAGTCCAAGCAAAAGGAACGAAATGAAGAAGTGTGCCACCGCTACAGTGCTGACAGGTCAGATCTGCAAGATACTATAGCACAACGGGGGTGAGTTGCCAACTCGTGAGTACTAAGTAACATCTAATAAGGCTATCGTAAGCATGCACGCAATTTCGTCACAGCCTACATATACTAATGTGATGCGATGCACTAGTATGTATGCAACATGAATGCATAAGCAACACGAGATCTGAATATGTTTAGTACGAGAAAATCTATATTCTCATCTTAGTATAACATCTGTAATTTAACTGTTGTATCGTAAATCAAATCAATAGATATCCGTGTCAAGCATCGACACCTAATACGAATATCTCAATGTCTCGACATCTCAAGTCTCAATATCTCGGGCTACGGCAATCCGGACTGGCCTATGTCATCAAATCTCGGTCTCCGGCAATCCGGACTGGCCCATGTCATCAAATCTCAGGCTTTGGCAATCCGAAATGGCCCATATCTTCAAATCTTGGGCTCCGGCAATCTGGACTGGCCCATATCATCAAATCTCAAGACTACGTCGTTATCCTCTAGAAATCCGCCGCGTCATAAATAACCGGTCGGTAATGCCTCCTTCTGGGCTCAATGCCATCATCTGCGACCATCTTGCCCCGGGGTACCGCACCGGGTCCACCATGCACCCACAGAAGGTTCCTCTTCCTCTTCGAATGGGGTCTATGATACCGCCCAAGAACCGAGAAATCTCATGGTGGACGACCGATACATCATATCACGGGAAAACCACAACTTGCATTATTAAAATGACAATAGGTTTATAAAATTCTGCGGTTTTCCCCAAAAACCCAGAAATCTCATAATACTGAAATCCTCAAGAAAAATCACCATATGTACACATGTCGGCGATGATGAATGCCTATTGTATCAACAATATTAAATACATTGTGTTACTAGAAAACTATGCATGAACGATGATGCAATGAGGTATACGCATATGACTAGCAATCTTACGTATCCATTCTGATGAATTGAATATACATGTATAGGTTTACAAATCATATATGTTGCAATTATTTAGATTCGGATTTAAAAGAGTTATATAGTGTTCGTGGCATAGCAATTACCAAGGCATGTGTGTCCTCATGAACAGTGCCCGTGCAGCATAAACCAACGGTAATGGTGCAAGTGTCCTATGAGATGATATCACACACACACACACACACAAACACACACACAGATATATATATATATATATAAAAGATGATGCGATGCAACGAAATGAATAACTAGGAACTACGCAAATAAATGCAAGTACTATTAGAAATTCTAACTCTAGGGCACCTTGTGTCGAGACGATTCCCCCGTAGATTTATACATCTACTCACCATGACGGCTCGACTAATCTAATCTGATCTCCGCCTTGTCTTTTCTCGCCGCGTCCGATGCCTCTGCACCCGATCCTATAATCAAACAAATGTAAAACAGAGGATAGATATACGATTAGTCGCGGACACAAATGACACAAGTCAATCAACGCGTGCTAATTAAACGCGCATGCACTTGGTGCACAAACGCACTCGCGACAACGCTACAAACTACAACTAGGGTCTCTATACATGAAAATCCCTAAACATAGAACCCAATTACACCAATCGTGCACTCACAACACTCTAGATATTATATGAAATAGGTTATAAATCATCAAAACCTCAAACTCAATTAAAAGCATTTTATTCCGAACACCTAGTAGGCAACCCTTAACCGTTTTAGCACAATTCTAGATGTTTTAACAATTCCGGTGGCCACAATGCTCACTAGACATCTTAATTAAGCCAATCAAACCCTAATTAAATTTAATTTCATCTAATTACAAATTAATTAAAAAACCTAGTTTGCAATATTATATAATTAGGACAAATTAAATGTAACAATTAACAAATTAGAAACTAGACTGGGTTTTTACATGTCTTAAAATATTAATCTACACTTAACTAAGTTGATTTATTTATAAAAAGCCTAATCTTAGTTTAAACCCTTTCTTGATATTTCAAGTTAGCAATTAGAACCATAATTAACACCAAAATTAGCTTAGATTGAAGTAATTGTCCAATAAGCAACCATTGGGTTAGGATCATACCTTAAAATTTTGAGATCTAGCATGAAATCATAGCCTCCCAAAGATGCCTTCTTGCTCCTCAATCCAAACTAGTTTGGGCCAAAGAATATTGGGTAAAGGATTAATGATGAATTGATGAGACTTTGAATTGATTTTTGAGGCAAAATGGTAGAATTTTGAAGAGAAATGAAGTGGAGACATGAGAAGGGGCTGCTGGTGGACGGGGCTCGGCCAAATGGGGAGAGGGAGAGAGAGTGATGTGTATGGGTGGGTGTGAGGTCAAGAAAAGTCCACCTCAATTATCTAACACCATACCTCAATTGTTTATTGTTTTCTTTTATAATTTCTTTTTCTTTCAGTGAGGAAACTGAAGTGGGGATATTTAGGGGGAATAGGGCTGCCTAGGCTCGGCCATGGGGTAGGAATTGGGTGTGTGTGTGACTGTGTAGAAGTTTCCAAATCAAAATAACCCCTCCTTACCTCAAAATACATCACACTTCATAATTCTATTTTTATTTCAATATTTCCTTTTACTTTTTCTATGCAATTATAACTAGAACCATCCCAAATTTTTTTGAAAGAACATGTTACAATATATGTTTAGATGCGTCATGGTGCACTAAAGTATAATTAACCCATTCTAAATTTTATTAATCACTAATTAAATGTATTAGTGAAAGATTAAAATAATATTAAAAATAATTAATTAAATAAAAATATTTAAGTAAACTAAAAATTTATAAGCGACTGTTTAAATATCAAGACTAGTCATTACATAGCTGGAATAGCTATATTTAAGTCTATATTGAAAAATGATTATAATTACGTTTTACGGAAATATACAAGTTATATTACCGATTATCGACAAATTTACCTAAAGGATTTTTAAAATGTTACAATCTTCCCCCTTAAAGAAATTCGGTCCCCGAATTTAAAATCTTACTACGTGTACCCTCGAAGAGATGGGAATATTCTTCTTCACCTCGTCCTCGGCTTCCCACATGACCTTTTTCACTGCTCGGCCACGTCAAGAACCTACGGACGGCATGACCTCGGACCTCAGTTTTTTCACCTGCCGATCTAGAATGACCATTGGCAGGTGGTAAAAGAAAGATTGCGCTCCAGCTGGATTGTCTTATGCTGTATCGCACGAGAGGGGTCAAGAAGGTACTTGCAGAGCCTTGATACATGAAACACTGGGTGAATATCTGGAAAGCTGTGTTAGTTCTATATATTCCCTAGAGGCCATTATTATACATGAGATGTATATTATAGTGGATGCTGGGATATATATAGGGAGGACTTTCTTGCTCGACATGATAATACGCTATCTGGTTGCTCTTTACTTAACATGTATAATTACTGTCACTCTGTTACATGTTGATAAAGCCCTTAGGATGTGTACTTGACTTCCAGGATTATGATGCAGATCATACTAGTGGGGCCTGGGTAGTCCATGAGTTCATCCTTCAATGTTCCTAGTCGTGGGAATTGTAAGTCGATGTACAACACCCCACGAGTTGCGGGGAGGCGGAAATATGAAAAACGATCTTGTTTTGTATTTAAACATCGACTAACCGAAGATCATTTCTAAACGATAATTAACAACAAGCATAGAGTTCTAAGCTACTATGTAAAGAGATTATACCAAATAATTCTAGTCCTTCGTCTTTATGATCTCTAAGTCCTTCTCGGCCTCCTATCCGTGATAGATGATCCACCCGAGAACCCTAATCCAAGCTATAACCTCTAAATTTGAGGTTACTTAGTTTCTCTAGTTGCTAATCAAAGTAACTAAGATGATATAGAGTTAGGTTATGGAGTGTTTAGTCTATACTACTCCTTGGTCTCAACTCATGAGTGGTAGGATTAGGGTTTGAAGAGAGAGTGAGCTTGAGGAGAGAGAAGGTGGAGATGATAATGAGAATAGAAAATCTTCTCACTTGAATATATAAAGCATAATGAATTATCATATAAATGTATTAAAAGGATTATTCACCATGCTTCATTTTTTCAACAAGAGTGATTCACCATATGAGTCATTAAGTAATTAATAATGCATTAATGATGCATTAAATGATATGATGAATCACACAAATGAGTCACTAAAGCAATTAATGAAAATGCCACCTTAACCCCTCATGTCACCATCCTTCTAGAAGCTTCTCGGAAAATTACGAGAACGCCCCTCGCATCCGTGAAAACACGGAAAAACTTTAGACTGTATAAATCCAATAACCTGATACTAGAATCTGGCTTAAACCAAAGCCGGCTAGTAAAAACTGTCCGAATGTCGTACGTGCGTTTAAACACGTATGCGTCCGAACCTTTGTCGTAAAACCATACGACCTCTATATCTTTTCTCCTGGGTTTGGGAAATCTCTGTATTGGACTCTAAAGACTCGACTACTACGCTAGCAGTAGGTTTAACTACAGACCGCAAGCGGCACCAGCTGTACGTAACGGTCCCCAGGTAGTTGTCGATAAGAAAGCCGATGAGGTAACCCATCCGAAATCCTACTGAGCCTATCCGTGACAATAACCGCGCAGTTCGGTCTGTTCGTCTAAGAGTATCGCATGTATGGTCTAGGGAGGTGGTGGACGTCAGACCCTTAATAACCGTACAAGTCATGTCGGTATGGCTCAAGACCATCCGAGAATCTACTGATCATTCCATCGGTAATTCTCAATCAGCCTTGGCCAGGGACTTATGGTAATGACCAACCGATCACCGTGCGATATCAACTCCTTATACTGGGAAAGACGAATCCCTAACAGTCGCTCACTGCCTCCACGTGGCTCGGGACTGTGCCCAACTAAAACCTGTTTGCACGACTCCTTTGAATCGTGGTAGGGTAGTAATCAAAGCACAGTGGGAACTCACACGAGACAAATGACGACCTTAAGTCAACGGACTATCTGCACACATGTCACCTGAGAACTGCTATCTAACGTTAGGTATAATACCATCCAGTCAGTTCTCGGCGAGTCCTGTCTGGTGTACTCACACCTAGTGAGCATCTGTATACAATCTTAGGTGCACTCCACCAATGGCTGCGGGACCAGTCCATCGCCCCTCCTCAGGGTCTAGATATGTATACACTAGTCTACTCTGGAGTATCGATGCCCAATCTCGATACTCCTGTGACCAGGGACATCTAAGGATGTGCCTATTGACTATCCAGCTCCCACAAGTATGACTGCCATCACAACGCCGGTAGTCAGGCAAACACCCTATGGGCTTTATCAACATGTATATATAAATACCAAGTAAAATATATAATACGTTAAGACAAAGACAAACCAAATAGCGTACTATCATATCAAGCAAGACTGTCATGTACATACATATCCCTAGCATCCTATACAATGAAGGCCTCTAGGGCATATATATCCAACAATCTCCTACTTGCACTAAGGCCTATAATTGGCGCAATGAGTACCCACTGTCTCTACCAGATCCAGTTGCTGGCGTACCGCCTGCCCAACATCTCAAACAGCCTCTCGAACTGCACTTGAAGGATAGCCTTGGTGAATGGATCTGCCGTGTTGTCTTTTGTGTCCACTCTCCGTATCTCGATCTCCCGACGATCCACGATCTCCCTGATCAGGTGGAACCGCCTTAAGAAATGCCTGGATTTCTGATGGGACCTTAGTTCCTTCGCTAAAGCTACAGGGCCATTGTTATCACAATACAAAGGTATTGGATTGGCAATGGACGGAACCACATGAAGTTCAGAAATGAACTTCCTCATCCAGACAGCCTCTTTTGCGGCTTCACTAGCAGCTATATACTCAGCCTTCATAGTTGGGTCTGTGACGGTATCCTGTTTGGAACTCCTCCAACATACCGCCCCTCCATTGAGGGTAAACACAAAACCCGAAATGGATTTAGAATCATCTTTGTCACTTTGGAAGCCGGAGTCGGTAAAAGCCTCTACCTGGAGGTCCTTATTACCGTAAATTAAGAACATCTTCTTAGTCCTTCTCAGGTACTTGAGAATGTTCTTCACCGCTATCCAATGTTTCTCACCTGGGTCAGACTTATACCTGCTTACCACACTAAGTGCGTAAGCTACATCCGGTCTTGTACATAACATCGGATACATTATAGATCCAACCGCCGAAGCGTAGGGTATAATACCCATGCGAGCCCTCTCTTCATCAGTCTTTGGAGACATCTCTTTGGAGAGGGTGATTCCGTGACAAGCGGGCATATTACTGCGCTTGGAATCTTCCATACTAAATCTCTTTAGTATAGTGTCAATATACCTGGACTGTGAAAGCCCTGACATTCAATTAGATCTATCACGATGGATCTTAATGCCCATAATGTATGATGCATCTCCCAAGTCTTTCATAGAGAATTTCTGTGACAAGAAGAGCTTTACTGATTCTAGCATAGGGATACCATTCCCTATCAGTAGTATGTCGTCGACGTACAAAACGAGGAAGACTACTGCTCTTTCTACAATCTTCCAATAAATACATGGTTCATCTACATTTTTGATAAAGTCAAATTCTTTGACTGTCTCATCAAAGCAGATGTTCCAACTCCGCGATGCTTGCTTTAATCCATAAATGGATTTAAGCAACTTGCAGACTCTTCCGCTGCTCCCACTGTCTATGAAACAATCTGGATGATCCATGTAAACACTCTCTTCTAGATGACCATTTAGAAAAGCTGATTTTACGTCCATCTGCCAGATTTCATAGTCATAGAAGGCAGCAATCGCAAGCAGGATCTGAATGGATTTAAGCATAGCTACAGGTGAAAAGGTTTCATCATAGTCCAATCCTGGTCTTTGACGAAAACCTTTTGCTACGAGTCTAGCTTTGTTGGTTTTCACTTGTCCAAATGCACCAATCTTCTTTTTGAAGATCCATTTGCATCGAACTGGTTTTACTCCAGGAGGAGCAACTTCTAAAGTCCATACTTTATTGGTGTACATGGATTCCATTTCGGATCTCATAGCATCCAGCCATTTCATCGAGTCACTACTCGTGATAGCCTGCTGAAAATTAGTAGGCTCATCATCATCGATGATGCAATCCTCTCGATCCCCATCTGGAAGAAAACCATAGTATCATTCAGGAGGATGAGAAAGCCTGCTAGATCTGCGGAGTGGCGTTGGTTCGTCATGTTCTATTGAAATCTGAGGTTCTACTAAGTCCTCGGTAGCAGTTTGAGGTTCTGGAATTTCATCCAGCTCTATCGCGCTCCCACTAATTTCTTTTGCAAGAAATTCGCTTTCTAAGAAGACATTGTGACGAGCGACAAACACCTTTTGTTCTTCAGTGTGGTAGACCATATACCCCCTTGAATGCTTGGGGTATCCTACAAACTTGCATAAAACCGATCGTGCCTCGAGCTTGTCCGGATTATGCTTTTTAACATATGCCGGACACCCCCATATCTTGATATACTTGAGATATGGTCTCTTCCCGCTCCACATTACATATGGAGTGGTAGGTACAGACTTAGTTGGAACTCTATTCAATAGATATGCGGCTGATTCTAGAGCAAATCCCCAGAAGGAAAGTGGCAACTCAGCACTACTCATCATTGAACGCACCATATCTAATAGCGTGTGATTCCTCCTTTCTGATACACCATTATGCTGAGGTGTATAAGGCGGAGTAAGCTAAGAAAGAATTCCATTCTCTTTTAAGCATTCAAGGAAACTGGTACTTAAGTATTCTCCACCTCGATCAGATCGAAGTGTCTTGATGCTTTTACCAGTTTGTTTCTCTACTTCATTTTTATACTCCTTAAACTTCTTAAAAGCCTCGGATTTATGCTTCATTAAGAACATATGTCCATACCTAGAGAAGTCATCAGTAAAAGTGATGAAGTGGGAGTGACCACTTCATGCATGCGTAGACATCGGACCACATACATCACTGTATACTAGTCCCAAGAGTTCAGTGGCTCTTTCTCCGTGTCCGGTGAACGGAGATTTGGTCATTTTTCCTTTGATACATGATTGACAAGTTGCATATGATGAATATTCAAACGGATCTAAATATCCATCATTATGTAACTTAGTCAACCTTGTTTCATTTATATGACCAATTCTACAATGCCATAGGAAGGCTTGATTTGAATGTGGAGCCTTTCTTTTAAGAGTGTTTTGAATATTGAAAATTTAAGGTTGATTAAGTATGTATATGCCGTTTCCCAGTGTGCCAAACCCAATCAGTTCTTGATTTAGGTGAATGTTCATAACATTTCTTTCAAGCGCAAAACTATATCCTTCATTCGATAACAAAGATACTGATATAATATTACACAACATACTGGGAATACAAAAACAGTTGTACAACACCAAAATGTGCCCACTAGTCAACCCTAGGTGATATTCCCCTATTGCAATTGCATCTACATGCATTCCATTGCCCATCCGGAGAGTCATATCACATGTCCCCAGTGCTCTACTATTTCTCAGATCCTGCAATGAATTACAGTTGTGAGAACCAGAACCGGTATTAAGTACCCATGATGTAAAGTTAACTGAAGGCCAATTTTCGATTACAAACACACCTGAAGTAGAAGCAACCGCTTGCTTCATGACCTTGGCTTTGAAGGCCTGACAATCCTTCTTCCAGTGCCTTTGCTTGTGACAATAGAAGCACTCGTTCTTTTCTGTCTTCACCCTTCCTACCTTGTTCGTTCTCTGCACCTTCTTGACCCCACCTTTCGGTTTGGTGGCTTCCATCTTCTTCTTCCCTTTAGCTTTCGCTTTAGATTTAGAAGAAGATGATTGGCCGACATACAGAACGGGGGTCTTCTCCTTTTTCAAGGAGGTCTCTGCTACCCTCAACATATTGAGGAGCTTTGGAAGATCCGCTTCCATTTCGTGCATGTTGAAGTTCAGCACGAACTGGGAGAAGGTGTGGGGAAGGGACTGCAAAATCAAGTCGATATACAAATCGTTCTCTAGCACGCATCCCAGGTTTGCGAGTTCCTCAATGAGGCTGATCATTTTGAGGACGTGCTCTCCTACAGGCGATCCTGGAGCTAACCTCATTTGGAAGAGTTTCCTTTAGGTTTCGTACCTCGCGATACGTGAGTGCTCTCCATACAACTCTTTGACATGGAGAAAGATGGATACAATATCCATACTCTCGTGCTGTTTCTGGAGTTCATTGTTCATGGATGCCAGCATGATACACTTAGCTCGCTCACAATCTAGATCCCAGGTTTTGCGGACTTCTCTGTCCACAACTGAGGAATCTGGTCTTGGGATAAGGGGAGGAACAACGGTGGTAACATATGCAACTTTGTCGTAAGTCAGTGCAATATTGACGTTCCTTAGCCAATCTTTATAGTTCTTCCCGGTCAGTATATTTTTTTCAAGTAATAGTTTTAGTCCAGTCATGGTAGCTGCCAGAGAGAGAGAAAAGAAAACACTCAGCATATGCCCTTGCAAGTTTAGATTGGTTTATTTATTTATCTAAATAGGATGGCTCCCATTGTTTCATCAAATCCTTCTTCAAAACCTAAAAGAAGAACTAGTCAGGATTTAATCACACGTCACAATACTTGCTTAACCTTTCAGCCAGGCTAGTGTTGGTACTTCGAGGGAGGTTTTCCAATGCTTTCGCGAAGTTCCTTAATTAAATAACCTCTTTTCCCTGGAGGCGTAGCCCCTATAACACCTTTCTAGTCACCTACTTGGTTTATTGCATTGATTGTTAAGTGAGAAAAATTCCCGAGAGTAATCCTACTCATCAGTGGGATCGGGATCCAACTATCATTGCATGATGCCTTAGATGGAAGCCACTCTAGTCACCACACTCTAGAAGGTATGCTAAATCTGCAAGTTTCCTTTATGTTTGAAACTCCCGATGTGATTTTTACCCCAAGCTCTTATGACCTTGACGTAGGCCAACAAATCATAAGACGCAAGTCAAGTTCTATCCGTCGTTGTCCAGATCAATTTAGGTACATCGTACATGCCCTTGACGTAGGCCAACAAGGCTGTACGTCTGTCCTAAACTAATGCATCTATCTATGCAACAAATAGGCACACACACTGCTACCATACATTATGCCTTGACGTAGGCCAACAAGCATAGCATGAATACGATGTGCTGTCTATCTAAAACGACGGAGGGTTACGGCTGGTTTTTGGCAAAAAACCGTTAACGTAATGAACTTGATATGATCGAAGGAACAAAGATAGCTTTTATTTAAAAGGAGTGGTTTAAGCTCCGCATTTAAAATTTGCTTTTTCAAGAAAACGTAGCGGTTTTAGAAATTGTTCCAATGATTCAGTTTAGGTTTTATTTTCTTTGCATTAATAATAATGCGTCCCATCATTAACCTATCATTACAGATAACAACGAAAATACAACGTCCTCTTATGCCATCCGCATTTGCCACTGGGTCCCATCATCACCCGTTAGGTTACTTAACTAACGGCAGTGCGGGGGCTGGGCTAGCGCGGGTGTAAAAAATAAGTGACGTCTAAATAGCTATCATATATAGATATTGTACATTCATCAGACGCAATAATAGGCATTCCAGATCACAGATAAACAATATTGGATTTGCAAGAAATCCGCGTTTCAATTGAGCCTGCAATGAAAGACGGATTACACAGTTGTGATGAATAGCCATTACCCCACCCCAGACCCCTACGGGTACGGCAAACTACCCGCCAAGTACCCGAAGTGAAGCGGTCTCCCTCAACACGTGGGTAGACCACTAAACACTTCGAAATACTCCGTAGTTTGTGTACCCCACCTAGGGTCTATCTTAGGAGAAAAAACAGTAAAAAAAATAATACAACAGTGGCTACAACCGCAACCAGGATGTGCCCCGCAAAATAATATTACAGCTTATTACAATTACATCGAAAGAATTAATACAATAACCCATCACAAAACCCAGCTAATCATCACAACTGTCCAACACAGTTCATATCCACAAACTGTTAAAAACATTACAGATATGTGCAACCCCCTACCAACCGACATACTAGCAGTTAGGGGAGGTTTACGAACATATAATACAGTTCACAGATATAATCAAACAAGCAAACATCGTATAATTTCGATCGATCAAACCCATTAAATTCTACTCCAATACTTCTCTGTAATCTGAAACCTGAGCAAAAATAAACATTCCAGAAAAGATAAAATATTCACAGAAGAATAACTGTGGAGATTTGGGGTGAATCGGTCTCAACTCGGCCGCGGATCCGCGGCGGATCGGTGGTTTCGGCCGCGGTTCCTCGGTGGGTTGGCCGATTCATGCACCCAAATTTCTACAGTATTCTTATAATTTCATGTAGGTTGTTCTGCAGGTCCCTGAAAAATTTTTTGACCTCATTTTAAAATCGACAGAAACTATGTGAATACGATATCTTTTCCGGTTCGTTTTGCGTTCGATATTCATACGACTTTGCAAGTGAGTTAATTATTGTTTAGTGAGGCTCTGATGCCACTGTAAGTCGATGTATGTAACGTTTTAAAAATAATTAAATCAATAATTAAATAAATAAAATCGTTTAAGTGAATTTTATGATTTTCGGTAAAGAAAAACGTATCTTTCGTAAAACTAAACCGTAATTATTTTTCACTATAAATTTACAAATATCTATTTTAATTATGTTATTACTAGTAAATGGTGCTTATTTAGTCACTTATAAATTTTTTGTTTAATTAAATATTTTTCCTAAATTAATTATTTTAAATATTAACATAAGCTTTATTTATGCACTAAATTAGTGTAAATTTCAAATTTGATGGGGTTTAATTTGCAAAAATGAACCATTGCATATTAGAATCTAGTGTGTATCATGCAAAATTTATTTACAAATTTTTACATGATTCTAGACATTTCTTTGGTTTATTTACATTAGAAATGAAAGAAATTAAAGAAAATGTTGAAAAGACATAAAGAGGTGATATTTTGGTGGAAGTTTCTACATCATTCTTCACTCTTTTCTTTCTCTCCCTCACCTCCTAATTTTTGTCCGGCCTCATCCCCTTGGCAGCCCCCCATTTTTCTCATTTGATTTTGTTGCAAAAATCCACCAAAATTCATCAAAAATTCAATTAAAAATCCACAAAATCCGAATAAATTCATACCCTCTATTCTTTGCTCTTCTTTGCATGGATTTTGGAGATGGAAAGCACTCATTTTGGAGGCTCATTTTCATGTTTGGATTTTATGTTGTGGAGGTATAAATCTTTTTCTTTTGATTTATTTTTATTAGATGTTTCTTTTAAGCATAATTAGATTTATTAAATTAATTCTATTTGCAAATTTTAAAATTGAAGATAGGGTTTGTAAATTCAAGTTGTGGTTTGATTAATTAATTAGGGTTGTAATAACTAGTTTGACACTTTTAGAAATGGAAAATCATGCATGGTTGATATATTGAAAATTGTTGATGTAAAATTGTTCAATTTAAACATTTTTGCAAACTAGATTTCTATATATTATATATATTGGTGAGATAAATTCCAATTATTGTTTGTAACATTATATTATTGTTTTAATGAGAATATTGACATGTTTATGGAATGAAAAACTTAGTTTGGACACTCGTTTCTTTTGATAATTGAAAAATACTAATAAAATGCTATTTTTGCTAACTAATTTTTGGAAATTCTTAAATAAATGAAATTTAAAATATAAATTATGGTTTCATTATATCATTATCATTATAAATTGTAGTTTAATACATTAATTCATGCAAAATCAAGTTTGTTGTGATATTGTGACATTTTGCTTGTAAGATGTTGAAAATTGCTAAAGGTTGTAAACTAGAAATTTCAAATTAATACAAATTAATGTGAGAAAAATATAGTAATGGGTTGTATAGTCTAGTTATGTTATTTAATGAGTTTTATGACCATTGGTTTCATTTAAATGTCATGTTTTGAAGAAAAACGGTAAATTGGCTTTTTCGGGTTTTACGAAATTAGGCGATTTGATGGATTTTAGGGTTTCGATGAATTAAATAATGTTTTATATTATAACTAATGAGTTTTAAAACTAAGAGTTGGTTGTTTATGTTTATCTCGATTAATCGGAGTTTGTACGCCGATACCGAGTGATATTTGGTTTTTTTGCGTGAACGGGACATAGGTTTTAACCTATGCGCGTTACGTGTGTCGTTTTGACTTTTGTCCGTGAATTAGTTTACGATACTATATATGTTTGCGTATAGGTACCCCTCACGTGGACTGCGGGCGATGAAGAAGAGGATGGCGACACCGTCTTCGGCAGACATGGACCAGGTGAGTAGATGTATATCTACGGGGGGAAGTCGGGTGGATGGCGTTTAGCACCCCCGCAACGTAAAATAGTAACAGTACTTATTGATATTAGGAAGCCAGATGTGACCCTAGATTCTTAATGAGTAGGACGCTACTAATGACCCTAGGCTGGACTAGACTGATTAGGAAGACCATACCAGAGATGGATACCTTGAAAGAGATTCGTAGGTTTCAGGTAGATACACACACATGCACACACTGAAACTCGACGTGGTGTATACGTGTATGTGTATATATATATAGGACTAGGTATAGGTATATATATATACAACACGTATATGGGATACATTGATGTGATATGATACACGGGAATGAAACAGTATAACTGGGCTTGATGCCGTGATTCTTGGCTATACAGTCGTATTAAAGTGTTAGCAGATCATTACAGAATGAGATAATGAACAGGTATACATAAATTATAATGGGTGGTGCTGATATTGAGGTACATGTGACTCTAAAATAGCACCCGGACTCTAACTTGTGACTGATCACGATATGATATATATATGACTTGATTACGACATCATATAGGTGTGAATTGATGATGCTATGATATA
Organism: Agapanthus africanus; assembly: GCA_030015575.1. Taxonomy (NCBI): domain Eukaryota; kingdom Viridiplantae; phylum Streptophyta; class Magnoliopsida; order Asparagales; family Amaryllidaceae; genus Agapanthus; species Agapanthus africanus. The sequence goes on from CM057346.1 coordinate 237,716,550, forward strand.
AGTGTGACTTAATCACAATATGATACATATGACATGATATTTCTTAGGATAAATTAATGATGTAAATTTATGATGGCAATGATATATGATTGATGTATGCGATCACAGTATAGCACCTTGATCATGACATGTGTTGATGATGATATTATACGAATGATGAGACACCTAGGAAATACTTTACCCGTACCCCGATATTAGGATGCCGTACGATGGATTTTACCGTACGAGGCATAGATATGATGATTGATCCGCACTCTTGATTCGAGGAAGCCGTACTACGTACGTGACGCTATTGAGGCTGGATCGCCGACTATTAGAGATATGGATTCAGACCTTAGGTGGACACTTGTTTCTTATTGACTAGTTTCTTAGGTTTAGTTCCTTAGGAGGTTAGATGGACACTAGTTTAGGTTCGATTCATATAGTGGTAGTTGTACTTGTATATCGCAGATGAGTGGTTATTCACATCCGTCTTTACATTCATACTGTAATCATAATGTTGCGTGTTCATACATATGTTTCTATATCAGTATAAAACTCTGCCTGTTAGGACACCAGCACCATTACCGATGATGCGCATATTCCACACACACTTATTTGCCGGCTCACACACATCATCATCGGTAATTGCTATGTCACGTACACTTTAGATCATATTATCTTTTATTGATAAAATCAGCTAGCAACTAGATCGATATAATATTGAAATTGCTCTATGGTGTTAGTATAGACATGGCATTGATTACTTAGACATTTCATGCATTCATATTTCTATGTTATCATGCAGTATTATGGGCATATGCCGACACTTATCATATACTTACTCATGATTTTGGGATTTTGGTTTTCTATGAGATTTCTGGATTTTGGGGAAAACCGCAAAAATATATAAAAACTTCTTTTTCTCTACTCCTCTCTTTTTTTAAAACATAAGATGCGGTTTTCTCGTGATATATGTGTCGTCCACCATGAGATTTCATGTTTTCTGTTGGATTTCGAGACCCGATTCGAGGAGTGGATGAACTGTCTCGGATACATGGTGGGCCCGGTATGGTACCTCGGGGCAAGAAGATCGAATTGTAGACGATGAGCCTGGCAGGGGAAGGCTACCTACCGGTGATGTCTGGCGCGGCGGATATCCGGAGGATACCGACCGTTGTCGTGAGATTTGATGATATGGGCCGATCCGGACTGACGGAGCCCGAGATATTGAGACTATGAGACATTGCGATTATGAGGTATTGAGACTTGAGATTACATGCTTTGTGTCGATGCTTGACACGGATTTCCATGGATTTCATTATTGATATTTCAGATTTCTATACACATTTTACTATGATAAAAGTTAAAGATTTCTTATACAGATATACCTAGATTTCAGGATTGGTCATTTTACATTTATGGTGCATGCATACTCATTCATATGACATAGTACTATATGAGGCACTGACACGAGCACGGAGTATTTGCATTTACACGTAGCTTATTATCCTGTCTTACTTGATGACTAGGAGTATATTAGTATATTATTATGACCTAGGATAGCGTCGTGCATTCGATTTCTTTTCGTAGATGTCTTCTACTCACGAGTTGGCAACTCACCCCCGTTGTGCCAAATTTTATTACAGGTTGATGTACAGGGTCCCTTGGTAGTTGCTGGCACAACATTTTCATTACGGGTGATTTGCACGGTAGGTTGGTTCATTTGTATCTGAACCGCCGTTGTATTTTTATTATATCATTTGTATCTAGAAAGCTCCATCAACTAAACTTATATTATTTGATAGATTACTGGACCATTTATTTAATTCGACCGTAGAGTCGCGTGTATTATTCTGATTTGGTAGATTTGTTTTCTTTTGAGTTTTGAGCCTCGCCCTTTGGCGTTGTATATTATTGTGCTTGTTGTGGTTGTTTCCGCCTGTTGGCGTTGAGCTAGCTCCCGTTTGGGGATGCTTTTTATTGTTTATGGATATTATACTTGTTGTACCCGTTTGGGGCCAGTTTTTACAGAGGAGACTCTGCCGAAATTTTTGGGAAAATTTGCTGATGCTTTTAAACTTGTTTTCTTCATGTTTTCTTTTACTTCTTTTTCTTTTATATGGTTTAGATTTCTGGGCTTCGGCTTACTTAGGTTACGTTGCGCCTCTAGACGTTTCGTAATCTAAGTTCCGGTCACGTTTCGTACTTTCGGGTCGCGACAAAGTTGGTATCAGAGCGCTAGGTTTAACCTTGTATAAGTCTAGGTGACCCTTGGTTGATGGAGCAGGCGATTTAGGTAGAGTAACGTACCGTGGGTATGGTCCGCGGCATACTTACGATACGCTACTCTGCTTAAGGAGCCTTAGGATGTACATTTCTTTGCACCGTATTTCATTCGTTCCTTTGATCTATCTTCGTCGATGTCGGAGGGTGGTTTCTGTTACCACGGGCGCACGGGCAGAGGGAGCTGCGGCTCGAATGCGGTAACCATTAGGGTATTGGTTATTCTTGAGGATTGAAGCATTGCTTAGCGTGCGGACGAAGGGTATTCACATGCCGTGCAGACGAAGTTAAAGGGTTCGAATGATTATCAGAAAACCATTTTTCCCAAGTTTAAGGTATTCAGAAGAACATGCAGGTATTTCGATGGACCCTCTAGAAGAATGAAACCCTAACTCGACATAATGACCACGAGAACGCCCTTGAACCTTAGGGTTTACGGCAGTTCCGTGGTGCCATTAGTGAGGCTTGGGTTTGCCCTTCTACTGCTGGACCATCGATGCTGGGGTATGTACCGGATATTTTTAAGTTGTACTTGAGTGTTGAGCTCTCGGGGAATTATGGGATTTTGATGGTTCGATCGAAAAGTTTAATGTAGTCCGGATATCAGGTGAAAGGATTGACTACGTAGGAGACTCTAGATATGAGTATTGCCGTTGATAGCGCAGTCAGCACAGCTACGAAGAGACGAGTTCGAAGCAATCGACATCAGAGGAAAGAGGCGCACATTGACGATAGTGTTTACGATTGTGATTTGGTGATTTGAATTTCATATTCTCGTTGATTGGATTTTGGTATTTTGAGGACTTTGTTCTACGATTGGTATTTCTTATGTATACCTTCATTACATTCTATTTGTGTTTCATATATCAGTGGTATTGATGTTGTTTAGTACACACCCAGTGCACTCGATTTGGTTTTATACATTTTGACATTTTTGATTTGATTTCGTGCATATTGGTTACACATGATTTTGACATATGTTTCGACCTAGTTTTCATGCATTTTCGTATTGTGATTTCGATTTTGATATTCGGTGTATGTTTTCGTGCACCACGTGCACCTGATTGAGATTCTTGCGCACATTCGGTGCACTTGATGCGATTTTGTGCACATCAGATGCACTAAATCGGGGTTTTGTGCAGATTAGATGCACCTGATATTAAAGTCGTGCACGCCCGTTGCACTTGACAGATGTTTTGGTGCACACCTGTTGCACTCAGTTTTGTTTTTGTGTGTATTCGTGGTATCTATATTTGGTTCCGATTTCAGTGCGCACCGGACGCACATAATATATTTTGATGTGATTGTGATTGATTTCAGTTTGAGCAGTATGTTTTTATAATCATTACTAATTATTTAGTAACCAGGCAGGACGTGTATCTTAAATAAAAGATATAAATATATATATAGCTATTTTTTAAAATAAACGTCCGCTACTTATGCCGTGACACGTGCATCACACGGCGATTTTTAAAAGGGGTTTTTGCATATTTCTTTATCCAGATATTTGGACGGTTTTACTATGATGCGCACTATATATAAGTTATAGATTGATGTATATTATGATGGTATTCATATTGGGTTTTGATATTTTATTCTCGCCATAACTCCGATGATTGCGTTATGCTTGACGGAGTTGATTTTAGTTTCGTATTGATGATTTCGGAGCCCCGACGATTTGAGTGTTTTGCAAAACGTTTTATTATTTGGAAGGGGAGTTTTGATTTAAATTCGGGGACCGAATTTCTTAAAGGGGGAGAGATTGTAACGTTTTAAAAATAATTAAATAAATAAAATAGTTTAAGTGAATTTTATGATTTTCGGTAAAGAAAAACGTATCTTTCGTAAACCTGAACCGTAATTATTTTTCGCTATAAATTTAAAAATACCTATTTTAATTATGTTATTACTAGTAAATGGTGCTTATTTAGTCACTTATAAATTTTTAGTTTAATTAAATATTTTTCCTAAATTAATTATTTTAAATATTAACATAAGCTTTATTTATGCACTAAATTAGTGTAAATTTCAAATTTGAAGGGGTTTAATTTGCAAAAATGAACCATTGCATATTAGAATCTAGTGTGTATCATGAAAAATTTATTTACAAATTTTTTCATGATTCTAGACATTTCTTTGGTTTATTTACATTAGAAATGAATGAAATTAAAGAAAATGTTGAAAAGACATAAAGAGGAGATATTTTGGTGGAAGTTTCTACATCATTCTTCACTCTTTTCTTTCTCTCCCTCACCTCCTAATTTTTGTCCGGCCTCATCCCTTTGGCAGCCCCCCATTTTTCTCATTTGATTTTGTTGCAAAAATCCACCAAAATTCATCAAAAAATCAATTAAAAATCCACAAAATCCGAATAAATTCATACCCTCTATTCTTTGCTCCTCTTTGCATGGATTTTGGAGATGGAAAGCACTCATTTTGGAGGCTCATTTTCATGTTTGGATTTTATGTGGTGGAGGTATAATTCTTTTTCTTTTGATTTATTTTTATTAGATGTTTCTTTTAAGCATAATTAGATTTATTAAATTAATTCTATTTGCAAATTTTAAAATTCAAGCTAGGGTTTATAAATTCAAGTTGTGGTTTTATTAATTAATTAGGGTTGTAATAACTAGTTTGACACTTTTATAAATGGAAAATCATGCATGGTTGATATATTGAAAATTGTTGATGTAAAATTGTTCAATTTAAACATTTTTGCAAACTAGATTTCTATATATTATATATATTGGTGAGATAAATTCCAATTAATGTTTGTAACATTATATTGTTGTTTTAATGAGAATATTGACATGTTTATGGAATGAAAAACTTAGTTTGGTCACTAGTTTCTTTTGATAATTGAAAAATACTAATAAAATGCTATTTTTGCTAACTAGTTTTTGGAAATTCTTAAATAAATGAAATTTAAAATATAAATTATGGTTTCATTATATCATTATCATTATAAATTGTAGTTTAATACATTAATTCATGCAAAATCAAGTTTGTTGTGATATTGTGACATTTTGCTTGTAAGATGTTGAAAATTGCTAAAGGTTGTAAACTAGAAATTTCAAATTAATACAAATTAATGTGAGAAAAATATAGTAATGGGTTGTATAGTCTAGTTATGTTATTTAATGAGTTTTATGACTATTGGTTTCATTTAAATGTCAAGTTTTGAAGAAAAACGGTAAATTGGCTTTTTCGGGTTTTACGAAATTGGGCGATCTGATGGATTTTAGGGTTTCTACGAATTAAATAATGTTTTATTTTATAAGTAATGAGTTTTAAAACTATGAGTTGGTTGTTGATGTTTATCTCGATTAATCGGAGTTTGTACGCCGATATCGAGCGATATTTGGTTTTTTTGCGTGAACGGGACATAGGTTTCAACCTATGCGCGTTCTGTGTGTCGTTTTGAGTTTTGTCCGTGAAGTAGTTTACGATACTATATATGTTTGCGTATAGGTACCCCTCACGTAGACTGCGGGCGATGAAGAAGAGGATGGCGACACCGTCTTCGGCAGACATGGACCAGGTGAGTAGATGTATATCTACGGGGGGAAGTCGGGTGGATGGCGTTTAGCACCCCCGCAACGTAGAATAGTAATAATACTTATTGACATTAGGAAGCTAGATGTGACCCTAGATTCTTAATGAGTACGACCCTAGTAATGACCCTAGGCTGGACTAGATTGATTTAGGAAGACCATACCAGAGGATGGATACCTTGAAAGAGATTCGTAGGTTTCAGGTAGATACACACACACGCACACACTGAAACTCGACGTGGTGTATACGTGTATGTGTATATATATATAGGACTAGGTATAGTTATATATATATATACAACACGTATATGGGATACATTGATGTGATATGATACACGGTAATGAAACAGTATAACTGGGCTTGATGCCGTGATTCTTGTCTATACAGTCGTATTAAAGTGTTAGCGGATCATTACAGAATGAGATAATGAACAGGTATACATAAATTATAATGGGTGGTGATGATATTGAGGTACATGTGACTCTAAAATAGCACCCGGACTGTAACTTGTGACTGATCACGATATGATATATATATGACTTGATTACGACATCATATAGGTGTGACTTGATGATGATATGATATAAGTATGACTTAATCACAATATGATACATATGACATGATATTTCTTAGGATAAATTAATGATGTAAATTTATGATGGCAATGATATATGATTGATGTATGCGATTACAGTATAGCACCTTGATCATGACATGTGTTGATGATGATATTATACGAATGATGAGACACCTAGGAGATACTTTACCCGTACCCCGATATTGGGATGCCGTACGATGGATTTTACCGTACGAGGCATAGATATGATGATTGATCCGCACTCTTGATTCGAGGAAGTCGTACTACGTACGTGACGCTATTGAGGCTGGATCGCCGACTATTAGAGATATGGATTCAGACCTTAGGTGGACTCTTGTTTCTTATTGACTAGTTTCTTAGGTTTAGTTACTTAGGAGGTTAGATGGACACTAGTTTAGGTTCGATTCATATAGTGGTAGTTGTACTTGTATATCGCAGATGAGTGGTTACTCACATCCGTCTTTACATTCATACTGTAATCATAATGTTGCATGTTCATACATATGTTTCTATATCAGTATAAAACTCTTCCTGTTAGGACACCAGCACCATTACCGATGATGCGCATATTCCACACACACTTATTTGCCGGTTCACACACATCATCATCGGTAAATGCTATGTCACGTACACTTTAGATCATGTTATCTTTTATTGATAGAATCAGCTAGCAACTAGATCGATATAATATTGAAATTGCTCTCTGGTGTTAGTATAGACATGGCATTGATACTTTGACATTTCATGCATTCATATTTCCATGTTATCATGTAGTATTATGGGCATATGCCGACACTTATCATATACTTACTCATGATTTTGGGATTTTGGTTTTCTATGAGATTTCTGGATTTTGGGGAAAACCGCAAAAATATATAAAAACTTCTTTTTCTCTCCTCCTCTCTTATTTTAAAACATAAGATGCGGTTTTCTCGTGATGTATGTGTCGTCCACCATGATATTTCATGTTTTCTGTTGGATTTCGAGACCCGATTCGAGGAGTGGATGAACTGTCTCGGGTACATGGTGGGCCCGGTATGGTACCCCGGGGCAAGAAGATCAAGTTGTAGACGATGAGCCTGGCAGGGGAAGGCTACCTACCGGTGATGTCTGGCGCGGCGGATATCCGGAGGATACAGACCGTTGTCGTGAGATTTGATGATATGGGCCGATCCGGACTGACGGAGCCCGAGAAATTGAGACTATGAGACATTGCGATTATGAGGTATTGAGACTTGAGATTACATGCTTTGTGTCGATGCTTGTCACGGATTTCCATGGATTTCATTATTGATATTTCAGATTTCTATACACATTTTACTATGATAAAAGTTAAAGATTTCTTATACAGATATACCTAGATTTCAGGATTGGTCATTTTACATTTATGGTGCATGCATACTCATTCATATGACATAGTACTATATGAGGCACTGACACGAGAACGGAGTATTTGCATTTACACGTAGCTTATTATCCTGTCTTACATGATGACTAGGAGTATATTAGTATATTATTATGACCTAGGATAGCGTCGTGCATTCGATTTCTTTTCGTAGATGTCTTCTACTCACGAGTTGGCAACTCACCCCCGTTGTGCCAAATTTTATTACAGGTTGATGTACAGGGTCCCTTGGCAGTTGCTGGCACAACATTTTCATTCCGGGTGATTTGCACGGTAGGTTGGTTCATTTGTATCTGAACCGCCGTTGTATTTTTATTATTTCATTTGTATCTAGAAAGCTCCATCAACTAAACTTGTATTATTTGATAGATTACTGGACCATTTACTTATTTCGACCTTAGAGTCGCGTGTATTATTCTGATTCGGTAGATTTGTTTTCTTTTGAGTTTTGAGACTCGCCCTTTGGCGTTGTATATTATTGTGCTTGTTGTGGTTGTTTCCGCCTGTTGGCGTTGAGCTAGCTCCCGTTTGGGGATGCTTTTTATTGTTTGTGTATATTATACTTGTTGTACCCGTTTGGGGCCAGTTTTTACAGAGGAGACTCTGCCGAAATTTTTGGGAAAATTTGCTGAAGCTTTTAAATTTGTTTTCTTCATGTTTTCTTTTACTTCTTTTGCTTTTATATGGTTTAGATTTCTGGGCTTCGGCTTACTTAGGTTACGTTGCGCCTCTAGACGTTTCATAATCTAAGTGCCGGTCACGTTCCGTACTTTTGGGTCGTGACAATGTACAACACCCCACGAGTTGCGGGGAGGCGGAAATATGAAAAACGATCTTGTTTTGTATGTAAACATCGACTAACCGATGATCTTTTCTAAACGATAATTAACAACAAGCATAGAGTTCTAAGCTACTATGTAAAGAGATTACACCAAATGATTCTAGTCCTACGTCTTTATGATCTCTAAGTCCTCCTCGGCCTCCTATCCGTGATAGATGATCTACCCGAGAACCCTTATCCAAGCTATAACCTCTAAACTTGAGGTTACTTAGTTTCTCTAGTTGCTAATCAAAGTAACTAAGATGATATAGAGTTAGGTTATGGAGTGTTTAGTCTATACTAATCCTTGGTCTCAACTCATGAGTGGTAGGATTAGGGTTTGAAGAGAGAGTGAGCTTGAGGAGAGAGAAGGTGGAGATGATAATGAGAATAGAAAAGCTTCTCACTTGAATATATAAAGCATAATGAATTATCATATAAATGAATTAAAATGATTATTCACCATGCTTCATTTATTCAACAAGAGTGATTCACCATATGAGTCATTAAGTAATTAATGATGCATTAATGATGCAATAAATGATATGATGAATCACACAAATGAGTCACTAAAGTAATTAATGAAAATGGCACCTTAACCCCTCATGTCACCATCCTTCTAGAAGCTTCTCGGAAAATTACGAGAACGCCCCTCACATTCGTGAAAACACAGAAAAACTTTAGACTGTATAAATCCAATAACCTGATACTAGAATCTGGCTTAAACCAAAGCCGGCTAGTAAAAACTGTCTGAATGTCGTACGTGCGTTTAAACACGTATGCGTCCGAACCTTTGTCGTAAAACCATACGACCTCTATATCTTTTCGCCTGGGTTTGGGAAATCTCTGGGTAGGACTCTAAAGACTCGACTGCTATGCTGGCAGTGGGTTTAACCACAGACCGCAAGCGGCACTAGCTGTACCTAATGGTCCCCAGGTAGTTGTCGATAAGAAAGCCGATGAGGTAACCCATCCGAAATCCTACTGAGCCTGTCCGTGACAATATCCGCGCAGTCCGGTCTGTTCGTCTAAGAGTATCGCATGTATGGTCTAAGGAGGTGGTGGACGTCAGACCCCTAATAACTGTTAGTTATATGTGTGCCCTAGAGGCCATTACTATACATAGGATGTATATTGTAGTGGATGCTTGGACATATATAGGGAGGACTTTCTTGCTCGACATGATAGTATGCTATCTGGTTGCTCTTTACCTTAACGTGTACACTGATTGTCTCTCTGTTACATGTTGGTAAAGCCCTTAGGATGTGTACTTGACTACCTGGACTATGATGCGGATCATACTAGTGGGGATATGGTAGTCCATAAGTACATCCTGCAAGGTCCCTAGTCTTGAGTGTATCGAGACGGGGCATCGATATACCAGAGTAGACTAGCGTATACCTTCTCGACCCATACATATGGGTGATGGATGATCCCATATCCATTGGTGTTTGACATCAGAGATGATATACGGTTGCTCAGTAGAGACTGGGTACACAGGACGGACTCGCCGAGAACTCCCAGATTGTATTATACCTTACGTCAGATGGCAGTTCTCTGGTGACACTGGTACAGAGTAGTCTGTTGACCCGAGATCGTCATAGAGTCTTGTGTGGTTCCCACTGTGCTTTGATTTCCACCATACCACGTCCAAGAGGGCGTGCAAAACGGTGGCTTTTGGGTACAGTCCCGAATCACATGGAGGCAATGAGCGATAGGAGGGGATTCGTCTCTCCCGGTATAGGGAGTTGATGTTGCGCTGTGTTCGATTGGCTATAACCGGAAATCCCTGGCCAGGGTTGCTGAGATTTACTGGTAAGTGTTACCAGTAGTTTCTCAAACTGTTATAGACCTCATATCGACACGACTTATCGAGCTATTGGGGTCTGACGTTTACCACCCCTAGGCGAGATATGCGACATATCAGACGATCAGACCGGACTGTACGGTAAGTGTTACTGGTTGGATTCACAGGAGTGTGAGCGGGCTTGCTCGTCGATCTTCTGATCGCTCAATACCCGGGTGGCCGTTACGTTTAGAAGACCGCTTGCGGCTTGTGGGTGTTTGATATGATCATCACCTGCTGCCGGCGTATTGACGAGTCTTTAGAGTCCTACACAGAGGTTTCCTGGCTCAAGCGAAACGAAATAGGAGCGCATATGAGATATGTGCGGGACCGAGAATGATACCATTATGTGATACTGTATTCGATTCTCGCGATCTGTGACATTAATCGGTTATATGCGATATAGCCGGGTTATCGGATCAAGTGTTGATTCGATAAGTTGTTACTGTTGATATTAGTCGGTTATATACGATATGACCGGATCATTAAATCAAGCGTTGATTTAATGATTTAATGCATAATGATATATTTGATATATTACTTTGCATTAACTAATATCGGTTCACTTAAGATGGATTTTCTCACTCGCATGTGCACATCGTATATGTGATATATTTTTGTGCACTTGATTGTATCATGTTTGATGATGCAAGATTTCTAGGGTTTGTGTAAAGAATTAAACCTTGGTTAAGTAAATGGTTAGGGTTTTATTTATTTATTCATTCATTTATCTATTTATTTTTGGATGAAAAGAATGAGAAAAGAAAACAAATGGTTGCTTTCTTAGAAGCTTCTTCAAGCTTCATGCAACTTTGACCAAAGCAACCATTCTTGTCTTCTTCTCTAACCCTAACCATTCAACCTAACTCAAGTTAATTCTCTACACTTTACCATGGTTAAAATGATGATAAGAATTTATTTTCTTTTCTATTTTTGATTATTCTTATCATAACATGATCATATTCTTTATCTTCTTCTTCTTCTTCTTTAAGAAGAAAAACTAGATTCCATCAATGGTGATTGATGAAAAAGAGTGAGAAATCCAATTCTAAAGTGAACCCACTTCCTATTTCTTCATCCTCTCCCTCTTGCCAAGTAGTAGAGTGTGTTTTCTTCACAAGTTTCTTGACTTGGTGAAGTTGAAGCTTGATCTAGTGATGCCTCGACGTAGATCATCTTTGGCATCGTAGTCGACGACCTAGCCCGGTCTTTTCTCCAATGAAACCACCGTGAGAGCCATGGTTCGTTTTGGACAGCGGAGAGGACTTCATCACGGAGCTATGGAGGTGGAGAACCGGATCTACAAAGGTTGTATATCCGTTTACCTAGTTAAGTTGTTTTCTAGTTTCATTTTATCGCCTAAACTTCTAGCCAACGATCCGTATTAGGGTTTCTCGGCACCAAATTTTTGAAATTGGCATGGTTGATGCCTTGTGAGACCTCTTGAGAGTGCCTAGGAACCCTACAGTGGTATCAGAGCCTAGCTAGAGCCTTAGGCGATGCGTAGACGGAGTTTGAAGTCCGATTAAACCGAAACCCTAACACAAATTTGCTCTCTGGACTTTTTCCAAAAATTGGGTTTTTTCCAGATTAAAAATATGCAGAAAATTCAGCAGGAAATTCTAAGAATTACGGTGTAAAAATTACCTGATGATCTGTCTAAAGTGCGGCGGAACCGCGGCATTAGCGTGCTAATGCGGCTGTTCCGCGGCCATTTTGTCTCTTCTCCTATTGAATTTTGCACAGTAATTCCTATTTTGCAGTGCTGGTTTTCCTGGGATATTTTTTTTCTGAACTCAAGAGTTGAGTTTTCTGGGTTGTATTGGGGACTCGGTGTTTCGATCGGATTGTCTAATTTTGTCTATGTGGCTTTCAGGATATTTTAGAATATGTTAAAAAGTTCGACCGGATATAAATACCCAACTTTTTCCCTGTCGGGAAATTTCCAAGTGTTGGATCTTTCCGTGGTTTAATAACGTTCTAAGTAGTGCAAGTAACGCGATGGTCCCTCTAGAAGACAACAAACCTTAACTCGATTATGTGACCGTCTTGAACTGCCCTTTGAACCTTAGGGTTTGGGGCAGTACGGCGTGCCACATGTGAGGCGTTGGCTTGACCCTTCTACACCTGGACCGTTGGTACTGAGGCATGAACTGGATGTTTTTAAACTTATTTCATGAGTTGATCTGTATCGGGAAAACTTGGGTGTTTGAATGTTCGATCGGAAAGTTTAACATTTTCTATTTATCTGGAATGGGATACAATAATTGGAATTCACAAGTAGTTAGGAGATAACTGAATGAATGTTATAAATCTAGTAGTTTAGTCTCACTTGATCGGTTGTCACGGAATTTTGATGTGATCAAAAGTCCGTCGCAATCACGTAGCGTACGCGGATACTCGCCGGGTAAACTTAATAGATAGCCTCACTCCATAGCCCCGACCAAGTGACTGTAGGAGAACCCCGTCGCCGAAAGCATCCATTCGGGTGCTCGCGGTAGCGGTGTTCCGCCTTGGTGCACTTCGTCGACGGCATCGGGGGTGCGTCCGCCTACTCAAGTTTGCGACGAGCATTCGATCAGGATGTCGGGAATCTTGTTGAATTTCCCGACTTGATATTGAAAAGAGTTTTCGATAATGAGACTAAAATGCGGGGTTTATAATTGTTAGGCATGCGATGTCTAAGGAATTCATTTGGTCAGGCATGCGATGTCTGAGGAGGTTGCGGATTTCAACTATTGTAGTTTTACACTTTCTTTTCTGTGACCGTAAGTGTAATATGTGACATCGCCGGTTTCGTAGCTATATGTCAACGACAATTGGGATGCGCATATTTACTTACGTTGATGACATGTGATGTTATGTGTTGCTGGATATGTTATATTGGATCGTCGTGTTTGAATAGCCGGGGGTTTTTATGTGAGATGAGTGTTTTTCATTTTCATTCATGTAAAAACTTATATGTAATATTCTTTTATTGGGGCACTTCCAGGTTGCGGAAGTTGTCACCGTTTGTATATTATTTACTTTTCCGCACTAGGATAGACCCAAGGAGGAGGGCACAAGTAACCGGGTACTGGAGTCCAGTGGGAGACCGACTCGAGGAGTCGAGTCCGGGTCTCCTAACTCTAGAATTGGTAGGGTTGCTTGCCGCTCTCGTAGGGGTCTAGGGGTGTAGGTTTGGCTATTCATCACGACCGTGGAATCCGTATTTTATACTGGCTCGTATTGAAAACACGGACGTCCTAGTATATCCAATATTTCATATGTTTCTTCTGCTGCGATATCTGTGATGTGATCATGTGATGTTCTGTGATAGATACTATATATAGTATATATGATATATTATATAGACGTTACTTATATTTTACACCCGTGCTAGCCCTGCCCTGCTTTGCCGTTAGTCACCTAACCTAACGGTGCACGAGGGGACACCGAGACGAATGCGGATGGTATAAGTGTATGTCGTATTTATCTGTGATGTTTAGGTATTTTAAATGATGGGACTTCATTGATATGATTAATGAAATAAAAGAAACCTAAGATGTTGTAGAATCGAATTTCAAAATAAAACAGGTAGCTACAGTTCTTGCTTTGCACAGCGGTATATATGATATATCCTGCACCTTATTCGATAAGGAAAAGACCGAGGTCCCTTCACCGGGAGTGACTCCTTTAGCAATAACTGGCAGATGCTACACACTCGGTTTGTCTTTTGATTGCTTTTAAGAGTTTTTGCTTTGCACAGTGATATATATGATATATCCCGCACCTCATTCGACGAGGAAAGGACCGACGATCCCTTCACCGGGAGTGACTCCTTTAGCAAAACTAGAAAAGCCTCAAAAGCACTCCATTTTAAAATCATTTGATTCTACAACGATATCAAGTTCATTACGCAATAGGTTTTCAGAAAAACCTGTCGTAGCCCTCCGTCATTTCAGATAAATCCTGTTTAGTATTCGTGCTGCGTTTGTTGACCTTGTCAAGGCGCAGTGTGCGGTAGCTAACCAGTATTTATCTGCTTATGCATATGATGCAGATTGGGTTAGGGTAGTCGTGCGGCCTTGTTGACCTTGTCAAGGGTCGTGCGGGTGGGTTTGATTCAATCAAGAAATGACGGGTTGAACTTGACTTGCGGTCTATGGTTTGTTGACCTTGTCAAGGGTCGTGCGGGTGGGTTTGATTCAATCAAGAAATGACGGGTTGAACTTGACTTGCGGTCTATGGTTTGTTGACCTTGTCAAGGTCATAGATCGTTCGGGGCAAAATATTATCGGGAATTTCAAGTATTGAAATTTGCAATGAGATTGCATACCTTCTATGAGATAGTTGGATCCCGATACCCACTGCGAGTAATTGTTACTCCTGGAAGAGTTTTACACATTACAATTAGCTGATCAAGTAGGTGTCTAGAAAGGTGTTAACGAGGTTACGCCTCTGGGAAAACGAGGTTTACATTAATTAGGTTCGTGCGAAAGCACGGGGGACCTCCCTCAAAGTACCGACACTGGCCTGGCTGAAAGATTGGCGAACTTGTAGTGCGTAATTAATCCCGGCTAGTCTTTCCTTTTAGGGTTTGAAGGAAGATTTGATAAATAGCAGTGGGAGCCATCCTGATTAGATAAAATAATAACCAATCTATTCTTGACAGAGCGCACGCTGAGTGTTTTCTTCTCTCTCTCTCCAGGTAGCAACCATATCACGCCTTAATCAAGATAATAATACGGATTATTGACTGAACCCGCTTGTTATACTGAGCTGGGGAACGTTGGTCCCGCTCCAACTTATAAATGTTATAAGGCAGAGCAGGAAATTGGGGATTACCAGAATTCCCATGCCACCCAAACGAAGAGAGTGCATGCTGATGCATCATCTTCGGGTGTGTTCATTCCGAAGAACTGTTTCTCTGTATCCTCTACGTCCTGGGTATGTGATACCAGATCAGGATCCCAGATATGTAATTTGTTACATAGGGCTACAGAAAGGTAGTAAACTGAGAACGGGTGATAAGTTTCATGAGGCAGAAAACGGGGCAAGTTTTGCAGCCAAGTCTGTTGGTCACTGTCACCCTGTATTCCAAATACATTGATTCTGAACGAATGTTATTAGATACCGAACCTGATATACAAAATCATATCTATCTCTTTATTAGTAAAGAAATGATAAAATTTTGTATTGTTGGATAATGTTTTGAACATTTCCTATATCAAATGTTGATCGGTTCAGGCACGTTATCTAAAAGCGTTGATGTTCTAAATCAAACTACAGTTCTTTAGTATACGGAACACACACAAGAGGAAGAGTTCAGAAATGAACGAATCCTTCTTGAGGCATTGTAGACTAGGTCATATCAATGTAACCCGACTAGCTGAAGTTACATGTAGATGCATATTTAAATCAGTTTGAATTTACATCTCATGAAACTTGTGAGTCATGTCACAAAGATAAAATGACCTCAGCTCTGTTTATTGGAAACAGAGAAAGAGTTAGTGAACTCTTGGGATGATACATGTTGATGTATGTAAGGTCCCCTGTCTACACATGCCAAGACCGGTTCTTTGTACTTTATTACATTCTCTGATGATCTCTTTAGATTCAGACATATGTTCCTGTTGAAACACAAGTTCGAACCTTTTGAAATATTCACAGAATATAAGTTAGAAGTAGAGAACCAATACGGGTATAAGTATTATGTCCTTTGATGAGATCAAGGAGGAGAATACTTGAGCACGGAATTCCTGGATTATTCTAAAGGAGAATGAGATTCTCTCTCAGCATTACTCCTCCACCATAGCACGATGGTATATCGGGGCAGAGCAATCACACCCTATATGATAAGGTGTGCTCTGAGATGAGTACTATTGAGTTACCTGTTTCCTTTTGGGAGTTATGCACTTGAGAAGCTGCATACCTATTGAAAAGGGTTCAAATCAAATCAGTTGCCTACCACTCCATATGAGATATGGTATGGGAAGAGCCCATGTCTTAAGCTAGTTAAGATTTGGGGTTGTCCGGCCTATGTCTAAAAGCAAAATCCGGACAAGCTCGAGGCAAGGTCAGTTGTGTAGAACTGGAAATGTTCCAGCCATACAAATTGTAAGTCCATGCTACCTCTCCCGGTACTTTCGGGAATGCGGAATTTGGTAAAAAACGATTTTCTTAAAGATGGTAACATGGACCTAAAACCCGGATCTTGGTTAAACATCTATCTAACAACCTAACTACGAGTTTCTAGCTACTCGGTTAGGGGGTTATACCTTGCTTATGTTGAACTCCTTCATCTTCAAGCTCCGATGGTGGTCCGGATTGGCTTCTTCCCGTCGTCTCCGTACGCCGAAGATAGATCCACCTGAAAGCTCTAACATTTAGCTCCTTTTTCGTTCTTTGAAGAAACTAGTTCACTTGGTTTGCTAAACCTAGTGAACTAGAATGAGTAGAGAAGAGTTTGTATGGGATTTTAACTATGGTTCTTGATTCTCAACTCATGAGACAAGAGAACCATAAAATCAAGAGAGGGAGCAAGAGGTTGAGGGTGAGAGCAAAAACAAGAGAGCTCAAGAACAAGAGAGAGAATGAGCAAGAAAGAATGAGCAACTCTTTTGTCTCTCACCCTCTCATAATCCAAACTCATGATAACTCATCATACTAAAAAAAAGTCTTATGTGATGGTTGAAGCAACCATAACCATATCATTTCATGCACTCATTTTACACAAATGAGCAAGCAAACAAAAGTCTTTGCCATGAAATGATGGCTATGGTTATCATGATGGTTAACTAGTCAAGCCTAGTCAACCGGTCAACAAAGTCAACAAGTCAACAAAAGTCAACAAGTCAACAAAGTCAACAAAAGTCAACAACCATGTCACCATAATACTTAATTAATATAATAGTTAATCACATATCATATTCTAATTAGGGTTGAGCAAAAAGTCAAATAGTCAACGGTCAACTGTCAATAACCCTAATGAGAATCCGCTACCTCTGCCTCCCTGTCAACTGTGCATACACACCCGCATCCGCGTTCCGAGGAACACGAATGCACACTGGATAAATCCAATCCCAAAAGGTACACTAGGATCTGGCTCAAACCAAAGCCCGCTAGTGTAAACTGTCCGGACACTATACGTGCACAGGTGCACGGATGTGACCGAACCCTATCGCAATACCATGCGACCTCTACTCTTTTGCCTAAAGGCGAAAAGCTTTCTGTGTAGGACTCTAAAGACTCGACACTACGCTGGCAGTGGGTTTAACCACAGACCGCAAGCGGCACTAGCTGTGCGTAACGGTCCCCAGGTAATGCCGACAAGAAGACTGACGAGGCGAAACCCATCTGAACTCCTACTGAGCCTGAGTGTGACATTCTCCGTACAGTCCGGTCTGTTTGTCTGATACATCGCATGGCGGGCCTAGGGGGCGGTAAACATCAGTCCCCCAATAGCGGTACAAGTCATGCCGGAGCGAAGCCCAAAACACCCTGAGATAACACTGGAAACCTACTAGTATATCTCGTTTGCCCTGGCCAGGGACTACTCGTGTAATGGCTCTCCTAGACACAGCGCGATGTCAACCCCCAATACCGGGAGAGACGAATGCTGTCTAACCGTCACTGCCTCCAAGTGCTTCGGGACTGCACCAACCACTACCTGTTTGCACGACTCCTTTGAGCCGTGGTAGGGTAGTGATCAAAGTACAGTGGGAACACACTCGAGGCGAAGTGACAGTGTCAAGTCAGCGGACTAAGCTGTACTCATGTCACCTGGGAACTGATAACTGACGATAGGCATAATACCAACTAGTCAGTTCCCGACGAGTCCTGTCCAGTGTACCCGTAACCTAACGAGCACCCGCATACTATCTCAAGTACGACGTACTGACGGCTGTGGGACAGACCGTCTCCCACACTGGGATGAGAAGCGCATGCGCTGGTCTACTCCGGAGTATCGATGCCCTGTCTCGATAGTCCTGCGACCAGGGACCTGCATAAGGATGTGCTTATAGATTACCCAGCCCCACTAGTGTGACGGCCATCACATCGCTGGTAATCAAGCAAAGATCCTATGGGCTCCACTAATGTGTATAGGCGATATACAAAAATAAACACATGTACACATTGAAGTAGAAACAAACCAAGTAGCATACTACTATTTTGAGCAAGATTGTATATACAAGGTGAATATCCCAAGCTTCCATTAAGTAATATACAAACTAGTATGATACAGTAATGGCCTCTAGGGCATATACACTAACAATCTCCCACTTGCACTAAGGCCATGTACTGGCGTATCGAAGACCTATCATCTCGATCAGCCGCTCGAACTGAGTCTGGGGCAGGGCCTTGGTGAATGGATCTGCAGTGTTATCTTCTGAAGCGACTCTCCGAACCTCGATCTCCTGGCGATCTACGATCTCCATGATCAGGTGATACCGCCTTAAGATGTGCCTGGATCTCTGATGGGACCTGGGTTCCTTCGCTAAAGCTATAGCCCCGTTGTTGTCGCAATACAGAGGTATTGGATCAACAATGGACGGAACCACCTGAAGTTCTTTCAAGAACTTCCTCATCCAGACAGCTTCTTTTGCGGCATCAGATGCAGCGATGTATTCCGCTTCCATCGTCGAGTCTGCAACGGTTTCCTGTTTGGAACTCTTCCAACACACCGCCCCTCCATTGAGGGTAAAGACAAAGCCCGACATGGACTTGGAATCATCCTTGTCACTCTGGAAGCTGGAGTCAGCAAAGGCCTCGATCTGGAGGTCTTTTCCGCCATACACCAAGAACATCTCCTTAGTCCTTCTCAGGTACTTGAGAATGTTCTTTACCGCTATCCAGTGTTTCTCCCCAGGGTTTGACTGATACCGGCTTACCACACTCAGTGCATAAGCTACATCCGGTCTGGTACACAACATCGCATACATTATAGAGCCTACCGCAGAAGCGTAGGGTATAATAGACATGCGATCCCTCTCCAAATCAGTCTTGGGAGACATCTCTTTAGAGAGGGTGATCCCGTGACAAGCCGGTAGGTTACCGCGCTTGGAATCTTCCATACTGAATCTTTTTAGTACGGTGTCGATGTACCTGGACTGTGAAAGTCCTAATATCCTCTTAGATCTATCACGATGGATCCGGATCCCCAGGATGTATGAGGCATCACCCAGGTCTTTCATTGAGAACCTGTGCGACAAGAACCCCTTGACAGATTGTAGCATAGGAATGTCATTTCCTATTAAGAGAATGTCATCCACGTATAAAACGAGGAATACTACAGTTCTCGCTACAAATCTACTATAGATGCATGGTTCATCTGGATTTTTGATAAAGCCAAATTCTTTGACCGTCTCATCAAAGCAGATGTTCCAACTCTGCGATGCCTGCTTTAGTCCATAGATGGACTTAAGCAACTTGCACACCTTTCCGCTGCTCCCACTCTGAATGAAACCCTCTGGTTGGTCCATATAGACACACTCCTCTAAATTTCCATTTAGAAAAGCTGTCTTTACGTCCATTTGCCAGATCTCATAATCGTGGAAGGCAGCAATGGCAAGAAGGATCCGAATGGATTTCAGCATGGCTACTGGAGAAAAGGTTTCGTCATAGTCCAAGCCAGGTCTTTGACGAAAACCCTTTGCTACCAGCCTAGCTTTATAGGTCTCAACCTGTCCATCTACACCAATCTTCCTTTTGAAGATCCACTTGCATCCTACGGGTTTTACTCCGTCCGGAGCAATGTCCAACGTCCATACCTTGTTGGTGTACATGGACTCCATTTCGGTCCGCATTGCATCCAGCCATTTCACTGAGTCAACGATCTGAACGGCCTGCTGGAAGCTAGTAGGCTCATCATAATCTATGATGCAATCCTCTCTATCCCCGTCTATGAGAAAACCGTAGTATCTCTCGGGCGGATGAGACTGCCTACTACTCCTGCGGAGCGGCGTAGGAATGTCCTGTTCTTCTGAACCCTCTGGTTCCACTAAACTTTCAGTAATAGTCCGTGGTTCTGGAATTTCTTCCAGTTCTACTGCGCACCCACTTATTTCCTTTTCTAAGAACTGGTGT
Source organism: Agapanthus africanus (assembly GCA_030015575.1). Lineage (NCBI taxonomy): Eukaryota > Viridiplantae > Streptophyta > Magnoliopsida > Asparagales > Amaryllidaceae > Agapanthus > Agapanthus africanus. The sequence goes on from CM057346.1 coordinate 237,737,107, forward strand.
TCTAGAAAGTGGGCATGACGAGAAACAAGAACTTTTTGTTCCTCTTCGCAGTAGAAGAAATATCCCTTGGAATTCTTTGGATATCCCACAAACTTGCACAGTACTGAGCGTGCCTCGAGCTTGTCCGTATGCTGCTTTTTGACAAAAGCTGGACTTCCCCATGTCTTAATGTGATTAAGATGGGGTCTCTTCCCACACCACATCTCAAATGGCGTGGTAGGCACAGTCTTAGTGGGAACTCGGTTCAAAAGGTATGCGGCTGATTCTAGCGCATATCCCCAGAATGATCGCGGTAACTCAGCGTTACTCATCATGGACCGCACCATATCCAATAGGGTGCGGTTCCGTCTCTCCGATACACCGTTATGTTGCGGGGTGTATGGAGGAGTAAGCTGAGAGAGAATTCCGTTCTCTTTTAAATAGTCCAGGAACTTGGCACTTAAGTATTCTCCACCTCGATCCGATCATAGAATCTTAATACTTTTGCCGGTCTGTTTTTCTACTTCACTTTTATATTCCTGGAACTTTCCAAAGGCTTCGGACTTATGTTTCATTAAGAAGACATAACCGTACCTTGAGAAGTCATCCGTAAAAGTGATGAAGTAAGAATAACCGCTTCGCGCATGTGTAGACATTGGACCGCACACGTCACTGTGTACGAGTCCCAAGAGCTCGCTCGCTCTTACTCCATGTCCAGTAAACGGAGTCTTTGTCATCTTTCCTTTGAGACAAGATTGACAAGTGGCATACGATTGATATTCGAACGCATTCAAATATCCTTCTGTATGTAACTTAGTCAACCTTCTCTCATTGATGTGACCCAGTCTACAATTCCACAAGAAAGTCTGATTTATTTCTGGAGACTTTCTTATGTGTGTATTCTGGACATTGAAAATCTGTGGTTGGTTCAATACGTATATACCATTACTCAATGTACCTGACCCAATCAAAACTTGATTAAGGCGAATGTTTACAACATTACTTACAAACGCAAATTCATAACCTTCTTTAGAAAGTAAAGATACAGAAATGATATTACAAGTTGCGTTGGGTACAAAAAAGCAATTACGCAAAACCAAAACATGTCCATCTGACATTCCCAGGTGATAGTCCCCCACGGCTTTAGCATCCATGCTAGCTCCGTTCGCAACTCTGAGGGTCATGTCACCTGCTTTCAAAACACTACGGTTTCACAACGCCTGCAAAGAATTACAGATATGAGATCCTGATCCGGTATCCAATACCCAGGAAGTAGAGTTTATTGAAAGACAGTTTTCAATAACATACACACCTGAAGCTGAAGCTGCAACCTGCTTCAATTCCTGTGTTCTGGCCTTCCAGGCCCTGCAATCATTCTTCCAGTGTCCTTTCTTATGACAATAGAAGCATTCTTCCTTATCCACAAGCTTCCCCGCTATCTTTGTTGCTTTGGCTTTTCCCTTCGTATCCACTTTACTAACACCGCCCCTTGGTTTGGCGGGGGCTTTCTTCTTCTTTCCCTTGGCTTTCGCCTTGGACCTAGAAGAAGATGATCCTCTTACAAACAAAGTGGATGTTTCCCTACCTTTCTGTAGGGTGCCCTCTGCGCTCCTCAGCATGTTGAGGAGCTCTGAAAGTTCAACCTCTTTTTCTTGTAAGTTGAAGTTCAGTATAAACTGGGCGTAAGTGGAAGGAAGGGACTGGAGAACTATATCCGTATATAGTTCACCCTCCAATGTGATCCCTAGGTCCGCGAGCTCCTCAATGTAGCCGATCATCTTTAGCACGTGCTCGGCTACTGATGATCCGACGGCCATCCTTGTCGAAAATAACTTCTTCGACGCTTCGTATCTTGCGATACGAGATTGCTCTCCATACAGTTCTTTTGTATGAAGCAATATGGATTCCAAGTCCATATTCTCGTGCCTCCTCTGATGTTCATTGTCCATAGAGGAAAGTACGAGGCATTTGGCCTTCGCGCTATCAATCTCCCAAGTCTTACGGATTTCCTTATCCGCGACGCTGGAAGTGGGACCAGGGACAGGGGGAGCTTTGGTGGTAAGAAGATACCCCAGCTTGTCGTAAGTGATTGCTATCTTGACATTCCTGAGCCAATCTTTGTAGTTTGGCCCTGTCAGTTTGTTTTTATCTAGGAGTAACTTAAGTCCAGTCATGTCGATTTGGTCGCTGCAATTAGGAGAGAGAAGAAGAAACGCTCAGCATGATGCTCTTGCAAGTTTAGAGTGGTTTTTAGTTTGTCTAAACAGGATGGCTCCCACTGTTTCTCGAATCCCTCCTCAAACCATAAAGGAAGAATTAGTCGGGATCAATCCCACCGCACAATACTTGCTTAACCGTTCAGCCAGGCCGGTGTCGGTGCTTCGAGGGAGGTTTTCCAACGCTTTCGCGAAGTTCCTTAATTAAAGAACCTCTTTTCCCTGGGGGCGTAGCCCCGCTAACACCTTTCTAGGCACCTACTAGGTTTATAGCATTGATCGATTAGTGAGAAATTTCCCGAGGAGTAGCATATACTCACAGTAGGATCGGGATCCAAATATCATCGCGTGACGAAACTGAAGGAATCCTACCAGAATCATCACACTCCAAATGGTATGCAAATCTAGCAAGTTTCAGTACTTATGAAACTCCCGATGTGAATTTCTGCCCCATGCTCTTATGACCTTGACTTTGGCCAAAATATCATAAGTCACATGTCAAGTTCTACCCGTCATTATCCAGGTTAATTTGGATCCATCCGTACCTACCCTTGACTTTGGCCAAAATGGCAGTACGACTGTCCCAAACCAACGCATCTATCTATGCTACACATGAACACCCAATAGCTACCAATCACTGTGCCTTGACTTTGGCCAACATACACAGCTTGAATACTATTGACTATTCATGTGAAACGACGGAGGGCTACGGATGGTTTTGGCAAAACCGTGAACGTAGTGAACTTGATATGGTCGATGGAACGAGATAGCTTTTAAAAGGAGTAGCTCAAGCTCCGCATTTAAAAGTTGGTTTTGAAAAGAACCGAGTGGTTTTTCGAAAGTGTTCCAACGACTTTAACTTGGTTTATTATCTTGCATTAGTTCTTTTAATGCGTGATATTCTTGCATTAGTTCTTTTAATGCGTCCCATCATTTAATCCTACCATTGCAGAAAACAACCAAAATATGACGTACGCTTATGCCATTCGCATTCGCCACGGGGCCCCGTCATTACCCGTTAGGTTACTTAACTAACGACAGAGCGGGGGCTGGGCTAGCACGGCTGTAAAACATAAGCAACGCCTAAATAATATAATATATAGATATACTGCAATGATAAACATTTCAGATCACAGATGAATACATTGGATATACTAGGAATCTGTAATTCGTACGAGCCTGTAACGAAAGACAAATTACACGGTCGCGGTGAATAGCCAAAACCCCACCCAAGACCCCTACGGGTGCGGCAAACTACCCGCCAAGTACCCGAAGCGTAGTAACCTCCCTCATCTCCATGAGTAGGCCACTCGACACTTCGGCATACCCGGAAGTTTGTGCACCCCCTCCATGGGTCTATCCTAGGAGCAAAAACAGTAAAAAGAAATTATACAATGACGGCTACAACCCCGACCCGGTTGTGCGGCCATACAAATAATTATTACATCAATTTACAAATTTACATGAATTGAAAGGAAAGAAAACTCTCGTCTCACAACCCCCGGCTATTCACCCGCGACAATCCAACATATTCATATCCACATTCCAGCAACATTACAGATCACAGATTTGTATAACCCCCAATAATCGATATATAGCGATTAGTAGACGTTCAATACAAATATCACATTACAGAAAAAAACCCGTTAGCCAAAGTCTTTTAGAAGTTCGATCAAAAATACGGATTTTCGGGACCCCAAAATAAAATTTTCGTTCTGGAAAATCTGGGTTGAAAATACATGTACCAAAATTCCCAAAATACCCCCAGAAGCACACTGTAGCAAAGAAACACCAGAGAGGCGCCAAGGAGGCCGCGGAACCGCGGCAATAGCAAGCTATTGCCGCGTTTCCGCGGTCGTTTAGGGGAATCACTTGGTGATTTTTCTACAGTAGCAATAAAAACCCTGAGCCGATTTTAGGTGTTAAAATAATCAACTTTTGAACAGTAAAAAAATCGACAGAAACTCGAATTTTTGGGGTTTTGTTTTCGGGAATTTTTCTTTGATCGATCTTCTAATTACTTGCTAACATGTTAGATAGAGTTTAACTAGGCTCTGATACCACTGTAAGTCCATGCTACCTCTCCCAGTACTTTCGGGAATGCGGAATTTGGTAAAAAACGATTTTCTTAAAGATGGTAACATGGACCTAAAACCCGGATCTTGGTTAAACATCTATCTAACAACCTAACTACGAGTTTCTAGCTACTCGGTTAGGGGGTTATACCTTGCTTGTCTTGAACTCCTTCGTCTTCAAGCTCCGATGGTGGTCCGGATTGGCTTCTTCCCGTCGTCTCCGTACGCCGAAGATAGATCCACCTGAAAGTTCCAACCTTTAGCTCCTTCTTCGTTTTTTGAAGAAACTAGTTCACTTGGTTTGCTAAACCTAGTGAACTAGAATGAGTAGAGAAGAGTTTGTATGGGATTTTAACTATGGTTCTTGATTCTCAACTCATGAGACAAGAGAACCATAGAATCAAGAGAGGGAGCAAGAGGTTGAGGGTGAGAGCAAAAACAAGAGAGCTCAAGAACAAGAGAGAGAATGAGCAAGAAAGAATGAGCAACTCTTTTGTCTCTCACCCTCTCATAATCCAAAGTCATGATAACTCATCATACTAAAAAAAAGTCTTATGTGATGGTTGAAGCAACCATAACCATATCATTTCATGCACTCATTTTACACAAATGAGCTAGCAAACAAAAGTCTTTGCCATGAAATGATGGCTATGGTTATCATGATGGTCAACTAGTCAAGCCTAGTCAACCGGTCAACAAAGTCAATAAGTCAACAAAAGTCAACAAGTCAACAAAGTCAACAAAAGTCAACAACCATGTCACCATAATACTTAATTAATATAATAGTTAATCACATACCATTTTCTCATTAGGGTTGAGCAAAAAGTCAAATAGTCAACGGTCATCTGTCAACAACCCTAATGAGAATCCGCTACCTCTGCCTCCCTGTCAACTGTGCATACACACCCGCATCCGCGTTCCGAGAAACACGAATGCACACTGGATAAATCCAATCCCAAAAGGTACACTAGGATCTGGCTCAAACCAAAGCCCGCTAGTGTAAACTGTCCGGACACTGTACGTGCACAGGTGCACGGATGTGACCGAACCCTGTCGCAATACCATGCGACCTGTTGCAATACCATGCGACCTCTACTCTTTTGCCTAAAGGAGAAAAGCTTTCTGTGTGGGACTCTAAAGACTCGACACTACGCTGGCAGTGGGTTTAGCCACAGACCGCAAGCGGCACTAGCTGTGCGTAACGGTCCCCGGGTAATGCCGACAAGAAGACCGACGAGGCGAAACCCATCTGAACTCCTACTGAGCCTGAGTGTGACATTCTCCGTACAGTCGGGTCTGTTCGTCTGATACATCGCATGGCGGGCCTAGGGGGCGGTAAACGTCAGTCCCCCAATAGCGGTACAAGTCGTGCCGGAGCGAAGCCCAAAACACCCTGAGATAACACTGGAAACCTACCAGTATATCTCGTTTGCCCTGGCCAGGGACTACTCGTGTAATGGCTCTCCTAGACACAGCGCGATGTCAACCCCCAATACCGGGAGAGACGAATCCTGTCTAACCGTCACTGCCTCCAAGTGCTTCGGGACTGCACCCAACCACTACCTGTTTGCACGACTCCTTTGAGCCGTGGTAGGGTAGTGATCAAAGTACAGTGGGAACACAGTCGAGGCGAAGTGACAGTGTCAAGTCAGCGGACTAAGCTGTACTCATGTCACCTGGGAACTGATAACTGACGATAGGCATAATACCAACCAGTCAGTTCCCGACGAGTCCTGTCCAGTGTACCCGTAACCTAACGAGCACCCGCATACTATCTCAAGTACGACGTACTGACGGCTGTGGGACAGACTGTCTCCCACACTGGGATGAGAAGCGCATGCGCTGGTCTACTCCGGAGTATCGATGCCCTGTCTCGATAGTCCTGCGACCAGGGACCTGCATAAGGATGTGCTTATAGATTACCCAGCCCCACTAGTGTGACGGCCATCACATCGCTGGTAATCAAGCAAAGATCCTAAGGGCTCCACTAATGTGTATAGGCGATATAAAAAAATAAACACATGTACACATTGAAGTAGAAACAAACCAAGTAGCATACTACTATTTTGAGCAAGATTGTATATACAAGGTGAATATCCCAAGCTTCCATTAAGTAATATACAAACTAGTATGATACAGTAATGGCCTCTAGGGCATATACACTAACACAAATTGCATCTGATGATTTGATAGAACCAAAAGGATTCAATAGTTACCAACGAATCTCAGCCTCTCCGGCGATCTAGTAGGGTTCCTCACCCACCTGAGAGATACTTCGGTTTCTCTACGACAGTGGGAGCGAGGATTGCATCATGAGATGATGACCCAACTAGTTTCGAGCTGGCCATCAGGAGTAGGACTCTGTAAAAATGGCTGGATGCTTAGCGATCTGAGATGGAATCCATGTACACCAACAAAGTATGGATTTTGGTTGCTATATCTGAAGGGTTAAATCCCCATCAGGAGCAAGTACATCTTGAGAAGATTACTTGGTGTACATGGAAAAGTTGAGACTTTGAAAGCTAGACTTGTTGAAGGTTTTCGTAATCAACCAGGCGTGGATAATGATGAAACCTTTTCAAGTAGCTATGCTTAAGTCCATCCAGATCCTACTTGCCACGGCTACATACCATGACTACGATATCTGGTGGTTGGGTGTCATGACAGCTTTTCTAAATGATGTTTTAGAAGAGAACGTCTATAAGTACACAGCCAGAGGGCTTCGTAGACGGTGGGAGCAGCGGAAACGTGTACAAGATGCTTTATAGCATAAAGCAGGCATCGCGGAGTTGGAACGTCTGTTTTGATGAACTGGTTAAAGAGTTTGACATCATCAAAATAAGATGAACCTTGTATATACAAAAAGGTAGTAGGGAGTATGGTGATGATCCTCGTAGAGTACGTGGATGACATACTCTTGATAGGGAAAGAGTTTCCTATGCTACGCTCGATCAATCTCCGCCTATCACAATGATTCTCCATATAGGATAAAAGTGATAGCTACTAAATCCTGGGTTTTGGACCTATGAGATAGATCTAAATGGATGTTAGAATACTCACTAGCTGTAGTGAGATGGTATCAATTGATCCTAGGAAGAATCACTGGAAGTGTTCCAGGGTGATAATGACGACTGAGTGTCAGTCACAGGCATGGTCTTTACCCTCAGTAAAGGGACGGTATGATGGAAGAGTTCCAAGCTAGATACCGTGACATACTAGACGATAAAGGCTGGATACATCGCTACTTAAGATGCTACCAAAGAGGCAGTCTGGGTGTATGTTGGTTCATGACATGAACTACGTTCCAACTATTGTGAGACAATTGAGTTGTGGCTTATGCCGAGGAACGCCGGTCCCATCAGTGATCCAGACATATTCTAAGGCAGTGTCACCTGATCATGGAGATGGTTGATCTCCAGGGTGATCGAGGTTTGGAGAGTAGACTCAGAGGACAACACAGCGGATCCACTCACAAAGGCCTATTCCCAGAGAGAGACTTTTATAGGATGGTTGAGTATGAGATACTACAACCACTGCTACAGATGGCCCTAGTGCAAGTGGGAGATTTTTAGTTATATGTGTGCCCTAGAGGCCATTACTATACATAGGATGTATATTGTAGTGGATGCTTGGACATATATAGGGAGGACTTTCTTGCTCGACATGATAGTATGCTATCTGGTTGCTCTTTACCTTAACGTGTACACTGATTGTCTCTCTGTTACATGTTGGTAAAGCCCTTAGGATGTGTACTTGACTACCTGGACTATGATGCGGATCATACTAGTGGGGACATGGTAGTCCATAAGTACATCCTGCAAGGTCCCTAGTCGTGGGTGTATCGAGACGGGGCATCGATATACCAGAGTAGACTAGAGTATACCTTCTCGACCCATACAGATGGGCGATGGATGATCCCATATCCATTGGTGTTTGACATCAGATATGATATACGGGTGCTCAGTAGAGACTGGGTACACAGGACGGACTCGCCGAGAACTCCCAGATGGTATTATACCTTACGTCAGATGGCAGTTCTCTGGTGACACTGGTACAGAGTAGTCTGTTGACCCGAGATCGTCATAGAGTCTTGTGTGGTTCCCACTGTGCTTTGATTTCCACCTTACCACGTCCAAGAGGGCGTGCAAAACGGTGGCTTTTGGGTACAGTCCCGAATCACATGGAGGCAATGAGCGATAGGAGGGGATTCGTCTCTCCCGGTATAGGGAGTTGATGTTGCGCTGTGTTCGATTCGCTATAACCGGAAATCCCTGGCCAGGGTTGCTGAGATTTACAGGTAAGTGTTATCAGTAGTTTCTCGAACTGTTATAGACCTCATATCGACACGACTTATCGAGCTATTGGGGTCTGACGTTTACCACCCCTAGGCGAGATATGCGACATATCAGACGATCATACCGGACTGTACGGTAAGTGTTACTGGTTGGATTCACAGGAGTGTGAGCGGGCTTGCTCGTCGATCTTCTGATCGCTCAATACCCGGGTGGCCGTTACGTTTAGCAGACCGCTTGCGGCTTGTGGGTGTTTGATATGATCATCACCTGCTGCCGGCGTATTGACGAGTCTTTAGAGTCCTACACAGAGGTTTCCTGGCTCAAGCGAAACGAAATAGGAGCGCATATGAGATATGTGCGGGACCGAGAATGATACCAGTATGTGATACTGTATTCAATTCTCACGATCTGTGACATTGATCGGTTATATGCGATATAGCCGGGTTATCGGATCAAGTGTTGATTCGATAAGTTGTTACTGTTGATATTAGTCGGTTATATACGATATGACCGGATCATTAAATCAAGCGTTGATTTAATGATTTAATTCATAATGATATATTTGATATATTACTTTGCATTAACTAATATCGGTTCACTTAAGATGGATTTTCTCACTCGCATGTGCACATCGTATATGTGATATATTTTTGTGCACTTGATTGTATCATGTTTGATGATGCAAGATTTCTAGGGTTTGTGTAAAGAATTAAACCTTGGTTAAGTAAATGGTTAGGGTTTTATTTATTTATTCATTCATTTATCTATTTATTTTTGGATGAAAAGAATGAGTAAAGAAAACAAATGGTTGCTTTCTTACAAGCTTCTTCAAGCTTCATGCGACTTTGACCAAAGCAACCATTCTTGTCTTCTTCTCTAATCCTAACCATTCAACCTAACTCAAGTTAATTCTCTACACTTTACCATGGTTAAAATGATGATAAGAATTCATTTTCTTTTCTATTTTTGATTATTCTTATCATAACATGATCATATTCTTTATCTTCTTCTTCTTCTTCTTTAAGAAGAAAAACTAGATTCCATCAATGGTGATTGATGAAAAAGAGTGAGAAATCCAATTCTAAAGTGAACCCACTTCCTATTTCTTCATCCTCTACCTCTTGCCAAGTAGTAGAGTGCGTTTTCTTCACAAGTTTCTTGACTTGGTGAAGTTGAAGCTTGATCTAGTGATGCCTCGACGTAGATCATCTTCGGCATCGTAGTCGATGACCTAGCCCGGTCTTTTCTCCGATGAAACCACCGTGAGAGCCATGGTTTGTTTTGGACAGCGGAGAGGACTTCATCACGGAGCTATGGAGGTGGAGAACCGGATCTACAAAGGTTGTATATCCGTTTACCTAGTTAAGTTGTTTTCTAGTTTCATTTTATCGCCTAAACTTCTAGCCAACGATCCGTATTAGGGTTTCTCGGCACCGAATTTTTGAAATTGGCATGGTTGATGCCTTGTGAGACCTCTTGAGAGTGCCTAGGAACCCTACAATAACCGTACAAGTCGTGTCGGTATGGCTCAAGACCATCCGAGAATCTACTGATCATTCCATCAGTAATTCTCAATCATCCCTGGCCAGGGACTTATGGTAATGACCAACCGATCACCGTGCGATATCAACTCCCTATACCGGGAGAGTCGAATCCCTAACTGTCGCTCACTGTCTCCACGTGGCTTGGGACTATGCCCAACTATAACCTGTTTGCACGACTCCTTTGAATCGTGGTAGGGTAGTAATCAAAGCACAGTGGGAACTCACACGAGACAAATGACGACCTTAAGTCAACGGACTATCTGCACACTTGTCACCTGAGAACTGCTATCTGACGATAGGTATAATACCATCCAGTCAGTTCTCGGCGAGTCCTGTCCGGTGTACTCACACCCAGTGAGCATCTGTATACAATCTTAGGTGCACTCCACCAATGGCTGCGGGACCAGTCCATCGCCCCTCCTCAGGGTCTAGATATGTATACACTAGTCTACTCTGGAGTATCGATGCCCAATCTCGATACTCCTGCGACCAGGGACATCTAAGGATGTGCCTATTGATTATCCAGCTCCCACAAGTATGACTGCCATCACAACGCCGGTAGTCAGGCAATCACCCTATGGGCTTTATCAACATGTATATATAAATACCAAGTAAAATATATCATACGTTAAGACAAAGACAAACCAAATAGCGTACTATCATATCAAGCAAGACTGTCATGTACATATATATCCCTAGCATCATATACAATGAAGGCCTCTAGGGCATATATATCCAACAGGAATATCGAGACAGGGCATCGATATTCCAGAGTAGACTAGCGTATATGTTCTCGACCCATGTGATGGGAGATGGATGATCCCATATCCATTGGTGTTTGACATCAGAGATGGTATACGGGTGCTCAGTGGAGACTGGATACACTGAACGGAGTCGCCAAGAACTCCTAGATGGTATTATACCTCACGTCAAATAGCAGTTCTCTGGTGACACTGGTATATGTTAGTCTGTCGATCCGAGATCGTCATAGAGTCTTGTGTGTCTCCCACTGTGCTTTGATTTCCACCCTACCTCGGCTCTACTGAGTCGTGCAAATAGGTGGTTTTTGGGTACAGTCCCGAGTCACATGGAGGCAATGAGCGATAGGAGGGGATTTGTCTCTCCCGATATTGGTGGTTGATGTTGCGCTATGCTTGATTGGTGATAACTGAAATCTCCGGCCAGGGGAGATGAGATTTACTGATAAGTATTATCAGTAGTTTCTCGCCCGTTATGGACCTTATATCGGCATGACTTATCAAGCTACTGGGTCTGACGTTTACTACCCCTAGGCGAGATATGCGACATATCAGACGAACAGACCAGACTGTGCGGTAGTGTTACTGATTGGATTCGCAGGAGTATGAATAAGCTTGCTTGTTGATCTTCTGATCGCTCAATAACCGGGTGGCCGTTACGTTTAGCACGCCTCTTGCGACTTGTAGGTGTTTAATATGATCATCACCTACTGCCGGCATATTGACGAGTTTTTAGAGTCCTACACAGAGGTTTCCTGGCTCAGGAGAAATGGAGTAGGAGCACATATGAGATATGCGCGGGACCGAGATTAACACGTGTAATTTATACCGTATTCTATTCTCGCGATTTGTATCATCGGTCGGTTATATGCGATATAGCCGGGTTATCGAATCATGTGATTATTCGATAAATTGAAACACATGATATTAGTCGGTTATATGTGATATGACAGGAACATTAAATCATGTGTTGATTTAATGATTTAATGTATAATTATATATTTGATATATTACTTTACATTAACTAGTATTGGCTCACTTAAGATTGTTTTTCTCACTTGATTATGTATTAAGTATATATGTGATATATACTTGTGTACATGTTTGTGTCATGCTTGATGCCATATGCAACATGGGTGTATGAGATTCACACAATGTTATATGATAATGGAGGGTTTTATTTATATTATGTTAATCAAATTAGTTGGAAATTAGTTTATAGATGTATAATGAAGAAGCTTGTAGAATCCATTGACTAAGTCAACTAATTTTTCTTGCTTAAAATATTTACTAACCTAACCATTATCCCAACACATGGTTAAGTCTCTACAAGGGTTTAATATATGATATTAACTCGCCCATGGTTGCTTCATTCACCACATGATTTATTCTTGAGTTATTCTTCTTCTTCTTCATCTAAACCTAAAAGCTTTCTAGGATTTTGGAAAATGGTGAAAATGAGTGAGAAACTAAAATTTAATGTGAGGCCACTTCTATTTCATCATCCTATACACTTGCTTGGGTATTATAGGGTGTTCTCTTCACAAAGTTCATGACCTAGTGAAGGGTTAGTTTGAGGTAGAGTCTCCTAGACGTAGATCATCTTCGGCTTCGATGGCATCGAGCAAGCCCGTTCATTTTTCCGAGGGAACCATTCTAGAGTTCAGGAAATCTTCACTTGCAGCGATCACAATGAAGGAACGACTACATGGAGCTATAGAAGTTAAGGACCGGTCTACAATGGTTCCTTGCTCTCTACTTGTAATGGTTGATTACATGTTTCATTTTGTCTATTCACTTTAGCTTGATCCTAGCTTTGGATTGATTAGCACCATAGAATTTTTTAAATATAGCATGGTAGTTGCTGTGAAAACCCAGTAGGGTGCTAAGGAATCCCAACTCTGGTAAAAGAGCCCGGCTAGAGTATTAGACGATGCTTGTTAGATTACAAAACCGAAACTGCTCCGAAACTTTAAACATCAAAACCTATATTCTGTCGATTTTTAAATGAGCTCTAAAAATTTTTCAAACAAGTGCAGAATGATATATGAGAGATTACAAGAACATGGAAAAAATTTGGGACCGAGAGCTCGGATTTTAGCCGAGCTCATGGGTGTGGTCGGCCACATTTAGGCAGAATGTGTTCAAATTTTTTTCATGTTCCTATCTCTGTATTTTGATGTTTCAGGTGTTGTTTACTTTTGCTAATTTTGCATGAGATGTAATCTTACACTATAAACAATTCAGAGTGTTTCGTTTTCGTACTTTAAGATTGTGTTTTTGTTTTCACAAGTTATCTAGGAAAAGTTAAAAGGTTCGATCAAATGTCAAAAAGCCATTTTTCCAAGTTTAACGTATTCGGAAAAACATGCAGGTAATTCTATGTACCCTCTAGAAGAATGAAACCCTAACTCGACTTTTTAGATCGCGGAACTGCGGTCGTACCCTAGGGTTTGCCGCAGTTCCGTGACGACATGAGTGAGGCTTGGGTTTGCCCTTCTACGGTTGGTTCATAGGTACTGTGGCATGTTCCGGGTATTATTAAAATTATGCTCAAGTGTTGAGCTATCGGGAAATTGTGGAACATTGATGAATCCATCGAAAAGTTTAACGTCATCCAGATATCATGTGATGGGATACAATAATTGCAATCTATCTAGTTGCATGCAAGTTTAACATTTTGGCCTCCGACGGAATCGGGAATCTTATTGAATTACCCGAATTCCTTTGAAAAGTGTTTTCATGGTTGAGACCTAAATGTAAAATTTTCATTGTTAGGAATGAAATCCAGAATATTGTATATTCCGGGTTTATGATGTCTAAGGGCAGTGTGGATTCCAATTGTTGTAGTTTTCACTTTCTTTTCTGCGACCGTAAATGTAATATGTGGTGTATCGCGGGTTTCGTTGCTATACGTCAACGACAATTGCGATACGCATATTTACTTACGTTGATGACATGTGATGTTATGTGTTGCTGTGATATGTTATATTGGATCGTCGTGTTTGAATAGACGGGTTTTTTTATGTGAGATGAGAGTTTTTCATTTTCATTCATGTAAAAACTAATATATAATATTCATTTATTGGGGCACTTCCGGGTTGAGGACGATGTCACCGTTGATGTATATTATTTACTTTTCCGCATTACGATAGACCTAAGGAGGGGAGCACAAGTAACCGGATTCTAGAGTCCAGTGGGAGACCATCTCGAGGCGTCGAGTTCGGGTCTCCTAACTCTAGAATTGGTAGACTTGATTGCCGCTCTCATAGGTGTCTAGGGGTGTGGGTTTGGCTATTCATCATGACCGTGGAATCCATATTTTATACAGGCTTAAATTTAAACCTGGAAATCCTGGTATATCCAATCTTTCATATATTGTTTTCTGCTGAGATATCAGTGATGTGATTATTTGATATGTTGAGATAGATACTGTATATAGTATATATTATATATTATATACACGTTGCTTATGTTTTACACCCGCGCTAGCCCTGCCCCGCTCTGCCATTAGTTACCTAACCTAATGGTGCATGACGGGGCATCGAGGCGAATGCGGATGGCATAAGCGTACGTTGTATTTATCTGTGATGTTTAGGTAACTTAATTGATGGGACATTCATTAATGAGATTAATGAAAGAAAATAAACCTAAAGATGTTGTGGAATCGAATTTTCAAAAATAGGTAGCTCCAGTTGTTGCTTTGCATAGCGGTATTCCTTGCAGAATATCCAGCACTTTATTCGATAAGGAAAGAGCCGAGATCCCTTTACCGGGAGTGACCACTTTAGCAATAACTGGCAGATGCTAAAACCCTCGGTTTGTCTTTTGATTGCTTTTCTAGTTCTTGCTTTGCAAAGTGGTATTGTGAATATCCTGCACCTCATTCAACGAGGAAAGAGCCGTGATCCCTTGACCGGGAGTGACCGCTTTAGCGAAACTAGCAAAAGCCTAAAAAACACTCCATTTAAAACCATTTGATTCTACAACGATATCAAGTTCAAAGCGTTAAAGGTTTTCTTAAAACCATCCGCAACCCTCCGTCATTTTAGGAAGTAGAGTACTTAGTATTCGTGCTGTGTTTGTTGACTATAGTTAAGGCACAGTGTACGGTAGCTAAGTGATGTCTTCCTACACAGCATATGATGTGATTAGTTAGGACAGTCATGTGGCTTTGTTGACCATAGTTAAGGGTCATGTGGGTGGGTCTAATTAATCACGAAATGGCGGGTAGAGCTTGACTAGTGCTTGTGATTTGTTGACCATAGTTAATGACATGAGCCAATATGGGTAAAAACCATTATCGGGAGTTTCAAGTATTGAATTTTGCAATGAGATTGCATACCTTCTATGAGAAAGTTGGATCATGATACCCACTGCGAGTAATTGTTACTTCTGGGAGAGTTTTGCACTTTACAATTAGCCGATCAAGTGGGTGTCTAGAAAAGTGTCAATGGGGTTACGCCCCTGGGAAATTGAGGTTTATTTTAATTAGGTCTGTGCGAAAGCACGGGGAACCTCCCTCAAAGTACCGGCACTGGCCTGGCTGAAAGATTGGCGAACTTGTAGGGTGTAATTAATCCCGGTTAGTCTTTCCATTTATGGTTTGAAGGAAGATTTGATAGAAACAGTGGGAGCCATCCTGATTAGATAAAATATATAACCAATCTAATCTTGCAAGAGCGCACGCAGAGTGTTTTCTTCTCTCTCTCTCTCAAGGTAGCGACCATGTCACGCCTTAATCAAGATAATAATATAGATGTATTGACCGAAACCGCTTATTATACTGAGCTGGGGAACATTAGTCTCGCTCCAACTTATAATTGTTATAAGACCGAGCAGGAAATAGGGGAATACCAGGATTCCCATGCCATCCAAATAAAGAAAATGCATGTTGATGCATCTTCTTCGGGTGTGTTCCTTACCGAGAATTGTTTCTCAGTATCCTTTACGTCCTGGGTATCTGATACCGGATCAGGATCCTATATATGTAATCTGTTACACGGTCTGCAGAAAGGTAGAGAACTAGGAATAGGTGATATGTCTCTAAGTATAGAGATTGGTGCAATTGTTGCAGCCAAGTTGTTGGCAGATATCACATTGTATTACAGAATACATTGATTCTGAACGAATGTTATTAGATACCGAACCTGATATACAACATTATATCAGTCTCTTTATCATATAAAGAGGATATAATTTTGTTTTGTTGGATAATGTTTTGGAATATTTCTTATAACAAGAGTTGATCGGTTCAGGTGCGTTATCTAAACGAATATATGTTCTAAATCAAACCACAGTTCTTAACGTACAGAACACATACAAGAGGAAGAGTTCAGAAATGAAAGAATCCTGCTTATGGCATTGTAGACTAGGTCATATCAATACGACCCGACTAGCTAAGTCACATTAAGATGCATATTTAAATTAGTTTGAATTTACATGTTGTGAAACTTGCCAGTCATATCATAAAGATAAGATGACCATAGCTCCGTTTACATGAAACAGAGAAACAGTTGGTGAACTCTTGGGACTGATACATAATATTGTATGTGGTCCCCTGTCTACACATGCCAGGACTGGTTCTTTATACTTAGTTATATTCATTGATGATCTCTTAGGATTCGGACATGTGTTCCTGTTGAAACACAAGCCTGAAGCTTTTGAGAAATTCAACGAATATAAATCCGAAGTAGAGAACCAAAACGGGTATAAGTATTATGTCTTTTGATGTGATCATGGAGGAGAATACTTGAGCATGGAATTCTTGGACTATTCTAAAGGAGAATGAGATTCTTTCCCATCATTACTCTGTATACAGCACAGCACAACGGTGTATCGGGGCGGAGCAATCGCACCCTTTTCGATATGGTGTGCTCTATGATGAGTACTACTGAGTTGCCTATTTCTGTCTAGGAGTTATGCACTTGAGAAGCTGGGTACCTATTGAATTAGGTTCCAACCGAATCAGGTGCCTACCACTCCATATAAGATATGGAATAGGAAAATCCCATGTCTTAAGCAAGTTATGATTTAGGGTTGTCCGGCCTATGTCTAAAACTAAAATCCGGACAAGCTCGAGGCAAGGTCAGTTCTGTAGAACTGGAAGGAGTTCCAGCTATAAAAACTACAGCTGATGATTTGGTAGAACCAGAGGATTCAATAGTTCCCGACGAAACTCAGCCTCTCCGATGATTTAGTAGGGTTCCTCATCCACCTGAAAGATACTTCGGTTTCTCGATGACAGTGGGAGCGAGGATTGCATCATGAGATGATGACCTAAACTAGTTTCGAGCAGGCCATCTAGAGTAGGGACTCTGTAAGAATGGCTGGATTAAGCGATCTGAGATGGAATCTATGTACACCAACAAAGTATGGACTTTGGTTGCTATATCTGAAGGGTTAAATCCCCATCAGGAGCAAGTAAATCTTGAGATGGTTACTTGGTGTAGATGGAAAAGTTGAGACTTTCAAAGCTAGACTTGCTGCAAAAAGTTTTTGTCATCGACCAGGCATGGATAATGATGATACCTTTTCTCCAGTGGCTATGCTTAAGTCCATCCGGATCCTACTTGCCATTGCTAAATACCCTGACTACGATATCTGGCTGTTGGGTGTCATGACTGCTTTTCTAAATAATGATTTAGAGGAGAACGTCTATAAGTACACAGTTAGAGGGCTTCATAAACAATAGGAGCAGCGGGAAAGTGTGCAAGTTGCTTTACAGGGTAAAGCAGGCATCGCGGAGTTGGAACATCTGTTTTGATGTGGTAGTCAAAGTGTTTGACTTTATCAAGATGGTAGATGAACCTTGTATATACAAAAAGGCAGTGGAGAGTATGGTGGTCATTCTCGTATTGTACATAGATGCCATACTCTTGATAGGAAAGGAGTTTCCTATGCTACACTCGGTCAATCTCCTCTTATCACATAGATTCTCCATATAGGATCAAGGTGATACCTCCTAAATCCTGGGTTTTGGGTTTATGAGATAGATCTAAGTGGATTCTAGGATTCTCACTAGGTGTAGTGAGATGGTATCAATCCATCCTGGGGAGAATCACTGGATAGCTTCCAGGGTGGTAAGGACTAGTGAAAGACAGTTGCAGACACTGTCTTTACCCTCAGTGGAGGGATGGTATGGTGGAAGAGATCCAAGCTAGATACCGGGGTAGGCTAGACGATAAAGGCTGGATACATTGCTATCAAAGAGGCAGTTTGGGTGTGTATTTGTTCATGAGATGAACTAGGTTCCTACCATTGTGTGACAATGGAGGTGTGGCTTTTGGCCTAGGAACCCCGGTCCCATCAGTGACCCAGACACATTCTAAGGCAGTATCACCTGATCATAGAGATGGTTGATCTCCAATAGATCGAGGTTGGGAGAGTAGACTCAGAGGTTAGCATGGAGGATCCACTCACTGAGGCCTTTCCTACGAGAGACTTTTAAAGGACGTTGGGTATGCTATACGGCAAGAATTGGCCTTAGTGCAAGTGGGAGATTGTTTGTTGTATTTATGCCCGAGAGGCCATTATTGTACATGAGATGTATATTATAGTGGATGTTGGGACATATATAGGGAGGACTTTCTTTCTCGACATGATAGTACGCTATCTGGTTGCTCTTTATCTTAACATGTATACTTATTGTCTCTCTGTTACATGTTGATAAAGCCCTTAGGTTGTGTACTTGACTTCTAGGATTATGATGCCGATCATACTAGTGGGACCTGGGTAGTCAATAGGTTCATCCTTCAATGTTCATAGTCGTGGGAATATCGAGACGGGGCATCGATATTTTAGAGTAGACTAGCGTATATCTTCTCGACCCATGTGATGGGCGATGGATGATACCATATCCATTGGTGTTTGTCATCAGAGATGGTATACGGGTGCTCAGTGGACACTGGGTATATTGAACGGACTCGCCGAGAACTTCTAGATGGTATTATACCTCACGTCAGATAGCAGTTCTCTTGTGACACTAGAACAGGTTAGTCTGTCGATTTGAGATCGTCATTGAGTCTTGTGTGTCTCCCATTGTACTTTGATTTCCACCCTACCACGGCTCTACATAGTCGTGCAAACAGGTGGTTTTTGGATACAGTCCCGAGACACATGGAGGCAATAAGCAATAGGAGGGGATTCGTCTCTCCCAGTATTAGGGGTAGATGTTGCGCTATGCTTGATTGGTCATAACTGAAATACCTGGCAAGGGTAGATGAGATTTACTGATAACTATTATCAGTAGTTTCTCGCCCGTTATAGACCTTACATCGGCATCACTTATCAAGCTACTGGGCTCTGACGTTTACCACCCCTAGGCAAGATATGCAACAAAGCAGACGAACAGACTGGACTGTGCGGTAGTATTACTGATTGGATTCGCAGGAGTATGAGCAGGCTTGCTTGTTGATCTTCTGATCGCTCAATACCCGGGTGGCCGTTACGTTTAGCACGCCTCTTGCGGCATGTGGGTGTTTGACATGATCAGCACCTACTGCCGGTGTATTGACGAGCCTTTAGAGTCCTACACAGAGGTTTCCTGGCTCAGGCGAAACGGAGTAGGAGCACATATGAGATATTTGCGGGACCAAGATTAATACGTGTATTTGATACCGTATTCTATTCTCGCGATTTGTATCATCGGTCGGTTATATACGATATAGCCGGGTTATCGAATCAAGTGTTGATTCGATAAATTGATACAAGTGATATTAGTCAGTTATATGTGATATGAACGGATCATTAAACCAAGTGTTGATTTAATGATTTAATGTACAATTATATATTTGATATATTACTTTACATTAACTAGTATTAGCTCACTTAAGATTCTTTTTCTCACTTGATTATGTATTAAGTATATATGTAATATATACTTGTGTACATGTTTGTGTCATGCTTGATGCCATATGCAACATGGGTGTATGAGACTCACACCATGTTATACGATAATGGAGGGTTTTATTTATATTAAGTTAATCAAATTAGTTGGAAATTAGTTTATGGATGAAGCATGGAGAAGCTTGTGGAATCCATTGACTAAGTCAACTAATTTGTCTTGCTTAAGATATTTACTAAGCTAACCATTATCTCAACACATGGTTAAGTCTCTACAAGGGTTCAATATATGATATTAACTCACCCATGTTTGCCTCATTCACCACTTGATTTATTCGTGAGTTCTTCTTCTTCTTCTTCATCTAAACCCAAAAGCTTTCTTGGTTTTTGAAAAATGGTGAAAATGAGTGAGAAACTAAAATCTAAAGTAAGCCCACTTCCTATTTCATCATCCTATACACTTGCTTGGGTATTATAGGGTGTTCTCTTTAAAAAGTTCATGACCTAGTGAAGTGTTAGCTTGAGTTTGAGTCTCCTCGACGTAGATCATCTTCGGCTTAGAAAGCATCGAGCAAGCCCGTTCATATTTCCGAGTGAAACATTCTAGAGTTCGGGAAATCTTCACTTGCAGCGATCGCAGCGAAGGGATGACTACACAGAGCTATAGAAGTGAAGGACCGGTCTACAAAGGTTGTATTTCTTGCTCACTACTTGTAATGGTTGATTGCATGTTTCATTTTGTTTATTTAGTTTTGCATGATGCTAGCTTAGGATTGATTAGCTGCTTAGAATTTTTTAAATATCGCATGGTAGTTGCTGTGAAAACCCAGTAGGGTGCTAAGGAATCCAAACAAGCTGGGTGGAAGAGTCAAACAATAAGCAACTGCACCGACACGCTCGAGAATCTCTAAGGGACCTACATATCTTGGACTAAGCTTCCCTTTCTTTCCGAAACTCCATACGCCCTTCATTGGAGAGACCTTCAAGAAAACATTATTGCCTACTATAAGCTAAATTCTGCGCCAACGTTAGTCTGCATAAGATTTCTTCCTGCTCTGGGCCGCTCTCATCCTATCCCAAATAAACTGAATCTTTTCGGTCGTCTCCTGCACAATCTGTGGCTCCAAAATACTGCTCTCACTGAGCTCTGTCCAACAAACCGATGATCGACATTTCTTCCTATATAATATCTCGAAGGGTGCCTGTCACGACCCGAAATATTAGTTCGTGACCGACACTTAAATCATGAAACGTCTAAAGGCGTAACGTAATTCAAGAAAGCAAAGCCCAGAAATCTAAACCTTTTTAAGAAATAAAAGAGGTGAATTTTTGAAATAGAGGTATAATGAAAATAAACGTTTTATTAAAGGCATGAATAATAGAACATGAAAAAAAATGCAAGTGGATCTTATTAGTTGGAAAACATGTTTCGTCTTTTAAGAATTTGGGCAGCACTTCCTTTGTATATTTTGATCCGAAACCACAAATACATGATAATATAAAAGGCATCCACAAGCGGGAGCTAGCTCTTCGCCAACCAGCAGATTCACTGTAGGGTTACTAGGCACTCTAACAAGGTTCTACAAGGCATCTACCATGCTCGATTAAAATTTTAGCCGTGTCGAACGACCCTAAACAAGATCTTTGCTAGATTATTAGGGTTTCACATGCAAGTAAATATCATTTACAACTAAGTGAATACGAATTACAACCTTTGTAGATCGGTCCTTCACTTCTAAAGCTCCTTGTCTTAGTCCCTTCGCTGCGATCATTGTTCTCCCGGGCTCTTGCATGTCTTCACGAGGCGAAAGAAGCGTCCTTTCTTGAAGTCTTCGAGGCCGAAGATGATCTACGTCGAGGGAATACCAACGCAAGCTACTACTTCACTAACTAGAGAATTAGTGAAGCAAACACCCTAAACTAAAGTGCTAGTCTAGTAGAGGATGGAGAAATAGGAAGTGGGTTCACTTTAGAATTTATTTTCTCACAATGTTTCTCACTTTGGATCAAACCCTAGAGAGCTGTTTAGCTCAAGGAAGAAGATGAAGAAAAAATGAGAGAAAGATAATGATCAAGTGAGAAAGCTTACCATGGTGAGTGAGTATCATATACTAACTCATGTAGAGAGATAATCATGGCTAAGTGTGATGGTTAGGTTAACAAATATCCAAAGTAAAAACAAACTAAGTGGATTTAGTCAAAGCTTCCACAAGCTTCATGCATTTTTCTAATCTTCTACTAATTTTGTAATTATTTTAAATATTAAACCCAACATAAAAAAAAGCATGGTGTAAGTCTCATACACCCATGAATGTTGTATCAACAACCATGATACAAAAAGAAAACACATTTTAATATATATCACATATATATTAAAGTTGTGCTCATGTGAGAAAAAACCTTAAGTGAACAAATGTTAGTTAATGTTAATTAGTATATCATATATACAATTATACACTAAATTATTAAATCAACACTTGACTTAATAATCCGGTTATATCTCATATAACCGACTAACATCCAATGTATCGACTTATCGAATCAACACTTGATTCGATAACCCGGCTATATCACATATAACCGACCGATACAAAAAGTCGCGAGAATAGAATACGGTATCACATACACGCATTATTCTCGGTCCCGCACATATGACATATGCGCTCCTATTTCGTTTTGCCTGACCAGTAAAATCTCTATGTTGGACTCTAAAGACTCGTCAATACGCCGACGGTAGGTGATGATCATATCAAGCACCCATAAACCGTCAGCAGTACTAGCTGGACGTAACGGCTACCCGGGTATTGTGCGATCAGAAGATCAGCAAGCAAGCCTGCTCCAACTCCTGTAAAAGCCAAATGGTAACACTTCCTGTACAGTCCGGTCCCCTCGTCTGATATGTCGCATATCAAGTCTAGGGGTGGTAAACGTCAGACCCCAATAACTGATAAGTCGTGCCAATGTGAGGCTCATGACGGGTCGAGAAACTACTGGTAACACTTACCAATAAATCTCTAAATCAGCCCTGGCCAGGGACTTCCCTCTAATGGCCAATCGAGCACAGTGCAACATCAACCCCTAATACCCGGAGATACGAAACCCCTCCTATCGCTCATTGCCTCCATGTGACTCGGGACAGTACCCAAAAACCACAGTTTTGCACGCCCTCTTGGACGTGGTAAGGTGTAAATCAAAGCACAGTGGGAATCACACAAGACTCTATGATGATCTCGGGTCTACAGACTAACCTGCACAA
Organism: Agapanthus africanus; assembly: GCA_030015575.1. Classification (NCBI taxonomy): domain Eukaryota; kingdom Viridiplantae; phylum Streptophyta; class Magnoliopsida; order Asparagales; family Amaryllidaceae; genus Agapanthus; species Agapanthus africanus. The sequence continues at coordinate 237,760,074 of CM057346.1, forward strand.
GTGTCACCAGAGAACTTCCATCTGACGTGAGGTATAATACCATCTGGGAGTTCTCGGCGAGTCCGTCCAGTGTACCCAGTCTCCACTGAGCCCCCGTATACCATCTCTGATGTCAAACACCAATGGATATGGGATCATCCATCACCCATCTCATGGGTCGAGTAGCGTATACGCTAGTCTACTGCGGTATATCGATGCCCTGTCTCGATACACCCATGACTAGGAACATTAAAGGATGAACTTATGGACTATCATGGCCCTACTAGTATGATCTGCATCATAGTCCTGGTAGGCAAGTACACATCCTAAGGGCTTTACCAACATGTAGCTATAAGACAGTATCAAGAGACAAGTATACATGTTAAGATAAAGAGCAACCAGATAGCATACTATCATATCGAGCAAGAAAGTCCTCTCTATATATGTCCAAGCATCCAATATAATATACATCATCTTTACAATACTGGCCTCTAGGGCATACATACAACTAAAAATCTCCCACTAGCACTAGGGCCAGCTGCTGTAGTATCGCATACCAAGCATTCCGAAGAGTCTCTCAAACTGTATCTGGGGAATGGCCTTCGTGAGTGGATCTGCAGTGTTATTCTTCGTGTCAACCCTCCTGACCTCGATCTCCCGGCGATCAACTATCTCCCGGATCAGGTGATACCGCCTCAGAATATGCCTGGATCGCTGATGGGACCTGGGTTCCTTGGCCAAAGCCACCACTCCATTGTTATCACAATACAAAGGTATTGGATACTCAATAGATGGAACCACTCCAAGTTCAGTAATGAACTTCTTGATCCAGACAGCCTCTTTGGCAGCATCATTGGCAGCATTGTATTCAGCCTCCATCGTCGAGTCTGCCACGGTTTCCTGCTTGGAACTCTTCCAGCTAACTACCCCTCCGTAAAGGGTAAAGACAAATTCCAAGTGTGACTTAGAGTCATCCTTATCACTCTGGAAGCTCGAATCGGTAAAGGACTCCACTTGGAGTTCTCCGTTACCATACACGAAGAGCATCTCTTTAGTCCTTTGCAAGTACTTGAGAATGCTCTTCACAGCTGTCCAGTGATTCTCTCCAGGATCAGCTTGATACCTACTCACTTCACTTAGTGAGTGTGCTACATCGGGTCTGATACATAGCATCGCGTACATGATAGAGCCTACAGCCGAAGCATAGGGTATCCCTTGCATGCGAGCTCTTTCCAAATCAGTCTTGGGAGACATCTCTTTGGAGAGAGTGAATCCAGAGATCGTGGGTAAGTTCCCACGCTTGGATTCTTCCATACTAAACCTCTTTAGTATGGTGTCAATGTACCTGGATTGGGACAATCCCAATATCCTTTTAGATCTATCTCTATAGATCATAATTCCCAGTATGCAGAAGGCATCACCTAGATCTTTCATTGATAATCTTTGTGATAAGAAGAGCTTGACCGATTGCAGCATAGGAATGTCATTTCCTATCAAGAGTATGTCGTCCACGTAAAATACGAGGAAGACAACCATACTCTCTGCCACCTTCTTGTAGATACAAGGTTCATCTACGTTTTTGACGAAATCAAACTCTTTGATAACGACGTCAAAGCAGATGTTCCAAATCCGCGATGCTTGCTTTAATCCATATATGAATTTAAGCAGCTTGCACACCTTCCCGCTGCTCCCACTAGCTACGAAGCCCTCTGGCTAAGTCATGTACACGCTCTCTTCTAAATCACCGTTTAGAAAGGCAGTCTTAATGTCCATTTGCCAGATTTCGTAGTCATGATATGCAGGGATGGCAAGCATGATCCGGATGGATTTAAGCATAGCCACTGGAGAAAAGGTTTAGTCATAGTCCATACCTGGTCTATGACGAAAACCCTTTGCAACAAGTCTAGCTCTGAAAGTCTCCACATTCTCATCTACACCATGTTTTTTCTTGAAGATCCACTTGCTCCCACTGGGTTTTACCCGTTCAGGAGCATCTTCCAAAGTCCATACTTTGTTGGTGTACATGGATTCCATCTCGTACCGCATTGCTTCCAGCCATTTCACTGAGTCCCCACTCGTGATGGCCTGCTCGAAGCTAGTTGGGTCATCATCCTCCATGATGCAATCCTCGCTCCCACCATCCATGAGAAAACCGTAGTATCTCTCAGGTAGGTGAGGAACCCTACTAGATCGGTGGAGTGGCCGGGGTTCATTGGGAACTACTGAATCCTCTGGTTCCACTAAATCTTCAGTTTGAGTTTGTGTAGCCGGAATTTCTTCCAGTTCTACCTCACTGCCACTAATTTCTTTTGTAAGAAATTCCATTTCTTAAAAGGTGGCATGTCGAGTAACTAACACCTTTTGTACCTTGCTATGGTAGAAAAGATATCCATGTGAATGTTTGAGATATCCCACAAACTTACATAGAACTGACCGTGCCTCGAGTTTGTCCGGATTTTGCCTTTTGACATAGGCCGGACAACCCCATATCTTAACTCGTTTAAGACATGGTCTCTTCCCACTCTATATCTCATATGGTGTGGTAGGTACAGATTTAGATGGAACTTGATTCAATAGGTATGTTGCTGTCTCTAGCGCATACGCCCAGAAGGAAATAGGTAACTCAGCTGTGCTCATCATAGAGCGCACCATATCTAATAGGGTGCGGTTCCTCCGTTCCGATACACCGTTGTGCTGTGGTGTACATGGAGGAGTTAGCTGAGAGAGAATCCCATTCTCTTTTAGGAAGTCCGAAAATTCATTGCTCAAGTATTCACCTCCTCGATCAGATCGAAGGATTTTAATACTTTTCCCGGTTTGGTTCTCGACTTCTTGTTTATATTCTCTAAATTTCTCAAAAGCTTCTGATTTGTGTTTCATCAGGAACACATACCCGAATCTAGAGAGATCGTCAGTGAATGTAATGAAGTACGAAGAACCATCCCTGGAATGTGTAGACATGGGACCGCATACATCACTATGTATCAGTCTTAAGAGTTCGGTAACTCTTTTTCCGTGTCCTGTAAACGGAGTTTTGCTCATCTTTCCTTTGAGACATGACTGGCAAGTATCATAAGATGAAAGTTCAAAAGGATTCAAATATCCATCCTTATGCAACTTAGCTAGCCGTGTTGCATTGATGTGACCCAGTCTACAATGCCACAAGAAGGATTCGTTCAGTTCCGAACTCTTCCTCTTGTGTGTGTTTGTTATGCTCAGAACTGTTGATTGATTTAGAACATAAATGCCATTGCACAACGTGCCTGATCCAACCAACTTTTGCTTAAGGAAAATGTTCATAACATTATCCTGTAATACAAAATTATATCTCTCTTTACTCAACAAAGAAACCGATATAATGTTGCATATTAGGTTCGGCATCTAATAGCATTCATTCAGAATCAATGTATTACCAGTTGGCAATACAAGGTGATATTCCCCGACGGTTTTAGCTGCAACAATTGCACCATTTCCAACCCTTATGTCTTTATCACCTTCTCTAAGTTCTCTACCATTCCTAAGCCCATGTAATTGATTACATATATGGGATCCTGACCCGGTATCTAATACCCAGGACATAGAGCAAATGGAGAAACAGTTCTCTGTAATGAACACACCCGAAGAAAATGTATCATTATGTACTTTCTTCATTTGGGTGGCTTGAGAATCCTGGTATTCCCCTATATCCTGTTCAGTCCTATAACTCTTATAAGAAAGAACGGAACCAACGTTCCCCAGCACAGTATAACATGCGGGTTCGGTCAATACATCCATATTATAATTTTGATTAAGGCATGCTATGGTCGCTACCTGGAGAGAGAGAGAAGAAAAACACTTTAGCGTATGCTCTTGTAAGATCAGATTGGTTATTATTCTATCTAATCAGGATGGCTCCCACTGTTTTTATCAAATCTTCCTTCAAACCCTAAAAGGAAAAACTAGCCGGGATTAATTACACCCTACAATTTTGCCAATCTTTCAGCCAGGCCAGTGTCGGTACTTTGAGGGAGGTTCCCCGTGCTTTCATACGGACCTAATTAAAGTAAACCTCGTTTTCCAAGAGGCATAGCCCCGTTGACACCTTTCTAGACACCTACTTGATCGGCTAATTATCCTGTGTAAAACTCTCCCAGTAGTAACAATTACTCGCAGTGGGTATCGGAATCCAACTATCTCATAGAAGGTATGCAATCTCATTGCAAATTTCAACACTTGAAATTCCCGATATTATTTTGCCCCTAACCCCTATGACCTTGACAAAGGACAACCAATCAAAGGATGCTAGTCAAATTCAACCCGTCATTTCTTGATTGAATCAAACCCACCCGCACAACCCTTGACAAAGGCCAACAAGGTCGTACGACTACCCCAAAACAATCTGCATCATAAGCATAAGCAGATAAGCACCATTCAGCTACCGCACACTACGCCTTGACAAAGGCCAACAAACGCAGCACGAATACTAAACAGTTCTTATCTGAAATGACAGAGGGCTACGGCAGGTTTTTCTGAAAACCTATTGCGTAATGAACTTGATATCGTTGTAGAATCAAGTGAATTTTGAAATGGAGTGATTTTGAGGCTTTCATTAGTTTTGCTAAAGAGGTCACTCCCGGTGAAGGGATCTCGGCTCTTCCCTCATCGAATAAGATGCAGGAAATATCATATATATCACTATGCAAAGCAAAAACTTCAAAAGCAATCAAAAGACAAACCGAGTGTTATAGCATCTGCCAGTTTTGCTAAAGAGGTCACTCCCGGTGAAGGGTTCTCGGCTCTTTCCTCATCGAATAAGGTGCAGGATATATCATATATATCGCTATGCAAAGCAAAAATTGTAGCTACCCTTTTTGAAAAAATTGATTCTACAACATCTTTTAGGTTTCTTTTTTTTCATTAATCATATTAATGAAGTCCCATCATTTAAGTCACCTAAACATCACAGATAAATACGACGCACACTCATGCCATCCGCATTCGCCTCGATGTCCCCTCGTGCACCGTTAGGTTAGGTAACTAACGGCACAGCGGAGCAGGGCTAGTGCGAGTGTAAAACATAAGTAACGTTTATATAATATATCATATATACTATATGCAGTATCCATCTCAACATATCAAATGATCAGATCACAGATATCGCAGCAGAAGAAACATATGAAATAATGGATATACTAGGAGGTCCGTGTTCTATTTTGAGCCTTTATAAAAGACGGATTCTACGGTCGCGATGAATAGCCAAACCCACACCCTTAGACCCCTACGAGAGCGGCAAGCAACCCTTCCAATTCTAGAGTTAGGAGACCCGGACTCAACTCCTCGAGTTAGTCTCCCACTGGACTCGAGAACCCGGTTACTTGTTCTCTCCTCCTTGGGTCTATCCTAGTGCGGAAAAGTAAATAATATACAAATAGTGACATCAACCTCATCCCGGAAGTGCCCCAATAATAGAATATTACGCACAATTAATTTTGCATGAATGAAAATAAAAACTCTCATCTCACATAAAACCCCCGGCTATTCATAACACGACGATCTAATATAACATATCCAGCAACACATAATATCATATGCCATCAACGTAAGTAATTATGCGCATCCTAATTGTCGTTGACATATAGCAACGAAACCGGCAAGCAACCCTTACACTTACGGTCGCAGAAAAGAAAGTGTAAAACTACAACATTTGGAATCCACAATCACTTTTGACATCGTAAATCCGAAATATCACATACTTCGCATTTCATGCCTAACTATATGAATTCCATATATTGTATCACATTCCAGATAAATAGACAGTATTAAACTTTCTGATCGAATAATCAAATACCCAAGATTTCCTAAACAGCTCAACACTTGAGCGGAGTTCAAAAAATTCCAGATTACGTCACAGTACCAACGGTCCAGCCGTAGAAGGGTCAAGCTAACGCCTCACATGTGGCACGCCGTACTGCCCCAAACCCTAAGTTTTAGAAGCGGTTAAGACGGTCACATAATCGAGTTAAGGTTTGTGTTCTTCTAGAGGGTCCATCGCGTTACTTGCACGTTTTTCCGAAAGATTTAAACTCAAGAAAAATTCAACACTTGAAATTTTTTCGTGCTGCGAAAAAATGAGTTAATGATATCCGTTCGAACATTTTAACAGTTTCTAAATATCCGGAAAACATAACGAAATTAAATATTCCGATCGAATCTACGATTACAAAATAAGCCCCAGAACACTCAACACTTGAGTCAGATTAAAAATACCAAGAAATTAGCAATTTTTCCTACGGATTTACTGTGCCAAAACGAGGCAGTAAGACTTCTGTACGGCCGCGGATCCGCGGCTCAAGCAGGGTATTGCCGCGGTTCCGCGGCCAATTGTACGGCTTACTGTCTTGTTTTACAGAGTGTTGCTTATATTTCCCTTCTGGTATTTTTAGGCATTTTTAATTCAGAAAAATCACAGTTTTTAAAAATTGTCCAGAGAGCGGTTCGTTTTGATGTTTCGGGGTTCGTTCGGAGTTTCAACTTCGTATACACGTCGCCTAATGCTCTAGCTAGGCTCTGATACTACTGTAGGCTTACTAGGCATTCTAACAAGGTTCTACAAGGCATCTAACATGCCCGATTAAAATTTTAGCCGTGCCGAACAACCCTAAACAAGATCTTTGCTAGATTATTAGGTTTTCACATGCAAGTAAATATCATTTACAACTAAGTGAATACGAAATACAACCTTTGTAGATCGGTCCTTCACTTTTAAAGCTCCTTGTCGTAGTCCCTTCGCTGCAATCATTGTTCTCTCAGGCTCTTGCATGGCTTCACGAGGCGAAAGAAGCGTCCTTGCTTGAAATCTTTGAGGCCGAAGATGATCTACATCGAGGGAATACCAACTAAAACTTCTACTTCACTAACTAGAGAATTAGTGAAGCAAACACCCTAAACTAAAGTGCTAGTCTAGTAGAGGTTGGAGAAATAGGAAGTGGGTTCACATTATAATTTATTTTCTCACAATGTTTCTCACTTTGGATCAAACCCTAGAGAGCTTTTTAGCTCAAGGAAGAAGATGAAGAAAAAATGAGAGAAAGATAACGATCAAGTGAGAAAGCTAACCATGGTGAGTGAGTATCATATACTAACTCTTGTAGAGAGATAATCATGGCTAAGTGTGATGGTTAGGTTAACAAATATCCAAAGTAAAAACAAACTTAGTGGACTTAGTCAATGCATCCACAAGCTTCCACAAGCTTCAGGCATTTTTCTAATCTTCCACTAATTTTGTAATTACTTTAAATATTAAACCCAACATAACAAATAGCATGGTGTAAGTCTCATACACCCATGAATGTTGTATCAACAACCATGAGACAAAAAGAAAACACATTTTAATATATATTACATATATATTAAAGTTATGCTCACGTGAGAAAAAACCTTAAGTGAAAAATGTTAGTTAATGTAAATTAGTATATCATATATACAATTATACATTAAATTATTAAATCAACACTTGACTTCATAATCCGGTTATATCTCATATAACCGACTAACATCCAATGTATCGACTTATCGAATCAACACTTGATTTGATAACCCGGCTATATCACATATAACCGGCCGATACAAAAAGTCGCGAGAATAGAATACGGTATCACATACACGCATTATTCTTGGTCCCGCACATATCACATATGCGCTCCTATTTCGTTTTTCCTGACCCTGTAAAATCTCTATGTTGGACTCTAAAGACTCGTCAATACGCCGGCAGTTGGTGATGAACACATCAAGCACCCACAAGCCGTCAGCGGTACTAGCTGGACGTAACGGCTACCCGGGTATTGAGCGATCAGTAGATCAGCAAGCATGCCCGCTCCAACTCCTGTAAAAGACTAATGGTAACACTTCCCGTACAGTCCGCTCTCCTCGTCTGATATGTCGCATATCAAGTCTAGGGGTGGTAAACGTCAGACCCTAATAACTGATAAGTCATGCAGATGTGAGGCTCATAACGGGTCGAGAAACTACTAGTAACACTTACCAGTAAATCTCTAAATCATCCCTGGCCAGGGACTTCCCTGTTATGGCCAATCGAGCACAGCGCAACATCAACCCCCAATACCGGGAGAGACGAAACCACTCCTATCGCTCATTGCCTCCTTGTGACTCGGGACTGTATCCAAAAACCACCATTTTGCACGCCTTCTTAGACGTGGTAAGGTGGAAATCAAAGCATAGTGGGAATCACACAAGACTCTATGACGATCTCGGGTCTACAGACAAACCCGCACAAGTGTCACCAGAGAACTGCCATCTAACGTGAGGTATAATACCATCTGGGAGTTCTCGGCGAGTCCGTCCAGTATACCCAGTCTCCACTGAGCACCTGTATACCATCTCTAATGTCAAACACCAATGGATATGGGAGCATCCATCGCCCATCTCATGGGTCGAGAAGCGTATACGCTAGTCTACTCCAGTATATCGATCCCCTGTCTCGATACACCAACGACTAGGAACATTAAAGGATGAACTTATGGACTATCATGGCCCCACTAGTATGATCTGCATCATAGTCCTAGTAGTCAAGTACACATCCTAAGGGCTTTACCAATATGTAGCTATAAGACAGTATCAAGAGACAAGTATACATGTTAAGATAAAGAGCAACCAGATAGCATACTATCATATCGAGCAAGAAAGTCCTCTCTATATATGTCCAAGCATCGAATATAATATACATCATCTGTACAATACTGGCCTCTAGGGCATACATACAACTAACATTCACAACCACGCAAGTCTTAAGATAAGTATACGATGCCCAACGGCGAAGATCAACACAATGAATAATGTAAAGCAAGACATCAAACCCACCAAGCGAACATATAACCCATCGCTCAAAGTCTCGCAACTACAAGTCTTGCTAAGTCTTTCTACTTATACAAACACTAGTTTCTGATTTGATGGAGTTATCTAGATACAACAGGAATAATAAATACAAAAAGGGGTACGATCTAACATGTACCACCTATCAAAGCAAAACACCCAAATGCAGCTGTATGCCAGCGATGCCGCTACTAATCCATGTGGTCAACCAGCAAGAACTGTGGCACAATGGGGGTGAGTTGCCAACTCGTGAGTAGAAAACATCAATAGGTAGAAATCGATTAAACAACGATTCCTAGATCAACTATATCATAAAGGTAATAGTATGATATCTAGGGTGAACGTATCTGCATATATGCCAACAATATAATCACTCCCTATCTGCATGTAGCTAACATCTACGTGTCCATAAATGACACAACAACATCATGCATGTAAATATCATGAAAGCATATGCATGAAAATATGAGGATATAACTCAACGTGTGTCCATAAATGACACAACAAATCATGGAACCTGAGTGTCCAACAGCGACACTCGAAACATCATGAAACCTGTGTCCAGAATCGACACGTAAATCCTCATATCTCGACTCCGTCTGCGGAATCGGCCCGCGGGCTTCGGCAGAACGGGTTGGCCCATATCCATCTTATAACTCCGGTCGGTATCATCCGCATAACTGCAGATTTCAAATACTATCACCGGTAGGTAGTACTCTCCCTGCCAGTCTCATCGTCTACACCAAAAAAATCACCTCTCGCCTCGGGGAACCATACCGGGTCCACCATGAACCCACAAACGGATCATCCACCTCCTCAAATCGGGTTTCTATCATACGTCTCAGAACAGAGAAAATGCATGGTGGACACACTAAAATATCATATCAAGAGAAACCGGGTTTTTAAAACAATACATACTTTCTTTTGAAATAACCACGGTTCTCAAATCCAGAAATCACATGAAAACAACATACCTCAATGCGTATAATCGTAAAGCATGGTGTATGTGACATATAACAGAACGTAAGTATATTTGTATATCATGCAACATGGAACAGTGATGTGACAGTATTAGTATATCATGCGACATATCTTATTGATGTGAACATAGTAAGTAAATCATGCAAGGAGTCATATCATGATGCAGCAATCCTACTATGTAGTGACATAGCAATTATCGATGATGAAGTGTGTGAGCCGGCAAATCTGTGTAAGTGTAACATGCGCATCATCGATAATGGTGTAGGTGTAGTTGCACGTGTATATGTAATGCAATGAGAATGACATGAATGTAACAAAAATTACATCGTCGACTAAATGCTATAAGGTATACGTATCTAACATGACCGAGTCGGTGAAACTATCAATCGGAATACAGCCTCACAACATCTCGTACGGTATAATCCCTTATACGGTACCCTCTAGTCAACGGTACGGATCAATCATCATAAAACTCATCACGTACGGTAAATCATCGTATGACGGCATTAACAATTAGGGATCCTATCAATCAATATGACAATGAGGGCACGTGTAAGTCTACGGTAGCGCCCCGGCCATCTAACAGACGCCAAATGCGGAACAAAAACTTTTAACTGGCGCTATCGTATACTATAACCCGGATCTGCCATTATTGCTAAACTAACAAACTATAAAGAGGGTAGAAAGGTTATACCGAACGATCCGATTCCTTCGTTCTTTAACCATCATCCCACGCTTTGTTGCGGCTGCTCCGATCTCCTCATCCAGGTGGCACCACATCAACGGATCTTTAAACGGGCTCCCGCCTCTAACCCGAGGCAACTCGGTCGTCAAGTTAGCTAAAAGAGACGACCAAGATTGATGTAGTGAATGAGTAGAACACTTTTTCCCGTTACGTCCAAAGCTATGGACGAACGGTTAATGAAGTTGCCGTTTGAATTAGGTGAAATGAGAATTGTCTATTCTAATTTCCGTGCACCAAAATCCTTATTCCTTTTTTCAACAACCATATCTCTTCTAATTTGAAGTGACCGGCCATCATATAGGAGGGGGGTGAGTGTAGGAGCAAAGTGAGGGTAACCATAAGCAAAAGATCAAGAACAAAATATCCTAAGCTTAACAAAATGCATTAATGGAAATAATGACCCATAAACCTAGTCATCCTTTCATTAAATGCAACCAATGAAAAAATAACACCACTCTAACCTAGTCACCTCTTCTAGAAACTTCTAGAACCTTCCACACCCATCCAAAGAAAAGATAAATCCGTATTTAACAGATTGTTAAATACGGGTGATAGAAAACAGGAAACTGGAAACTGGAAACTGGCAACTTCCAAAAGCGATCCCGAAACGAATTTCAGGATAACCCCGTAACAGTATAAACATACCCGCAATTGTATTACGACCGAATACAAATGCAACAGAGACAAAGATATTATATCTACACAGTATAATACTCGGATCCGGCTTAAACCAAAGCCCACCAGTATTATCTGCCCGAAATATGACACGTGCGTAAACGCACGTGCATTTTCCGAACCCTGCCATAAAACCATACGGCCTCTACAACGTTTCTCCCGAACTTGGGAAACCGTCTGTGGGGGACTCTAATGACTCGTCAGTACCCTGGCAGTGGGTTTAACCACAAGCCGTCAGCGGCACTATTTGTGCGTAACGGCTACCCATGTACTGACCTCTAGGGAGGCCCATGAGCGAACTCATCCGAAAACTCTACTGAGCCTAACAGTGACAATGTATATACAGTCCGGTCCGTTCCTCTATGAGTATCGCATATTTGCCTAGGGGGTTGGTAACGTCAGACCCCCAACAGCAGTATAAGTCGTTTCGGATTGTATCCTAAAAACACCCTGAGATACTACTGGAGTATCTACCAGTAAATCTCATACCACGGCCGTGGGCTTTGTGTAATGGCTCTCCTAGACACAGCGCGATCTCACCCCCAATACCGGGAGAGACGAATCCCCTGCCGATCCGCTCACTTGCCTCCATCTGGCTCGGGACTGTACCCAAAAACTACCTGTTTGCACGACTCCTTTGAGCCGTGGTAGGGTAGAAATCAAAGCACAGTGGGAACTCACGCGCGACAAATGACGACCTCCGGTCGATGAACTAACATGTACACATGCCACCAGGGAACTGCTATCTGACGATAGGTATAGTACCAACTAGCAGATTCCCGGCGAGTCCTGTCCGGTGTACTCATAACCCAATATGCACCTGTATACATCTTAGCTGATCCAACTGACACCAGTGGCTTATGAGAACGGCCACCGCCCCTCGTCGGGGTCTCGACTGTATACATTAGTCTACTTCGGAGTATCGATGCCCTGTCTCGAAACTCCCATGATTAGGGACCACAATTAAGGATAATCTTATAAACCACCCAACTCTCACGTATATGATCACCATCATACTGTTGGTAGTAAAGCAAGATCCTAAGGGCTCTATCAAAGTGTAACAGCGATCAGTCACCTGAACCTGTACACGACTGATAAAGGCAAACCAGATAGCATACTATCATCTCAAGTAAAATTGTCCTACTGGTATAGGTCCTCCGCAATCATTGCAATCACGTACCTGCGGTCCAATAATTGACTCTGAGGGCACTATATCCAACAATCTCCCACTTGCACTTAAGGCTAATTATTGCGATGTCGACTACTCACAGCCCGTGTGAAACCGAACATCCAACTCCTCTACTAATCAGTTTCACAAAGCCCATTTGTAAAACTATTGTGTTCGAGAAATAGCCTCAGTGAGTGGATCCGCCCTGATGTTTCTTTCTATATCTCTCTTAATCTCAAGTTCGCGGAGAAATCCATCTCACGAATTGAGTAATACCTGTCATAGAATATGTCTGGATATCTGATGGGACCTAGTTCATAAATGAACTCCAAATCCAAACTTCTTAGGCTGTATCGATCACTGAACCTAATCAGTATCCAGCACCAAGCCTCCCACAGTATTCTCTTGGACAACCTGTCCATAATACCGTCCCTCGTCAGAGAGAAAACTATAACTCTGATAATCACTCTGTCATCCATGTCACCTTTGAAGCCTGGAATGATAACCGTCTCCCGAAGGAGACTGCCGTCATCAAATCCGTAGAACATCAACTTATGTTCTAAAAATGCTTCCTTATGTTTCTCCAGGATTGGATTAATACAAACTTATTGCATCTAGTGCAAAAACAACATCTGGTGTGGTACTTGATATCTCACGATTGACTCAATTGCCTAAGCAAGTGATCTGCCAATCATGCCCATCCCTCTCCCCTTTAGTCTGTAAGACACCTTTAGAGAGGGTGACTCCTACAACTGCAGGTACACCACCATGCCAGTAGCCAACTATTCTAAAAACTATCAGAATACTGTCAAAGTACCCATATTGGGACACTACCCAAATCTAGATCTAAAACCATAGATCTAGAAACCAGAATGTCGTATATTATATCCATATTCTGTCTGGAGAAACAACTGTGTGACGACCACACTACAACCGATTGTAGTGTAGGAATTTTACTTCCTACTCTGTGTATGTCATCCAGATACCATGTCATCACACCTTACTACCTTCTTAACAGATCCATCCCCTGTTCTGATGATGTCAAACCTATGACTATCACATCAAAACTAGATGATCTATCTCCGCTATATCTGCTCTAGTCTATAAATAGACATAAGCTACTTGCCCACTACGCTTCCGCTCCTCCCACTGACTACGACAACCTTCTGGCAGAATAATATATACGTGCACTTCTAAAGCTAGTTTAGAACGACTCTATACCTAACCTCCTGCCGGGTCTCATAGTCTGGAACAACAGTAGTGTCAAGTCTGGGTAAACAAGAACCTCCCTGTCACCGTCCTTAAGGCTACCTGAGTACCTCTCGGGTGTCTGAGGTTACCCACCATATCTGCGGAGTGGCTATTGGAATGTCAAACCTCATTGAATATATAGGTCCTATTAAATTTTCCGTAATCGTTTTCGGTTCTGGAATCACTTCCAGTTCTACCATAATCCTACTACTGTTTTCTGAAAAAATCCATTTTACTAAAACTGTGGCGAGTCAAGAACAATATCACTATTGATCTTCCAGATGGTAGAAAATCAAGCCTCGTCATAGCTAGGGTCAAACCACAAACTGCCATTACAGAAACGTGCCTTGAGTTATCCAGAGTGTGGTTTTAAGCATAAGCTGGACAACTCACCGTACCTTAACATCGTTAAGATATGAACCATTCTATATCCAATATAGAAACTTTGGCACTTATTCAATTGGAACCATATTCAATCATGCAGCTGTCTCCAGTGCATATCAACTTAATGGAGAGAGCCTAATCAGCATTACTCAATTTAGGAATCTATCCAATTATGAATAACCAGAAAGAGAAACAAGTTTCTTAAAACTATTACTATCATCTGAATACTAATCACAAAAATCAACATCTTCTATCTCTTTGAAGAATCCCGATACTTGTGACATCTGGTTCTTTACTTTATTCTTATACCCATAACTTCTCAAAAATTAGACATTGTATTTCTACGAAACACTTGTCCAAAAACTAGAGAAGTCACAAATAGATAGAACATATTACGAGGACCTACCCCTTTATCTTGATGGACACTGTACAATATACAATACTCTGTATATATCCGCTGAGTTGAACAACTCAAAACCTGTGCGTCGTAGGTTGAAAACTATACCCAGGCGATTTCCTCAAATATCACCAATTACAACGAATTCCGATATAATGAGGATGATCACCTTATTCCCAATAAGTTACTCCCACTCATCATCTGTAAAACCATACAGATATGAGAATGAAACCTGGTAAATACATACCCTTGGAGTAAGTATCTAATCGGGAAAACAATTTTTCTTTAACAATGCACTGAAACATGAAAATGTTTCATAGGGGTATCCTGGTATTCCTAGTAATGCCTCTTTCATAATCCAATTCATGACTACAACCGTATATTTCTTTGCCATCTCTCCAAATCCCTTTATTTTTCTTTAGTCGTTACCTTCTGTACACCATCGTTAGGCTAAATGGTTTTCTTCCTACCCTACCATTTGGCACCAGCCTATGGTTTGGAAGAAGACTATCCAGTAGGCATAATAGGTGTACTCTCCTAATCCTAGGAGTACTCGTAACTTGAGAGAAGGTGATGATAAAAGACAATTGAATAATACCTTATTATATTTCTCCCGAACCGGGGAAAAAAGCAAAGGTGAAATAGGAGTGGCGATGAAGTACGCGGTTTGGTCATGAATGATAACAGTCGCAATTTACTTTGCCCACTTTCTAATCCCTTTATTTTGTCTTTAGTTATTACCTTTTGTACACCCTACTTAGGTTAATTGGTTTTCTTCATTCCCTACCTTTCGGCACCTGCCTATGGTTTGGAATAAGACTATCCAATAAGCGTAATAGGTGTACTCTCCTAAACTAAGGAGCCCTCGCAACCTGAGAGAAGGTGATAATAAAAGACAACTGAATAATCCAATTCTATTTCTCCTGAACCTTGATCCATCCTCGAAGAAATCCCTCCGAGTTCATATATAACCACACGATGGATCTATCCAATGGAAGTGGATGTCCGTAGTAATACGGGGTGTTCTGAGAAATGCAAAGGGTAAAAGAAGGAGCGGCAATGACTTATGCAATGTAGACAATCCAAAAGCCAGTATTTTAAGAAAGTTCGGTCAACTTGTGTAAGTGCACGGCGGCGCCCCGGCCGTCGATCCGACGCCGGAAACGCGGAAACGAAAAACTTTGCAAACTTGCAAACCGGTACCACCGCGCTCTTTTAACCCGGCTCGGGCCATTAACCTAGCTACTAGCAAACTAAAAGATGGGTAGAGAGTTATACCAAGCGATCCGTGTCTTTCGGTCTTCGTCTCCACTCCGATCTCCCACGGAATCTCCGTCCGTCACCTCCTCGTTGGAAAGGGCACCACGTAGCCGGATTCTTTTACGGGCTCCCACCTCTGGACCGAGGCAACTCGGCCGCGAAGTTGGCTAGCCGACGCGTCCAAGATTTGCTGTAGATGTAGTGTAGAAGCTTTGTCTCTTTTAGGGTTATGTTGCCATGATGGAGAAATAGAGAATGATCAATGGAGAGAGGTTTGGAATTTTGGCAAGACAAGAATGAAATGAGATGAATCAATTCCCACACCTAATTAAACCTCTCTCATCCTCACCCATCAAAGTGGCCGGCCCCTTCATCTCCCAAATGGTGGAGATCCCAAAAAACTTTATGCAAGGAATTAATAAATCAAAAGAAGAAATGGTATCAAAAGGAAATGAGAAAATTCACACCATTTCTCATCCACATCCTATCCATATCATCATAATAAATGCAATGGAATGGACTCAAAAGGAATCTCATGATGAAAGAAGCCACAAATGCAAGAAACCCCCTCCACAATAAGTACTTTGCACAATTGCAAATCACCCCCTCCATCGGAAAAGTCCGGCCGCGAAGGAACAAAAGAAAACTGGCCGGAACGGAATGCAAACTGGCAACTTCAGAAAACTGATCCCGTAATAAATTACAGGAAAACCCCGCGACTGCAAATACATGCCCGCATTTGTATTCCCACTGAACACAAATGCAAAGAAACAAAACTACACTGTCTAATACTAGGATCCAGCTTAAACCAAAGCCGGCTAGTAAAAATCCGTCCGATCACGATCCGTGCAATACCGCACGTATCTGATCGAACCCTGCCATATCTCCATACGGCCTCTACAGCATTTCGCCCGAAACCTGAGTAACTGAGTGTGGTGGACTCTAAAGACTCGTCAATAATATGGCTGTGGATTTAACCACTAGCACGTCAGAGGTATTAGCCATACGTGACGGGCCACCAGCTATTGACCAAAAGGGACGTCGATGAGCGAACTCATCCTGACACCCTACTGAGCCTGTCAGTGACAATATCCGTACAGTCCGGTCCGTTCGTCTATGAGCATCACATGGCGGGCCTAGGGGGTTGGTAAATGTCAGACCCCCAAAAGCGGTACAAGTCGTGTTGGAGTGTAGCCCAGAACACCCTGAGATACTACTGGAATACCTACCAGTAAATCTCCTGCCTTGGCCAAGGACTTTTCATGTACTGGCTCTCCTAGACACAGCGCGACCTCACCCCCAATACCGGGAGAGACGAACCCCTGCAAATCCGCTCACTTCCTCCATGTGGCTCGGGACTGTACCCAACTAAAACCTGTTTGCACGTCTCCTTTGAGCGTGGTAGGGTAGTAATCAAAGCAAAGTGGGAACTCAAACGAGACAAATGATGATCTCAGGTCGATGAACTAACCTGCACACATGTCACCAGGGAACTGCTATCTGACGTCAGGTATAATACCAACTAGCAGGTTCCCGGCGAGTCCTGTCCGGTGTACTCATAACCCAATTAGCACCTGTATACATCTTAGGTGAACCAACTCACACCAATGGCTTGTGAGACCGGCCACCGCCCCTCGTCGGGGTCTCGACTGTATACACTAGTCTAATCTGGAGTATCGATGCCCTGTCTCGAAACTCCCACGACTAGGGACCTTTTAAGGATTTGCTTATAGACTCCAGCTCTCACGTATATGATCGCCCTCATTCTGCTGGTAGTCAAGCAAGAATCCTAAGGGCTCTATCAACGTGGAATAGCGACTCGTAAGGTCACCTAAAGCAGTACACGATGATAAAGATAAACCAGATAGCATGCTATCATCTCGAGTAAGACTGTCCTACCGTTATAGGTCCTCCCTCAATCATTGCAATCACGTGCCTGTGATCCAATAATTGACTCTGAGGGCACTATATCCAACAATCTCCCACTTGCACTCAAGGCTAATTATTGCGATGTCGTATACTCACAGCCCGTGTGATACCGAACACCCAACTCCTCTACTAGTCAGTCTCATAAAGCTCGTTTGCGAAACTATTGCGTTCGAGGAATAGCCTCAGTGAGTGGATCCGCTTTTATGTTTCTTTCTATGTCTCTCTATATCTCAAGTTCGCGGAGAAAGCCATCTCCCGAAACGAGCAATACCTGTCTTAGAATGTCTGGATGTCTGATTGGACCTAGCTCATAAATGAACTCCAAATCCATACTTCTTAGACTGTATCGTCAACTGAACTTAATCAGTATCCTGCGCCATACTACCCTCGGTATCCACCTGAACCACCTGTCCATAATACTGCCCCTCGCCAGAGGGAAAACTATAACTCTGACAGTCACCTTGTCGTCCATGTCACCTTGTCGTCCATGTCACCTTGGAAACCTGGAATGATAACCGTCTCCTAAAGGAGGCTGCCGTTATCAAATCCCTAGAAAATCCACTTATGTCCTAAAAGTGCTTCCAATCGTTTCTACAGAATTGGATTAATATCAACTTATTGCATCTACTGCAAGAACAACATCTGGTGTGGTACTTGACATCTCATGATTGACTCAATTGCCTAAGCAAGTGATCTGCCAATCTTGCACATCCCTCTCTACTTTAGTCTATAAGACACCTTTAGAGAGAGCGACTCCATTACCTGCAGGTACACTACCGTGCCAGGAGTCGTCCATTCTAAATACTCATAGAATGCTGTCAAAGTACCCAGATTGGGAAACCACCCAAATCTAGATCTATAGATCTAGTAACCAGAATGTCTTGATATTATATCCAAGTCCCTTGCGGAGAAACCACTGTGTGACGACCAAAGAATAACCGATCGTAGTATAGGAATTTCACTTCCTACTCTGTGTATGTCATCAAATACCAGGACATCACACCCTACTACCTTCTTAACAGATCCATCCCCTGTTCTGTTGAAGTCAAACCTATGACTGTCATATCAGAAACAGATGATCTATCTCCGCTATATCTGCTTTAGTCTATAAATAGACATAAGCTACTTATCCACCAATGCTTCCACTGCTCCCACTGACTACGACAACCCTCTGGCAGAGTCATATACACGTGCACTTCTAAAGCCAGTTTAGAACGACGCTATACTCATCCTCCTGCCGGGTCTCACAGTCTGGAAAAACAGCAATGGAAAGTCTTAGTAAACAAGAACCTCCCTATCACCGTCCTTGAGGCTACCGGAGTACCTCTCGTGTGCCTGAGGTTACCCACCATATCTGCGGAGTGGCCAATGGAATGTCAAATACAGATTTAATCTTTAGGTTCTTTATCAAATCTTCAGTAATCGTTTGCGGTTCTGGAATCACTTCTAGTTCTACCATACTCCCACTACTGTTTTCTGAAAAAAAAACATTTCTATTAAAACTGTGGCGAGTCAAGAACAATATAACTACTGATCTTCCAGATGGTAGAAAGTCAACCCTCTTCATATCCCGGGTCAACCCACAAACAGCCATTACAGAAACGTGCCTTGAGTTGTCCAGAGTCTGGTTTTAAGCATAAACTGGACAACTCCCCGTACCTTAACAATGTCAAGATATGAACTGTTCTATATCCAATACAGAAACAGAAGCACTGATTTAATTGAACCAGATTCAAATCATGCAGCTGTCTCCAGTGCATGTCAACTAAATGGAAGGAGGTCGATCAGTGTTACTCGACTTAGGAGTACTTCCAATTATGAGTAACCTGAAAGAGAAGCTAGTTCTCTTAATCATTACTATCAACTGAATACCATTCACAAGCATCTACATCTTTGATCACCTTGAAGAATCGCGATACTTGCAACATTTAGTTCTCTACTTTATTCTTATACCTATAACTCCTCAAAACTTAGACCTTGCATTTCTACGAAACACATGTCTAAGAACTAGAGAAGTCATAAGTAAACAGAATATAGTACGAGGACCAACCCCTCTGTCCTAATGGACACTGGACATTATACAATACTCTGTACAAGTCCCCTGAGTCTAATAACTCATTCACTGTGTGTCGTAGGTTGAAAACTGTACTATAGTTATGAAGAATTACACCGATGTTCAATGCTCCTTACCAAACCATCCACTGATATAGGTAAATGTCATAGACATAATATCAAAAAGGTATATCTCACTCTATGAAAATAGACGTATAGATATATCAATTTGAAATTGGTGCATAACAACGGATATTCAAAACCAAATATTTGCCGTCCAGCAAACAACCCAGGTGACTTCCTCAAATATCACCAATTACAACGAATTCCGATATAATAAGGATGATCACCTAAATCCCAATAACTTACTCCCACTCATCATCTATAAAACCATACAGATGTGAGAATCATACCTGGTAAATACTGTTGGAGATAGTGCCCTCAGAGTCAATTATTAGGTCACAGGTACGTGATTGCAATGATTGATGGAGGACCTATCCCGGTAGGACAGTCTTACTCGAGATGATAGTATGCTATCTGGTTTACCTTTATCATCGTGTACTGCTTTAAGTGACCAGACAAATTGCTATTACACGTTGATAGAGCCCCTAGGATTCTTGCTTGACCACCAGCAGTATGAGGGCGATCATATAAGTGGGAGCTGGGGTCTATAAGCATATCCTTAAATGGTCCCTAGTCGTGAGAGTTTCGAGACAGGGCATCGATACTCCAGAGTAGACTAGTGTATACAGTCGAGACCCCGACGAGGGCGGTGGCCGGTCTCACAAGCCACTGGTGTCAGTTGGATCACCTAAGATGTATACAGGTGCTCATTGGGTTATGAGTACACCAGACAGGACTCGCCGGGAACATGCCAGTTGGTCATATACCAGACGTCAGATGGCAGTTCCCTGGTGACATGTGTACAGGTTAGTTCATCGACCTGGGGATCGTCATTTGTCTTGTGTGAGTTCCCACTGTACTTTGATTACTACCCTACCACGGCTCAAAGGAGTCGTGCAAACAGGTTTTAGTTGGGTACAGTCCCGAGCCACATGGAGGCAGTGAGCGCATCTTCAGGGGTTCGTCTCTCCCGGTATTGGGGGTGAGGTCGCGCTGTGTCTAGGAGAGCCATTACACGAAGCCCTCGGCCGAGGCAAGGAGATTTACTGGTAGGTATTCCAGTAGTATCTCAGGGTGTTCTGGGCTACACTCCGACACGACTTGTACCGCTTTTGGGGGTCTGACTTTTACCAACCCCCTAGGCCCGCCATGCGATGCTCATAGACGAACGGACCGGACTGTACGGATATTGTCACTGACAGGCTCAGTAGGGTTGTCAGGCTGAGTTCGCTCACAGACGTCCCTTTTAGTCAATACCTGGTAGCCCGTTACGTATTGGCTTATACCTCTGACGTGCTAGTGGTTAAATCCACAACCAAGGTGTTGACGAGTCTTTAGAGTCCCCCACATTCAGTTACTCAGCTTTCGGGCGAAAAGTTGTAGAGGCCGTATGGAGATATGGCAAGGTCCGATCAGATACGTGCGGTATTGCACGGATCAGGATCGGACAGTTTGTACTATAGGCCGTATGGTTATATGGCAGGGTTCGATCAGATACGTGCGGTATTGCACGGATCAGGATCGAACGGATATTACTAGCCGGCTTTGGTTTAAGCCGGATCCTAGTATAGTACAGTGTAGATTTTGTCTCATTGCATTTGTATTTCGGTCGGAATACAAATGCGGGTGTGTATGCACAGTATCGGGGTTTTCCTGTAATTTATTACGGGACCAGTTTTCTGGAGTTGCCAGTTTGCTTTCCGTTTCGGCCAATTTCCTTTGTATCGTTCATTGGCCGAAGTTTGGTGGAGGTGGGCTTATTTGCATTGTTGCAAATAGGCATTTGTGGAGGGGGACTTTGCATTTTGTTGTATCATGATAGCTTTTCCTTGACCTTGACTTCTAGCTTTATCATGATGGCTTGACTTTGTAAGCATCATGGTTGTTGATGATTAGTTGGTAGTGTATTGGTTTTGGGAGTGATCATTACCTCTCCTCATCACTTGCTTTTTCCATGACACTCCACCTTGCATTATTGATTTGATTCAACCCTCTTGAGTTTGGCTCTCCCTCTCATTCTCATATGGTTTTGGCCGGCCATGTAGTGGGCTGCCCAATTTGTGTAGGTGGGATTTTTGGTTCATTTTCATGTTGGCAAAATTCCCACAAGTTTCATCTCCAAACTCTATGTATCATCCCTCCACCACAAAGGCATCTCCAATACCCCAAATGAGACATAAATCTCTACACTACTTATTCTACAGTAAATCTTGGGCACGTCGACTAGCCAGCTTCGTGCCCGAGTTGCCTCGGCATTGAGGTGGGAGCCCGTAAAAGAAGTAGGCGATGTGGTGCACTTCCGGCGACGAGGAGGAGACGGGACATTCCGCAGGAGATTGGGACGACGACGAGAAGACCGGAGGACTCGGATCTGTCGGTATATCTCTCTTCCCTTTTCTTGTAGATAGCTAGGACTAGTTAGTGGTTCGATCCGGGTATTAGTGCGCGGCGGTTTGCCAGTTCAAGTAAAATTAAAGTTTATCACCGCTTCCGCATTCCGGCGTCGGATTGACGGCCGGGGCGCCGCCGTGCACTTACAGTGGTATCAGAGCCTCGCCATTAACTTAGTCTAGCTTGGTTTAATGTGTTTTGCATTTCCGATCAACCAAAATTCCAAAATCTACATTTTTGCTAGCGATAGTTTTCTGTTGAAATTTTTTGGTCTCCAAAAATTTTTCAGGTTGTATAAAATTGGTGTACTGGAGACCACTAGGCTACTGTAGAAATTCGACAAGGGGAATCGACAGTGGAGGCGCGGAACCGCGGCCAAAACCCCCTTTGGGCCGCGTTTCCGCCGCGCACTGTGGAGATCCCTGCACCAAATTTCTACAGTGTCTTTGTGGGCTTAAAATATGGGTTTTGGAATATTAATTTTGGGTCCAGAATTTCTTGATGTGCTACAGTTGTACTTGGGGGCCCACTTGTTAAAGTTTGATCGATCGGAAATTTTAAACACATTATTTCACAGTATTTACATTATATCTGCGACCGTGAATGTCACTTGATCGGTAAATCCGGTCTAACTGCTATAGCCCGGTTAGACGGATTTGCGAACGTGACTTTCACGTTGATGTTCTGTTTTTGCTGTGATGTTGCGGATCGGTTGTGGGGGATAGCCTGGATGCAATGCTAGTACAGTTGTGGTTGTATTATGTACATTTGATATTGCGGGGCAAGCGTCCGACATGTGGACTGCCGTCACTGCCTGTTTGTATTATTATTTTGGGGCACGGCCAGGTTGCGGTCGATGTACCCGTTGTATGTATATTTTACTTTCTGTACTAGGATTACCCCGCGGAGGGGTGCACGGATAGCCGTGTTCTAGAGGGCAATAAGCCCGCATCTCATGGCATTGAGACGGAGGGGGCTTCACTCTAGGATTGGCGGGCTATTCGCCGCACTCGTAGGGGGTACAGGTTGACCCAGGAGGGGTGCCCAAGTTACCGGATTCCGTGAAGTGCTGGGTGGTCCATTCACGGCGCTGAAGGGGGCTGCCTCGCTTCAGGTTTTGGCGGGTAACTTGCCGCGCCCGTAGGGGTCTAGGATTACATTGCACAGGCTATCCACACGACCAGGGGAACGTCGGGTTTCAGTAGTGGCTCTGTGAAACCCGGGGATCCCAGATATCTGTATTGTTTCTGTGATGCTGTACATTTCTGTGATGTTGCATTTTTATTCACGCCTTGAGCGAAATATAATATATTGGTATATATATTAGTAGATGTTGTTTATGTTTTACATCCGCGCTAGTCCAGTCCCCGCTCTGTCGTTAGTTAGCTAACCGAACGGGTAATGACGGGACCCAGTGGCGAATGCGGATGGCATATACGTACGTCAGTATATTTTCGTTCTTTTTGGTGTGATCAATTGATGGGACTGCGTTGATTCGGATCAATGCAAGTTTAAAACAAACCTAATCTGATGTTGTTGGAACATTTTTCAAAAAGCTGTTATTTGCAAGGACGTTCACTTTTGTTTTGCATCGTGGTATTCAGCTAGAATATCCTGCTCCTCAGTCGACGAGGCAAGGGCCAAGATCCCTTCACCGGGAGTGACCCCTTGGACAAAAAGTTTGCGTCAGGGCATTAACTTCACTATAGCCGATTACTTTTGCTTTGCATCGTGGTATTCAGTTGGAATATCCTGCACCTCATTCTACGGGGAAAGAGCCGAGATCCCTTCACCGGGAGTGACCTCTTTAGCAATGGTTTTCGTCACTATATTTTTATAAAAGCAATCCGTTCCTTCAACGATATCAAGTTCACTACGTTAAAGGTTTTCGCCAGAAACCATTCGTAGCCCTCCGACGTTTCATATGGGTGGTCAATAGTATTCAAGCTGTGTATGTTGGCCAAAGTCAAGGCACAGTGATTGGTAGCTATTGGGGTATTCATATGCAGCATAGATAGATGCGTTGGTTTGGGACAGTCGTACTGCCATTTTGGCCAAAGTCAAGGGTAGGTACGGGTGGATTCAAATTAACCTGGAGAATGATGGGTAGAACTTGACATGTGACTTATGATATGTTGGCCAAAGTCAAGGTCATAAGAGCATGGGGCAGAAATCACATCGGGAGTTTCAAAAGAACTGAAACATGCCGGATATGCGCATACCTTCTGGAGTATGACACCGTGAGCGGATTCCGTCACGTTATCATGCGATGATAGTTGGATCCCGATTCCCACTGATGAGTTAGTTTACTCCTCGGGTGACCCCGACTAATTCTTCTTTCAGGTTTGGAGGAGAATTTGAGGTACAGTGGGAGGTTTCCAGATTAGATAAATTGGTAACCATTCTGATCTAGGTTAGAGTGCACGCGGAGTGTTTCTTTTCTCTCTCTCTTTGGAAGCGACCATTGACCCGACACTAAGACTATGACTCAGTGACCAAGTTGACCGAACCTTCTTAATACTGGCTTTTGGATTGTCAGAGTTGCAAACCTCATTGCCACTCTTACTTTTACCCTTTTCTCCAGGACACCCCGTATTGCTACGAACGTCAACTTCCATTGGACAAAACCATCGTATGGTTAGATACGAACTCGAAAGAATTTATTCGAGGATGGTTTCAGGTTCTGGAGAAAACGGATAGGATTATTCAGTTGTCTTTTCTTTTTACCCTCTCTCATGTTACGAGTACTCCTTGGTTTAGGGGTAGTACACCTATTACGCAAATTGAATTGTCTTCTTCCAAAACTTAGGCTGGTGCCGACCGGTAGGGAATGAAGAAAACTAATTAGCATAACGATGGTGTGCAGAAGGTATTAAGTTAAGACAAAGCAAGGGATTAGTAAGAGGGCAAAGTAAATTGCAACAGATATTCATGACCAAACCAGGTATTTCTTCGCCAATCCTAAAATCACCTTTGAATTTCTCCAGGACACTCCGTATCACTACTAAGATCCACAGTTTATTGGATACTCCATCGTATGGTTATATACGAACTCGAAAGGAACTTGTTCCAGTTCGGGGATGGATTCTGGTTCAGGAGAAATAGGAATAAGATTTATTCAGGTGTCTTTTATCTTCACCTTCTCTCGCATTGCGAGTGTTCCTAGGATTGGGACAGTACACTCATTATGCTTATTGGATAGTCTTCTTCCAAACCATAGGCTGGTGCCGAACGGTAGGGAAGGAAGAAAACCATTTGGCCTAAGGGGTGTACAGAAGGTAAAGACTAAAGACATATGATGGGATTTGGAGAGGTGGCAAAGAACTATACGGTTACAGTCGTGAATCTGGAAGAGGCATTACTAGGAATACCAGAATACCCCATCGAAACATTTCAATGTTTCAGTTTCACTGTGTAATGTTAAAAGAAAACTGATTTCCCGATTAGATACTTACTCCAGGGTATGTATTTACCAGGTATGATTCTCACATCTGTATGGTTTTACAGATGATGAGTG